>JAWWTY010000001.1:111624188-111702384 GCA_035222235.1 Margarornis squamiger
TCAGTTTGCCTGTGAGGATGTTGTGAGAGACAGTGACAAAGCCTTGCTGAAGCTGAGGTAGACAATCTCCACTGGTCGTCTCTCATCCATGCAGGTAGTTGTGCAATCAGTGTGGTCAAGCACAATTTATCTTTAGTGAATCCATGCTGACTACTGATCATGTTCTTTTTATCCATATGGACAGAAATGGCCTCGGGAATGAGCTATTCCATCACCTTTCCAGGGATTGAGGTGAGGCTGACTGGCTGGTAGTTCCTAAGGTCCTTTTTGAAGACCAAGGTGACATTTGCAGCCTTCCAGTCCTCAGGGACCTCTCCTGATTGCCATGACCTTTCAGAGATAATCATAAGTGGCCTTGCTGTGATGTGTGCCAGTTCCCTTAGCACTTGTGGGTTCATCCCATCGGGGACGGTGGACTTGTGGATGTGAAGTGTAATTGAATGGTCTCTGTCTAACCCAGTCTTCTCAACAAATGGGAAGTCTTCCTCCAGATCTCCTTGTGATCTCCTGACTCGGATTCCTGAGGGCTGGCCTTGGCAGTGAAAACTGAAGCAGAGAAGGTGTTCAGTATCTGCCTGCTCTGCAGCCTCTGTTGGCAAGGGTCCCTGTTCCATTCAGTAGCAGGACCACATTTTCCCTAGTACTTATTTTGGTTTTGTTGTATTTGAAGAAGCCCTTCTTCTTATCCTTGACATTGTTAGCCAGATTAATTCCAAGTGGGCCTCATCCTTCCTCATTGCACTTTTGCATACTCTGACAACATCCCTATATTCATCCCAGGTGGCCTTTCCCTGCTTCAGTCTCGTGTATCTCCTGCCTGTGTCTAAGTTTTGACAGGAGTTAACAAGGAGAAACACAGGGCCTTGAATCTATGCCAGCACTGTTCACCCGCAGACAAAACACTGGTGTGTTTTCAGTGCTGTTTTGGCCACAAATCCAAAACTCAGCACTGTGGAAGGTGTTGTGAAGGAAATATCCTCCATGCCAGCCAGGTGCAGTACAAGTAGATGTGGAAAATGTGCTTGAGATTTTGTCCTCCTAAGTCTTGCTGTTCTGATTTGAACCTTTATTATTGTCAATTCATAATATTTGTATGTATGAATAAATGACATCTGCAAAATGCATTGTATTTTGCATGGCCCATCACATTGGACTTGACTCAGTCATGTTCTTGAAGGTTGGTTAGTAGACGTTTATAATAGTGGGTCATTCCTTTTTAGCAAACTTTAAGAAACTGTTTTTCATGATTATTGTCTTCTGTTGCTGAAGGTTATATTGCTACCTAAAATAGTCATCTTTTCTGCAGAAGATTTGTACAGATTGGAGCTTCTGTAGATTCATTCCACCTTCTAGAAAGTAGAAGTCTGTTAGAAAAATCCTTTCCTCACTGGGAGTGTAGCTTAATTTTAAAACTATCAAGATAGAAAGCATATACCCCATTTTATGCTCACTTTTTTGTTAAATCTGAAATCGAAGGATTTTGTGGACATACACTTAATTCAAATGATTCTTTGAAATACAATATGAAGCAAAAATGCCAAAACAAGTGCAAGCAATTTTTAAAGTATTTTCCTTACCAATTTTAGACTTCTTCACCTGATTCTTCCAATGAGAACTCCCCAGCTACCCCACCTGATGAGCAGGGCCAAGCTGATGCTCCACCCCAGCTTGAAGATGAGGAGCCTGCATTTCCACACACAGACCTGGCAAAGTTGGATGACATGATCAACAGGTATTCTCACACTTTCTTGAGAGGACCTAGATTATTTTTGCAAATATCTTGGTAGTGGAATTGGGATTTTTGCATCTTACTTTCACTGGATGTTTTGAAATATTTTTTTTATTGAGTCAGAGTTGTAAAGAGAGAGAGGCTCAAGGCAGAGTGGATTTTTGTTTGTGTTGGGTTTGGGTTTTTTAGTGTAGTATTCATCGGGGCCTTTAAAAACGTATATATTTAACCTATATTTAAAAGCATTACCACAGGTCAAGGATTCTTGATTTTTCAGAAGCACAATTGAAATAAGGTTTGTTTTGTTTTTGAACGTAGGCCTCGATGGGTTGTTCCTGTATTGCCGAAGGGGGAATTAGAAGTTCTTCTAGAAGCTGCTATTGACCTAAGTAAAAAAGGTAAGCTGAAAAGACAATGATTATTGGACCAGTGTATGAAGTCTTTTATTGATCTTTTGAATCCCTGAGGGAGGCTTAAAATCTTACTTATTTCTGTTTCTCTCTTACAACGCTTGCCCTGAAAATTGTGTCAGATTGCTATGGAAAACCTTCATAAATCAGAAATTTTAAGAAGCCATTAACGTAGTTAGAAATTAGATGCCTTAGCATGAGTAGGAAAGTTGAATAAGCTCACAGACATAAAAATCCTGTCATTCCTGTCATACCTGTTTTGTGTATTCACTTTGATATCAGACCTAGTGAGTTTGGTCTTTATAAGAGATACTAAAACTCAAAGAAGTCTAGTTTTGTTTTGTTTTTTTAATAAGTTGCTAGTCTAGCTTTCAAATATCCTGCCATAAATTTTTGTTCAAGTTTGACACACACATACTTTTGAGAATATTAGAGAGAAGACAGAATTCTAAGCAGCATGACTTAAACTAATAATCCTACCAGGACTTGTTGTCTCTCATTTGGAAATAGGAGGGCTCCTTATCAGGACTGCGTTTGCTAAATTGTACTAGTCAGTTCAACAAGTTCTTCATATGTTCTGGAAGTTCTGTTCTCCTGGGAAGTGGCTTTGGTCTCCTATTCCAGTTACAGTTTGTTACGTGAGTGCTTGATAATGTTTTAAATCAGATCAAAAATTTTTTTAAGTTATGCACACTTACCATCTAGTTGTGTTTCAAGCATAGTGTGTCATACAAAGTGTCTGTTCTTACTTCTACATGCTGCTGGCCCAGGATGACTTCATTTCCACATTAATAAAAGTAATTTTTAAACAGTTTTAAGACTGAAAAGCTGATTGTGGTCATGATATTCTGGTTATTTTGATTGCTGTGTCTTTTTTGCTTTGGAGCACTTTTGGGAGAAACAAAAGTTAGGGTGCATCCTTGTGATCCAGCACAGGATAAGGACATGATGTTGCCAACACTGATTTATCAGCCACAGTTGTGCTTGGCTTTGGTGGCTTTACATGTACGGGGTCTGGCAGGAATCCTGAGGTGAGTGTAGGATGTTTGAGGGATCACATCTGTTGAGAAGCAAAAGAAATACCAGCTTATTGAAAGAAAATGCAGCCACCTTTATGTCTGGGTTGTTGGAACAGTGCAGTGAAAAGAAATTCTCTGCTTGTGATTTGCAAGAGAGGAGTTGTATGTTCTGCCAGCTGCTAAGTCATCTTAAAAAAAACAAAAACCAAACCCAAGAAACTGTCAGTGCAGTGAAGTAATAAGAGCAGAATCAGATTTTTAGCTACTCCTAACATCAACTTACTTCCCCAAAGCATCAGGCTTAGCTGAAAGTTCCAAACAAAAAGCTTACTTTTCCTCTTGAAGTTATGAAAAACAGTGGAAGTGTATTCATACGCTTTATGCAGTTTGATTTTTATTAAGTTATTGGTGTCCAATTCTAAAAAGTACTTCTGTGTTGCTATTTAATTATGTTTCCTCTTGCTCTCTAGATGAATTCCTGTGCGTGTACGTGGGCAAGGATTATTGGATAAGGAGAAAACAAGGAAAGCTGTTAGAAGTAGTTGTTATCTTTACAGTTACATCCTGATTTTTTTATTTTTTCTTTGCTACTTGAAGTTACATGATGGCTAAGATGGTTCTTTTTTAAATAACTCCCAGTTCTCAGGCAATATGATAGGGCATAACTTGGTGTAACTGACACTGTTTCGGTAGCTCAGAACTTGGCAGATGCTGTTTCAGAGTAGTGTATATATAGAGAGAGGTAATATAAATGGTTCTCTTGTGTACATTTCTTAATAGATTGAAAACGTGTTCCATTACCTTGGTAAGATCTAAAATTGGACACCTTGCCACCTGTCTACAGGAATTTTTCCTATTCTGAGGAGTTCTGTTTCAAAAAGGAGGAACTGAAAGAAGAAATAAAAAATAACAGGCTGTTCAATTACATAAACTCTGTATTTCAGTCTGTATCTTATTTAAATTGTGAAACAACAAAACCTAGAAAGAGCCCACTAAATTTTTTGTCAAGCACCGTTTTCTAGTGATTTGGGTTCTTAAATAGGTTTTATTCCTAACATGGCCAATGGTCCTCAGCATTCTGGAGTGATTCTGGGGTAACTCCTGTCTTTGTGACCCTGTCTATAAGAGTGATATTTGCATGCTCTTTAAATCTTTCCAGGAACTAAAATTGAAAGGGACATAACTAATTCAAAGTACTAGCGAGAATTAAATGTCATTATTACCACCTTCAAGTGCAAGGAGTAAATTTGACAGAGTAGCATAAATCCTGTCTAGACTGTGACTCGCATTATTTTTGGCAGATGCATTTATTTAGGAAAAATTCTCTTTTTATGCGTGGGCATCAATGTATTATTCTTTGTTAAACAAGCCATGAGACTATCAAATAGTAGTCTGGAGTTACTTGCTTATAGAAGAAAACCTATTTGGAAAATAGCATTCAATAGCAAGACTGATGTTTATCTTCACAACAATGGTGGAGTACTTATAGAGTGTTTTCAGTAATGAGACTTGCTCCAGAAATAAATGTCGTAGTGAGTTGGATGCTATAAACTTTAAAGTGAAAAAAAAAAAGTTTGTTTCGTTTGGTTTAGGGTTTTGTTTTTTTATAGGCCACTCTTTGAAAAGTATTTTATTGCTCCTAATGTTTATACTCAGTCTTTAACATGCTGCCAGAACTTTCCAATGTGACCCACTCAAGCAAGGTGCAAAGCAACTTTTGGAATTTGTAGCTTATTTAAACTGAAAGGAGATTTCACTACACAACGTTAAACCTTGAGATTTGATCCCAGATCTGTGTTTTTGAAGAATTACAAAGGCTTACAGAGTGGGAAAGAGAGCCCTTAGTGCCAAAAAAGAATAAAAATCAGTGTGTGCATGTGCACATGTGTATCCAAAAGTTAGGCAGCCCAATAACAGGAATCGTTCCCAGCATCCTCTAAAGACCATCTCCATCTCTCTTGAAATGATTCATTTCCATTTCTGTGGGACCCCTCAGAGTTCCTTACTGAAACTGTATCTTCTGCATTTCCTCAAAATGGTTATTTTTACCCCTCTTCACTCACTGGGTTTTAAAAAGTAAGACAGAACATTAAGAAGAATGGAAGATAAAGATTGTACTTCTTTTTGCTAATACATCTGAATGTTGGAAACATGAGGAAAAAACCACCCCTATCACATCTTTTTAAAAATAATTTAAAATTTATGTAAAGGAGTGTAATTTTTTGAGGTGGCTTTACTAGAACATTATTCCATCAAGTTTGTTGTCCATTTAAGTTTATCTTCATCCAAGGCTTTTTAAAAAATTAATTCTGAAGCTTTAAACACCAGACCTTTGAAGTCCAAATGTTGTGGTTTAACCCCAGCCAGCAGCTCGGCCCCACTCAGCTCCTTGCTCACTCTCCCGTGCTGGAGTGGGGGAGAGAATTGAAAGGGCAAAAGTAAGAAAACTCATGGGTTGAGATAAAGACAATTTAACAGGTAAAGCAACAGCTGTGTGTGCCAGCAAAGCAAAACACTTCCCATGTGTTCAGCCATCCCCAGGACAGCCGGGCTCCATCACATGGAGCAGTGACTTGGGAAGACAAAACACCATCACTCTGGGTGTCCCCCATCTCTATATGCTGATCGTGACACCAAGTGGTGTGGGGCATCCCTGTGGTCAGTAGGGCTCAGCTGTCCTGACTCTGTCCCCTCCCAGATCTTTGTGCACCCCCAGCTTGCTTGCTGGCAGAGTGGTGTGAGAAGCAGGAAAAGCCTTGGCTCTCTGTTACTGCTGAGCAGCAGTAACAAAAACACCCTGTGTTATCAACACTGTTTCCAGCACAGAGCCAAAACAGGGCCCTGTAAGAGCTACTGTGAAGAAACCAACACCAGCACACCAAAGCCTTGCTTTCAGCATTAGAAAAGTTCATGTAACTACCAAAAGTCCCCACTTTAATTGCTGTTTTTCCGTTTTCTATTTTAAAATAGGCCTTGATGTCAAAAGTGAAGCATGCCAGCGATTTTTTCGAGATGGGTTAACAATATCCTTCACAAAAATCCTTACAGATGAGGCAGTGAGCGGCTGGAAGTTTGAAATTCATGTGAGTGTTTAAAGTGTGTTTCGGAAAAGCACAGTAATTTAAATAGGGGAGGAGACTGTAAAGTCAGAATTTCATTTTTGAAAATCAGCAGTGAACTGTAAGAAGACTCTTGTATAAAGGGATCAGGGTAGGTGGGGGGAGTCACTTTTCTGTCATTGTTTCCCTTTATTGCCTCCAGTGTTTTTGGAAGGAAGTAAAACATGAGAGATGATATGGGGAGGAACAGAACCATGTATGTTTCAGCTCTTTCTAGACTGCCTGTCTTTGGCCAGATGTCTAGAGACCTGCTTATTTTTATATGCATGCTAGGATATAAAAGCTTTTAGCAACCTGCCGACTCCTGAGTGCGTGTAGTAACTACTTGAACATAAAAATTACCTTCTGGACAACTAGACACATGCTAAATGAGAAACTGTAAAGATCTTCGTGAGCAAATTTAAAATCTATGAGAAAAATAGGCGAAAGAAGGAAAAGTTAATAGTACAGTGGTGATTCATGAATGTCTTATCCAAAACCATCTGTGTCCTTGCCCTAAATTTTATTTCTGGCTGAAAACTGATAATTTCAAGTTTGTTTAAAGGCTTTCTTGGAGGAAGTACAAATTCAAATACGATGTTGTAAAACTCCTATGCAACTCTACATGCTCTACAGATGGTTCAGAGTTTATAGTTCATATTCATTGTACACTCACCTGCCACATTCTTAGTTGTTGTTTTTTTCTTTACAGAGATGTATTATTAACAACACTCATCGACTAGTGGAACTATGTGTGGCCAAGCTGTCCCAAGATTGGTTTCCCCTTCTTGAACTTCTTGCCATGGCCTTAAATCCTCACTGCAAATTCCATCTATACAATGGTACTCGTCCCTCAGAAACAGTTCCTGCAGGAGTCCAGCTCGCTGAAGATGAACTTTATGCCCGTCCTCCTGACCCACGATCACCAAAGGTATGAGAGCCTTTTCAGACCTGTGGCTTTAATTTCTTTCAGTGTTACCTAATTACAGAGTAGCCATAGAGAAGTGTTTTTAGGATGGGAGGGGGAAAGCCACGTTTATTCTCTTTATCACTCACATGTTCTGCTGCTTATGACTCCTGATAATGATTTAATGCACATTTCCCCTTCCAACTCTTCCTGTCTTTGGTCCACAATCAAACTGTGTTATGTGTTTCTGTGCTAAGCTGGCGCTGCTCTGTTGGAATGCCATTCCTACTTCTCTTAATTGGCTTGCTTGGGGTTGCCATTTGATGGACTTACCTTCTCACTTAGCATGATTTTGTAGGTAATGCATTTTGGGGATGGCATTATGTGATAAGGTAGGAATTTTCTCTCCCTTTTTTAATAGTTTCCAGTGATGGGAGAAATGTTTGTAATTGGACGTGGGATGCTAGTGTAGGTATGGGTTTTGGTGGGTTTGGTTTGGTTTTGCAGGGAGTGGTTTGAAAGTTTGGTTTTGGGGGTTTTGTTTGGTTTTGGTTATTTGGTTTTGTAATTGTGGTTACTTGGGTTTTTGTTTTGGTTTTTAGCTGGCAGTGCAGATTAGTAATCTGTTCTGGTTCTTGGGTCTGAACGTTTTCAGAATTGAACTCTAAATGGCATTTATATGACATCAGGAGTTATATTTTTTTGCTTGCTTGCCTTTTTTTTTTTTCTTTTTAGTAGAACTGTCAGCTCTTGATATGTAAGAACCAAAGATAAAGAAGTCCTTGAACTTCCTTGCATTGCTGGTTGTGTTTAGAAGAATGTTATTTTGCATTCTTAATGTTTTTATATGTGGCATTATCACATCCAGGGCCTAGACAAAATACCAGAATTGTCACGCTTTCTGTAGTAACTTAACAGCCAAAGCAAAACCTGAAGTGTAGTCAATTTTATTCCTATATATTTGATAAATTTCTTTGAACAGCTAATATACAGCATCTGTTCCTTGACATGATAGCAAGAAAGATCTCATTGCCTATTCCCAAGCATTTCCTTAAAACTGAACTTGTAAGCTATTGTGTAAAGACTTTTTTAAAGCAAATTTTTGTCATTAACAGGTACTTGAAAATATTTCTGAAGGGTAGTTTGTAAATGTCAAAAAATAACTTATATTGCAGGGTTGGCTCGTAGATCTTATCAACAAGTTTGGCACATTAAATGGATTTCAGATCTTGCATGATCGCTTCATGAGTGGTTCAGCATTGAATGTTCAGATCATTGCAGCTCTCATCAAGTAAGTTTTTTCATATAATAATTTACGCATTTGGAAAAGGTGGCGTCAATATAAAATATTCTGTTAGCACAAAGCTTAGTCTTTTCTTGAAGCACTTCCCCTCACCCTGTCTCTGAGCCGTTTGTGTTTACCCTTCACCATTTCATGTACCTCTAAGTAGACATGACTTTCTTGAATTAGTTGCACTTTACTATAATAATATTACACAACTACTGATTATGATACTTTCCGTTTTTTTCTTTCCTTTTTAGGCCATTTGGACAATGTTTCGAATTTCTAACATTACATACAGTGAAGAAATATTTTCTTCCAATTATAGAAATGGTTCCACAATTTTTAGAAAATTTAACAGATGATGAACTGAAAAAAGAAGCAAAGAATGAAGCCAAAAATGATGCTCTGTCAATGATAATCAAATCTCTAAAGAACTTAGCTTCAAGAGTTCCAGGACAAGAAGAAACTGTAAAAAATTTAGAAATATTTAGGTTAAAAATGATTCTTAGGTAAGATGCTACTTCTAATATGATATGCCACTGCTGACATTTTTTTCCACACTTCTCACATTAAATTTCTCTCACAGGTTGTTACAAATTTCCTCTTTCAATGGTAAAATGAATGCACTAAATGAAGTTAACAAAGTAATATCCAGTGTGTCATATTATACTCATCGACATGGTAATCCTGAAGAGGAAGAGTGGCTTACAGCTGAAAGAATGGCAGTAAGTTCTCCTTTTCACTGAAGTTCATTGAATAGATTTTGTTTCTTCTTATTACTTTAATTGTAGAAGTAGTGATATATTGTGGACCCAGCCCACACTGCTTATGTTTATATCTAGTGTTAGCAACAGTAGGTGTCATGTGAGGGTAATAAGTCATTTTAATAGTGGCCTTTCTGAGAAAAAATGCTTTATTTGTGTCAAAGCTGCTGTTGAGAATTATTTTTTAGTGCTGCTAAAAACATGCCTCAAAAATGGATCCTTCAGTACTGTGGGTTTTATACAGTGTTTTAAAAAACTTGAATGAACCTAGATAAAAAAAATGTGATTCATTTGAAACTTTAGTGCCATAATGGAAATTTAGTGATCATTTAAATAAGGATATAGTCTGGGCTTTATGCATCAACTTTTTCTCACTAGAGTTCCAACTTCTGCTTTTCATATGTCAGAAACTGGATTCTGTGGTGCAGAAAGTTCTAGATGTCACATTTTTGTTTCATTCAATATTTACATATTTTGAACACTGTTGCTTGAAAGTATATATAGGGAACTATGAAAATGAGTATTTATAGAGTTAAAATAAGAATGATTTTTTCTTATGTCCTTTTTATGGGATATGCTGTAGGCATAGCAGTAAAGTTAGAAGTGTCTTAAACAATTTGGTTTTGATATTTAATGACTGTGAATTGGAATATAAAAATTCTGTCTCTTGAATAGAAGAGTTAACTGCGCCTCACATTGGCTTCTTATGTTTGAAGTTGTTTGAACATTTTTATGCCTTGAGATCATGATTTTAATATGCCTGAAAAAAAATTCCCCTTAAGATATCACAGTGACAAGCATAATGGATTATTTAAAATGCTGATTGTCTTTTTTTAAAAAGGGAAATGAAAGTTAGAGATAAATACCTTCCTCTTGTACCGCATCTTTCTTGCTTAATCTGTAATGGGTTGAATTTTTTCTTTGTAGTTTTAATATCAATTAGGGCACCTGAATAATTTGAGATGGTACTACTTTTTTTTATATTCAGGAATGGATCCAGCAGAACAATATTTTATCAATTGTTTTAAGAGATAGTCTTCATCAACCTCAATATGTAGAGAAGTTAGAGAAAATTCTCCGTTTTGTCATCAAAGAGAAAGCCCTCACTTTGCAGGATCTTGACAACATTTGGGCTGCACAGGTAAATAATTCAACTGTTTGTTGGTTACTGCACAGGAGAGGTCTTAGTGTATGTCTTGTATTGAGAAGACAACCTGGGCTTTTTTTACTTGGTGTTAGACAAAGCTAAAGAAAAACTTGAAATCAAATGATGTTCCTTTTTGGCTCCTGGATCTCAAAATTGTCTTCTCAAATGTCTTCAGTGGAAGGGGTCAGCTACACATACATGTGAAGTCTGAGGGGACTGTTCAGAACATGGTGCAAAAGTTACTCTAAGTATTAAGGAACCCTCAATGTTGAGCACAGACATGATATATGATAATATTTTAAAATGCATTGAGAATATGTATTGCTGATCCCTGAGTTCACTGCAGTTGTGTAAATCTTTTTTGGCCAGAGTGTGATTAGTAAGGTTTATAATAATGACTGTTCTAGAAGCTGTTTAACTGAAAATTCGTTTCTTTGTGTTGTAAAGATTCTTTTTGAAAAATTACAAGTTTTACAATATTGACTTGTTTACTTAAATGATAGGTGAAGCTGGGTCTTCCTAGCTGTGGGCTGCATGAGCTTGATAAACAGAATGGGCAGCTAAAGAGATAAAATCATTAAAGAATTACAATACAGAAAATAAAAAGTCATTTTAGGATAGAAGCAAGCATGAATACATATATCCTTGTTCCTAAGTAATGGGTAGCAAAAATCTTGGTTGTATGAGTAAGCCCTCAGGCCAGTCTTTCAAGTGTGGGAGGGCTAAATCTGATTAACAAGACAGACCTGTAATGGTTTGGGCAGGGATAGAGTTAAGTTTCTTCACTGTAGCTTATATAACTACGTAAGTAAAGCAAAAGATTTACCTGGTTGTCTCAACCCACAAGTTTTCTGACTTTTACCCTCCTGATTCTCTTCCCCCATCCCGCTGTGGGGTGGAGGGTGAGTGAGCAGCTGTGTGGTGCTTGGTTGCCAGCTGGAGTTACACCATGGCAAGGGCTAGTACAGGAGCTGGGTAGTATTGTGTCCCTGGTTTACGTGTGTTCATGCTGTTCTGAAAACACAGTTTGGCTTAAGTGGACTTATGCAGGTGTCCCTGTACTATTTTCAGGTTACACTTCAAACACTTGGGACTGGTTCAACTTGCTTCATAATGTCTGGACTTCAGTTCCATCCTCATAGTAACTGCACAGGCTGAAACTCAATAAAGTTTTTTCTCATTATCCCAAAGTCTTGTTAAGAAAATTTCATCACGTAACAAAGCAATGCACAGGTTACTTGAATTAAGGTCTGTGAGTATAGTTAGTTTTTGGCTTGTGGTCTGCAGATATTTCTAGACTACAAGATGTCTGTGGCACACAAAAAGAGCCTTTGAGAGGTTAGTTCACTGTTAGTAGGCTGATTTTAGCTATATTAGAGCCTCACTTTTAATAAGAGGGCCAAAAAATTTCTGAAATTTGGGAAAAATGTTTTCCAAGCAATTACATTGCTCCTAGTGCCTGGAAATGGATGTGGATAAGCTAGTTGAAATCAAACTTGCTGCCATTCCAGGGAAGTCTGAAGAAGTGGTAGAACCCTTAAAAGGCAGGGATAGTCCCCAACAGTTGGAAAAAAAAAAGTTTGAAATTAATAAATAGGAGTAATTTAGGAATAAGCCTCCTATGCCCTTAAATACCCAGTTTGCTCTGCTTGCTTCAGTGGTCTTGCTGTAGTTTTGCCCTGTATTTTTTTTGTGTGTGAAAGTAGCTCTGTTTCAGGTCGATGGTTTCACTGCAGCTTTAGCCATGAAATTAAAATAGACCAAAAATTAAGAATACCAAAATCTGCTAGTACACAATGATCTTTACCAACTTCACTACTCCCTGTGTACAGTAGTTTTTAGAAGTTCTTATTAAATGACTGTTCTAAGAGCAGCTGGAGCATGAAATTCAGTAGCGAGGAGTTGATTTACTGTGTAGCTTTATATAACAGGCAGGTTATTTTAGCTCGGCCTCTGCAGCAGTGGTGAGGTTTTGCTTTTGGGCTCGAGCTGCTGTGTTGCTGCCTGGGTTTAGAGGGTGAGCACACACCAGAGAATCTTAGTAAAATCTAGAGTCAAAATAAGTAGTTTATTAAAGTCATGCTGCTTTTGCCTTTAGAAGACAACTTAAGTTTTAATTTTACTGAAGTGTTTTCGTGTCTTACAAAGCCAGTGCTCACAGTACAGAAGTGTGTTTGATTCAAGGAGTCATGTTGAAAGTCTCTAAAAGCAAGCATTAAGTTGCAGCCTCTGGAGTTGTAGGGAAAGATCCAGCTGGATAAGACAAAATGGCAGAGGTTGAGGTCTCATTATCCTGGAGTGTTTAATTGGAGCTTTGTAGGCACTTCCCTTTCTGCACAGCAGGCTGGCCGGGTCAGGCACCACGTGTCTCCTCCCACTGTCTGATACTGCTTCCCCATGTCTGTCAAAAACCTCCCAAGACAAGATTGTTACATGCCTACTCTTCTTGGTCCCCCCAGGAGCTGTGCATACTTCTCCTTTTCTGTGTTATACTGTAGATGCTCTTTCTGCCCTGCATGCTCTCAGTTTTTCTTTCTATCCAGGAAATGGTCTGGCAAGAGAAAAAAATCACACAATGTTTTTCAAAATCAAGTGGGTTTAGTAATTGCTCCTTTCATAATGTGACCCATAACATGAAAATGAACATTACTACTTAAATTCACTTTTTTTAAAAATGAAAATTTATGGAACACTCTAAAGACTATAAGGCACAGCATGTAACAAAGCTATTAGTCTGTTTTTTGTTTTTAAGTGAATTACTGATGCAAGTTTTTAGGAGGAATTGAATTTCAAAACTGCTTATGCATGTATTTTTAATAGTGTACAAGATTAATTGCATCAGAATGTGTATTCCAGGTATTTGTTTTGCATTTTTGAATTCCTTGCTTACCAGAACATTTTCTACAGTAAATCACCTGCTGATTCACATAGTCCAAATTTGTTGGTTTTGAGTACAGATGTAAAAGTACAGGATGTGTTTTCAAGCCTGGGCAGAAAAATTTTCTTCATGCTCAGAGTTAGAATTAAACTAGCTCTTTTCCCTTTATTGTCTTCCTCCTTAAATGTCAAAATTGTGATGTACATGAAACTCTGGGTTAAAACCATGTCTAGTATAACACTCAACGTCTTGTCCTTTGTTGCTTGATTGTTAGATTTGGAAGATTAAAAGCTGCTGGACTCTAACATGTTGTCTGCCAACAAGTTGTTCGTAATAGAAAGCTTTAGTTGTCCATGAATCCACTAGCACAAAGGAAGTACTTCAGCCTGAGAAACTATGTGGAAGTACTAAAAATTGGCTTACACCTTAAAACACTTCAATAAAATTCATTGCAGAAGTCAATTTGAGTCCTTTCTTATTAAAGAAAAAGAAAAACAAACACACAAAACAACATTAAATTAAAATACTGATTTGTAAGTTAAAATACCCTTTTAGACTTTTTGTTCACTGTCCCAACATGCTTTTGTAACAGCAACAAAAAAGTAAATATTGTGATGCTGCTTTACTTATATTCTAAATAAATACTTGTGCACACAGAACACATTTAAATACTAACACATACAAGGGAAATGTAAATATTGTGAATTCCCAGTGAAGCAAGTATTCAGTTTGCTGTGCTGCTCCCACAGCATCAGCTCCTCAAACAGTCTGGTTGGGAAAATGATGCTGGATGTCTTGCTGCTTGACTTAATATGAATTGCTACAAATGTTGGTGGATTCTTTTTCTCATCTTAACAGGCAGGAAAACATGAAGCCATTGTAAAAAATGTACATGATCTCCTTGCAAAACTAGCTTGGGATTTCTCTCCTGAACAGCTTGATCACCTGTTTGACTGTTTTAAGGTAATTATGCATGTTTTGGTTGTGTTCAGGAAATCGGTTCTGAGGTTTCGTGCAGATTTGTGGGTTTTTCAGTGTCTTACTTTCTACTTTAGATACAGTTAGTTTCTTTGTTAGTATGTAGCAACAGTCTAATATTTAATTCTAGAAATGCTGTTCTTTATTGAGCACTCCTCATGAGATTTTTGGTTTACTCCTGTCTAAAGCAAAGGCTAGTTATGATGGTTTAGTAGACAGTTTTGTTTTCTGGTTTGAACACTTCGGGGTAATGCATGTCTGTTGAAGTCTGTAGTATTGGAGTGACTTTTAACAATCATAGTATAGAAAATAAGTCTTGAAAACCTTTTTTCATTTGTTCCATATTAATAAGTGTTGGTGATTTAGTAAATTATGTTTTTCTCCTTGCATTAGAGTAGGTTTTGTCAGGTTTACCAGGCAGTGCTTCTTTTGATCTTTAAGTAGAGGAGATCAAGGACTTCCGTTCCCTGCTCCCCCAACTTCCTCTTTATCATGTAATAATTTTTCTCTATTTAGCATGCATACAGAATGAAACAGTCCCAGGAAGATAAAGTTGGATGTTTATAAACATGTAATGATTTGATTGAAATCACAAAACAGCTTGATTCTGGAAGTTTAGTTTCTCATGGGCCTTTTTATGTATAACATTTATCATTTACAGCTTCTAGTAGTGGTGCTCTGTTTTACTGTTCCACTTTTGGGACATGATCTGCTGTACTCGAGAATGCAAGCCAGCTTTGCAGACTCTGTTTTCTGGTTTTATATAAATGCATTATAGGTATATTTTGGTTCACATGCAGTTTGTGCTCGCATTAGTGGGGTTCTGTGGTTTGGTGAATATGGGTCTAATGCTCTGTAGTTCACACACTAAACTCAATGCTCAGAAATTTGGTGTGTAAACTGTTGTGTCTGATCTTGAGGGACGGATATAAAGTGATGCTAGTTTGAAAACTTAGCAGAAAGAATTTAATTCATAGGACGTGTTTCAGTCAGATTCAGCGACACAAGTGGTATTAAAATTTTACTCATGTAATCAAGTGATTATAAGTCATTTAAGAAGTCTTTTAAGAATAAGCGCGAGTTTTGTGAGAGCATTTGCAAGAAGCAGCTGAGTCCCACTCTTATTTTGACTGTGGTGACCTTGTCAATGGTAATGGTAACTTTTACAAGCGCGTCTATGATCTTTAAACAAAGAGCTGCCTTTTTTTAAGTCTCAAGTTGAATACACTTCAGTTGTAAATACTAGAAGAGCTCTTCAGTTGTGTCTGGCTTATGTATTGCTCTAATGTGCTATTTATTTTTAATGAAAGAAATGAATGTGAAAGTTCTTTGTGCAGTTGCATCACTTTATTGTTGCATCATTTGTTAATGGTGCAGGGTATGTGTGAAATTTTTAAAAAAAGACTGATTTTTGTAATATTTTTTTAATGTTTTCTTAGGCAAGTTGGACGAATGCAAGCAAGAAACAGCGTGAGAAACTGCTTGAGTTAATTCGTCGCCTTGCAGAGGATGACAAGGATGGTGTGATGGCACACAAAGTGCTGAACCTTTTGTGGAATTTGGCTCACAGTGATGATGTACCAGTTGATATCATGGACCAGGCTCTTAGTGCCCATATTAAAATCTTAGATTACAGCTGTTCACAGGTGAGTAGTCTGGTATGTTCTGCTATGAAAGAAGTCACTGAGTTTCCTTCCATTCCCCATGAAAAATTGAGGGGATTTGATAATTTAATGAAAGTGTTCCTTATAGTAGATTTCTATTTTTCTACCAGCATCCTGGTACTTTTAAAATGTTATAGGACATGTTTTAATGAACACAGATTGTGCTTTAACTGGAGAGAGTAAAATTCATCAATTTGCCTGTCTTATTGCAGTTGTCATGCACATACTGTAATGAGCACACTGGAAGAATTGTAAAAGGACCATACCAGAGTAAATAGGGAGAAAGGAAAAGCAGCCTCCTCCTCCCCCAGCTTTTTCCCAAACTGGATTATGCTGATTTGTTTCGGTGGGGTTTTTTCCAATAAGTCCTTATTAGTGAGTAGAAATAAATGAAAGAAGAGTGAGCAAATTATTTAAACACTTCTTAAATATGCACTGAGTGCTTGAAGGCTGGGGGTTTGTAACACACTGGTGGCTTCTGCCAACATGTTGTGCTGCTCAGATACTTTCCTTATGCTTATATGCTCCAGAACTCAGGTGATGTAGGATTTGTTTGGCTTTGTGTTTGTTCTATCTTGGAAACAAATTAAGGGAATATGATAGTTCTGCAATATACTTGATTTTGATTATAACCTGTGTTCTCTAAGGATCGAGATACACAAAAGATCCAGTGGATAGATCGTTTTATAGAAGAACTTCGCACAAATGACAAGTGGGTCATTCCTGCACTGAAACAAATTAGAGAAATTTGCAGTTTGTTTGGTGAAGCACCACAGAACTTAAGGTAAGAATTGAATGCAAGTAAAATTGCATCTGTTAAAAGTTGGATGGGTTGGAATGAGGCAAATTTAGTTTTCTTTTATTTTTACAAGAGGTTGGGAAACTTTAGGTAAAACCATAACCTGTTTTGGAAGATGTTCTTCAGTTTGTTTTAGTGTGCATTAATAGTCTCTAAAAATTCAGATGACTAAGTTCAGTAAGAGACCATTAACTACTTCTTCAAACATGCTTTTAGTAATTTTTAAGATAGTAGTCCAGTGGAAAATCTGAGATTGTTTTTCTGTTATGCATGGACTTCCCTGCCTAACAATGGAATTAACATACTAAGTATAAATATACTGTCTATATGGATGTATACACAAACACAAACATACCCACCCATCCCTCTTCTCTGATGACAAATTCATGCAGGTCATCTAGTTCATATAGGTGAAATCAAAGGTGACTTTTTGGTCTGGGAGAAATACTCTACTGATTTTTTTCTCCTGAACAGAATAGATTACAAATGTATGATATTTGTTTTATTGTGGGTGTTTGCTTGTTTTGTGGGGGGTTCATTTGATGTTTGTCTTTAAAAGGAAGAAAAAGTGAAAAGCTGCTGTCTATTTCGATTTGTTAAAGCAGAAGTGCTTGTTTTAATTATTTTTACTGTCATCTCACAAGACAAATAGCTGAGATTCTGTGCCTATAACAGTATTTGTATCCACATCAGAATTTTTACAAACTTCAGGAAAACAGTTTGCTTATCAGTGTTGCACAATTGCTTTGTTTTAATTCTTGTGAGCAGATAAACTATTCAAATCAATGTTGCTATTACAGCTGCTTTACAAGAAGAATCAAGTCAGGGAAAGTTGAGGAAAATAAGGCTCAGTTTGCACAACGCTATCTTCTTGCTGATACCATTTTCAGGAGTTGTGATAATACTGCATTCCTGGCTTTTGGAGGTTTCTTTACTCATTTAGTTTGCAACATATTTCTCAATTTTTCATTACATTTTAATCCATTACAGTTTCACATTAGTGATTGCTTGAGGTTTATCCACCAAGGTCACAGAGTTACCTGTTAATTAGCAGAAAAGCCTATTTTCTGTGTCTTGGAGTTCTTAACCTTTTTGATGCTGTAAGGTCAGGCAAATCAAGCTACCTGGTTATTCAGAGTAATTGTTCAATTTGAATGCTTTTAACACAATGCCTTAACAAAGATATTTTGCTTCGAATAATTATTGAAGCTGAGCTCATTCAAGGCTTCAGTTTAGGTTTCAGCTCTGAAGTAATCTTTGGAGGAACTGAATTTCTTTATGGTTGTGGAAGTTTAGGTTTCCTGAATGGTCTGTGTAGTTATATGGCTTGAATGTCTCTCTTCTGTGTTTATAAGACCATCTCTTCCTCAGATTTCCAGGCAGTCTGCATTGCAGTATGTAATAACACCTCATATTTATGCAGGATTTGAAAACAAGTATGGCAAGAAAGTTAACTTTGAATTGAATATTTTAATCAAGGGACTTACTAAGACCTCTTCCTGTGGAGAATCCTTTGTCAGCAAGATACTTTTGAGGGAGTTTTTTGGTTCAGGCAGTGTTACTGCTCAGATGACAGGGAAGCCTACTAAGTGAAAGCATCATTTTGAAGTAATCAGTGACTTCCCAGTCCTCTCAGTTTTCTGGTAACTCTTGATACGGTTTAGAAATTGTAATGCATGCATCCCATACCTGTTCCTATCAGCTTACCTTATCTGACGTAAAGCTTTAATGCTAACATCCTCCTAGAATTTGGATCAAAAATAGGTCAAAACAGGTGTTTGTGACAGCTGTCTCAAAAACATGTCACAGAGCTTTCTGTCTACAACATCAATCCCATATTCTTCTTGCTGCTCTTTTGGGGTGGTTCAGTTGTTTGGCACTGGCAAAGAAAAGTAAGTCTAAAACAGCAAAGGCTGCTGATTCTTGGCAAAAATAAATATAAATTATCTTATGCCATTGGCGCTGTAGAAGTTCTTTCGAGATGGAGGTTTTAAGTTGCTAGTTATTCATGCAGCTGAACAAGACTGGTTATACAGTTGATTTGGCAAAATTTGGCTCCCTGATCACAGAGAAAGGCTACGTGTTTTGGTAAGTTCAGCTTAACCAGAATTACAACAGAAAATAATTCTTATGTAAGTGCAAGGACTCTTACAGGTGCAAGGATGCTTATTAATGCTAAGGAAGAGTCTGTTGCTCAACATACTGACCTTTAGTGAACAGATAATTAATTATCTTAATTTTCTCTGTGTTGGCTGATGGAGGTGGAGCCTCCCATAGACCAGTGTCCAGCACTTAAGTTTGACCTGTATCTACTCAAGCAGTAGAAGATCCGTGTCCTAAATTCCTTGCCCAGAAAAATTAACTGAACATTGAGAGTTCAGGGGTCTTGTCAGTGCTTTAAGGCAACAATGATGTTTCAAGTCACTTTTTAGCCTGAGTAGTAGAATTTGCTGGCATTAGTCACTGCTCTTTGGATTTTTAATGTCTGCCCTTTTTTAATGCAGCAGGATTTGTTCATTTAGCACAACTCTCACCTTCAAAAGATGAGTTACATGTGCAGTATTATGTTGGGCAAGTTACACGTGCAGATAATTTTTTTAATCCATTTGAATTAGGGTGTTTAGAATTTTGCCTTTGTCAATTTGCCAATATTTTTCTAGCAAATAAAGATTCTGACTATGAAATTTCCTTTTTCATATTTCCAAAATACTTTGTCATGCCTTTCAAAATGCTACTTTTTATACATTGGCTTTAGGTATCCATTTAGTAGAAACATAATGAAAATATGACTTTTGCTGTTCGCTTCAATTTTTCATACTCCTCAGTTGTTACACGTTAATGACTGTGTAGTAACTAATGTGTGCTAATATTAAACATTAAATGAATGTGTTCTAGTGGCAACATCATCATACAGTCTAACCTTAGATGCTTAAGGAAAATTTTAGTTGCATGTGGAGTTTGTTTTAATGCTAGAAAACATGCTAGAAGATCTTGTCAGATCAGCTTTTTTTCTGTACCTAAAGACAGTAATTTTGCCTTTGACTCAATCCTAGCAGATGGTCAGAAGAACATCTTAGATCTTGCTCACAAACACTATGTAATAATTCACAACTCAAAGCTGCTGAGTCTGGTTATTACAATTATTAAACTTCTAGAAGTAGTTGCTAATCAAGATGAGTCTGTGTGCAAATTTACTGTTTGTGCATGTGGTTGAGAAAGGCGAGAAGTAAAAAATGCTTCCCACAGAACGTTGTGGTTGTCTGCTGATAAAGCTTTCATTTTTCTATACTTTGTAAGATTGATACAAATGCATAATTTTATAAGTACACACTCCAGTATCCTAATTCTGCAAAACAGCCTTTAGTTGTTTCATCATATGCATTTCCCAAATAGTCAATGTTCTTAATTACTGTTACCCTTTGTGAATTCATCTCTGTCTAGAGGTAAGATCTTGAGCAGCTACTAAAATAGAGACATCCAGTCTTTTGCTGGGTTTGCTACTGGTTTGTTCTGAGTAAGGAGGGTTGGTACAGATGGAATGAAGCATAATTGGAAAGTTTCTAAGAGTGAAAACAAATTGTTCACTCTGAGTGTAAGAAGTTCTGTACGTTTTTTCTTTCGTGCTTTCATCCATTTTGTTTTCTCTCTGACAAATGTCTAAGTTTTTGGGGTTTTTTAACACAATTTATGTTTTAAGTGCCCCTTTCATACTGTTTTAGAAATTTCTGCATATTATAAAATTTAATCTTCTGAAGACCACAGTGCTTGGCAGGGCAAATTCTGTTGATTGCAGATATAAAAATTATTGACAGTGTGTTCATGGCTTCTGTCTTTTAAACCCAGATTGGCACTGATCTGTGGCCCAGTGAGTCAGTTTATCTATTGTTGTTACATCTGCAGTGAAATGTGGTTATCAGCTGCAAGATCACTGTTGGCTGATGCTGGAACTGGGATTTCTTGCCTTCCCAGCTGTTCTCTAAAGTGTGGCAATACTGTACAGTGCTGTACAGAGACCCAGTTTCCTAGGGAGGCTGAGAATTCCTACTTGTAATCCATTCAGCTAACTCTAGGGTCTACCTTTTGGAGTGTTGAAGGAAAGGAGAGCAATTCTGAAATGACATTTTTATTTCCTCAGAGCAGGCTATGGGATCAGCTGAGTGCTAATGAGGAATGCCACTCTTCCCCCTGACACCCACTTGTTTTCTTTTTTCTCTTTACCATGGAAGAGCAGCATTAGTTTGCCTTGTTTATGCAGTCAGGATCAGTGCTCGGATCTACAGCTACAGCAGCTGAGACATTTTGAGAGGGTTCTGCAGAGGCGATGAGTCCCCACATTCTAGAATTGGATAGTGTTCATGGCATGTGGGTCTTGGACCCAAGGTCTAGCAGTTTACTTTTGTAATCTAAAGATGTCTAGTGTTGTTTAAGAGCAGCGTTTTTCATTGGGTCTTGAACTTATAATCTAATTATTTATTTGGGATATTTCTTTTCTTGAACCTCCCTGGATTGTTTTTTGCTGTGTGCTCTGTATAACTGCTTTTTTTGTTTGCACCAACACTTTTTTCATATAGATATTGTTAGAAAAAAATCAATACTGTTTGCAGGTTTTTTAAGGGGTTGAAATAATTGTTGTGATTATTGGCTAGTGTTCTTTCACTATGGTCTTGAGTTTTACTTAGTGTTTTAATATTAAATATAGAAAAGAATATCAGATGGCTGAGGAAGAAACTGGCTATGTGTGTTGTAGTTATACTACAACTGAGAGTTTCTGTCATTACTGTCCACCTTCTGGGCAGGTATTTCTATTCTGTCGTGGTGCAGATATTCTCCCCCCAGCACACCGAGCTGCTCAGATCGCTTTGATATTTTTCATACATATTTTAACTGTATAATCCTCAAAATTCACTGCTTTTAATAACTCACCAGAGCTGTTGGTACGTCAGAAGAAAAGAAAGAAAAAATACTCTCAGAAGCATAATATGAATTCTATTCACGATCTTTTAGGAATTTGCATCAAAGACTATTTCCTGCATTTGATTTCTGAACTGTTAGGTACAAGACTTCTCTGATTTCTTGTAACACTTGTGTTTTAATTTCAGTCAAACTCAGCGAAGTCCCCACGTGTTTTACCGGCACGACTTAATCAATCAACTTCAGCACAATCACGCCCTAGTTACATTGGTTGCAGAAAATCTCTCTGCCTATATGGAAAGCATGAGGCAGTATGCTAAAGGTAAGTTTTAACAAAAAAGTTGCCTCATAGAGTGTATGAAAACTTTAGCTGACAATGGAGTTAAAAGCAAATTCCCGTAATAAAATAACTGTGAAGTTATTTGTTTAATTTTCAAGTATCTTTGGGGTTGATAGCCTTTGTGGTGTCTGATTGGGTAAGAAAAGCTTCAAATTATATTCTTTTTCTTTTTTATGATTGAGAATGTGTTTTATAGCAGAATATGATAAAGTGGCAGCTCTCCTTTATCTGTGGATTAATAAAAATCATCTTGTCCTATGTAGGCTAGGGTAGTTATTTTAGTGGAAAATCCTAGTAGTAAAACTTGCAGTTTTGAATTTTTGAAGGCTCCTTTGAGAAGTTTTTTTTTAATCACCTCTATTTGAAGCCAGTATTTGGAATTTGTCAGGGAGAAGGGCTTTAAACCATAGGGGATACCGTTTCTTTTTACCAGGTAACTCCCATTGTTCAGTCATTTTCTCACTATGGTTCTTACTGGAAGCACTTTGGCAGCACAGTATGTTAGTATTATGTATTTTAGGCTAAACTCAGCCCTTTATTGAATTTACCCTCTTACTCTGGATTAACTTAGCTACTGAGGTAGAAACATGGAAGGGAAGAAGAATGGCAGACCAGGAAACTCCTTGTTACACTGGACCACAGTATTTTAGTATAAAATTAAGCCGAGAGAAGTGAAAGGATGAGATTTATGCCCCTCCTTCCCCATCACTGACGTTACTGACTGGAACCAGGGTCTGTTCTCCCCTGACATCATGACATCCTGCCAGCCTTTCCATTGCATCTCAAATGTGACACAGTGTGTTATGAGGAATTCAGTGCAGATTGTCCAGAGAGGACAGGGTATTTGCATATTCCAAAGTTTGTATCTTACAACACTGGGGAAGGTTGCCTAGACACCTTTAATTTTGGAATGTGTTTAATTTTGGAGTACTCAATATTTATATTTTATACCCAAAATACGTCCTTGAGGACTTAGGTGAATCATGGTGCTCTATGAAGATGGTCGCTTCAGCCAGGTCTGGATCAGTGAGAGTGACATTTAGTTAAACCAGCACACTGCAAAGACATTTCTCTGTTCAGGAATACATGGAGGTGTTACACTAATTTAAGTTCCTTCATTAATGATGGCATTGCACTAATTAATGTTAATACTAAATTATTTGGTCTGTTCTTAAGCCGTACTGTCTTAGGTTTAGCCTTCACAGGAAGGTGAAATAGAACAAGTGTTAGTCATGTAACATCTGTAGGCTGTTGGAGTGCTCTTCAACTTTGCTAATGCGATGCAAAAATGCCATTTTATTTGCAATGAAGTTCACATTTTAACTATATCAATGTCTTATAGTTTGTGATTCTGTTTTTCTTTCTCTTGGACTTTGGCCAGCTATGAAATCTGGGGTTTGGCCTCAGTGTTAGGAAGGAAACATAATGAACATCTGTATTCCAATGCAGTGCTGTCTTTGTCCAAAAATAGCCCACACATGCTGTTGGTGGATGAACTGCATTTGATTAATTTCAGTCACATCCCATTGCCCTGCCCCTCCCCAGCTATAATGACTCAGTTAAGCGGGAATATGAACATCTTCAGTGTGATAGGAATTACATGTGTGTAAAGGGTTTATATTTAATCTAATTACAAAGCAATTAAATTATGCTTTCTTGAGACAAAGCTGCTGCAGAACTTCTCATTTGCATCAGAGAACAAAACCAGATGAATAATAGCATGGATTTTTTTTTTATTAGATGCTTTATTACATTATTGAGGGCAACCAGAAAATACCTCCTAATGTTCCAGATACTGTATGAAGACTGTGAAACAGTTCCTGTGCAAAAACTCTTTAATTTCCAGCTTTATATACTAAATAGAGCAGAACATAGAGCACTGTGAAGTTTGTCTTCCATGCCTTTGTGGAGGAGAAGAAAATATGCCAAGGGGGCATATAATGAAAGGGAATAAATGAAAGGAGAAGAAAGGAGATTATGTATGTGAGGACAGAAAGAACTGGAAGCTGTGGAATTAGGCTTGGCTGGAGAAGGTGAATGAGACAGAGGGAGAAAATTCAAGGCAAACATCCAGACAGCACAGGTCAAAAGAATGCCATAGAAATGAAAAATCCAGTTGTCAACAGATCTTTTTGGCAGTTAACACTGCAGTTATTGTATAATTCAGGATATTTTTAAATTAATTTTGAATTTGTCATATTTTTGTTCTCCTTTAATGTGATGGAGAATAGAGTTCCTATCTCCTGTTATTCGCTAATGCGTAGTATTTTCTGTGATACTCCCTTTTATATGTTTGCTTTTTTAGAGTTAAAGAGAAGCCTAATCTATGTTTCTGAATTTTTTCCATGCTTTATTATTTTCCCTCCTACTGAACTCACCCTTTCCTCCAACTCTGCAAAGGCCTCCATGAGATGAGACACCTGCTGTTGCATTCTGTAGTCCTGAAGGAGGTCACAGTTTCATCTTTTTGATGATCTATCAAAGACCTTTTGAAAATTTTTAAAGATTGCTAGTCAGTTCTCCTTTATCTTCTGTTTTTCTGAAGTAATAAAAGAATCCAGTGTTATTGAAATGTAATTATTTGTAGAAATTGTGCCATATGATCTTTCTCGTATGTTTATCACTAATTAGACTTTAATTTTCAGCCAGTCATTTTTTGATCCATAATTTCTGTATTCATTCTTCTGCTCCAGTATGTTAAAAGAATTTTTAAGGAGATCACACTTGGACTTGCTGTGGGATGCACAGATTAGGAAATAAATCTGGCAGATGTAGAAAGAATCTGATACAGAAAATATTTAGGGAGACAGAATTTTTTTGTGGTTCAGATTGTTTCAGAATTCTGAAGTGCATCCGTGCTCCCTTTGAACAACAGGCTGGCTTTGAATACTTGAGTTCTTCTGTCATTGCCAGAGTTGGTGTCATGTCTGTGAATTAAACTGCAGTCAGGGAAAAAAATCCCATGTAGTCCCCATAGTGAAAACACCACTACCACCACCTCCCACTCAACAAAAGAAAATCAAATAGCAAACCCATCCAGAACCCCCAACACTTCAAGTAATTAGTTTTAATTTCTCTGCAATATGCTTATCTACCCTAATTGTTTCTTATACTGGAGCCACAGCATATTTTGCCAGTTTTCTACTTGTAATAATGAAATAATTTTCTGTTCACCTTTTTATCTGTTCTTCAGAATTTTTTTTCATATTTCTTCATTCAGTAGTTGCCCATTTATGATTACTTCATTAGGGTTATAGTTTAAAATTTTGAAGGATTTTTAGTGAGCATAATGTCTCCACTTTTGCAGACGTCAGTTAACTACTCGTCTTCTGTTTCCCCTTCTAATTTATTTTTAAGATAATGTACCTTTAGACTTGGATATAAAGAGCAATAGGACAATTATTTTTCTCTTAATTTTGAAATACTGATGCATTTCAGCTGTTAGACTGGTTTGGTCTGGATTTTTTTCCCCTCCCTGATATAATAAGAGTTACTGATTTTCAGTCTGAAGATAAATTCTAGTATTAGTCTTGATGTTTTCATGATACAGTTTATCATGGCTGTGTTATCTTAGCTAAAGGCAACCTGTACACTTTTGCAAATAAGAAACACAGCATTAATTAGTATATAATGGAGCTGTCATAATGAACATGTGTCATGATGAACTACTGCTAGTACAGATGAAGGTAATGCATGTAGAGATCTAGATTGTATCTCTTTAATTAAAAATACTCAAACAACCAAACTAACACCAAACAAAACCACATCAAAACCTGTGTTCCTGTGAAGCAAAATATTTTGCTGAGATTTGACAAAATACAGGTAAAAGTTCGACTTCTTGCCTTTCTTTCAAAGTACTCTGTTTCAAGCTTATCAACATTACAAGCATTCACGTCTTGTATCTGCAAACTTGCAGTAGATAAAGTTGTCTTGTATTTTCTTCCTCGGAGTGATGGCATGTACATAGCTACTTATAAAGGTGTTAAAAAAAGTGAAGTAATTATTTCCTCTGGAGAGGAAAAAGCCTAAAAATGGAAAACTTAAATTTTGGAAAACATGCTCTGTAATGGAACTAAAGCATCCTCAGAAAAATCTGAATTATATGCTTGCTTTACTTTCATTTTTAACTGACTTCTGACTTCAAACTGACTGCTTAAAGTTAGGAAAAATTGATTTGAATAAGTAGAATGCAGTTCCTTAATTTTTCTGTAATACTTTCATTCTTTCATTATACTGGGCAATGGGCACATGTATCTGCACGTAGTTGTTGATTTGATCATAGACCTTGGTAGTCTTTGCCTATATTCATTTTAATTTAGGATGAAATATTGACTGATAGTAGGTTGGTGAAAACTTTTTAAAGACCTTACTGAAAATTTAATGAGTTTTGAGTGGTTTTGGTTCTATTCAGAATAACAAGTCTTCAGACACATCCTGTCTGGAGTCAGCATGCCTTTTCTGAGTGTCTTGTCTGATAAAACTTTTTATTTGCAGAGCATGGGGAGTATGATCCTCAAACTGTGAGACCAGGAAGCAGATACAGTCATGTGCAGGAAGTACAGGAGCGACTTAACTTCTTACGGTTAGTTTTAACTTGAACATTTGTTTCACTTCTGTAAGAAAACTCTGAGTACATTAAAGAAAAAGAAACCCTTTGCATTTCTTTTTCTTCTAAAGCTTTAAGTTGTTGTGTTAAGGTCTTTCAGAAATCAGATGCAAAAATACACTGAATGTTTTTGTTTTGATTTATTGGTTTTGGTTTTTTTTTTCCCAGAGGGCTTCTGTGCTACTGATGGAATATTCAAATAAAGTTTATTAACATCTTTGCAATCCAGGGCTCTCATTCTGCACTAAGATTTGTATGTTGTTTTGCTGTCTGTCAGCAGAACTCTTCTGACTTAAACACAATGTGCAGGTGGATACAGTTACATCCCTATTGGGGTAACTTGGCTGAAAGTTTAAAATACTCCAAACAGGGGTATGGCCATGTGTCCTTATTTGTTGTACCCCACACCAGATTTAAATCCATGGTCATAACCTGACATAGAGTTTTGTCAGTCACTGGTGTGCCATAGAAAGAGAGTGGAATAAAATTATTTGGATGACTTTTGGCCAGCTGCTGTCTGAGTAAAATAAGAAAACAAAGGATCTCTGCTCATCATAGAGCTGCAGTATGATGATCCATTTTCTTAGTTGTTTTTAACCTTTTATTGACAAGTAAATGTACTTGAAGTGTCAAGTTCTGAAGTATTCTTTGCATGTTTTCTAATGGAGACTTATTTTTTTACTTTGAAAAATTTTACAAAGAATTCATATAAATTGAGTGTTAACTGTTTAATGAAATTATGCAATAGCATATGAATAGACTTAATTTGTCATTCCTGCGTGTTAAAAATTGTAACTTCTTTAGATTTAAGTTCACTGCTTGTTAATGTACAGAAATTTATGGAGGTCTGTGGCTGTCAATGCAGAATATGTAGCCATTTCTGGAAAGCAGTGCCATAACTTAGCCCCTGATTTCTTTTACGTAGAAAAGATTTTGAATCAGAAAAATTATTGTAAAGGACTTTATCATTTGTTCTTCCTGAAACATCCTTAGTGTTAGCTCTCAAAATTGAAGTTCTTAATGCTTTCTAAATAATTTAACACAAATGAAAAACTGGGTTAAATAAAAAGGAGAATTTCTGGTTCATTGACCTTATTCCATAGAATTGATACCTTTTTTGCAATTTTGCTAAAGCAACTGTTAAAACATAGTGAATGATTTCAGAATTGATTTATTCTCTTATGTTGTGACCTGATTTTTAAACTAAATAGTTTACATTAGGAGATGTGCATTTCTTTGTGTATAAAATATAAACAATGCATGGTATTTTTGTGTTAAGACATTTTTTGCTGAATTTGATTTCTTTTTTGTTGGGAATATAAGGTCTTGATCCAAACTAACTAAGAAATCATGGTGCTAATTATGAATGCACTGCTTGTGTAAATAAAATTTTCAGGGTCATACTTATGATACATAAATGAGTAATATGCATATTCACCTTTGTGCCTGTGCTTTTTACTGAATTGTAACTCTGGATGTCTATTAGACAGTGCTGTTAATTGTCTCTTTGTTTTGCTCAAGATTTTTGTTGAAGGATGGTCAGCTGTGGCTCTGTGCCCCTCAGGCGAAGCAAATATGGAAGTGTTTAGCTGAAAATGCAGTTTATCTTTGTGATCGCGAAGCCTGTTTTAAATGGTATTCCAAACTAATGGGGGATGAACCAGACTTAGACCCTGACATTAATAAGGACTTCTTTGAAAATAATGTGCTTCAGCTGGATCCTTCCCTATTAACAGAAAATGGAATGAAATGTTTTGAACGTTTCTTCAAAGCTGTGAACTGTCGAGAAGGAAAGCTAGTAGCAAAGAGACGAGCCTATATGATGGATGATCTGGAATTAATAGGATTAGACTACCTTTGGAGGGTGAGTTAATTGGAGGAAATATCTGAAGGGTTAACTGAGTCTTTCTCAGTCTCTTAATGTTTTAGGAATGTATAATTTCTTACTGAAATTGCAGAAATCTACTTTGTCAATGTAAATGCATGGCTTTTGACTCCACTGTCTTCCCAGCAAGTGTGCAAGCTGGTAACTTTGCAGACTAATATTTAATGGAAACGTAAGTATATTTATGTATGCACATGAAACTAAGAATTTGCCTATACTGCTAAAGAAGAAAGTATTGTTCCAGGTGACTTCTGTAGATTTCTCTTTCTTTCACATGCACATTATAATTATACTTTTTTTTGTTGCACTTCACAAGCAACTTCATCGCATTCCTTCTAGTGTGGTAACCTGGGGTGATTCTCCATTAGACCAAGTGACCACTGGTCTGATTCTTTCTTTTTGCCTAAATTTGGTGGGTACCTAGGATCTATAGATTCTATATAGCCACCTATTCTGTACATATAAAATCTTCCTTGTCAAGTGGAAGGTTGTTGCTTTTTGAAGGTTGCCAAATCTGTTGGTGAAAAACATCGGTATCTAATTTGTTGCATAATTTTTTCAGAGCTTTTCTAGTTCTCAAGAGCTGCATTAAAACCCCCAGTGGTGCACTGTGGCATGGTTATCATGGCTGTGTTTTTGTAAAACATGTTCAGCAGCACTCTGCAGTGATTTTGGCTGTGGCTTTTTGAAGGATTAGGTATTTTAATCCTAGAGATAATAGTTAAAACCAAAGAAGATCACAATTGCTGCACAAATAAATTCACACAGTTTTTGTGAACAGAGTGCCCACATGATAGCATGTTTTAATGCTGGGAATCAACTTACTCTGATCAGCGTGACAAAACTCATTAAACTTCAGCTCAGTATCCTGCAGGGGTAGTCTGTAAAACCTGCTTCCAAACCTGGTGACTAGTAATTAAAATTTAGATTATCAGGTTAGAAGCAGAATTCATTTGCCTGTCCCCCTTCCACCCACTCACAGCCGTTTAAATACCTGGAAATTCTGTTTGGTGATGCAGGCTGTTCAAGCATCTGAAAAAACAGTTGTCTCATTCTCTGAAAAGAGAGAAAATAGGAATATTATATGAAGATTAATATATCATTACTTTTATTCTATTTATAAATCATCAGCTTTAAAACTAGATAATTCTTAACTGTGACTTTTATAATAATTACCTTTAGTGTAAATTCTATTATTTTTCGTTTCTAAGCATTTTAGTCACTTTCATCTCATAAAATAATTAGACATACTACTGTGTCAAGATACTTATGTAGTAGTTTTGTTTTTAAATTTTATACCAGCAAGTTTTAAGATTTCTAATGCTTTTTTTTCATTATGCCAGGTCGTGATTCAGGGAAATGATGACATCGCCAACAGAGCAATAGACCTTCTTAAAGAGATCTATACTAATCTTGGCCCAAGGTTACAAGTTAATCAGGTAAAAATAAGCAACGAGAAAACTGAAATACCATAGAAAAACAGTAATAAAATTCAATTGGTGATATTTTTATAGTTGAACAGAATAGTTTTCATGTTTTGCAAAATATACTCCTGAATCCAGCCATCAGGTTCTGCCCAGATGCAGAATTAAAGTTTTTTTCTCCTATTTTAGACTGAACTCTGATAAATTTTTTATAATAAGTTTGTCTATTGTATTTGATTTATCTTCTCAGAAACAGTTAATGTCATATACTTAGGAAAGCCTTTTGTGGAACTTCCAGTTGTGGCACTTACTTATACTAGAATGTTCACTGGCTGGGTCTGTGGAGTGTTGTCACAAGCTAATGTAGTCTCTTTTTTCTGTTGTGTCCCTTACAAAGGGTCACAAAATTTCCATGTATAATGATCGAGCTGAGCTCTGGCAAACCAGATACTATCTCCATGTTAATATTTGCTGGGAGCTGTGTTTCAGTGGGCAGAGAAAAGGTAATGAGTTTCTGTGAGGTTACAACAAGGGATGTCATCCAAGGGTCCTTGACAGGCTTGAGGTGGGCCTGTGAGAACCTTGTGAAGTTCGACGAGGCCAAGCACAAGGTCATGCATTGCGTGTGGGTTGGAGCAATCCCAAGCACAAATACAGGCTGGAAGGAGAATGGATTGAGAGCAGCTCCAAGGAGAAGGACTTGGGGGACAGAAGCTCAACATGTTGATGTGCACTCACTGCCCAGAAAGCCAAACATGTCCTGGGCTGGATCCAAAGCAGTGTGGGCAGCAGAGCTGAGGGGGATTCTGCCCCTTTGCTCTGTTCTCATGAAACTCCACCTGGAGTGCTGCATCCAGCTCTCGGGCCCTCAGCATGGGAAGGATGTGGAGCTGTTGGAGTGAGTTCAGAGAAGGCCATGAAGATGGTGAGAGGGCTGGAGTGCCTCTCCTGTGAAGGCAGGCTGAGAGAGCTGGAGTTGTTCAGCCTGGAGAAGAGAAGGCTCTGGGGAAACCTTATAGCACCTTCCACTACCTAAAGGGAGTTACAGGAGAGCTTGAGAGGGCCTTTAGACAAGGAAATGTAGTGATAGGACAAGGAGTAGTGGCTTTAAACTGAATAGAGGGTAGGGTTAAATTGGATATTAGGTAGAAAATCTTCCCTGTGAGGGTGGTGAGTCACCGGCACAGGTTGTGCAAAGAAGCCCCTTCACTGAAAGTGTTCAAGCCCAGGTTAGATGGAGCTGTTGAGCAACCTGGTCTGGTGAAAAGTGTTCCTGCCTATGGCAGAGGGATTGAAACTGGATGATCTTTGAGGTCCCTCCAACCTAAACTGTTGTACGATTCCATGATTGCACAAATTTGGTGGAGAGATATTGTCCTCTGGACAATCTCCAGTTGATAGACTTGCGAGTTGTATTTCTTAAAACTCCAATTTTCATACTTGTCCTCAAAACCACTTTTATAGTCGTCAGAGTTGCCAGATCCAGCACAGCTGCTCCAGGTGGTGCATTTACAGCCATTCAAGCTGTATCTTGCTGCAGTGGCAGACGGCTGGAGGCTTCTCTCTTGCTACAGGTCTGGGCTTACTCAGCATGCATCAATCTGCCCATCTGCACGTGGTTAGATGTGACACTTCTAGAAGTGTTGGATTTACTGAACATGCACACAAGTATTCAGTCTGCTGGTAACTCCTCTGCTCCTGAGCTGCCTCTAAGCAAAGTGGCTGCTGGATTGTGGTTTGCTGCAGTAGCCGTGATTGTTCAAGTTTTGGCTGCAGACTTATCTAGAGACAATGCAGACTTGTTACAGTGGTTTTCTAAGTTCTGTGTTGGTCTAGGTCAGGAGCAAGAAGATGTTAGATACCCCACAGAAGGAAGAGGGTTGCTACAGCTGCCATGATACTGAATCTAGCTCAAAATCCATTTCTGAGTTCCTGCAGGAAATTAGTGTATCTGGAACTTGGTTATATGGTTTTGGAGGCTGCGGCAGGATAGTTGGTCTGGGGGTCTGCAAACATTCTCTGTTCAGTCTTACTGTTAAGTAAGTTAACCTCTACTAGATTGTCAGCTAGAGATTCATTTAACAGTCAGAAAATGATGAAGTGAAAGTCCAGTTTAGTGTTCTCAGTCCAAACTATCAGTTTTTCTATTTCCATACAAGTTTGCACTGTATGATTATAGCTGCTGATGACATGCAAGACTTTTGAAGCCACAAAAAATTAGAGCTGTTTTATCAATGGGAGTTGATTTGATTAAATGATTTGGTTTTGGGGATTTTTTACTTCTACCATTGGATTATCCTTCTGAAATGATGGGTTTTAATATGTCTTGTAATTGCACCTGTTTCTTAATGTAATTAGGTAGTGATTCATGAAGACTTCATTCAGTCCTGTTTCGATCGTCTAAAAGCCTCCTATGATACTTTATGTGTGTTGGATGGAGATAAAGACAGTATCAATTGTGCAAGACAAGAAGCAATACGGATGGTGAGAGTGTTGACTGTTTTAAGAGAATATATAAATGAATGTGACAGTGATTACCACGAAGAGAGAACTATTCTACCCATGTCAAGGTATGTGTGAAAAAGCAGTATTGGGATTCTGGTTTCTAAGAGCTTTGTGATTTTTTCATTCTAAAGGGTTTCTGTTCAGAGAATGTATTTACAGAGTTTCAGAATTCCATTTTCTTTGCTAATAAGTAAAACTGTATTTAAAAAAAGCAATTTGAAAGATCGGGCAAATACAGGTATATATGAAAGGGACAGCAGACCTGAAAATAACCTGTTGTGCTGGTGTTTTTTTCTGTAACAAGCACAATGTACCTTGAGCCTCAATTGTTTTGGATATAATTCTTTTTTCAGATAATTACTTAAAAGCAATACCATTCTTTACATTAGCGTGGTCAAAGCTTTGTTTTTCATAGTCATAGTGTTAATGTGTACTTTCATCTTCCAGAGTTGTTTACAGAGATCTCAATCTTACTTTGCAAGTTTAAATTTAGTATAATCTCTGAGTGAAATATTCGGTGTAAGTTCCTCATAAGAGAGGGAAGAAGAGAACAGTACTTGAAGTATATTTATTTTCTATATACCTTCACTCTTTTTATACTTGTCCTTGAGTGAAAACTTGGCTTGAATCCTGCCTGTTTTTTCCAAAGCTTTGTCTTTGGTATAAAGAAAAAGGAAACATTTGAATCTAATGTTGTGTAGATGTTTTCATAAACAAAACACTTTATTTCCTGCGAGGGGAGGGAAAACAGAAAAGTGCTTAAATGTACCACTGTTAATAGTCACTTTCTGTGGGAAGAAAGCCTCAAAAGTACATCAGGAATACACTGTGATTGCTATGGATTTATGATAAAACTGAAATATTTTTAGACATGGTGGGGGTTTGTCATCCCTTATTTTAAATGCCCTTTGCTGTTTCTTCATGGTGTGTCAGTAATTTGCAGTGTTCCTACAGGTTTTTTATTGTATTTATTGATTGATTGATTGATTAGTCCTAACGAAGTTCTCTTGTTCGTTATGGGTGCGTCTTTTTTTATATGGGCTGCTTGTTTGATTAGACTAATCTTTCACAGGCCTTGTTAGCAAGGAGCTTTTCGAGGAGATTTTTCCTTTTGTTGCATGGGATTAGGTTGTTGGGCTTATCTGGGCACATCTTTCCTAATGAGCTCCCTGCCATTGTGGGAAGTGTGATCAATGCTAATATGAAACTGCTTCTTCCTTTTTTGACCCATTTAAATTTTTTTAAAGGAATTGTGATTTTAAAAATTGGAATTCTAATGTAAAACTTGTAACAGCTTTTGACAGAAGGCATTAAGGCTTGGTGACCTGAAGGCTTTTTCTGATCTTGGTGTTTTTAAAGCTGAGTTGCTTTGCTGAAAGAGAAAAACGTCATTGCCAGTCCAATTGATATTTGTCTGCACATTTTGATCTGGAAGTTACAAGTCAGAGAAAAGATGAAAACTTCTTAAGAGAGTTCTAAAATTTCTGTTGATGTTCCTAATCTGAATATAAGTTTGACCATATGATTAATGGACTTATGCTGAGCGAGACTTCTTGAAAGATCCTCTGTGTATTGGTTACGTAGTTCCTGGGGCCTTCACAAACTCTCCTACTGGAGAACGTCACCATATGTAAAGATTTGACATTGAACTGCCTGCAACACAAAATACAGCATGGAAAAGACTTTATTTCACGAGGGCAAAAGTAACGTTTTCTGGTTTGTTTATTTTCAGAGCTTTCCGTGGTAAACATATCACACTGGTAGTTCGTTTTCCAAACCAAGGCCGGCAGGTGGAAGATTTGGATATTTGGTCTCACACAAACGACACCATTGGCCAAGTGCGGCGTTGTATCCTCAACCGCATTAAAGCCAACAGTGCACACACAAAAGTAGAGCTGTTCATTGGTGGTGAGCTGGTAGATCCTGCAGATGATAGAAAACTAATTGGGCAGCTGAACCTCAAAGACAAAACGGTAAGTGTTGCAGACTGATTATTTACATCGGTTCTGGTGTTGCTTCCCTTTTGTAAATGCTTGAAAAATACCATGTGCATCACTTATTCTTGTGAAAGAGTTCCCTCCTTCCTCCTTGTATTATGTCATTCACGTTATATCAGATGCATATTTGGTAAGGAATCTTAATTTATATGTGGTGTTAAAATTGTGATTGTGTTTTTCAGCTAATTACGGCTAAGCTCACACAGATAAATTCTAATATGCCCTCAAGTCCAGATAGTTCCTCTGACTCCTCAACTGGTTCCCCGGGCAACCATGGCAATCACTACAGCGATGGTCCAAATCCAGAAGTGGAAAGCTGTTTGCCTGGAGTGGTAAGCTTATTCTGAAATTATCAGTTTAAACACATTTTTTTCTTATATTTTGTATTTAACTCTTTAATTCTAATGCGTTTTTTTAAAATTTGCTTATTTTAAGATCATGTCACTGCATCCTCGATACATCTCTTTTCTTTGGCAAGTTGCAGACTTGGGCAGTAGCCTAAATATGCCACCCCTTAGAGATGGAGCTCGTGTTCTTATGAAGCTCATGCCACCAGGTAAAACTTAATTTTATCCTTTTTTTAATCTTTTAATATCCTGTGTCATAATTTCCCACCTGTTACAGAAAAATGAAGATAGGAGAGTTTTTTCTACTTTCTGGTAATTTATTGATATTGTAATCCATAACTATAATTCATCCTCATTAGGACTGTAAATGATTTTCCAAATAGTTATTTCTTGTATGCTCTACCAAGTTGCATAGCTTGCGGTTGGTACTGGGGTTCAGTGCCACAGTGCAGTGAAAATGGGGAGAATCACTGTATTCTGAAGTGATTTTGTAGCACTGCTTTAACAGAATCACTTTTGACTGTAGTAGTCATTGCAGAACACTTCATAGTCTGATTTTGTCTGTAACTGCAACTGTTCTTATACACTTAAAATTTTCCAGATTTTTCAGATTGCAAATAGTACTGGCTTGTTGTGGAGTAGTTCTGTTATAAAATGCTTACAAGTTCTGTTTTTATTGCAGATAACACTACAGTTGAGAAACTAAGAGCCATTTGCTTAGATCATGCAAAGCTTGGGGAAAGCAGCCTTAGTCCATCCCTTGATTCTCTATTCTTTGGTCCTTCTGCCTCACAAGTGCTGTACCTAACAGAGGTTTGTGATGCTTTGCCTGTTATTTAAAAATCTTCAGCTCTCTCTATGGCGTCCTCTCTGTAATGTTATGGAAGTCTAAGATCAAATTCTGGTTTGAAATTAACAATTAAAAATACTTAACAGTTTATTGGAGTAAACATCTATGACCAGTGCTGTCAAAGCGTTTCTTAAGTAGTATTCCTACATGTTCTCATGTTCAGTATCTATATCCTCTCTGATGCATTGCTGTTAGTTAACTCTGTATTTTGTTCTGCAGGTAGTTTATGCCTTGTTAATGCCTGCCAGTGCACCTCTGGGAGAAGATGCCAGTGACTTCCAGTACAACTTCCTAAAAAGTGGTGGTTTGCCTCTTGTGTTGAGCATGCTGACCAGAAATAACTTCCTGCCAAATGCAGATATGGAAACTCGAAGGGGTGCCTACCTTAACGCTCTAAAAATAGCCAAATTATTGCTAACAGCAATTGGATATGGCCATGTTCGAGCTGTGGCAGAAGCTTGTCAGCCAGTTGTGGAAGGCACAAGTACAATTTCACCGGTAATATAAATCTTCCTCGCTGCAAATAGCAGTGGGCTCTGGTTTTTATGTTGTCTGCAGCAGCATCTCTCTACTGTTCATGAACAGTCTATTCTTTGAGTGCACTGCATGCCAAGAACTCATGTTACTTTGAGACAGTGTCTCAGAATTCTAAAAAAGAGATCAAATAACTAAAAAAATCCTATTTCTTTGTGACTGTAAAAAGTTAGGTCTGAGATGCACTTGCTCTAGGTGTGATTTTCAGTGGTTTGAATGATTGTCAGTGCAGGTAACTTGTAATTTCTCAGTACCTCTATCCTGTAAATTCAGTTCTCAGAGAGAATTCTGATTCTTTTGAGCTGCTGAGTCTGTTGAAGGATGTGCCTCTGAATTTCTTGTATCTCCTACTTATGATTAAAGCAGAAGCCAACAGAACTGATGCCAGCCCTTTGTCTACAAAAAAGACAAGTCTTTGGCTTGCTAAATTCCTAATTCTGTCCATTGTTTGTAGAAAGTTCTTGCAGAGAACAGGTACATTGGAAAATTAAGTGCTAATGGTTGAAAGGTGTCCTACCCTAAGATTTCTCAGAGCTGGAAAGGGAGAAGTGTGACACAGATGTGATCTCACATGTATTATAGTAGTAGATTTTATACATGTTTAATATGGCAATCTAGTTTTTGTACATCTGGACAAGTCTGTTCTGGGTCAAGGTGTTATTTCTGTCCTCTTACAGTGGATGTACAGCACAGAGCCCTGAAAGTAAACTTTGCTGTTGTTCTTCTTGGGCATTTGCTTCACAAGTATTCCAACTATTGAGCTATTTTTTTGGGTTCTATCCCAAATAGTTTCCTGAACTGTCAGGCTGTACTCAAGAATACATAGAGAGTCCCACTTCAGGGCACTTTATTCCACAATCTTGACTAAGATCCATCTCTGAAGCAGAGAAGTACATTCCCCTTAATTCTGAAAAATAAATTTCTGTTGTAATTAGCTGCATCTGTTGGAAGATACATGATTAATTCTTTTTCTAGAGGTGAAGATCCCTTTTCATGTCTCATGTTAGAATATAATAAAAACATCTTGTAGCAGACATGTTTGCCACCCTATCCTTTGTCTATTTAAATGAGTAAATTTTACTGCCCTTACAACAAAGTAATTTCTTACAACAATTATTCCAAAGGTAGTTTGGAACACTGATATCATCATTTGAGTCTTGAAGTACTATTTGAAACAGATTTATGGTGACAACTTAAGATGTTATAACATTTGTACATGTCTACTCACTTTCACTGTTTGGTGTAGCAAACGTGAACTTAATAATGCTAACTGCTTTGCTGGAAAAAACGTGGTTATTCTTGCTGTCACCATCATCCTGTTTGAAGGACTTTGATTTTGATATTTATTATGCTGCAGCACCGGTAAACTTACACCTTGGCATGGAAGAGAGATTTGTTAATACCTTTCATCTCCCTTATCTAAAGCATAAGAACCAAAGCATAACTTTCTGTCTTGACTTTCCATCAGTGCTTGAGAGAATGAGGTAACCAGAGTTATGTGTCTGCAGTCTTTCAGTTATCAGTCTTTTGCTGTCACTAGTACCTTTTAAACTTTTACTTTCTTCCTTGGTTTTGTAGAAGGTTGAATTAATAATGTTGTTAAACACAGTATCCTGGCACAGAGAACCTGATTGCCCAGTATATACTGTGGTTGATCACTTCCAGCCCACTTCCCATAACTAATTGCCTGTGGAAGCTCTGTTAGTTTTCAGTGGGAGTTCTGTAATTTTGCTCCCCAAATCAACTGTCCTAGTGAGGTTGACAGAGCAAGGGGTGTGGCCAAAGGCAGATGTTACAGAGCAACTTCACAGTTTATCTTTTGAGCAGCATTTGAGATGGGTTTTTTGGAATAAAATGGTATTTTAAACTCTTTTGTACAAGAAGTTTTAACTTGTAACCACAGCCCACAGTCTTTGTTTATCTGTGAGAAGGAAACAACTGTTTCAGATCTGAACTGTCAAAACTATGAAGCTCTGGCAGCCCAAGGAGAGGGAACTCTATAATCAAACCAATACAGAAAGATAAATACTTGTCTTGATGTTCTTTCTGTTGTGAAAATATCATAAAAAAGTGGAGGGATAATTCAGAACTGAATTACTTGTAGTGCTCGAACTGAGATGTCTAAAATGTACTTCAGTATAATGAACACAGCAACCATACCCTGTCTGGACACTTACCTAATCCAGCGGGAGACCCAGTTGTTTTAACAAACCCTTTCTTTCCTGCATCAGCGTAAAGGGAAGGAGATGTAACTGTAAATATTCTGTTCTGAATAATCTCGATCAGTAATCTGATCAATAAACAAGCCTCCAAACCTAGGAAGTTTTGAGCAAGTGCCTCTCCTCTTAACTGCCTGTGCTCTGTGATCGTGCACTGCAGCATAAAGTGTCTTCAGATGTGATGGTATCTGTTTTAAAGTGAGGAGATTTATTTATCATGGTGTTTGCAGATTCTATAAGTAGTTTTCCTTCAAAGATCTTGCATACTTCTGCCAAGGCTTTCCAATAAACTTTAGATCTTCGTATCTTTTTGCTTTTTTCCCCTATGTAAAAATAAGTATAAGACATACTTTCTTCCAGATAAACCAGGCTACGCATGACCAGGCAGTGGTGCTACAAAATGCCCTACAAAACATTCCTAATCCAACTTCAGAATGCATGCTAAGAAATGTAGCAATACGTCTTGCACAGCAAATATCTGATGAGGTTGGTGAATTCCTTTCTGTATCACCTTTTTTTCTATAGCATTCTTTGTCTTTTTTTTAATGCTTAATTTTACTGCATTATAAAACATGGATTTTCCTTTCAAAATGTTATGAAACATTTTAGGTAAACTTCATATGATTCATAAGCTGTTAATTAAAAGTATTTCATTAATTGTTTCCATATGCATTGTGAAATTTAGTATTTAATACAATATATTTCTTTTAAGAGTATTGCTGTTAAAGTTTTATTTGTAAATTTCTGATATTATAAAAACTACTATAGATCTAAATGTCATATGTATTGTAGTTGGCCGTTGAAATGTTTGGGGGTTTTTTCCATATTTTGATGTTCCGTCAGAAAGACTGACTCTGTTTCACTGACCTTGTAATTTAAAAAAAAGTAAATCTGATATGGTTTTCATAGACCAGACAGAAGACTACTGCACAGAAAGGAATATTTCACCTTTTCAAAAAATGTTCATACTTCAAGATTTTAAAACTACAATGAGATGAAAAAAAAAGATCCCACATGTTACTTTTCTTGTGATGCTGTTGCTCTAAGGAAAAAATTTTATTAAATTTTGAAATTGTAAATGTTAAATTTTCTATAAAATACCTTTGTGAGAATTTGGAATCCATTGTAGTGTTATCTTCGGCTGCATTCTAATGCTGCTTTCCTTTATTTCTCTCTTCTTCTCAGGCTTCAAAGTACATCCCTGACATCTGTGTTATCAGGGCAGTACAAAAAATCGTTTGGGCATCAGGTTGTGGGTCAGTTCAGCTGGTTTTCAGCTCAAATGAGGAAATCAGTAAAATCTATGAAAAGGTAAGACTTCCTAAGCAGCTACTTTTCTGTAGAACTGTTCGTTTGCTTATAAAAGAGTCAGTTGACCAGGTCAGGCTTAGAGTGTGGAGAGCTTTTAGTCAGGTACCTTGGTGGTGCTGTATTTCAGAGTCTAGTAGATGTCTTTGTCATACCACGGTTTAATGTTCTCTTCCAAATTCCTTTTCTCAGTAACTCTTTAATTGAAGCTTCAGTCTGGTGTCGGTTCAGAAGTGCATCAGTTCTCTAAGCTGCTGCAACATGTTTTCAGCCCAGTTAGATTCTGTATCTAAATAAGGAATAAGTATTTCTTGCAATGCTAGTTTTTCTAGTCTTCACACTTAAAAAGGGTGTTCTACAGAAGTTGATTTAACACATATGTGCAGTCTAGAATGAGAAACAAGCTAATTGATGCGAAACTGGCCCTGAAAAAAAAGAAATAATTGCTAAGCTTGTATTACTTTTTTCCTTATATTAGATAGAAGTGTAAAACATCTTGATGACTTCACATAGGTTTTACACACATAGTTTGGAGTTGGGGGTTATACATCAGTACAGTATCACACACCTTTGTTTAAAGTTGCTTACAGTTATAGGCAATAGTAATTTGTATTTTGGCAGTGATTTAAAAAAAGTATCTTTTCGTTCTCTAAGTATTTTCACTTACTCATCTTGTAAAATCAGGTGTAGGACTTGTCAATACTTGCCTGAAAGGAAAAGGGAAAGGAACACGTAAAGGGGCTTTATTCTTGGAGGATTAGCTGTTGTGCTTAAATGATCAATTAGAATATTTACTTCAGCAAAATGCAACATCTTTACATGTAGCTTACATAGTGGCATGATGGCATCTGCTTCTACTGCTGTGAGCATGACTTCTTCATGAAATAAGTTGGGGCTTTGGGGGTTTTTTTAGGTGATAAACTGGTATATGAAATGAGATGTAGTTAGTGTGACAGTCCAGGCACGTGAAGATATGCTCTTATATCCATATGTATGATGTTTTAAGAGCAGTAATCTAAAAGAAAATATACCTAAACATGCTATTCTAACATTTTTCTGGCTGAAAATTTTACAGTTCTTTAAAATCAGTTTGAAAGCAGTCATTGTTCAGAGGATTTTATGGGTTGTTTGGTTTTTATTTATTTTTATTAACACTTATATGGACATTTGATAAGTGGCAGCTGCATTTGGCTTATGCTAGGCAAAAGGGAAATAAAAATTAAGGGGAAAAATTTGAAATTACAAAGAGGAAGAAATTGCAGAAGTGATAAGAAGGGGGAACAAAGTACCCTTTGCTAGTATAACATAAAAAAGAGGAAAGTATCCTGGAAATAGAGGAACATCATGGAAGAAAGGACACATTCTTGTTTTAGGAGAATAGTGTTTGCTTATAGATGAGAGGAGGTAGTTTTGTGATGGTTTTATTAAGATCAAATATTACCAATGACTGACAAACACTAGCCTTTAGAGGAAAAAGTATTTTAAGAACAGTGCTTTAATTTTTCTAAGTTAACCACTAAACCTTAGACTCTAACTCATAGGTTATAAAAGTATTTGCTAAGTGTGTGGAATAGAGACTTATCATTAAATGTTAGTTTTAAGAACAAAAGCAGACTGATTTTTGTGGAATCAGGAATGACATGTCAAGATTCCTAATATCAAAGGCTACAATAGGAAACGTTCTCTTTAAGAGACACTTCAGAGCAGTCCCATCAAGAATGACTCCTGAAAGATGTTGAGCACTTAAAGAAGCTTCTGAACTTAACGGGAAAATGGAATTAAACTTTAAAATCAAGAGAAATTATTTTGAGAGCGTAACTTTTATGGAGTCTCTTCTGCCTCCTGCCTCAAAAAGTTCTGGTATGGGAGTCCCTTCCGTGGCTGAAGATGATTGTGTGCAGCTGGCAGTGGTGTCATACTGCCTTTGTTAGGCAGGGAAGGCTCCTGGCCACCTGAAACACTCCAAATGTGCTGCTTGGACAGACCCTCAGCTCGCGCCGCCCGAGTGTAGGGAGGTGCTTCACTGAGTACCAAGTGCGCTTTGCCTTCCTCCTAGAGGCCTGCAGCCACGCAGGAATAACTTCCCTTTCTGGGCACTGCGGAGCAGGTGCAGTCCTGCTCTTGTTGAAAGCACCTGCATTTGCTTTAAGATCTCAAGGTGTGTCAGAATTGCCATGTCCTCCCGCCACAGTGTGGTGACTCTCTCTGATTTTTTAGCTGTTGTGCAAAGACAAGATAGTGTTTGTTGCCAGACTGAGCCATCCTTTGGCCTATCTACAATTAGTTCTCTTTTCTGCATTGTAATCCCTCCTTTCTCCCTACTTAATCTTGAACCTTTCCACATATAAACTAAGTAATGCCTCTAGTTAATGTTGCTAACCTGCATGATTTATAAATGATGAATTAAGACCTGCTCATACTCAGTTTCTTAAGAACTTCTTGAAGCTAATTACTTTTAGATGGCTTTATTCTCAAAGTGTTTATTTTGGAAAAATACACCAAAATCAACTCACTTGATTCAAGTGTTTTATTTGAAGGAGTAACCCCTGTGCCAATTAGCAATAATACTAGTTTCTATTTCAAAAGTTATCAGAACAGCTATGTTTGAAATTTGGTTCAGCTCTTTCATGTGTCTCAAAATAGTAATGAATAAATTCTAGCAGTATTAAAAAGCTTTTGGTCAAATAAGTTGTGAGTGTCAAGGCCTTATAAAACTGGAGTTATTTGTGAATTGCACAGCACTCTAGCTTTTCTCTGCTTAAGTAGTAACTGTTTTCCAAGCCTTAAAGTTCATATTCTGAGTAGTAAAGAAAAGCAGAACAAAAACATCCCAAAGAAACACTCAGATACAAAGCAACAAACAACTCCAACAGTACTGACTGATGTAACTTCTGCCTGCAAGCTTCCTATTTAACTTCTGGCTCCTTAAGTTCATGCTTGGAATCCTCCTTTGAGAAGCACAGTACTGGAAGTTCAAGTCATCCCACACAGTTCTTCAATTCAGATCTGAGTGGAGCGCATAAAATACTTGGCGCTGATAATCACTTAGTATACAAATTTGTGGTTTGTGTTTAGTGGATGTACCTTGGAGCCAGTTGGGTTTCTTGGGAATTTTTTCTATACCCACTTTGTGCACTCTTGTTTGTTTCCGCAGACAAATGCAGGAAATGAACCAGACACAGAAGACGAACAAGTTTGCTGTGAAGCATTGGAGGTGATGACCCTGTGTTTTGCTTTGATTCCAACGGCACTGGATGCACTCAGTAAAGAAAAGGCATGGCAGACGTTTATCATTGATTTACTACTGCACTGTCACAGCAAGTAAGTTTTGGTGGTTTTTTTAAATCGCATCTACTGGTTTATGATTCAAAATTAATATGAAGCCTAAATGCAAAGCAGTGACTTCTTATTTAAGTGATTTTTCTCTGCAGCTGTCTTAATTGTTGTTTGGCAGTGTAAATCTAATTGGGATACCTGTTCTAAATATCAGTCCTAACTTCTTTCTACTCATAAGGAGGATATTGTCAAGCCAGATGGATGGATGTCTGATAATGTGCTACTGATGGCTTTAGAACAAATTATTTACCATAATAGATACTTCATGTTTTTTTGAAATAATGAGAATGTTTGCTACATTAGAATATTTAAGTGACCTAGACAAGGAAAAACTTTTCTGTTAAGTAAAGACAAATTACAGTAGTAGCAGTTTGAGGAGAGGGGAGGGTTAAGATGGTGTTCTTCTGGTGTTTTTTGCATCAAAGTGGTACACTTGTGTCACACTGAAATTGTCCCATGGTGCAGCAGCAGCATCTTGGAGGAACTCTCAGCACTGTTGGGATACAGATGGACAGGGAAGATCAGTAGGAGCTGCCATGAGCCATGTGATTGAGTTGCCCTACAGTCCTGTCAGAGAGTTCAGGGATCTCTCATTACCTCCAGGCTGTTCGTACAGATCTCCTTAGACAGCATTTGCACAGCACAGCACCTGTATGATGCATCTTATCACTTTAGCCCATCTGAAACTGTGATGTGAAGTGTTATTACAGTGCATGTTTTTAGAAGCTATCTGGGAGGAAAGTTTTTTTATGTTGGTATTAAACTTGGTGGCCAGTGCTTTGAACTGTTACTAAAGAGTTAATTTTAGTTTTTTAGAGCACCTCATTGGTGTTTCGTGAATATTTTAACTTTTCTCTGAGAAATGACAGAGATCAGAAATTAGTCGTGCTAAGCCTTTCGGTACATTTTAAAGGGAGTCAGATTGTGGTGCTCTCAGATGAATGGGATCAGAATTTCAGCACTGTGTTTCTGCGTTTTACTTTTCTAGGTAAACAGGTTGAAAATTCTTATGTTCAGGAACATTCACGATGACAAAAGGAGCAATAGTATCATCAGAGTATGTCTTTACAACGAACAATTTGCACACATTGGTGAAACTGTGGAATGTCACCAGAATACCACAAGCTTTATTATTTGCAGCCTGTGGTATAGGGTGTCGAACTTTCAGTTTCACTGAAGCTTACTAACATCACTTACTGTTGGGAAAATAGTTCATACTGTCAGTACAAGAAGGTACCACTGAGCTCTTTCCTCTCATATGCTTGTAAAAGTTATGATATATATGATAATCTCATTTAGAATGGTGCATCTGTTCATTATAACATGATAGAAACAGAGGGCTGCTTTGTAATTGAAGATGGAGAAATTGAACTAAGCTGCTAAAAAGTTCCTCTTCTGAATTAATGTGGAAACAAATTAATGTTTGCAGTGCAGGGAAAGTTCAGTAAATACCAGACAGAATTCTGAATATCCTTCCATTTTCAGCTATTGTTCTCTAATCTCCTATGCTCAATCAGAGAACAATGTGACAAAAATATGCATTTGAGAAAATGTTTTTGGTGCACCATAAAAGACGAGGAAGGTGATCAAGTTCAGATCTCACAAATAGAATCTTTCTGGAAAAGATCAGATGGATTGCTTGTTTTTCAGAGGTTGAGATTGGGACTTCTGCTGTTTTCTCAGAGCATAACCATGCTACCTCTAAACTGAGAAGCAGTGCAACGTGTTTGATACTAAATACTTGAGCCATTCTTCCTCTCCAGGATAATTGGTTTTACAGTGGTGTCCCCTGTATGCAAGACTGGCTTAGTCAACAGTAGATTGCTGAACCGTCAGTCCTAAATAATCCTGGAACCCGTAAGTCTTCCACTGATCTCTGCAAAGTGCTTATTTTTTTATGGCCTGAATAAATAAAAATTCTTCTTGCTGCTGTAAAGCAGTGGCTCTCAGACCCATTGAAGAGGCTGATTTCTGTTAACTAAGCAGAAATCTGTATCCTGGAGCTTTCAGTAGGACAGGATTCAGGTTGCCTGTCTTAAGGGAGGTGCTTGACCTCCAGCTCTTTCACCGGGTGAGTGTGAGTTCATCATGCAGCTTGTGTCCTGTGTGCCAGCTCTGTGCTGTCATCATGTGTCTAATATAGCATGACAAGCCTGTGTTTAGGCAGCTGCTTCCCACTCACGATTCCTTAAGAACTCTTAAGATTGTTGTAGCCTCAAAAAAATACAATACTTGTGTTCAAATAGTGCATACTCCTCAGAAATGGAAGAATGTGAGGTGTGTGTTTGCTTGGTCACGTTTCTCACCTTTATCTATTTCATTCTGCCTTTGACTGCTTGGACCTGAGGGCTGTCTGTGTGATGTGTCCCAAGCAGCTGAAAGATTGTATCCTAAATTCTGTTGAGAAGTTTTGTGAAAACGTCAGCTCAGCAGTCAGACCCTGTGAAATGCCAGTTATTGTTAAGAACAAGACAGAGCTCCCCCACCCCATGGTCTTCAGCAAGTCAGAGCAGTGTAGGAGAACTTGTAAAGATCAGAGAAGGGTGACAAGGGGGATCAAAGCTCTGAAATTGCTTCCATCTGAGGAACAGCTGAATAGCTGGGGGCACTTCATATTGGAGGAGAGATAAATGGTGGGAGGGGAATACCACAGAGACCCTTAAAGTCAGAAGTAGCAAAGGGAGAACAAATAGAGAACAGTATTTCTTTGTATAAGACCTTCTTGAACATAACATTTAAGCAGTGTAAACCTTCAGTTTGGCAATGGTTTGAGGGGTTTTCCATGAACTTGTCCAGGGGGGGCTATGAAATACTGCTTTTGGTAGTCTTCCTGAACCACAAATTGTTAGAAGCTGAGAACATTCTGTCAGAAATGTCACTACATCTTCTTTCTTCTTGTGCACTTTCCTTTGTGCATGATACCAGAGATGGGGTGCTCAGCCAGGTTCATCTTTGCTGTGTCCTCAGGGTCATTCTTGTGTGTCTTTGAAACACAGCCACACATGAAAAACTCTCAAGGGAATGGGATTCTTTGGTGTGCTTTCCACACTGACCTCACTGGCCGAAAACAATGACAGCCACACCAGACACTGCAAAATCCAGTTTTTCATACATTGAGATACTTCCATAAAGCACAGCATTCATTTGTAGTCTCTTCCCACACAAGCAGAGCTGATCCTAACAGTTTTTACAAGACATAATGTTCAGACAATTAATCTTACAGCTTGAAAGAATAGGATTTGCCTTAAATATTCTTTCACTGGAGCTTATCCATTCCTGCAATTGGATTAAGTTCTGAGATGGAAAATTTTCCTTCATTAATGCCACTTGAATTTTCAGGAGGGCCGTCTTTCCTCATTTCCTACTAATGATAAATTTTGATCACTTCAAAGATGCTCAGCAAACTGCTGTAGTGATACATAAGAGCAGTTTTAATGGGCTAGTTCTGGTTTGTCTGTCAGGTAGGACCAGTGCTTGATTAGAAAAAAAGAATTACTTAGTATTGCAAATTGCTTGTTGTGTTACGCAGCATTTGTACTGGTTGGGTGCTTGCAAGAGTCTTTTTCTTTTACCTTTAAATATTTGGTTTGTGGAACAGGTTTTGTAATAGTAATTCGCATGTCTGAAATTTCACTTCAAGGAGGAACAATATGATGGGTGGTGAATCGTTAAAATATTCCTGTTTCTTACATTGTGTTCAGCTTTAGAAAATTACACTAAGCAGATAAGCACAAATTTAAATATTTATTTTAATGTCCTGTTTGGATAGGGAGATTGAATTTAATGTTTCTATTAAATGATTTCCAGAACTGTTCGTCAGATGGCACAGGAGCAATTCTTTTTAATGGCTACCAGGTGTTGCATGGGACAGAGACCTCTCCTTTTCTTCATTACCCTGCTGTTTACTGTTCTAGGGGTAAGTTTTTAGAGATAAAGGCTTCAGTACAATGTGAATTTCTGTAAAAAGTAATAGGACAAAATATCTGCAAGAAAAGACAAATTACTGTTAGCCTGCTATTAGCAGCAATCATTAAAATACAGATTCCTTTTGACCTCCACAGGCAAGCAGAACAGTTGATTTGCATTTGAGCCAGATGAGGGGGAAAGGGACTTTTTTGTATTTTCTGATAAGAACATAAACAGTAAGCTTTAATATCTGCATTTGACCTTTAATGAATGCCGACCTTCAGGTAAAAATCATTAACAGATGAGAGAGATACCTGTAGTTACTGCTTTCTCCTACTGGGCCTGCCAGGGCCTTTCTGTTCCGTGTGCTCTTGGCTCTTGAATTTGATCACTTCACTGTTTGTTTGTTTTTTCCTACTCAGGTATAAAAATTGCTACTAAAATAGTCGAGAAGTCATTAATTAACAGCTAAATACAGTTGTAAACTTCTGAAAGGTTAAAAATTACTTCATTTCTTTCATGTTTACTGCCAGGTTTAGGGAAAATGTGTTGGTGTTGCACTGTAAGTAGAGGGGTATGTGAGTTCTTTGTCATTTGTTTTTGCTTTGCATAGAGTACTGCGAGAGAGAGAGCTAAGCATTCTGGAGACTACTTCACTCTCCTAAGACATCTTCTTAACTACGCTTACAACAGTAATATTAATGTACCCAATGCTGAAGTTCTTCTCAATAATGAAATTGACTGGCTTAAGAGGATTAGGGTAAGTTCTAGGGTCAATTTATTCCTAATAATTAGCTGTTTGCTGCCTTGTTGTAAAGTACAGTTTTAAGCTTGATAAATGTGCATTATTTGGAGTATTCTGACTTTCTCTTAAATGGCAGGATGAAGTAAAAAGAACAGGGGAAACAGGTGTCGAAGAAACTATTTTAGAAGGTCATCTTGGAGTAACAAAAGAATTGTTAGCATTCCAGACACCTGAGAAGAAATACCATATTGGTTGTGAAAAAGGAGGTGCTAATCTCATTAAAGTAAGTGGAAGTTGTTTGATCTGTGGAGGGTTTTTTGTCTTTGGGTGTTTTAGGTTGTTTTTGGGGGGGAAATGTTTAGGGGTTTTTTTGTTGTTTTTACCCATAAATAAGTAAAAGGAAGCGTCACATCTTGTGGTCTGTATCCATAAAAGTGCTTCTAATTGGAGTTTAATGTTTTCTTTAAAAATAATTTTTAAAATTACATGTTTCATTCATAAAGTATACTTAACATTCGCATTCTTACTGTATTCCAGTACTTGACAAACATCACACAAGGACGGTGAGCTGGATACAGGACAGTCCTGTACAGGACTGCTTTCCTTCATTACCCCTGTATTGTCTTTTCTGCACGTGTTCTTATTTAGTGCTGTTAATGCTTATGGCAGGTTTGAACAAATGCATCACATCTGAACACCTCTTTAATCAGACTTGCTTTCTTTGTACCTCTGGTATTATACAGCAGGAATGTTGGATTTTTCAGCCCTAATTGATAGAGATCTGGTTTGGCAATGGAAATTTTTTACCAATCAAATCCAGATTTATTTTTAACTTGCAGTGGGGAGGTGGGTTTGCAGGGAACCACTTTCAAATTGAGTTACTCTGTTCTAAATGTAAAAGCTCATTATGGTGTTGGTCTCAATTTTGACTCTTGTTTTTTTCAAGTAACCTTCTGGTTCTCAGACATTCATTTACATAGTAACTCTTGCTCTCTTATAAAATAGTGTGCATTACTATGGTAACAGGTGATTTATTTTCTTTTTTTTTCAGGAGTTGATAGATGATTTCATCTTCCCAGCATCCAATGTTTATCTACAATACATGAGAAATGGAGAATTGCCTGCTGAGCAGGCCATACCAGTCTGTAGTTCACCAGCTACTATTAATGCTGGCTTTGAGCTCCTAGTTGCACTAGCAGTTGGATGTGTGCGAAATCTCAAACAGATAGTAGACACGTTGACTGAAATGTATTACATAGGTACAGCAATCACTAGTATGTAATATTTTTAATTTTCTCTTTTCTGCTTTTTAACGTATATATCATGTATAGGTTTTGTTTATTATCCACTGAATCAAATGTTGAGTTTTTTAGTTTGTGGCTGCTTTTAGTGTTGCAAAGTCAGGCTATCAAAATCTAGAAGAGTTTGTCAGTGTAGCCTTTTTTTGTTCTTCTTTATGCAGTAAATGTACTGACTTGCATTACATGGTTGCATCCACATTCCAACCCCAGTTACTTACACAGGCTGACCCCTCCTGTCCCGATCTCTGACTACTCCCCTTTGTCCATACCAGCTCCCAGGAACCTCATTCTGTCTGTATCTTCTGTCTCATCAGGCTCATTGTTTCAGGCTCTGCCTAACTAATCCCAGAACCTCATCAGGTATCTTCGGCTTGGTTTTAGTGCCAGTCTCTTGGTTGCTCACGTAATTTGTCATCGTCGTCCACACACAGACACAGGTCCACTGTCCTGTTCCTCTTTTTAGTTCTGAACTCATTCTCTGCTTGTTGTAGTCCTTTCTCAGGCATTTGCCCGCTCAGTTTTGGCCTTGTCTCAGCACAGCTCTGCACTGAAAGAACTTTCTCCTCCTCACTGGAGAAAGATTACAGCAATTGCAGTATGTACAAAACTTGCAATGTTAGTGCTTCAAAAGCCAGTAGTGAAATGAAACTTGGGCTAATTTTCACAAGGATGGCAAAAGGCTCATACTTAACACAGATTTTTATTGTCAATAAAAAGCACATAGGACTTTCTTAGAAATAAACAGACAGGAGCATATTTTCTCCAGCCCTGAATGGGACAGTGAAACCATTTTGGCTGTAATATTAACAGGGAAAGGGAAAAAACCAACAATGATCAAATAAAAATCCAAACACCATCAAACCAAGCAAACCCCTGCTCATATGGGAAGAAAGGCTGGGAGAGCTGGGGTTGTTCAGCCTGGAGAAGAGAAGGCTCTGGGGATACCTTATTGGGACCTCATTACTTAAACATGGCTTATAAGAAAGATGGAGACTTCTCTACCAGGGCCTGTAGTTACAAGACAAGGGGCAATGATTTTAAACTGAGAGAGAGTAGATTTGTATTGGACACGAGGAAGAAATTCTTCACTCTGAGAGTGCTGAGACACTGGAGCAGGTTGCCCAGAGAAGGTGTAGGTGCCCCATCCCTGAACGTGTTCAAGGCCAGGTTGAATGGGGCTCTGAGCAGTCTGGTCTGGTGAAAGGTGTCCCTGCCTATGGCAGGGGTTTGGAACTAGATGATCTTTAAAAGTCCCATCCAGCTCAAACCATTGTGTGATTTAACAGAATGTTTAAACTCAGAGGGTTCAGGAAAACTGTAAGCACCTAAAAAGAGTATCCCAAAGTGGGAATTGTCCACTACCCCTCACAGTGGCAGTTCTACTTACTTGGATGGTGCTATCAGTGAGTCATTTGAGGTTTCCCAGTCTCTTCCTGTTTGGTTCCATCTCAAGTGAATAAAAGAAAAGGGCAGCTTTATGGTGCTCCCCTCTTCCTCTTCCTTTCTTCTTCACTCTTTTTTGTTGGGTAGTGTATTTCTTGTCAGTTCACAATTAGAAGGATTTCATGGCATTTCCTTCCACTCAAGTATCTGATGAGCATGATAGAACACCACATCTCTGTGGTACATCAGACAGAAGAGACAACATGTGTATGAACTGTGCATGCTCTGTGATTTGTATACCAAGTTTGCTTTTAAACACGCATGCCCTCTTTTGTCAGAATTTTTTGTGATAAAACCACAGAACTGCAGGTTAGCTAGGAAATTGTCATCATAAATGTACTCTGAAGAGAAGTGATACAATTTTTTCCTTCCCAAATCTTTTCTCCCAGATCCCTCTCAAGTCACAGAGATAGCATTTCCTAAAACTGTTTCACATCCTGGCCAGAGAAAGTGAGGCTTAAGTGATTTTTTTTTTAATTTTAAAAGGATTGTAAATTTTTGAAAAGCTTAAAAATTGGTTATATATTCTAGATTCATTCAGCTGAATTCTTCAACTAAGAAGCTTCCTGGTATTGAGGAAAGACTTCTGTTTCATACCTAGATAGACTGACTGTTTGTCTGGCCACCTCTTTAGTTATGCAATAGAAGAAAATGTTGTAATGTTAAGATTGCAAGTAGAACTGTCCTTCTTAGGAGTTGTGTTAATTTTAGCAATTAAGTTTTGTGGTGGAACATTTGTTTTATTAGACTGCAGTGTGATACAGACTAATAATAGTAATTCTGTGCAACTGCCCTTTATACTGCATTGATGTTCTCCTTATTTTATAATAAGATAGTTCCCTAATCACATTCTGATTTTTTCTTTTAGCTTGTGAAGCTCTTACAGAATGGGAATATCTACCACCTGTTGGGCCTCGACCACCAAAGGGATTTGTAGGGCTAAAAAATGCTGGTGCGACTTGTTACATGAATTCTGTCATTCAGCAGCTGTACATGATTCCAGCCATCAGGAATGGGATTCTTGCCATTGAAGGCACAGGCAGTGATGTAGATGATGACATGTCTGGGGATGAAAAGCAGGACAATGAGGTAAGTTTACTGAAGTAGAATTTACTTACCTTTAAATTGTTACTCTGGTTTTTTGAAGGGGTTATAACAAATTTCAGTTGTTAATCAATCACTTTGATTTCTACTGATAGCAGTGGGAATATAGCATAATGTTTCTTAACTTGAGTAGGCTCATTACCAGAGGGGCAGTTCACAAGATCCAGGTAGCTGGGTTTGCAGAATTCCTCCTCGTGGATTTGTACTGGAAAGCAACATGTCTTATTTCTGCCACCAGAACTCTGTTAATGCATACAAAGACAGTATTTGTTTTTTCAGCTGAGAGCATGAAACACCTTAGATTGGCAAATTAAACAAGGGATACAACGAGCTTTGAGACAGTTACATATCAATGTTAATTGCACAATTTTCTGCTTTTCAGAGCAATGTCGACCCACGAGATGATGTGTTTGGTTACCCACATCAGTATGAAGACAAACCAGCACTGAGTAAAACAGAAGATAGAAAAGAGTACAATATTGGAGTTTTGAGACATCTCCAAGTAATTTTTGGTCATTTAGCAGCCTCCAGGCTACAGTACTATGTACCGAGAGGGTTTTGGAAACAATTTAGGTAACTACAAAATTTAATGTTGATGTTTGTTCACTGGACCATTGAAATGCAACAAAACTAATTGTAGTAGGAGAAATGGTAGTAATGTGAAGTGTAAATTAGCAGAACTTGTGCAGCATTGTATTTGTTATCCTATCTTCACCATGCCATAGAAGTCCGTTAATAAACCAGCGTTTTTACAGCAGGGTGGTTACTTTGAATTTTAGCAGTTCTTTACCTTGATATTGAGATTTTGAATTAAATATGAAGTTATACACAAAAGTTTGGTTTTTTCCATACCAGAAAGTGTTGGGGACAGAATAGCTGGTGGTATACTATATGAAAAACTAACAGATAGTTTCCCTCAGTATGAAGGAGGGATTAGTAGCTCGAATAGGGGGTTTTCTTGAGAAAAGAAATTGTTGGAGGACAAAGCGGAAAAAAAAATATTTGACAAGAGTGTGCTTTCCTTTTCAGACTTTGGGGTGAACCTGTAAATCTACGTGAACAACATGATGCTTTAGAATTTTTTAATTCCTTGGTGGACAGTTTAGATGAAGCTTTAAAAGCTTTGGGCCATCCAGCAATGTTAAGTAAAGTTTTAGGAGGGTCCTTTGCTGACCAGAAGATTTGTCAAGGATGCCCACATCGGTGAGTGTTTAAGATTTTTCTTTTTTTTATAGAAAAACAACCTGTGTTTGTATCCTTATAAAAGTGATTAGAATCAAGAGTGGGAGTTTTGTGTGGTTTGGTTTGGGTTTTTTAAAGCTAATAGATTTTTCTACCTTATTTTTTCTGTAGCCTTAATTTGTGTTCAAGTATCTTAATTATTATTGCTTCTACCTTGCAGATTTTATGTGAGTGTATTGATCACAGCAGGAAAAGATAAAACTTTTTCATGTTAAAAGTGAAAACAGTTTAGGGACCAAATGCAGTGTAGAAAGACCTGGCCAACAATCTTTTTCTTAAGGCTTCTGCTGTATTTCTAATTAACTTAAAGTGTGAATACTGAAACTCAGCTTTGTATAGGATATGTAAAAACCACACCCATACCAAATCAGGCTGCAAGTCTGTAGCTCACTGATGATGGTGATTAGTGAAGGAATAGAAGCAGACATTTTAAACTTGTAATTCCCTAGAGGTTTTCATCTATCCCTATATATCCCATCATATATCCCTATTCAGGTGGATGATTAAAATTGCATGCAAGATTCAAGATGGCCTAATGATGAACTGGTTCTTTTTCAGCAGTTGGCTTTTACATTATTGTGTTTGTTTATGTCACTATCAGTTGGCCTTACTGTTCAAATCATGTGTGATTCTTAAACAACACAAATCTCTGCACATTACCATTGCAAATTTGCTGTATTGTAAAAATTGATATTGACTGTAGCTTCAGTTAGCAATTAAAATACAGGAAAAAACCGGTACAAATGGATTTTACTGTGGTAATGTTTCAGCTTCACTTGAGCTCGTGTGAATTAGAAGAATTTAAAAGTGGCACATCTTGTTTCCCGGGTTAAAATCTTTGACTGGAATTAAGTTGAAATATTGCAAGATAAAATGAAAGCACTGATTTTACTTTATGTGCAGTGGGTAATTAAATGGCAGATACAGATGTGAAGCAGTGTGAGTTACCATTCATTCCTGATATGTACTATCCTGAAGTGTTGCCTGTGTTTTTGGAACTCTGCTGGATTTGTATGATTGTACTTACTAATAAAAATGTTACCCTGATTGTAATTTAGGGAGGAGAAAACTGATGATAACTAAACTGTGGATTTGGGTTTGACAAATTAACAACATTTCTATATTTTGTAAGTTATTTAATAGATGAATGAACATTACTACTGGTTGAAGTGTTTCTAAATGTTTATTTATTCAGCCTTGAATGCTTGATTGCATATCAGAGAAACAAGCCCTTCAGGATTATGTTGAAATAGGTGCCACTTTTTAAATTTATTCATCACTTCTTTATCTTTAAAAACAAAAAATTGTTTCCAAGATGTATCAGCTGTTTTCTCTCAAGCATGGCTGGTTCCTTGCTAGAAATTTGTTTGAAGGTTATATTAGAACACAGTGTGTCAAAGGCAGTCATAAATATGCAAAGTCATTCCATGAAGACAGCTATTCATTTTTTTCAAATAGAAAATACAAAGGCCTTTTGTTTGTTTGCTTGTTTGCTTAACTGGAATCTGTTTTGAACTGTTGTCATTAGGTGTGATACAGTATTTGTGTTTGTCAGTCGAATTCCTGACTCTAAAGATCAGCAATGGAAAGAAAAAGTGCTCTGCTCTGCTCTGCTCTCTGTGCTTTTCTACTCACTTGGTTTACCAAGTCTGTCATGTTACTTCAAGTGCTTTAAAAATGTGATGTGCTAAAAAAACCAACTTCAGTGATCTTTTTTTCAGTGAACTTGAGACACACCAGTGATTGTTATGATCTTCTTAAAGTAACTATAGTGAGTGCAGATCAGAAAATACAGTGTGCAGATACCGTAATGTAACTGTAGGAAGACTGCAATAAAAAAGAGTTCAGGTCTTTTTTTACTGCTTAGACACTGTAGCATGTGTAAAACATAAAAGTTGAACACTTTTCTGCCTTTCTCATACATTTGCCTTTTCATTGGTAGGTATGAATGTGAGGAATCCTTCACAACTCTGAATGTAGATATAAGAAATCACCAAAACCTTCTTGATTCTTTGGAACAGTACGTCAAAGGAGATTTATTGGAAGGTGCAAATGCATATCATTGTGAAAAATGCAACAAAAAGGTAATGATTCCTTATGTATTAAATTTGTGTACAACTATGATATTACAGCTGTACCAAGCTCAGTCATGTTCAGGGGAAAAAAGTCATCCTTTGATTACTGAATTTAGTATTTGGTGAGAGTATATGAGTGGAAATTTAGAGAGCTGTTCTTGTCCTTTTTTAGGTTGATACAGTGAAACGCTTGTTGATTAAGAAGTTGCCTCCAGTTCTTGCAATCCAGTTGAAACGATTTGATTATGACTGGGAAAGGGAATGTGCAATCAAATTCAATGATTATTTTGAATTTCCACGAGAACTGGACATGGAGCCTTACACTGTGGCAGGTGTAGCAAAATTGGAAGGGGATGACGTGAATCCTGAAAATCAGATAATACAAAATGAACAGTCGGAAAATGAACACTCTGGGAGCACAAAATACAGGCTTGTGGGTGTGCTTGTGCACAGCGGCCAGGCCAGCGGCGGACATTACTACTCCTATATTATCCAGAGGAATGGTGGAGATGGGGAGAAGAACCGGTGGTATAAATTTGATGATGGAGATGTGACAGAGTGTAAAATGGATGACGATGAAGAAATGAAAAATCAGTGTTTTGGTGGAGAATACATGGGAGAAGTGTTTGATCACATGATGAAGCGTATGTCCTACAGACGCCAGAAGAGGTGGTGGAATGCTTACATTCTTTTTTATGAACGCATGGACACAATAGACAAAGACAATGAACTAATAAAATATATTTCAGAAATAGCTATCACCACTAAACCCCATCAGATTAAAATGCCATCAGCCATCGAGCGAAGTGTGAGGAAGCAGAACGTGCAGTTCATGCACAATCGGATGCAGTACAGCCTGGAATATTTCCAGTTCATAAAGAAGTTGCTTACTTGTAATAGTGTCTACCTGAATCCTCCTCCAGGTTAGTGTGTTACTGTGGTAATTATGGATTAACTTTTTGGAAGAAGAGTTTTGATTTCTGTGATCAAGAACTTGCCAAGCCAGTGAAAATTTTGTGGCGTTCTGTTTTGTCCTCCTGGACTTCTGCAGTTAAACATCCATTGTTGAGTTGTTTGTCAGTGGTAACTTGCCAGAGTATTTAGCTAAAAGTACTTTGATAAACTCAACCATTACTCAGCTTATATATTAGGTCAAGTTAAACTACTGAAGTTTGGGGGCAGTTCTGCAGAAAACAGTTCTCAGAGGTGAGATGCCGAATTTCTAGAATCAGACATATGTTGGCCTTCAGGTACCTGTCTTAAAGCTTATATTTTCAAATGATGCATTATAGGAGTTAGAGGCTGTTTTGATCAAGTTTCATGTTAAAATTTGAACACTGTGTCAGAAAAAATGAGTTAAATTATTATAAGTTGCTTTTACTTTGTCTACATGTGAGTATTTTGATTTTTTCTTTAGGACAAGATCATCTGTTGCCTGAAGCAGAAGAAATAACCATGATTAGTATTCAGCTTGCTGCTAGATTTCTCTTCACCACAGGATTTCATACAAAGAAAATAGTCCGTGGCCCTGCTAGTGATTGGTATCTTGTCTTTTAACAATTACAATTTTGGAAGTTTGATGTCTGTTAAAAGATCCCATTTAGATACATATAACAGTAAAAGGTGTATGTAGTCTGTCTTCTTTTCTCTTCTTCCCAAAATATGTGGTGAAGGTGCCCATGAAAGGGAGGGGGAAGTCTGAACAGAAAATACTGGGAAGAAATTGAGCCTTAAAGTAAGCTGCTGAGCTGAACATCTTCAGAGTTCATTTTCAGACAGAGCTAAAATTTACCTTTTGTCTGTCTTGTAAAAAGAATAAAGGTTGTAAAAGAATAAAGGGTTGTGCTGTCAGTAGCACAAAACTAACAGGTTGTGTTTTCTAACAAATTCAGAATGGTTTATTCATTGTTTGAGTAGTTTTGAACAAAGCTGGTTTGAATCCATTGTTGCTTATATTTGTATTGTTTGTGAAACGTATAAAGTCTTTGAGACCCTGTTAGCAGAGAGCTTTATGGGTATTGCTACAGGGCCTGTAATTCAAAGCCGTAGTACAACAAACAGTACAAATCTTACTCACTGCACCACAGCATTTTAGTCTTTGAACTGGATTATTTTGTGTTTGGGAGAAGAGTGTGGGTTACTGCTGGTCAGATCAGAGAGAAAATCCAGTATTCATGGTGGCCAATTGTTTACCAGCTGCTAGTAAGTAGTTGTGTAATACATGGCAAATACATACCTCCAGCAGCAACTTTAAGACATCAGAGTACAAATATTACTGTTGGAAGGAGGACCAGTCACACAAGACTCTGAAACAGATATTTACTCTAGTATTGTTTTTTTGTTTTGTGTGTTTTTTAGATCTGTAAATGAGAATGTAAATTCCTGCTAGGTTACATACTTAGTTACCTGTCTTGTACACAGCTCATGAAATCCACCTTGCTCACCCTCTCCCTCAGTTCTAGTATAGAGGGAGTGATGGCTGCCAAAATAGGGCCTGCCCTGAGTATTAGGGAGTTAGGGGGTGTAATGCTGTCTTAGTTCTTAAAGGTGACAGAAGTGAAGTGCTACAGTTAAATGTTAGGTTCTCAATTGAGTGTATCTTTAATTTGTGATTGCTCATAACAAAGTATCACTATAGGAACTACAGTTTATCTCATTGGAGGCATTAATGTTTGGGAATCACCTTTAACGTGTAATTTCTTCAAGTTCTGCAAAAGAGCATGTGTGCCAGATTCATTGATGTCTGCATTTGGTCATACTCTCAGTTGTGCCATTCTGTGTTTCAGGTATGATGCATTGTGCATCCTCCTTCGTCACAGCAAGAATGTACGCTTTTGGTTTGCACACAACGTCCTTTTTAATGTTTCAAACCGCTTCTCTGAGTACCTTCTGGAATGCCCTAGTGCAGAAGTGAGGGGTGCATTTGCAAAACTTATAGTATTTATTGCACATTTTTCATTGCAAGACGGACCATGTCCATCACCTTTTGCCTCTCCTGGACCTTCCAGTCAGGTATTTTATTTTCTAACAAAAAGCTTTTTTAACTTACTTCTTCATTATAAGCATTTAATGCTAAATAAATTCTGGAGTAGGTAGATGCATCAGTGTTAACTGGAAATCTGTACAGGCCATTTTGCACTACATAACATGATGTAAATGCCGGTTTGTGAGAGAGTTGCTGTCAGAGGGGTTCAGTTTCCCCTCATTTGAGATTCTCTGTGAAGACTAAGCAGTGAGAACTTTGAGTTGCAAGTGTGAAGTCTGCAAAATAGAAGTTAACTAAATAGAACTTAACTAAAGTATTTTGTAGGGAAGCAAACCCTTGCTTTTCATTTAGAATTTTAAACAAATAAGCCCCACAAACAAATCTAACTTAAAACTTGCAGGAGTTCCATAAGTTTTTATCCCATATCCTGCAACAGTAAAATTGTCAAAAATTGTAACTGTGAGGAGGAGTAGATGGTCTTGATCCTTAATGTCTACAGTAAGACACTTTATATGGTTCCCCTTACCTTCTGAGGAGTTTTCACTGCTGTATCCAGCAAAAGAATTTGTATTAATCTAAACCTAAGCAGGCCTTGGCAGTGTTTTGTTTCGTGAGGTATTTAAGATACACCTGTAAAGTTGATTTGGCTGTTTAAGTGTTTGAAGTTGCCAGTGGGAACTGCCCGTGCATTTCTTGAGTATTTCAGCCTGTCTGTTATTAGAGAAAAAGCCCAGTTAAAAGATTCTGGTATTGAGTGATGGGAGTCTTATTCCCTGTATGTCTGTCTGTCTTTGTGTAAGATACAGAAGACCAACTACCTGCTGGTATTTTGGAGCTTGTATGAATGAATTCCATACCTTTAAATCAATTATCTCTTCTGTCATAATAGAAAGTATAAATAAATACATGATACATCCAGTGACTAATATTAAAACATTTCTCTTCCTATAGGCTTATGATAACTTAAGTTTAAGTGATCACTTACTGAGAGCGGTACTGAATCTGCTAAGAAGGGAAGTATCTGAACACGGGCGCCATTTGCAGCAGTATTTCAATCTGTTTGTGATGTATGCCAATCTAGGTAAGCAAATGGCACACACTGATGGCACTGCAATAAACTGGTTTTTTATTAATGATCCAGTTACAGAGGTAACAGCAGGAGAACCAGGTTTTCCATCCTCAGGCAGATTGTTATCATTAAATGTCATACACATGCTCCCTAGAGCATCTGTGTCCCTCCTGTTTGGAGTTTGAGGCTTTAGTCTTTCTGCCATTCTTGGAAGATAAACATGAGAAACTTGGAGTAATAAGACTGTGACCTTCTGAGAGAGGGTGTGGATGAAATTTTATAAAATGCTGGACTGTTGCTGTTTATCAGCTCATGCAGGAAGTTATAAATGTGAGTTTCTGTTGGATAACTTTGTGGCTAAAGTGTTCAGCAAGTGTATCAATCCAAATAGAGTGATTTCAGTGTTTCCACATAAGATTTGGCACACGCACATAGAAGAATTCTAGAAGCTCTTCCAAGTGGATAGACAGTTTTGAAGGAATTTAATTCCCTATCTGTAAAATTGATCTAGACAATTGTGTTAATTTAATTACACCTGTAATGTCTGCTGTTTTCATATACTTTGTCTACCAAAGTGTTCTCTGTCAGGGAAGTTTCACCATGAGCCCCAGAGCAGACTTAATATCATTACAGAGAAAAGAGAGGCAATTCTTCTGCTCTACCTTCTCCTTTCTTCTTTACTAGCTTTTCATATTCAGTGCAGATGAGGTCTCTGAGTAGGACAGCACCCTAAAGCCAGGGAAAATACAATTTTATTTGTGGGTCTGATCATTATCACAATCGACCTGCAAAGATAAACCTTGAACTAAGCAGCTGTGCTTGTCTTACTGCTGTCCCCTGAACGCTTTATGGATGTGGAGCTCATTCAGCAAAAGCCCCAATAACCTCATTCCTGCAGCACCCTAAGTTCTCTGAAGAAGAGTTCCTGAAAAAAAATTAGGTTGCCTGACATTCTGAGAAATCAAATAGTGTGTTGTTCACATCAAGGCAAGTGAGAGATGAGTTCTACAAGGATGGAACTACAAAACTATCCAACATAATAAAAAGAAATATCATAGAACAAAGCTCTTAGATTCCTCCTTCTTATGAGAAAGATGGAAGGTAAGGTACAGTTGTATTTCAGAATAAGAGAAAACTTGGAAATGTGTGAAAAATTGTGACTTTTAACCAAAATAAGAAACAGAATACAAGATCAGAAGGGACTCAGGAGATTTCCTTCTAAGTACTTGTGTAGTATATGCAAGGTATTCTTGCAGTTAAACTAGGTATATGTTTCAATTTTTTGTGGTGGGTTCAGTTTTTTGTTAGTTTTGGAGGTTTCCTCATTGATTTTGATTATTTACCCTTGCTGCATAGTATGGCACAGTTCCAAATGTCACACATTTCTAATTGATCTATCCAGAACATGATGGAAAAATAACAAAATATACTGTGAGGGGTGTTCATCCTACACTGGGCCTCACAATAAAAGGATTAATTTGTTGTCCAAAAGGCTTCCCTGAGGTTTTTCTGTTAACACAGATGCTACTACTGAATTACTTAAATGCTGTTGAGCACTGTGAAGAAATTGTAGTAATTTACAACTCTCCTTCAGTGTGATTTTTCAGCTAAACATAAGTTTGTGTGCATTATCATTGATGTGATTTTTCTTCTCCTCAGAAAGTATAAATGATTGTTTAATAGAACCCATGAACTGAAAAGTTGCAAGTCATGTAAACACTGCTTATTTTTCTTTTAAAAAAATTTAAAGAATACAATATTCTCAGTGCCAGAAACAAGGTATTTTTTTCTCCCTGCCCTGTAAAGGTGTAGCAGAGAAGACACAACTTCTGAAACTAAATGTTCCTGCAACCTTCATGCTTGTGGCTCTGGATGAAGGTCCAGGTCCTCCAATTAAGTACCAGTATGCTGAACTGGGGAAGCTGTACACGGTTGTGTCACAACTGATCCGTTGTTGCAATGTGTCATCGAGGATGCAGTCTTCTATCAATGGTACAATGGCTTTTAAGTTTTCCTTAGATTAATTGACTATATCAGTAAATGTGTTTCTGTGCATATTTAACTATTATTTTTTAAGTGGATTAGCTGGGAAAATGTGTTCCTTTTGTGTTTAGCGACATCTTTCATTTAAAGACCTTCCTCCATCATAAGCAAAACTGGTTTGCTGCTTGGTTTCTTCCTTAAAGATACAGGAAAGGAACTGATTAGTAAAGCAGGAGGTTGCTGATTACAAAATAATAATGGTTTTAGAATAGTTGCATAAAGATACTTTTATTCTGAGTAAGCAATAAAAATTATATTATGAAAGCAATCTGTACAGGAAAACCACTGTAACAGGCTCTGAGATAGCTAATAATGCTTATCATGAAGAGATGTTGTGTTGTTGTGGGTAGCTCTTGAATATGATTTGGTGCTTGTTCACACTCAAGATGACAAACAGAAGCCAGCACTTTAATTTATAAAAGATAAAGAATCAGCTAGAAATTGATTAACCACAGTGTAAATCATTAATATCTCCAGTAACTGAATAGAGTGCAATTATTTTTGAGAAATGGTGACAGAATATTGGGCCATGTGGACTTTATAGTCTATATATGTACACGTTCTGTTAAGCATATTTTAGAAAACCTAATTAGAAATCTGTAGAGAAGCTATTTAATGGCAAACTCATTACAGCTTGATGTGTCAGGCTATAAAGTCAATAGGCTAGAATGTGCTATAGTGAGATTAATGAACTGAAAATTTTACTGTGCTATAATAAGCTTGAGAATCATTTGGCAGTTTTGATTTGGTTTGTTTCCAGAGCATTATGTGAAGCTTATACTGAAAAGATCCTCTACCTATGAAAAATAATTGTATATTCACTGTATTCATAATTTGACTTTGTCTGAACATTACTCTGACTACTAATTATGATTACTATTTGCAGAATAAAGTTACTTTTTGCTTCAGCATATTACGCTAGAAAAACTCTCCCTTGGACTTCTGGGCATTTTCAAAAAATAACTCAAACCACTGCAAATTTAGAAACATCAGGAGCAAATCAGCAGTCTTTCCTTACTCAAAATGACACTTACTAAATAAGATACATTAGTGTTTAGATTTTTAATGTATTTTTTTACATTTTATGTGTATATTACCTCCGTACACTCCAGAGATTCAGATGGGACTGTTCTGACATAGATATTCCTCTGAACACTTTTACATTGTCTTGTGGAGTAAATAGATGTTGCATCCTTAAAATATGACAGATTTGGGCTGTGTTACACAAGCAGTGATGCAGATAAGTGCAGGAGATAAGAGGATTTCACTGAGCAAACTCAGTGATTTCTCCTCTTGCATATGAACATGTCTCCAGCTGTTCTGCTTTGATTGTCACTGCATAATCTTATCAAACACAAAGAAGTAGCTCTCTCAGGCAGAAAGTGTCAAGCTTCACAATCATGAAAATTAGTTATTTCATACTGTATTTTTTTCAAAGAAAGTCAGCTGTTAGGGACAAATTTGCATTTTTTGTTCTCATACTGTTTTTTGATGAGTTAACACCAATTTATATTTTGGAGTGACTACACTCAAAGTACTTCAGTACCTTTTCATCTGTAATAACTGTTTATTCTAGGTAATCCCCCACTTGCCAACCCTTATGGTGATCCTAATTTATCTCAGCCTATAATGGCACTTCAGCAGAACGTAGCAGACATTCTGTTTGTGAGAACTAGTTATGTGAAGAAAATTATTGAAGATTGCAGCAACTCTGAAGAGACCATCAAGTTGCTCCGTTTCTGCTGTTGGGAAAATCCTCAGTTCTCTTCCACAGTCCTCAGTGAACTACTTTGGCAGGTAAAAATAAAAAGCCGGGAGAAAGATGGGAATATAAATGTTTGTGGTGCAAAATTCTGTACTTATATATGAGTTTTGTATTGAACACTAAACAGGTGTTTGATCAATGAACATTCCTTGAGATGGCATCCTCTGTCAGTATTGACACTCTTAGATCTGTACGTCACACTGGAGTACTAAGAGCTTCATGAGTTTAGGAAAGCAGTCAGCGTTTAATGAGTCAGGAATGCTGTGTTAAGAATGGAAAGTAGACTGTGGTGGTCTTCATGTATTCCAAGAGCATCTCCCAAAGGCTTTCTGTCATTATCCATAAAAGGACTTCTTAATTACATGGAAAGTTAGAAAAGAATCGTAAGATCTCCCTTGTATTTATTTCAAGTATGTTATAGAGGTTCTTTTTTGCAAGTCTGCAGAACATACTTGGCTTCAGACTCAGCAAAGAATCTTTGAGTCTGTATTACATTTCCTTTCTAATCTCAGTAAGATCAGTCACACTTTTCCACTCCAGTTAAAATTTTTGACTTCTTTTAGTGCATGTTTATATTTGCCTTTTTTTTTCTCTCATGTAAACATCACCTTTTTCTGTGTCCTTTTGTTTGGCACTAGCAAGAATCCTAATAAAAATTGCTGACATTTTGCTAGCCATGTATTTTACGTTTTAGGATAACCTTTGGAGATAACCTAGATAACACATTGCCTAAAAGTAGCAATATCAGTGAAAAGTGCCCTTTTGTAGTTTTGCTTTTCTAAAGGTATTTTTAAAGGTAGTTCCTTCAGCATCTCATGCATGGGACTCCAGATCAACTGTGTTAGAAAGTCATGAGGAAACATTTTTTCCTTTACGTAACTTACTATATTTAAAAACAAAACGAAAATTGAACAAAATCACAACCCCCAAAATTCCTGTCACAATCAACATTTTTTAGAAAAGAAGTCTTGAATCTTTAAATTACAGGAAACGTCAAATGAATTGTGTTCTTGTACTGCACCATGTATGCTGCAGTGCTTCAAGGAATGCTTTCTTATGTTCTCTGCATTTCACTTTTTCAGGTTGCATATTCATACACATACGAGCTGCGACCTTATTTGGATCTGCTTCTGCAAATCCTGTTAATTGAGGACTCTTGGCAAACTCACAGGTCAGTGTTTACCTGTCTTTATAATTCAATGGTGTTTTGTACAGATTGTTTTTCTGGTGGTTCTGTTGCTAATCCTTTTAAGAGGTTTGTTTTAAATAGATCCTAATTCAAAATACTCGAATAAAGCATTTTTTCTTGTTTTTATCTGAAATCTTGGGATAAGTACAATTTTTGACCTTCCTTACTGTTGAGAAATTTACTACCTCTTCTTATAAGGCCAAGATTTTTCACAGAGAAGAGAACGTGCAGTTTAGGCTAAGCTTAGTGGTGTTTCCTGTGAGGTGCTTAGATTAATTCTGAGAAACATCCCCTACAGGAGGGTCAGTGATAGCCTGGTCCTGCTAAGGAGCACGTGAGTTCTGGGAATGATACCAAGACATGCATAAAGTGTGAATTTGGGAGAAAAGTATATTTCATACAAAAGTCTTCTCTATGTGATCACATTTCAAGAGAATTTTAACTTCAACATATTATACATTAATCCAGTTTAAAACCCAGTTTCTGTATGTCTACAGAATAAAGCTTTTCAAAATTGAGATTAAAATATGTAATTATTGAAAGTACTATTTGTGAAAATAGTCAATTTTTCAAAGGTTTTATATAAAAGAAGTAGGTGAAATGACACAAAATAAATGTCACCAGCATGCTGCCTGTCAGTATTTAAAAATGACACTGTTTCGTAATAAGTGGTTATAGGTAGTATTGGATATTGGTAGTATTATAGATAGTATAGGTAGTATATTTCCAGCTATAGACATTTAAAATACTTGCTGCATGCAGTGACGGTAGGAGAGCAGACTCCTGTCCTTAACTGGTGGCTGCTCTTTTAGGATGGCTTTAGTTTAGAAAGCACTCAGAGGTGGTGGTGGTTTGGCTTAATTGCACTCAGAATGTGACAACTGAGTTGTAGGGATTTCCGTGTTTTCTTCAGAGGAATTACAGTTTAGGAAAGTGACAGAAATACCCTTTACACATAGGCTTTCCAGTTTTGCATGTGTATGTAATGCATATATAATGCAGTTTGCTTTTATTTTCTTCTTGATAAACAATTGCTTCTGTAAGATGTGTCTGAATCCACAGAATGCTGGAGAATGGGCATACTTTAGCAGATAGGAAGTTAAGTAGTTTATGGTTGAACTGCAGGTGAGAAATGAGTAAGTGGTTGTGGATAATGCTACATTTGAAATAACAGGGTCTGAAGGGGGTTGAATGTTCTAGTGTGGCTTCCCTGGAGAAGTCCATCACTTCTGACTCGAGATTGCAGTCTCAGCAGTAGCACTGTGTATGGAAGTGTGTTAGGCTTCAGCAGAGGGCTAGTAAGTGGCCAGCTGCAGACATCCACTGACTGAAATACTGTGCTTGGTTTTGCTGTGATAATCAGACAGTTAAATTAGCTTTGTCTTTTCCTTAAAAAAAAACCCCAAAACAACTAAAACAACAAACAATGAAACTGTCCATGGTAAACGGTGTCTTGTAACTCTTGGAAAACAAACATCATTTGACCTCAGGCAGTGTCTGTCCCTGAGTGCTCCTTGTCTTCTGGTACTGCCAGATCGCTGCTGCTGTTCCTTGGCATCAGACCCACTCTTCTAAATTTCTCTTGATTTGACATGTTCAAGTGCCGAGTTTGGGAGAATAATGTTCCCAGTGCCATTAAGTTAGAAAGGCTGAAGTCAAGCTCATCATCACTTTACAGATGGAGCCGGGGCTGGTGATTGCCTGCAGGGTATTCACTGCCTGTGCCAGGGCTGTGAGCAAAGAGGGCAGTTGCTTTTCCTACCATCAGTGTAGCTCTTTGAGACCTTTTTTTCAAAGCCAAAAATATGTCAGTTCTCAGTCTTTGCACAGTTTCAGGGTGGCAGTTAGTTCCTCTACCCCTTGTTTGAGAGCAGAAGGTACAGGAACTGGGCTTAGTTCCGGGGAATGCCCCAGTCCCTTATCCCCATGCACAAATATGTACTAGTTCCTCTTCAGAGGAACTGCATGGAAAAGGTTGCATCTTTCAGAAATATAACTAAGTAACCATTCTGTTGAGGATTTAACTGTTCCAGTTCTGCAAGGACCTGTTTGGTTAACTGAGCTATTCTGTAACTGCAGTAGATACTTTTAAAGAAAGTAATAAAAATTAACAACCTGTAGTTGATTACTGTGATTAGAATTAATCATACCTACATTTTTTATATAACTTGTTCGGTTAAATATTACCAAACATGGTAAAAATATAAGTTACATATATGATTTGTCAAATTAGTTTCTGGTTTTAAGAAAATCTCTTGACTAATACCAGAAGTCAGAACATAAGCCATCCCTTTTATAATTACATTATAAGTGGAGCCCTAATTTAACACCTGAAGTTTTGTTGTTGCTTTGGTTTGTTTTTTTATAGGATTCACAATGCACTTAAGGGAATCCCAGATGACAGGGATGGACTATTTGACACCATTCAGCGCTCGAAGAATCATTATCAGAAAAGAGCTTACCAGTGTATAAAGTGCATGGTAGCTCTCTTCAGCAACTGTCCTGTAGCTTACCAGATCCTTCAGGTGATACCTTTCATTCTGTTTCTTGCTACCTTTTTATTCCAGTTCTGTAACCAGAAAAACACTGTAACTCAGTTTTTATCACCTCGGTGAAATTACAACTTCCAGGTACAACTCATTTGAACCTTTCGGTATCAGAAGGTCAGTGTATGTGTGTGAAAGCAATTTGGTTAAATTCACACTCATGGTTCTGTAATGCAGCTGCAAATCCGCAGACTTAATTTCAAATTTGAAGTTTTCTTTGTGCAAAAAAGGATATTTGGGGACCCTTTTTAAACAGCAGCAGATGGGTTGGTGGCCAGTTCTGTAATAGCTGATGTATAGGAAAAGAAAATTATTCTTTTTTCAGGATTAAAGGAAACAATTCTGAATTGTTCATTTTCCATCTGCAGAGCAATGGAGATTTGAAGAGAAAATGGACCTGGGCAGTAGAATGGCTTGGAGATGAGCTTGAGCGTAGACCATACACTGGCAATCCCCAATACACCTACAATAATTGGTCTCCACCGATACAGAGCAATGAAACATCAAATGGCTACTTCCTAGAGAGGTCACACAGTGCTAGAATGACTCTTGCAAAGGCTTGTGAACTCTGCCCAGAGGAGGTAAAGAGTTAATTTGACTTCAGTAAAAAATCTGAGTAAAGTGCTTCAGTGAATAATTAACCTTAGCAACAGTCTATGGTCATTAAAGGTAACAAATTTCATGACGATTTTATAAATACGTTTTTTGATTTCTGTTTTCAGTTTCATACTCCTGTGCATTTTTCAGCTTTATTACTGTTTCTATAGGCATCTGTCACTTAGAGAATTAGCAGTATAGAACTGAAATTGACCATTTAATGTAGGTTATGAATAGGTCTGTATTTCCAGTAATATGTGACGGGGGGGATTTTTATGTAATACAATACAAGCTGTAGGTGACACCATGGAGTGGAATTTTTCTCCAAGCATGTCTGGAACAATCACTTCCATGTAAGATTGGTTCTGGGTGGAATAACTGTAATATGTTTTACCTCTGTAAATTAAATGCGTTTTTTCAAACTTCAGGAACCAGATGATCCTGATGCCCCAGATGAACATGAGTCTTCTCCACCTGAAGATGCCCCACTGTATCCTCATTCACCTGGTTCCCAGTATCAACAGGTAAAAGCTCTCAGTTGAACCATTTATTCAGAGTTTCAGGTTTGGGATTTTAGCATATATGGTAACTTAAATTTTAAGCATTTAGCCAGAAACGTATTTTTGTCAAATATCACACTTGGAGGAATAAAGGTACACCTCCATTTTGCCAGCAGTAGTTTCACCATCAGAGCTTCAGGAGAGAATTTTATGAGATCAGGGATTAAACATTCACAGAAAGAGCAGAGGGACTGATGTCATCACAGGGACTGAATTTGCTTCTGTCATATTTATTGACATTGATAATATTTAGTGAGTTGCTTTCTTGTTTTCAAGTATAAAATCACCCGCAAGGCTTGAATTTCAGTTTGGATGTATGGAAGGCTTTTGGAAAAAAGCAGATGGCTTTGTGCTGTGAGCACTGATCTCTAAATCTTAAGTACATATGAAATCTAAATCTGATTTTATGTTTAGTGCCGGCTTTGTTAATATTTTCCAGTGGAAAGCCAGATCTCAAAGAAATCATAACTAGGTTTGGGGCTTTTTAATTGAATTGACTAATTACTCGATCCCTCACTTAGTTGCCATTTTTTGTTCCAATTAATTTTATATATTCCAAACCTGCTAATTTAATTTCCTTTCCTGCCCAAATCCGTTTTCCCCTCCATCTTGCTTTCCTTACTTGATGTTCTCAGCAGAGCAGTTGGTAAGTCATGCAGATTTTCCCACTCCTTTCTGAGCTCCCAAGTTCAGACACAATTCTGTAACCTCACCATTATCCGTGTGATGTGTTCACTTTCTTGCAAGAGAGAGCATTACTCACTAACACACACAATCCTCATACTCCTAGTTTCTCCACAAACTCCGCAAAACAGTAGATAAATGGGGTGTTTTTGTTGGCCAGATCTGCGTATGACTCTTTAAATTGGGGCAGAGCATCTGCAGAAAACTGCTGGTCTAGATTTCGTTCAGTTCTGTAACATTGAAAAATTAAAAATTAAAGTGTGTTGCATAAATACAGGTGTACTTCTTCCATTGTTTTAGGAAATAAATCAAGCTGGTTGAATCTGTTAATAAAATTTATGCACAGTTTAACGTGGCAGCATGTAGACAACCTCTTCTTTTTTTTCTTTCTTGCTGCTTTTGCTTTGCATGTAACTGTTTGTTACTCAAAAAGTGAAATTACTGTTTCAACTGATGTTGTATTTTTACAAGTTGAATGTTTACCTTCTGTGTAAATCAGAAAGGTAAGTGAAAGGTGTGAATCAGAGGCCTGAAGAAGCTGGGATGTGTGTTCCTGCAGGAGAAGTTCGCTGTGCTTGAGGACACTGTTCAGTGGTCCGAATGGAACAGGGGAGGGCCACGAGTGAGGAACCAGCCCCCAGGGTTCAAAGTCCCTTGAAAATGTTTCTGCTTTCTTGCAGAATAACCACGTGCATGGACAGCCATATACGGGCCCAGCAGCACATCATATGAACAACCCTCAGCGAACTGGCCAACGAGCACAAGAAAATTACGAAGGCAGTGAAGAAGTTTCCCCGCCTCAGACAAAAGATTAGTGAAATGCACATAATCAATTAACTTGCTCCATCAAGACTGTGCACCCAGGCCTTACAGTCCAACCTTTCTCTGTGTCTGGCTAATATTTAAAACTAGAAAAACTATTCCTAATCAACATGGAGTGGAGAGTCTATTCACTGTCTTATCTGCAGAAAATTGCTGTCAATATATAACCCGCCTGCAGTGGAAAGTGTATAGTGTTTTGTAATAAATGGCCTGATGCTAATGTGTAAATGGCAAAGGTGTATATAGTATATTAATGTTTGACTGTTAATTCTTGAGCAAGAAACATTTTTTTTTGTCTTGATGAGACTCACAGATCTACAAAAACAAAAAAATAATTTCTTGATATATCTGCTGCACTCTGCAACCAGTGTTGCCTGCCTCATGGCAGTTGGATCAACTCCTTTACGAAAAAGCCTATCCATGTCAACCACAAAAATAGTTTCATGTTAATTCTTTGCCACTGGAGTCGATTTTACTATGAGCAACGTAATGGCTGGTAACCTTTTAATTATTTGGTTGATGTGGAAAATTGGTGATGTAACATTGTTTCTAGATCTTTTTTCATTGCCTTTTTCATTCTGGTATTAGGTTAATCACTTTGAAGCTATAGTTATGCTGTAACATTTAGCATGGCTTCACACCAAGTTAGTGTAGCCAATGAGGGGAAAAAAAAAAACAAAAACAAACGTGACAGCAGTTGTCCCAATGTGACAACTGTATTGCTCAGAACTTTTTCTTCTTACACCTAGACTTTAAAATGGGGAGGGAAAATGTGACAAACAAGTGGTTTTCAGTTTCACATATGTTCCTCACATCTGATGTTTGACAGTTCTCTCTCTGGGTGGGATAAAGAACACTTAGTTTTCAGTAATAGGAATTTAAAAGATTTAAAACAAATATGCAAAAATTTGCTATGCCAGGATGCCTGGAGCATAATAGACTGTATTTGGTGTGCTTGTTTTGTTTCTTTGGTAGAGCTTATTAGATAAACTTCTAACACTTTCCTTCTACTGCATCCCAGTGAAGTGGAAGTCAACAAAATCACAGAGTACTTGTGAGTGCCACTGCACCAAGTTAACTTGCTGGTTTTCTGCTCGTTCACAGTTCTACTTGAAAGCGAGAATTGTCTTAGCTCTTTATCCATTATACAGAAAATCTTAACATTAGAAGCAGGGTTTAAATATAAAAGAAACTACTGGTTAGTCAAATACAATTCTGAGGTATCTCTATTCCAGAATAAACATTTGTTTAAAGACTTAAAGAAACGCATCAGTAAATACTGTATTTAAATGAAAATTGGTAACTTGAATGTGTGTAATTTTTTTGGAACCTGTCTAAAAACCAAATACCCCTGCAAAACAGATACAGCCCACCCTATACTATTTAAATATTTTGCTGTTTTATTTTATAGAAATTATTTTGCTGAATTCACAAATAGATTTGATTTAAGAAGAATGTTTTGTCCTGTGGTGTGTGTTGTTTTTTGGGGTTTTGTTTTTTAATGGACTGCACAGAAAGGTGAATTCTGTGCAGTGGCACTATGCTGAATTCTGGAACAACAGTCACATTGAGATTCTGTGCACAAAAAAACCCAAACAATTGGCCCTTAAGAATAAAATAATTAGGACAATTACACTGTAAAAGTTTCTTAATGTGATTTATCTTGTACTTTTTGTATGTTTTTATATATACATATATATATTTAAGAGCACAAGCTTGATGGTGTTTTTTACAAATGAGTTGATAGAAACAAAGCTGCTTATCAAATTAAAGGTCTGTAGTTTTGAAATGAACAATGGCAAATCCAGTTGCAAGTGCATTCTTAGGCATTTAGTGTAACAAGGGAGGGACACAGAAGATTTTTGAATATGCTGTGTAGCGATGATCACTTTTATGCTTCCATGTTTTTCCTAGTGCTCAAGTTAATTCAGATTTTTTCATAGTTTTTTAGTAACACCATTTTACCTGGACTTAGAAAATTTGAATAAAGTGTTCCCATTTGTGTTTGGGAATGCTTGTTGGAGGTTTTAACTAAAAATATTCTACCCTGAGTTCTCAAGTTGAAATAGTTCATATTTATTTGGACCAGTAATTGTTAAACAAGCTATCTCAGAGGCAATTATTACGTATTTTTTACTATATAGGTAAAATATATAATGTGCTAGTTCAGCCTTGCCAAATGTGTTTGCTTTTAATAGTGCAATGATTGTAGAGACATGTCAGACCTGTGACACTTTAAGCTGTGGCTTTGTTCAGCCATACCCACCCCTGTCCCTGAACTGGGAATGGCTGCAGTGGCAGTTCTTTTTCAGGCAGCAAATTGAGAATATTGTGCATCTTTGTGACATGAAGAAGGGTAAACCTGTCTTGTTTGCTGCAGCTGCTGCTTTTTAGACAGGTGTAAGGTGCAATGTTTTCTTCACTCTGGGCAAAACAATTCTGAATTGTACTTAACAAATACTGTACAAGCAAAAAGTTTGATATGCATGTTACTGTTGCAGCATTTTGGCAGGTGATTTTCAGGCGATACACCTGGTGATACCTCGTTGGTGATGGCACACACTTTAAAGCAGTTGTCCTCAAAGTGCCTAAAGATTTAATGCCCCTATCACTGATTTCAGTCCTGTTTTTCTGTTTAGAACAGTTTCTAGGGAATCTCTGGTCTTCCATAAAACGAGCCAATAAATAGTAAAGCAATTTCTCGTGTTCCTGGCAGTGTAATGTGGGATACATAGAAACTGAAAATCCATAGGTGATGTTAAATGGGGTTTAATGTGTAGTTTGACCTCGGGGGAAATCCATAACCTTACTACGCAGAATTTCTCCCTCTTGTACATTTGGATTGTGGTTGTTTAGTGACTAAAATAAGCTTTTTAACACATGCTACTGTCAGTGTTAAAAAGGGTACAGCCATATATCAAAGGAATTCAGTCACTGTTGGTGTACCAGTAAATGTGCTGCGTTTCAGTCACAGAGTTGGTCACCTGCACCTGTGTTACACCTTTGACAACAAGGAGATGGCTCAGGGTTCAGTCAGAGCTTGTTCATCCTGCAGGACCCGATCTCGTGGTGATGGACAAGCAGAACAGGACTCTGCTTGACTTGGAATTTTTCACATTATTCACCCTGCTGACTACCAGCTCTGAAAATTGGAGTTTTCTGTTTTCCAGGCTGGTGTATCTTGCTGAGATGGAGCCAGAAAGAAATTAAATTCCCCAATGACATTTCTCTTTTTTTTTTTCAAAGTGAAACTTCAGACCACATGAGAGATTTCTGTTATCATAATTGCTGTTATGCCTTCTCAGCCACTTTGTTGTGCCTAGCTTGTGTGTTTTAGCATATGTATCGTGAAAAAGCACTTATGGTTCCAAAACTTCCTATATATTTCCTGAGTTCCAGGAGAGGATGAGATTAGCCATTCTGCCAAAGCTAAAGTGGGCAAAAATTGGCTGCTGTAGCAATTTACTCCATTTTTGGTTTAAATAAATTTTGTCTACCTCTGAGTCTTTTGCCAGAAATGAATAGGCTGATAAACTGTGTCAGGGCAAAGTGGCTCAATGTTTTTGTTGGTGTGAGTTGCAGTTACTGGGCATTGCAGGGAGGCTTCCAGTGCAAGGGATTTAACATCAAATGAAAGCTAAAGACTGACTACAGGGGAATTAGGGGAACAAGTGGCATGTTAGGAAATTTGCAGAGTAACCAATTAAGTGTTTAAGTATCTTAGCTAAACCGTAGTAGTCCACACTTGCAAATCTACATTGAAAGCAAATTCCTCACATCTCTTAAGACAGGTGGGGGAGTCTCCCATTTGTGGCCCTGCTTCAGCACAGTGTAATCAGGACAACAGTCATTTTGGCTCCCCATCTTCTTACTTTCATGTTCATGATACCACTTCTTTCACAGCCCTGAGGTCTTGGGAATAAAGCCCTGCCTTCTACAGAGCCAGGCAGAACAGGCTTTCTGGGGGGCAGTAGGAGCTGTCTTGTACAACCCCTGTGCTGCACAGTGGTGCTGCAGTAGCAAAGCAAGGGGAAGGGAGCCCAGCTGCTTCCTCCTGCAGGGATTTCTGATCGCCTTCCAGCTGGTCTCACGGGGAGGATGACAGCAAGCACCTCTTAAGTTCAGTGCAGGTATTTTCCTGGCTTGCAGCTGGGATCACTACACTGGAGCAGTGACCCCCCTGTGTGTGCCCTCTGTGCCATTCCAGGGTGTCCATGTCCCTGCCTTCTCGTGGTCTTTGGGGATTGTTTTGTCAGTCACTGAGACTCGCCCTCCATTCCAGACCGGACAGCTCTGCTGTGCTGGGAGGGCTTTAACCCACCCCTAGCACTGTCACTTTCCACACTCTGGAGCTCTGTAAGGTTTATACCATAAATGCACTTTTATTTCTTCATCGGCTCCCTCAGGGTGATTGTTTTAAAGTGTCCAGTAGCCACTCCTTTGTCCTTTCCTAGCAGAGCAAGCGTGCAGTCCCACCCCTGCAGTGTGTGTTAGGGTAGGCGGTTGGTGGAAGTGTGTTGATGTAGTTCCCAGCTGTTAAATTCAAAGATCCTCATCCTGTAGTTTGATTTTCTAATGTAAGTTGTGGTGGATCCCTGGATTTCAACAGCATTTGTGTGATTTTAGTTGATTTCAGCACTCTAAGAGTGGAAGTTGGTGACATGTCACAGGGGTCAAGATCAATCAGTGGGTGGCACAAAAGACAGATCTCTCTTGTTTGCAGACAGTGAAATCAAAACAAGCATGAGGGAACCAGTTCTGAAGGAGAAAAACACTCTCCTGAATAAGGGCTAACTTTTCATTGGATTTTTAAATACCCAACTCTGTATTTTTTAGCTTCAGAATTCCTTAAAGCCACTTTTTGATAATAAAACTGACCTAGAGGCTGTTTCCTTGGAAGAATTTAATATAGCCTTAATCACATCAGCACAATTCTGAAATGACAGGGTCATTCTTCAGTGGTCAAAATAATGTGCAAAAAATGTCTCCTAGTCTTTAACCATGAGCTAACCTTGAGGAATGGAAATAAGAGAAAAAAGGGTCTACAAGTTCATCCAAAATCTAATCATAGAAAAATAAGATCATTCCCTTCTTCTCTGTCTCTATATTATTCAAAATGTCTGATAGTGTTAATTTTTATTCTTAGTTTGCAACAGCTGTTCCAGTAACTTGGCTTATATTGCCCAAAGTGGTGTGAGCTGCACAGGCTGCAGCTTCCTGGTGCGTTTGCAGTGACGTCCCTTTTAGTCCTTACCAGAGCAAAGTCTTTCATTGTCTGGGTTTTTTCCCTAAATCCACATTTCCGTCGTGGTGATGTGGTGTTTCTGCTCCCGTACAATGCCCAGGGCTGGATGAATGCTTTCCAAGTGTGGTTTCACCTGAGCCATTAAGCGAGCAGTTCTGTTCCTTTGCCGTAGTGATACCTCTGTAGGTGCAGCTTTTAAAGCTATCGGCCTTTTTTTGTAGCTTTATTTATTGAAATGCTGCTCAGTTCTTGTCCCTCCACCCCTAAATTCCAGTCCATCATTTCTTGTGATTCTTTCTTACAGAGGTTTTCACTCTGCATTGCAAGGATCATTTTTATATTTAATATTTTTGTATTTTCTTGGAATCAAATCCCTTCACTTGCCATGATGTTGTTTACCTCCTTTTTTAACCTACACCTGCTGTCCTGCTGTTTGTTGCTGCAAAAAAAACCCCAACATGTTTGCCAGGCAGCCTCCAGAGCAGAGCCTTTTGCAGTGCAGTAGCAGCAGCCTTGACCAGGTGGGCTTTGTCATCTCTTAAATCTCATAATTTATGTGGAATTGGAAAACTTTGTGCTACTGATGGCAGCCAGGAATTCTAATAGCTTGTGGCTTATTGGGTTTCTTCGGTTGATTGGTTGGTTGGGTTGTTTTCCCCCCTTCATTTTCTATATTGAACAGTTGGTTTGTACAGGTGAATAGAAAACAGTCAGTTTTGCTGGAATCTACTCTGGAAAAGAAGGCTGACTGAAAACTTGGACACTTAATATACTTGATTGTATTTAAATACCTGGTAGGTGCTTTAAAGTCCTCAGAGGGTCTTCTGGAAGCAAATTCTAAAGCTTAGAAATGTGAAGACTAGGTCTTCAGGATTTAATGATAGAAATTCTATCAGCCTCCCCTGTGTGTGATTAGGGACAGGTGAAATAGCAGAAATGGGAATATTCCCCTGGAGGGAGAGGTCATGCTGTGTGAAATCCCTGGGGACCTGGAAATGGGCTTTGTCTGCCCCGCACACCCCTGGCAGCAGCTCCTGGGCCCTCCCAGTGTGACCTGCCCTGGGCACCGAGGGGCTGATTCCTCGCAGGAACTCCAGACTAAGTAGCATGTAAAGTATTTTCTATCCTTCTCCTCTGAGATCTGTACTGAGTCGGGTCCTCTGAGCAAATAAAGACAGGGCGTGGGCTGAGTGAGGGGCTTCCCCAGCTGCCTCTGTGAATACTTTCTACCTCTTGACGTTCCTTGCCGGCTGATGCGCCGGGAGCGGCTCCAGCGGCGCGGGAGCTGCCCCGGGTCCGGCCAACACAGGTGCACAAATACCTGGTGGGGCTGTTTGCTGGGCAGGCACGGGCAGTCCCTGCCTCCCCTGGGGGTGCACGGGGTCCCTTGAGGTACCTGTGTTTGCATCAAGGTGGAGGAACTGGTGTTTTTCAGGTGGCACCACATGGACTCACAAACGCTTCTTACTCAGCCTCTCGTGCTGCCTCAGTACCCGGGTGAAGTAGCATCAAATCCTTTCACAACTAATGCTCAGATAACGCAACCGCAGGGAGGAACTTGGGTTTCCAGCTGTGTTGGTAAGGGTGTAGGAAGGGAGGGATGTGAGAACGTGAAAAGCCAGGGTTCTGCAGATCAACCCACGTGTTTATCTAGGGGGAAAAAAATGTTTCTGATTGCTACTGTGGTTGTGTGTAAGACTGAAATGCTGAAAGAGAACTGTGTAACCCTCCCACTCCGAGTCTGAGAGAGACCTGGCATTGGCTTTCTGAACACTTCTGCAACCTGAACCAAAAACCTGCTGTGGGAATGTAGACTTACCATAGAGCTGTGGAAGAAAACTTCAATCGTGTCACTTCTCTCGGTCTTCAGAGCAGTCAACATGGTTTTGATGTAGGTTTTAGATTATGTATATATAAATCTGATTGAAGTACCAACAGCAAACCATAAATAAAATGTGGACTTAATTGAAGAATGGGCTAGTGGAGGCCTCTTGTGTTGAATTTATTAAAATACAATCTAACAAAGTTGTCGATGGAGGAGACTCACTGTGACGAAGACAGGGACATAAAGCTGGGGTGTCCTCAAGCTGGGAAAAGAGCCAGGTTTGCTGCTGCCTTTGAATTTCCTGTAGCACCGAAGGACCAGCTCGTGCCGTGGTGGCTGGAGAAGAGCTGGATGCATGGGAATGCTCCTGGGCATCACCCCACCCTCGTGCCTGCTGGGGGCCAAAGGCTTCTGTGAGTGGCACCACCCCCTGCTCGGTACAAGGGGTTCTTCCAGGTGTCCTTTCCCATTCCAGCCCGACAGAAGCCGATGCAGCTGCTGGGAGAGCTGCTCTTACCCTGTTGGCACAACATGCCCATTGCCCAGTTGTTTTGCTCTGCCATCACCTAAAGGAACGTGAGGTGGGTGCAAAAGAGCTCCTGGAAGCCTCTGGTTCACTGTGTTTGATCTTGAAGATTTGAAAATGAAATGCAAAACAATGGCAAATTACTGGGAACTTGCAGTACTAACACCTGGTTAAACAAGACATCAGGGAAGCAGGTAACACAAGGGGTCCCACCTCGGTGGAAGAACTGCTTTATGTTGAGGGTGGCAGAGCACTGGAACTGCCCAGGGAAGGCCTGGAGTCTCCCTGTCTGGAGACATTCCAAACCCTCCTGGATGTGCTCCTGTGTCACCTGCTCCAGGTGACCCTGCCTTGGCACAGGGACTGGACTGGAGGATCTCCAGAGGTCCCTTCCAACCCTGACAATTCTGTAATTCTGTAACACCCCAGTCTGTGGGTCTGTTCAGTCAATGTCACCCACCTGAGGGGACGTGCCTGTGAATTCTCTGGACATCGACATGTTAGTAAAAATGAGGGTTCAGGATGCACTCTGGGTGTATCCCAACAGGTCATTGCTGGCTGGGGGGTTGCTGTGAACTTGGAGAAGAAAGCTTTTGATGAAGACAGCAAAAACGTAAAGTGACTCCTATAAATGTTTCAGTTCTCACATTTCTCTCTGAGAAATTGTTAATGCCACAGGACAAAAAAAGCCATTTTTTAATTTAACTTCTATGGAGGCTATAATGATTTATTGATCACCAGACTCCCTGAAACCTTCTAGAATTTGGGCTCCTGTGGTTTTTACATTAGCTGAAAATACAGCCCAAAGCATTTCCCTTAGACTTGACAGATACTTACCTGGTAACTTCATAACAGCATCATTATCTTCTTGCCAAAGTTTGTTTCCCTCTCTTATTACAAAACCTCTCTGGGTGGGTTTGCTCTGACCTTTTTCTACCTCACCCTGTTCCCTTGCATCTCCCTCTGCATTTCCTCCCTCCCTGCACCAGGTGTGCAGCAGGCTGTGGGGCCTCCAGAACTGCTCCCCACTTCTGATCTATCGAGGGATGGGGAGGTGGTGCTGTGGGAGCCCTGGAGCAGCAATCCTCTCCCACCTCCAGGTGAATTCCTGCTTCTGCCACCTCCGGGTGAATTCCTGCTCCTGCCGGCGTGGCTCAGCACAAGGGAGAAGTGTTTGGTCTGTGCAGGAGCCGTCAGGCTGCAGAGGGGTTGGAAGGGGATAATGATGGTAATGGGGGGCTCTGTTACCATGAAAGAGTTTGTGATACAAGCTGATGCTTAGGTAGCACTTGGTGTTTCAATACACCCTTAAAAATGTATAAAGAAAATGCTGTTTGGTCTTCCAGTAGGTGGGAATTTGAAGCCCTTTTAAAGGAAGACTTTTTAGTGCTCCACTGATACGTATCTTCTTTTTTCCTCCCTTCCCTTAACCCTTCCCTTCCCTTAACCCTTCCCTTCCCTTCCCTAACCTTTCCCTTTCCCTTTCCCTTTCCCTTTCCCTTTCCATTTCCCTTTCCCTTTCCCTTTCCCTTTCCCTTTCCCTTTCCCTTTCCCTTTCCCTTTCCCTTTCCCTTTCCCTTTCC
>JAWWTY010000001.1:111702484-111737400 GCA_035222235.1 Margarornis squamiger
CCCTTTCCCTTTCCCTTTCCCGTTCCCTTTCCCTTTCCCTTTCCCTTTCCCTTTCCCCTTCCCTTCCCTTTCCCTTTCCCTTTCGCTTTTCCCCTTTCCCTTTCGCTTTTTCCCTTCCCTTTTCCCTTCCCTGTCCTTTCAGCAAACAAAGCCTTATACTGGAAATAACCTCTGAAATTTCTGCATCAACACTTAACATCTGCTTTTAAAACAGAGTTGGCTTCATTTCAAGATTTCCGATGTCCTCGTAACTGTGCTAATCCTTACATTAAGTTTTTTATTATGTCAATAATAAGCATGGCTGTGGTTTTTGAAGTGTAGTAGCTCATGTCCTCTGTGCAGCATTAGGGCTGGAAATTGAGAACACTAATCCATGAAGTATCCTGGATATAAACTATAAAAGGAAATTAACTGTATTCTGTCCTGCTGATCAGAACCGCTGGTTTGAGCAAGATGTTCCTGGATATGATATATAATTAAAGTATAATTGCAACACACTACCTAATTAGTGCCATGGCAGGGGGGTTGGAACTAGATGATTCTTAAGGTCTCTTCCAACCCAGACCATCCTATGATTCTATACAGTGAGTTATGGGGGTAGGAGAAGAAACAACTATGAAAGGAACTGTGTTTCTATTTGCAGTTTGTGTTTTCTTTGCTAATTTACATTCAGAAGTGTTTTCATGTTAAAGCTTCTTCAGCAGAGCTCTGACAGCTGCCCACCTTCCCAGCCAAGGGGGTGAAGGAAGGCTCCTGCCCCTGTCCAGTTTAATTTCTGGTTTCTACAGCGTAGATTCAGGAGCTGAACCTCCTGCCTGACGCTGTTCAGCCCTCACAGAGGCCAGGCATTCACCCCAGTCCCATCTTCCCTGTCCATTCAGTGCTGTCACAGATCCTCCCAGGCTGAAAGAAGCTTCTTAGGGACCCAACAGCATATTTTTATGGGTATTTCTTTTATTCTGGTTGCATTGTTAATTCTCTTAACTTCCCCTGTCAGGTAACCTGCTGGAGCTGAGATCAGACCTTCACTTTGGAAAATATATCTCAGTTTACCTAAATTTTTCACTTTAGGCTGGCTTCTTTAGAGTCTGATTTTTTTAGTCATTCCCTCCTATTTTTTGTAAATTTTTAGCACTGAGGTGCTGGGGGAGAGAATTTTGCCCCTGGAGAATGTTTCCTTCTGGTCACTTTCTGAAGTCACTGTGGCTTTTTTAAGTTCCATGTTCGCATTCATAACAGGAAACTGTAATAGTAATTACAGCAGGAGTTTGGTGAGTGGACTAAAATCTCCAAACTCCTCATACCCTGTGAATTTTAAAGACTTAGCACTGCATCCTGTACCTTTACACTAAATGTGTTTGTAGCTGCCCTCAGCACCATAAAGTGGTACTTAACTTATTTGTGCAATTATTCCCTACCCACAGAGCCGTGCACTGATCCTGTGGCTGTTGGCCATGGACACCCGTGGGGCGCTGTCAGAGCCTGGGAGCAGCAGCAGAGGTGACAAGTGTTGTCAGTGACCATCTCCCCCTTCCCCAGAAAACACATGGAGTCAACAGATCCCAGTGTGGTTGGAAGCTGTGGTTTCTGTGAGTCCTTTAGGCGAGTTTAATGCAAGTTGTTCTGGAATATGAAATACTTTCAACTGTCCTTCTGAGGGTGTTTGGGAGGAATGTTACATTTAGGTCCATGTCAGGACAACACAGGCAGAAAGGCAAGAGCTTCTGACCTCATGGCAGAAACATGAGATGTGAACTTCACAAACTGATAGCATTGGGGGAGCATAAACAGAAACAAAACTTGTCATTGCTTTTTCTATTTCTCCCGAATGGGATCTGATACTTTTTCAAGGTGTGTGGGTTGTTTTTTTTTTTAAAATCACCTTTCCCTCTCTAGACACGAGACCAGCTCCAGTATTGTTTTTGAGGGTGGGTACAGGAAACCATTTTTCTTGCTTTGCTTTCCACTGGATTCTCCCCACTGCAAGTCATCCTCCTGTGAGGGTCTGGCTACAGTCCCCTCAGCACCGACCCCTCTGGCACAGCCAGAGCTGCTGCAGATCAGCAGCCCTGGCTTTAGTTGTGCTCCCACGTAAAGCTGAGCCCCAGCTGCTTTGACAGATTTGTACCTTTCTTCCCTCCAAAGGGAAGAAAAGCTGTGAATAAAGCCCTTTTGCAATAAACCTCATGAGTTTTCCCTCATTCCCCTGCAAAAAGTTGGCTTTTCACAGACAGCTGTTCTTATGGGAACACGGCTTCCCAGCAGCACCTCAGAACACCCCATCACAAAAAGCAGAACAGCCTTCACAGGAAAGGATTTTCAAGCTGTTTGCCCTTCCCAAACACTGATGAGTAAAGGTGGCAGGTTGTGTGATACCTTAAACTTCTGAATTTGTGCTCAGAGGGAGCATCTTTGATTTGGCTGGAGCCTGATGATTCCAAAAGGAAGCCCAAACCTTACGGTGATAAGAGCTGAAACACTTCCTTTGTACAACATCCTCCAAAGAAACACAGCAGATAAAAATGGAAAACCATTATGTTAAGAGACTAGGAACTTGGAAAACTGAGCACCATTTCAGTCAGATTCCCAAATTAAACCTGGTAACCAAGGATTACTTGATTGGTCTGTCATGCTCTGTCAGGCCCAGGCAACCCCAGTGTCACCACCACACCAGGGCACAAATGCACCCACACAAAGCGTCACTCCAGTCTGCAGGACCAGCTTACAAAGTGCTGGCTGAGAGAATCCCCCTGCTCTTCAAGGCAAGGGCGGGGATAAAAAGCCCTTCTCTCCCCTCACAACTTGAATATTATCCTTACTTTAGCCCTATTGAAGCAGCAGACACCATGAACTTCACACAAGCTGTGTTGGAAAAGTTTATTCTGTAACCTCCACAGAGGTCGTCTCGTTCTCCTAAACACAGTTGGGGTGTTTAGTTCTCCTTCTCCTGCACAGTCTTTGTTCCCCTCAGCCTGCCGGTGCGCCGGGCAGCGATGAGACCGACCTTGCGCCCGGCGGGAGCGTCTCTGCGGATGGTCGAGGGCTTCCCGATGTGCTGGTGGTTACCCCCTCCGAAGGGATGCTCTACAGGCTGTGGAGAGGGAAGGCAAGCCAGCAATGTAACCACAGAAGCCACTCAAGGATGTTTAAAAAGCAACAAACTTATTCAAGGGAACAGTAAGTTCAACTGCTTCACTTTTCAGTGGTGCAGTGATTATCCTGCCCCCGTCTCACACCACTCCTTTCTGAACTGCAAGGAAGGATGGTGATACCACCAACTGCAAACACTCACGTTCATGGCCACACCACGGACACGTGGCCAGCAGTTCCTCTTCGCCTTGTACTTGTGGTAGGCCCTGCCAGCCTTCAGGATGGGCTTGTCAATGCGGCCTCCGCCGGCAACGATTCCTGGAGGGAATTGCAGGGATGGTAACACCCAGAGAGACACAGGAGTACTGTGACAACCCACCCTTCTCAAGGGGAAGGAAAGTGTTTAGGAACAGGACTAATCCCTAGTAACAGTCAGATTGTAAGACTGAGCTTCTGAAGAGCGATCTCAAGCAATTCCCAGCTGGGTTCAAACCAGTAAGTTCCAGCCAACACCACCAGTGAGATCAGGCTCGAGCTACAGCCACACACTGAGGGCTCTGCAAGGGGACTCACACTTTCATTACTGCTTTTCAGTCCATACACACAGGATTGAGTTCAGCACTTTTTAAAGCACTGCTAGTTTTACTACTTGAATTTCTCAGGCAACAGCTTTTCAAGCAAAGAATGAACTGAAAGAGTTCAGGGGCCTATGAAGAACTGAGTTTAATACCTATTTACTTCGTTATTTATTGAGTCAATTTTACTAGAGTAACGCACCAGATTACTCACTTTGGTGTCTTCTATGCAAAAGCAGGCAAGTGTCACCAGCAGCCATTTCAGCTGTCAGTCAGGCGTACAACAAACCTGGTAAAGCCTCTGCTTTTTGGCAATGGTATTGTCATTCCTTGTCAGACCTTCCAGAACACTCCACCCATCTGACACCACCTCCAGCACTCCCTGCAGGCTCACTCTACCAAAAGCATCAATGCCATTTTCCCCAAAGTCCTTCCCCAAGGACTGCGGGTTCTACAGGCTGAGCAATTCCACCACAGCCCGAGGACAAGGAGCATCTACTTTTCTGTCCTCTCACCAGATCAGACCACCTCCAAATTCAGGCCACCATTACCCAAAAGTAGTGCAGGGACAACAAACTGGTGAGGCCTCTGAGCACAGACTGTACTGGTGTGTAACCCTCGGTCCAGCCTGCACATGACACTGTTTTCAGGTAGTTATTACAAACTGGGGTCCTGTTTGAGATTCCTGAGCAGTGACAAGCAGCTCAGTGACCAGACAAGTTCACAGATGTCACTCCTTACCAACAACAGCCCTGTTTGCAGAGGAAATCACTTTCTTGGAGCCAGAAGGCAGCTTCACTCTGGTTTTCTTTGTTTCAGGGTTGTGAGAGATGACGGTGGCGTAGTTCCCAGAGGCACGTGCCAGCTTTCCCCGGTCACCGGGCTTCTCCTCCAGGCAGCACACAATGGTGCCTTCTGGCATGGTGCCCACAGGCAGGACATTCCCAATGTTCAGCTGAGCTGCAAGGAGCAATCAGAGCAGCCACAGCTTCATTTGGGTGCCCGCAGTCACAGTTCTACTTAACAGAGTCCCTTGCACGGGAAGGCAGCACTACACGGACCCTCCTCGAGGCAGCGGCACCTTTTAGGGTTTGACCTGGAACACCAGCCCCACTTGCAGTGTGGAGAAAGGAGAACCGGGACACTCAGCATGCTGCCCCTGCCCCAGCAGCCCCTCCAGGACCCACCTTTCTTGCCACAGTACACGAACTGGCCGGTGTGGATGCCCTCGGCGGCGATGAACAGCTCCGTGCGCTTCTTGAACCGGTACGGGTCCCGGAACGCGATCTTGGCCAGGGGAGCGCCCCGGCCCGGGTCGTGGATGATGTCCTGTGGGAATGCACAGCTGCCTCAGAGCAGCACGCAGCCCCTGCCACGGGTTCTGCACAAATTAAACTGCTGAGAAAACTGGGGGTGATTACTCTGAGGTAACTGCCACAAGGACAACCCACCCTTCCCAGGGGGATCTGGGCTCCTCCTGACAGGAATGAGCTGAAGATTTACATCTTTTTGTAAGGATAAAACCTCCAGGATGTGCCCCACACCTGCGTATTAGGGAAAAACTCCTCACTGGGAGAGTGGTGAGGCACAGATTGCCCAGGGAAGTTGTGGATGCCCCATCCCTGGAAGTGTTCAAGGCCAGGTTGGACAGGGCTTGGAGCAACCTGGTCTAGATGAAGGTGTCCCTGCCCATGGTGCAATGACATGATTTTTAAGGTCCCTTCCAGCCCAACCCAAACCATTCTGTGACCCCAAAATGATGATTCTAGTTAAATGTGCTGCTTGTAACCAACCCTGTCTCAACAGTTTTATTCCTTATTTCCATACTCAGAAATTCACTTCCCCTTTGCCAAATCCCCTTTGGGCAGAGACAAAGCTGGGCACAGGCAGGGATTTCTCCACGTGCTTTTTTGGGGAGTGAAGGTGTTTCTAACCTTCTGGTATCAGGTACAACAAAGTTATGGAAGCCCCTAAATGTGGACGCACAGACTTGTTTCTTTTACTCTTGGAAAAACATGTCAGTTCTGCTCCTGAAATACACTCAGATTAAAACACACAACCACATACATACAGACAAGTGACTCTGACACATCTCTAAGATGGGTCTGTTTTCCAGGACAGCTCAGATGCTGTTGGTGTCCAGTACTGGTGTTTTTTTCTGCTGTTTTTAACCGTTAGCCAAAATCCCCCACACATGACAGAAGTTGAAGTCAAACCTCCCTACCTACTTTTCATCACCAACTCGACTATGGTGTGAATGAAGTTCTCTCTACAGCCTGAAGATGACTGTGCTTTAAAAAGCTGAAAAGATGCCTAGAGCATCCAACCAGGTACCCGTGGCACTGTTTGCTGTCACTGCCACCCAAGAAACACCTGCAGCACACCTGAACCACTGTGTCACACCCCAAAGTACTGCCTTGGCCCCACTGCTCAATGATGGACACCTCTTAGTGATTTCAAAGATCTTTTTTTTTATGTGCCATCAGCTACATGGACACCTCTCCCCACCCGTGTTTCCTGAGGAACAGGGAACTCTTAGGCAACATAAACCCACGATTTTTCCTACATAAAAGCTGATATCCCTACATTAGCAAAGCTCCAACAGAAAACCCTACTGCTGGCTGTGTGCTGCCACCTTTCCCTAGGTGCTCTCATAAATCCCAAGCAGTCTAGGTTTTCAAAGAACGTGGTGAATTTAACAAAAAGACATATGCCTCAATAAGGCACAGCCAGGATAAGGAACAGGCTTTGGGCACACCGGGCAGGGCTGGGATCCCCCTCGGGAGGAGAAAAGGGATGGGCTGGGATCCCCTTGGGGAGGAGAACAGGGATGGGCTGGGATCCCCCTGGGGAGGAGAACAGGGATGGGCTGGGATCCCCATCGGGAGGAGCACGGGGATGGGCTGGGATCCCCCTGGGGAGGAGCACGGGGATGGGCTGGGATCCCCCTGGGGAGGAGAACAGGGATGGGCTGGGATCCCCCTCGGGAGGAGCACGGGGATGGGCTGGGATCCCCCTCGGGAGGAGCACGGGGATGGGCACCCCGGGCATAGGGACAGGCCGGGATGGACAGGCCGGGGATGGACAGGCCGGGGATGGGCAGGCCGGGATGGACACCGGGGATGGGCAGGCCGGGATGGACAGGCCGGGATGGACACCGGGGATGGACACTGGGGATGGACAGGCCGCGCCCAGGGCCGAGACCCCGCCCGTACCTTGACGATGCCCTTGATGTACCCGTGGCGCTCGGCGAAGTCCACGGCGCGGAGCTTGGCCGGGCCCTTCCTGTGCTTCACGTGCGCTCGGAACACGGAGCCCGCGCCCTTCCTCTGCCCGCGGATGACGCGGCCCATGGCGCCCTGCGGGAACGCGCCGGGACACCCCGCTCAGCGCCGGAGCAGCCCCCGGTGCCCCCCGGCCCCTCCCGGGGATGATCCCGGGCGCGATGCGGGCGGATGGACCGGGATGGGAAGGGAAGGGAATGGCGTCCCGTCCTACCTCGCTGCGGCCTCGCCGGAAAAGGAGGGGTCGTGACGTCACCGCCGCGACGGGGCCGCTTCCGGCGCACGGGGATGACGAGGCGAGGAGGGCACCGCCTGGGCGTGACGTCACGGGGCGGTGACGTCATAGCGAGGAGTGGGAAGTGGGAAAGGGAGGGAGATGGTTTGGGACAGCCCGGGAATAGGGACACAGCCCGGGAATAGGGACACATCCCGGGAACAGGGCAGACTGGGAATAGGGACAGACCAGGGACGAGGGACACCCCGGGGCAAACTCCCCCCGAGGGCAGCGGGGCCCGCCCGTGTCGGTGTGAGCCGGGCCGGGCCCTGAGGGTCTGTGCCCACACACCGCCCCTTCCCCTGTCTGACCATCCCTCCTGCGAGGGAGATCCCCCCGATGCCCACCCTGAACCCCCCGGGGCAGTCTAAGGCTGAGCCCTCCCGTCCTGCCACTGGCTGCGTGAGAAATAAAATTAAAAAAAGCCATGGTTTTATTACAAGCAAATGGTTCATTAACTCAGGAATTATTTTTTTAGGCGTACCACAGAAGCTGTGAGGTGCCAGGTCCTGTCTGGAGCTGGTGCTGGGGACAATTTGCGTTCGGGAATAGGGAATTATGAAAGTAGATAAAGATATGGCCAAAACAAGCCCCTGCCACGTGTCAGGTCCTTTGTGTGCAGAGGAAAGTGGCCATCCTGACAGGAGACCCCCTCTCCCTGCACAGGGAGAAGAAGAAGCCCACTCCCCTCATTATGCTAACAAGGCAGGACCCTTGGGACACATAAAAAGCATGATTTTTGGGGTGAGGGGGTGCTTTTTTGGACCTTCATGGCCTGAGCGCCCAGCACCTGCTGAAACAAAAGCTTTCCTTGTCTGCTAAACTTCTTCATCTCACAGATATTTGCATCTTCTCTAAACTGAATAAAAGAGATTTTCCTCACAGGCTGGCTGTGGGAAGAGCCCTGAGCCCCCTCCTCTCCAGGCTGTGCCCCCCAGCCCCCTCAGCCACCCCTCAGGGGACAGGCAATGCCTTTAAAACCCGGCACTGACAGTGGAGGTCTTGCATTCCCAACCCCGAGCCAAGAGCTGCCTTGCCTAAACCTCAATTAGCCGGACCCAAGATGCTGTTTGCAGGATGAGGCTCCATCCCCTACGGATCTGTCACAGTCAGACTGTATTATGCAGTTTGAGAGCTGCAGGTTTGGGGCAAGGAAGCGACTGAAGGTACAAACCCTGCAGTTGCTTTAAGCTGCCTTTGCCAGATTTTAATCAATATTAATTAGGGCATAATTGAGAGATACAGCAAAGCAGAGGTAATCATCTTAGTGTTCCTAATCAACTTGTGCTACTCCCTGGAAGGGGAAATGAAAAATGCCTTAACTTCTTTAACAGCCAGCCAGGTTTTCTGCATCAGAGGCCATTCTTCCAGAACAGGTCACTGCTGATGACCCAATTCACTGAAGATGGACTGTTTGACTTTGGTGACTAGTTGGAAATTAGGAAAAACTCGTCAGTGTAGGCCCATTGCTCCTTGTCTTCAGCTGAAGAACCTAAGCATCCACCACATCTTGGCAGATAAGCTTTCCCACAACAGTCTCTCCAGGACAAATGGAAGTCACATGCCCAGAAGAGGCAAAAACTCTTGATGCTAAGGGCTCTGAGCTGTGATCTGTGTGGGATTCAGCCTGCGCAGGTAAAGAGATTAGCACAGCCAGGTGTCCCCTCTGCCCATCTGCTGGAGGTCACTGTCCCTCCGACAAGCAGACGGTGTGACAGCTGCTCAGTCTGAGCCCCAGCTCAATGTAGGACAACAAACTGCCACTTACTTGGGTTTACATCGAGTTCACACCGAGGGGAAATATCTAGAGACTTTGACTTATGGTTCCTGTTGGCTTTGGCAGCAGGAGCCTTCTTGGTTTTTGCTACTAAATTTGACAAGAATTAGGAAACTACCTAATTTTCCAAGTAACAGCCATATAACCAGCAAATTATCTTGGTCACTCCCCTCTCCCATTCTTAGTAAGGACTTAGTAATCAATTACATAAGAAGTAGTAGTGTAATGATTTAGTACACTCACTGTTTTCATTATCCTGTATCAACTACACTTTGCATTCAGTTTGTTATTATTTAATTTGTGGTGCAGTCTTCCTCACTGGTGTCACCACCTGTGAAGCTGCAACCTCTCAGTTCTGTCGTGGGCTTGGCCAGCTGCCTCCCTGCTCAGGTACTGCTGCAACACAGAGGGTAAGGGTGAAACTGGAACCGTCCCTGGCTCCCCCCTACCAGCTTTTGGGATGTCCTGAATATGGTTAGAAATGTCTGTTCCATAACAGCGTGAAGAGTTCTGAGTTCACCATCGCATCCCAGGCTGTTTCAGCCTTTCCTCCCAGTAATGCTGAATGGTTATTACCTATTTGTATCACCTCAGGCTGTGTTTATGCACATCTCAGGATCAGAACATGCTGCTGCCCAGGGGTCCAGTGCTGCTATCATCCAAGCTGATTATTAACTGTTTTTCCATCAGAGAAAACCAGGAGAAGGCTGGGAATGTTATGCATCCAGGTCTCTATGCACTCATGATTTCTTTAGGATTCACACATGGACGCAAAACCCTGAAAGCCTCCAAGTTTTCTATAGCCTTGATGGAGTTTAGGAATCAGAGCATCAATGATGGTGAATTTTATAATTGATTTCTCCTCATATGAGACATTAGTTAACACTTTCATCATCAAGGAATAACAGCACTGTATTATCTGACCCAGCCAAGCATGGACTGAACTCAGAGTAAGGTTATTTTCTTTAGATGTGCCTTCAAAATTTCATGGACCCTAAGAAATGTAAGCAAGTAGTTTACACCTGACAGCAATTTAAAAATACTATCCAGGGTTTGGCAAAAATGTTGCTGTGGGTTGTGCTCTTCAAATCTTGGTGTTGAATAAATATGAGTGTTGGGCACTGCCAACAATCATTATTCTGTTAAACTTTGAGAAGTGTTTCCCTCCTCACTAAGCCCCCATTCCCTGGGCCAGTGTCGTCTCCCAGAACCCACCTGTGGGGTATTCACTGTGTAAGGAGCAGGTGGCAGTGGCAGAGCTATACCAGGACATGCCTGTGCTTTGAGTCCTGAGATTTTGCCTTCAGGACATTCATCTCTGGCAGCTGCAGCTGTGTCCTGGTTTTGGCTGGGATGGGGTTAATTTTCTCCCCAGTAGCTGGTACAGTGCTGTATTTCGGATCCAGTATGGGAACAATGTTGACAGCAACAACTAAAACATCAGTGTGTTAAGTAGAGCTTACTCTAAATCCAGGACTTTTCAGCTTCCCGTGCTCTGCCAGTGAGAAGGTCCACAAGAAGCTGTGAGGGAACACAGCCAGGACAGCTGATCCGAAGTAGCCAAAGGGATATTCCATATCACAAATCATCATATCCAGTGCATAAACTGAGGGGGTGGCTGGGAGAGGCCATTCCTGCTCAGGGACAGGCTGGGCATCAGTCACTGGGTGGTGAGGAACTGTATTGTTCCTTGTTTGTCTTTCCTGGGTTTTATTCCCCTTTCTCTTGCTCTCTTTTTTTAAATTGTTGTTGTTATTATTATATTTTACTTCATTTCAAACATAAGCTGTTCTTATCTCAACCCAGGGGTTTTACCTTTTTTTCCAGTCCTCCTCCTCATCCCATGGAAGAGGGGATGTGGGGGAGCGAGCGAGGTGCTGTGTGGTTCTTAGTTGCCAGCTGGAATTAAACAACAACAAGCTGCTTTGGTTGAAGGCATTACAGCCTTTACCAACCACCCTGCCTTTCTGCCAGGAGCTGCAGCCACGTGGGAAGAGGCGCCCAGGCAGGGCCAGTGTGCTGGATTTCCCTGGACAAGACCTATTTTTCAGGCTGCACAGGAGCTGGGGGAACTGGCTCATCTGCCTGAGGCTCTCCAAGCCCTGGCACCAAGCACAGGGTTGTCTGGATAACCCAGATACATCCTGGACACGTGCACAGATCAGCTCTGCTGTACTGCCCAGGGGTCCAAGGTTCCTGGGAAGCCTTGGTCTTTGTGTGCATACATCCTGCCTCCCAGACACGGGAATCCGGATGGAAGCCTGGTGGTGCTAGGCAAAATAGGGGATGCTTCCAAAGCACAGCTGCAGCACATCACAGCCTCATATTTTGGCAGCAGCTTTGGCCTTTGGCTGCTTAAAATACAACACTGAGCTGAGGTGGCTGAGCCTTGGCCCCACATCCTGAAAGCAGGGCAGTAACATCTGGCAGCAGGGAAGCACCCGCATGGCAGGACAAGACCAGGGCTGCTATCCCTACAGCTACTTCCACGGGACTGTGTCTGCTGGAGCCTTTCCTCACACATCTCCCCGAGGCTGCCAAATTTGCTGGGATAATCCAGAAAGGATAAAAACTATTCCCCCAGTTCTGGAAGGGCTTTGGCAGAATTGTGGGTGTGCTGCTGCAAATGCACGGTGGGAGCAAGTCAAGGGTGTGTTGCCTTAATTAATCCTTTCATGACAGTCACAAGCTAATTTGTTAAAGGTTAATTGCACTGTAAATAGCAAAAGGGGTGGTGTTCTGCTTGCAACAGATGGCAGCCACCAAGAAATTTTGATGAGATTGCTGTTTGGAGGGGGGAAAGAAACAGCAAGGTTTCTCTAGGACCCTGCATTGGGAGGGAACTAAGGAGAAAGGAAGCCCTTAACTCTGTGCATCTTTTGAAGGGGAAGGAAATGGCTGTGAGAGTCATATGAATGTTTTCTCTCTGACCTCCTTCAGGTGGGCATATACCTCCATTTGTGGTCCTACTGACCTCTCAGGGGCTTTGCATGGGATTAGGAAGTGACACATGGACTCCAGCCAGGCTGCAGCGTCACAGCTCCAGTCTCCAAAAATAACACACCTGCTAATCCCCAGCAAACACACTCGGGGTGATCCTATTACTGCAGGCTGCCCCCAGGGCAGGGCACAGGGCTGCGAGTCACCTGCTGCCACTGAGGCCACGGAAAGCAGCTGCTGCACAGATTGTTCAAGGGGCAAAGCCTCAGCTCCTCCTGTGCATCCAGAAGAACTCCCTGGACTCTGAGGAAACATCCCGGGGCTGCAGTGAGCTGTATGTAAAAGGAAAGGAGCCCCTTGTGAGGGTCCCCTCCCAGCAGCCCCCATACCACCCTCAGCATCCTGGTGAGGCACAGGCCACTCGTCTGTATTCAACTTTGCTGGCTTTTGAGGGGAGAGAAAAATCCCTCTGCAGAGACACCATAGACCTCCATTTCACTGACTGCTCCCAAAATAAATACCTTTGCTCTCTTCAGAGGAAATTGTCCTGAAAGGATCAGCTTCTGTTTGCTATCTTGAAACAAATACTCTCCCTCGACTCTACCCAGATCCCTGTTCCTTAGCCTGTCTCATTCCTAAACCCTGGAGAGAGTTCCAGGAAAATCACTTGAGCTTTCCCTTCTGCTCTTGTACGAAGCAGATGATGTCTCTGACCGCATGACAATCACTTAATCATAATTGCAGCTGTTCTCTAAACCTTCCCTGCAGATACAGCACTGGATGACCTGGAAGGAAACCATACTATTTACAGGGCTTCCCGTGTTTGCAGATTACAGTTTGCAAGGACAAGAATTTCTGTGGAAGAATCCTGGCCAGCTACCCAACCTGCACGCTCAGCCCATGCCCCCTTCTGAGTTACAGCTTTCATGCACCAGCCCAGGAGAAAGAACTGGCATCCCTCTCCTGCTGGGGATGCTCCTGGCATTCCCTGGGCTTACAGAGGTGTGGCAAAGACACTGCCCGTGGAGCACAAGGGATTCCAGCTGTGCCAGCGCAGAATTTATCACAGAAGCAGCAGGGAAAGATCAGAGCAGTATGCAGAGGCAAAAAAGCCAATTAGATGCCTGGCTTCTCACCCCAAAGGGAGCTGACTCCTGCACAGCCAAGCCTCTCCAGCAGGGTATGGGTTTGCAAGAGCTTTCTGTTATTCCCCGGCTAATGACAGCCAGGATTCCTTGGGAGAGGGGAGACCCAGAGCCGCAGAGGTGGAAAATCCCAACCAAAACAAAGCAATTTGCGCTTCACAGATGGGTTTAGCAATGCTCATTCATTGGGTTCTGGTGACCTCTAGAGGCCTTGAGCCCAAAACACCTAATTTTTGAGGATCTTTCCTGGAACAAATGAGCACAAAAATTCTGCTTTATTTTAGTTTCAAATACAAGATTAATTTTAGCCTTAACGGGGAAGGTATTGAGGAACAGCAATTGATGGCTATTCTTTTCCTCCCACTAGACGTGGCAATAAGAATTCCCTGCGTGCAGCAGCCTCAAAGCCTGCACAGCAACTCTTGTAGGTATCCTGGAGATTCACATCTTACAAGAAATTTGCTCTGTGTGTTGTCAAGTTCGAGAGGAACTGCTTGTCTTCCTTATCTCTAATGACATATTCAATTAATCACTGGAGAAGCTGCCCACCTCTCTGGTGAGATAATCTGGTTGCTTACATGCTTCTGAGTTATGTGGGTTTAAGACACAGGCACTATGTGTGGTTAAAGTGCCTTAGCAGAACACAGCCTTTGTGGACCAGTCCTTGCAAGGCAGAGCTCAAATACTGGGCTAGTCCTCTCAGACCAGAGTATTTTTCAAAAATTATTTTCAGCTGAAAACAGGGAAAAATTGACAACCCACGAGATTCAGGGCCAAGCAACAGTGTATATGGGAAAGTTACCTTCTGCCTGTATTGTAAAACAAGAACAGAATCACCTGCAGAGAAGAGTAATGCAAGAAAATGTGTAAGAAAAAAAGTGGGTTTTTAGTTATACATCTGGATCAGTTTTGGTTTTTCTTTTTTCCCTTAATGAGATCAGCAGGGGTAGCTGATGGAGAAGGGGAGAAATCCACTGAGCTCATTTTCTGTCCTCTTGAGCAGCTGAGATACAGGATTGAAACCATACCAAGGAACTAAGAGAATTGGAAGGAGAGATGGAAGAGAAATGAGACCCAGGCCAGAGAGACATTGGGGAGTTAACTGAGAGAGGCTTACAGGCATGGAGAAGCTTAGCAAGAAACAGATAGAAAAGCTGGAGGAGGTGAAACATATCTGCAGCAATGCACAGCTCAAAAAACTCTTCAGCAAACTTGCAGGGGTGTGTGGGAGACCTCCTAAAGATTTCTAATTTAAGAGCACCCAGCTGTACTTCCAGATTTAGTTATTAGTTACTTTTCCTACACAACTCCCCTCCACCCCCAAAAAAAAAATTGTTTTTCTCTTTGCATTTCCTAAAGGACCTCCTACCAACACTTTAATGACAACATTTGTTTGGTGACAACATCCCTGTAGGCTACAGCCAGGGTAGTTTGTGCATCCAGCTTAGAAACCAAATACAATATCACAGGATTCTCTTTTGCTTGATAGATGTGACCCTCAAGAGAAGGGGAAAGTGTATGTTTTGGTATTAATTTTTTTGCTTGTTTTCTTATGGCATAATGATGGATGAGCTTGTTGAAAAAGAAAAATTTAATTATTTTCTTGGGGGGGGTGGTGTTTTCTTTTTCATATTCTCTTGCTTTGTTCTTCTCTTTTTGCAGTGTCGGCAGTAGAGCTAAAGGGATTTCATGCCTCAAAACAGAAAGGAAGCCTTAGCTACTGAGGGGAATTAAAAATGGAGGGAGGGGGAAAGATTTAAAAAAGGATTTTAAAAGAATTCTTATTCAGACTGTGTAAAAACTCTTCTGAGATTGATTGAATCAAAACTCCTGAAAAACACATGGGAGAAAAGCTCAATTTGTTAAAGATCTCCATTCTCCTCTATCTTCTAAGTGCAGCCTACAAAACTAATTTGATTTTGTTGGTCCTCTGAGAAGTCCTCTAGCAAAAAAAAGGCTGGGGGGGTGGGGAACCTCTCTATTTTGATATTTGTGAGAAAAAAGGAAACCCAAGCTCTAAGGCCACTTGCATAAGCTTTGTAAAGCTCTATTAATTAAAAAAGGGAAAACCATTTCATTTGTAGTTACCAAGAAATACTGGCTCCATATAGTGCAAAAGCATTTTTAATTTACACAGGTTTGTTGGCTGGATACTTTTGATCAATAGCATAACAGTGCTAATCAGAAAATGACAGGCACTTTTCATGTGGACTTTTTCTGGGTAAAACCTTTTGAACTTTTCTAATCTCTTCACTGAAAATGAGAACAAAATATTGCTCTTGCCTTTTCTCCAGATACTGTTTTTCCTTCCTTTTTCAGAGATAAGAGAAAGAATAAAGGGAAAGAGGTGAGAAAGAAAACAAATACAAAATGGGAAAATAGAGAAGCAAAACTCCTCCTCCCTTCAAGTAAGTGTCAGGTTTTTTCCATTAAATATGTCATTACATTTAAGATTTCCATTTCCAAATGGAAAAAACGTGACTGGCTCCAAATACAAGAACAATGCTTGAGGGCAGGCCTAAAGTGAGCAATAAATCAGAGCAGAAAATACTTTGCTTGGGGAGCACACGATTAGAGTATAAATAATTCTCTTTTCTCCTACATGCAACATAAACACAGCTGTGAGCACGGGCGTGCACATTCCCCTGTTTGTGCACATTCCCCTGTTTGTGCACATTCCCGTTTGTGCACATTCCCCTGTTTGTGCACATAGACAGGACTCAGCCCTGTTTCCCCAGGGCAGTTCCCTGACAGCACGAGAGGTGAAGGGTTATGACAGAGGGGTCAGCTGTAAATCTCATTAAAACGGAGTATTGGAGCCAAGCATGCAGGGAGCACTGAGAGATGTCACCAGGAGGAAGCAACCCCTGGACCTGCAGGAAACTCTGTGTATCAGCCCCTGCAATAAACCACCATTAGTAATTGTGGCAGTCATGAAATATTTTTCTGTAGCAGAATCACATAATGGAGAGTGGCCTTAAACTGGGGCTGTGCTGAGAGAGGCTTGCAGGGTATGTGTCTGCTCCAAGCTCTACTCCAGAGCTCAGGATCACGCACAGGCTGCCTATGTAGGTTTGATTCTCATACAGGGCTGATTTCAAGCACCATATCTGGGGCTCCAGAGCCCTCCACCTGACCCGGGCTCTCAGGAGCCTGTTGTAAGCACTCAGCAGATCTGAAGATCTCGCCTTCTTGCAGGGGCTGTGCACAGACCCACCTCATGGGCCATGGGAGACAGGCTGCTCCCTAGGCTGGGCAAATCCAAAGCTCCCCTGTGCCATCCCAGTTCTCAACCCAGTCTCAAGTACAAGATTTATTTTCTCCATATTGGGCCCTCTTGCTGGCCTTGCGGACTTTGCCATCCCAATGGTCATGGTGTTATTCTTCCTTGTCCATCTGAACATTTCCTTAGTAATTTTTAGCACCAGAAGTGAAAAGAGAAGGTTTTTTTCCTTAGCATCAGTGCCTTCAGGGATGCTTCCAAACTTCAGCACAGGTAGACCTGGGTTGAGACACACAAGTGGGAGCGATGCTGGGACAACTGCTTTCCCTACCAGTCCTGAGGAACTTCCACAGTGAAAACAATTCAATTCAAAGTGAGTCTGAGGCATCTAGAGGGATCCTGGGTGGGCCAAAGCTCTTTTGCAGGAAGCAGAGGAAAGCCATACACCTCCCAGCAGAACTTGCTAGGATCTGTGTGGCAATTTCCTCCCTCTTAGATCTTCCAGTGAATTTTTCCATGACAGGGATAATCCAACCTAATCACTTCCATTTGACCCAGTTTAATCACCACCTTCCTGAAATGGAGTTAATAGGTGCTTAATGCTAACCAGCAAGTGAGGAGGATGGTTCATAAAAGATCTTGGACAATCACTCTACAGTTCCTAACAACACTCCATTTTTTTTTCTTTTAATTCTTTACCCAGAGTTGGTAACTTCGGAGGCCTAAACCACAATACATCTTGAGCTCACTAAGCTAAAAATACTGACTTGCCAATGACAGAATACTAATGAATCCTCCACAGGAAATCTAATCTGTCATTTCCCTTCCCACAGGAACACACACAAGTGGTTAAATATCAAAAGATTTTGCACAGCCTCTCTGCCTGTGACACTGTACAATGAGATCTTGATTCAGGTACTGTAGGCATATCTTTCCTTTCCTTCTTGGAGTATTATTCCATGTCTGTCATCCTGCAACAGCACTAATTTTAATTTTGCTTTGGCAGTATGACAGCATTCATAACTAAAGTCTCTGCTTTTGAGATGGTTTTGGTTTTAGTGTTCCAGGTGTATGCCAGGGAGCAGGAGGAGTGGGGTGCTCCACATGGCAGGGTGGGCTGGGAGCCCCAGGCAGCCCCAGGACAGGCAGTGCCCTCATTGCCATGGTGCAGACCCAGGCGTGGTGCTCCCAGGCCAGAGGGTGCTGGATGGGGGTCCCACACGGGGCTCCTCAGGGCCCTGGTGACCCCCCAGCAGGACAGCACTACTGTCCCAGTTAAACCCAAAGACTGCTTAAAGGTGTAGACTACTCTATGTTTGCATAAATTCACTTCTGTCATGTTGTCTTGAAATATCCTCTAAGTGAGGGAATAGAGTAATGTCGATAGTCCAAATAGTAGGTCATTTGAGCTGGGGTGGTTACAGCCACCTCCTCCTGCTCCTCCTCCTCCACTTCTTCCTCCAAAAAGGCCATTTTACGTGTGTTTCCTTGCACTCCTGTGAGTGACAGCATTTGTAGCCATGGCACTGTGGTGACACCTGCACTCCAGGTGTGTGAGCTTGGCCAGCTGGATGTGTGTGGTACCCCACGCTTGGCAATTGGAGCATGAGGGGGAATGTGCAGGACTGAGCTCACTGCAGTTCACCTGCACTGCTTCTTCACTTGAGGTGGGCTTTCTTGCTGCAGCAAGAACTGCTTCTTAGCAACTTATATGCATTTGTTACATACTTGGTCTGAAAGTTGTTTTGCTCCCTTCTCTGCAACCTGCTGGCACCTCTTTTTTAGTCTGTGGATTTTCTTTTCCCTTTCATTACTGCTTATTTTTTTATTTAGTTGTTTGTTTGTCTAGGCTTTAAACATGGATCTTTGGATATGGCGAAGACAATATCTTCACTGCCTGGAAAAATCTCACATCCCATGATTGGGGCCCTAGTGGACTTACTCAGCAACAAGCTCTATTGACTGTGATCTCATCTCTCACTGATGACACCTTCACCCCCTCTGCTTTCAACACCAAGCTCATCTGCCATTCTTCCACTGAGAAAAGGACCTTAGGATCATCTGTGGATAGAGTGCATTTGCTCTGTTCAACCATGCCATCAGTATCAGCAGTGAGTGGGATTCGGTGTTCACACAGATATCCTACCAGGGGGACTTTTCCCATGTCCCAGCCAGAAGCAGGAATCACAGAAGAGCTGGCAGTCTTCCTGTTGAGTGTAGTTCCTGGCTTCCTGCTGCTGAACACTTATTCATTCATGGCAATGTGGTGGTTTAAGGCAGAGGCTCAAATAGCAGATGTTTATCTTACCACCCTAAGACCTCTTGTGTAAGGCTCCCCTCTTCCCCCAAACCAGCGAGACTGAAGGTGAAGGATCCAGGGGCAGCTCCAGGACTCGTGCTGGCTGTGCATTCTTGCCAGGGGCCCATTGCCAAGGAAAGGGAAACAGTGGAGTTGCAGGGCTGGGCTCTGATAGATGTTGATCCTGAAAAACGACTATTTAATAAACAAACAAACAAGACGTTACATCCCCACAAGCATTGTTAGCAGGGAAGTGGGTTGCCTGCGGAGCCCCACTGCCATCTAGCATGTGAGGTTGGTCTATATTTAGTCCTTTGAAACCTCTCAGATAAGAATTCCTTTAACATGAACAGAAAACTTTGACCACCATAAAATACACAGTGAGGTTACATGTCCCTGCTTCCTCCCTGTTGCCGCAACACAGCCTTTCATACTTGGTGTTTGAATCATCAGGTTCCCAGTGCTAACACCCAGTCTCCAGCAGTGTTACCACACAGCAGGGAGACAGGACACGTGTTGGTTAAAACCTGACAAAGCAACACTTGGATTTAGGTCAGGCACAGCAAACAGGAGTTGTTTGTATGCTGTACCTGGCTCCCATTCAAACACAGAGCCTGATGAATTCTCACTAGCCCAGACATGCAAATTGCATCTGCCTTTTCCCTTTCCACAGAGATTTCTTCTCAGACAGTACCTTCAGCTCCTCATTTCTGTGCCCCCACAATTCACTGCTGACACGGGGCATGCTGGCACCATCATTACACACGTGTACCTCCCTCCTCACTGCGCCCACAGCCGTGCTGCTCCTCTCCCGCCCATCCACCATCCAACACTGCTACAGCTGTGGATAAAGCCGGCAGCAGACACTGCTCCAGCTCCAGCTGCACATCCTAAACCATCCAGATTGTCCAGCCAGGCCTCCTGCTTAACTCTGACCAAGAAACCATCTGCTGGGCTTCACACCTTCTGATGGACTGTCAGGACTCGAAGGGCTTTCATTTGATGATGGTGAATTCACCTTTCATCCTGATGGTCTTTTAGACTTTGTCTCTCACCCCACTGTTCCTTTGTCCGTTCCCATTTTCCCCTGGCTGCAGTCACTTCCTGGTGGTAGAAGCAGACTTTAATTTCTGTTCCAGAGTTGGCAGTGGCTTTTAACTCTGCATTTTAGTCTGGATTTGCAGAGGCTTCAGTTTGTAATACTTAACTCCTTGTTCACTGGTGGTTGGAGTTCAGTTTTGTCCTTTCTTGTCTTCTGGCCCAGCTCAAGGCTCCTTAGTGCAGCTGACTCTGCATTAATGAAGATATGGACAAATGTTATCAATCTTTTGATTAATGTAAGTATTATAGTTCCATAATGAATGCATGATTACACACTAATAGTGATTATATTTGCTTACATTTTACATTCAAAATAGAAAAGTACAAATATCACACTTAAAATATGATGAATTTAGCCATAAAGTATTTCTCAGCTTTGCCAACTCCTGATGGAAAAGAGATTAAATCAGACTAAGAATGTAATAACCTCACCTACAAATTTAAGACTGACTAGGTGGTAGGAGATTACACAGACACCAGGGATCACGTGGGATTAGGTAGCATCTTGAATATATTGTCAGCCCATACCAGAAACCAATTTAGCACAGCTCTACTTGTTCTTCAGCTTGTACTCAAAGTTCAGCTTGTATACGCCTCAATCTTGAAATTATTTTAAAAGCTTCTATTAAAAACATATGTGAGCTAGGCACAGTCAACCACAGAATGACTTCTCTGAGACATGTCCTGAGTGCTGGGATTCCTGAGCAGCTTTCAGGCAGTTCTGGAGGGAGAAACACAGCTCCACTCTACAGCACACGTCCCCCTCAGCTTCTGCACCTGCCTGTGCATCTGGAAGGCCAAGGTCATAGCATGCAATAACTCTGGTTTTCCCAATTTTCCCTGCTCAGTGCTTTAGAACAGTAAACTAGCGTGGGTTTTCTCCACAGCCCTAATTTATGTTGGTTCTCCTATGCTTGGGCATCCCCTCCGTAGCAGCCAGAGAAACTTCCCAGCCCTGGTATTTGCAGTGAATGTCTGGAATTCTGGAATGGGGCGGTGAATCTGGACCCTAATGGTCCTTGTATGCTGCAGTTGTTGATTTGGACATATTCACCTCTAGCTTTTTGTACCTTGGTTGTGTATTTGTATAAAAATTAAGAATCTTGGTGGGTATTTTTAGTGCAAGTCTTTGGCTTTTTCTTAGGCATTTAGATGGGGGACCCTGAGTTCTTTGTTATCCCGAGCGCTGTCTGTGCAACTGCCATACATTAAAGGAGCTGGAATAAAATTGGTGCAATATCCAGTTTCACCCAAATGAGGTTGTTGAGCAGGATCCAGAAGATCTGTATCCACAGAAGGCAAACACAGTATTTAAACAGAAACAAAGCCCGCGATTTATTTCATTATTTACTAAGTGCTGCCATGGTGCTCAGTACTATATAAACATTCCCTGCCCCAGGTCATTAATACTACCAGGCACAAGCAGGTTCAAGACTGAAAACACCTCACATGAAATATTCCCAGAACAAAAGCTTTAAGGACAAGTTTAAAGGACAAGGTATCCGTAGAGAAATCCTGTTAATGAAATTTCAGACTTCAAAAATAGCTACGTGTTCCAATAAGAAGAAATCCACATTTGAGGACCAAACTCTCTACCCATCCCATGTAACTACCCCTTGCTGACTGTTCCTGTAACACATTTCTGCCCTGTTGAGTGTGTGAGTGACACCAGCCTGGCCTTTTTGTTGTATGATCAGGAACATCCACCCTCCAACAAATATGGAGAACTAGTAGGAGATCAGATTTTGGGGATTACATTACAAAGTGATCCCATATTTAAGGAGAACAAGAAGGTTTTGGTCTTTAGACTGCACGGCTCTGGAAATGCTGGGGAGTCACTGCAGGGTCCCCAGCATGTGCCGTCAGTAGGTGGACAGTAAAAATGGGTGGAAAATGGGTGGAAAATGTTCTGGAAGAAAGAAAAGTCATGTCTTTAACTCTTGCAGAAAGACTAAAAGATACAAGCTATTTGGAGGCACCTGACAGAAGAAAAATAAGGAGTGCTTTACTTAGATGTAGCTTAAACACATTATAAATTCTTGAGGAAGGCTGAGAAAATTGTACTTAAACACACGAAGTTGAAATAAACCCAAAGGTATACACTTCCTTGATGAAAACATCAATGATATAAGAAAAAATAAAATTGTGTATGCATGTTTAGGTCAGTGAAGATTACATCTTATGTAAGGCCACTTAAAAGACAGAGCTCTCACAAGAATTACAAATTATTCTGGGCCCATGAAAATCATCCTGGTTTTAATTACAACATTAAAGACAAATCCACAAAGTTGTAAGTTCTGCTGGCGTGGCAAGCAATCATTATAAATCTGGACAAGGGATCACACAGAAATTGTAAATAAGGGCTGTGAGAGATTTCAGTACTAGCTATTTTCGTCTTTAGAAATGTTTTTCATTTCAAAAAGTCATCAGCACTTATGCTCAGCCAAAACTTGCTCATAAGACTAACCAGGATTTCTTAACATAAACTGTCCTTAAAAGGATACTGTCAGCTCCCAGCTACGCAGTTTTTGAGAAGAATTTTAAAGATGTTTCAGCACATGAATCCCTGGGGTAATGGCTGTCCTTTTGTCACGGAACTTCATCTTTTTTTTCCAGGGCTTTACCTTGCCCTTTTGCAGCATCAAAGGCACCACAAGCTCAGGGAACCAGCAAATAGGGAGGTGAAACTGAGTGCCTGGAAAGCACTGTCAAATGCTGAAAACAAGCCAGGGGGGCTAAACAAAGAACTAAAAAGGTATATCTCCTTTTATTAATTTTCAGTTCCAGGAATTGGTTGGAAAGGAGAGAAATGTCAGGTTCCTGCAATTTAGAGTTTAATTACAGCCAATACTGCAATAAAGAGAGAAAAGATGGGCAAAATGAAAATTCCCTTCTGATATTAAGGTGACTTTACCAAAATATCTTTAAGAAGACAAAAAATCAGACCAAGCAAGAATTCAGCATGCTGTGGAAGAGACATACAATACAGTTCTATATCCTGGCACTTTAAACCAGAAGTTGGTTACGAGTATCATGATGCAATGCCATGATGAGTTGCTGGAGGTGATAGTTACACTGACCTCAGTGGGTACTGAGGGCCAGACTGGGAAAGGAGTCCCTTAGATCATCAGGCAAAACTTGTGCAAGCCTGTAATGCATTTTATTATATTACATTTGTGTCAGCAGCCCTATCCTGCCAGTGGGATTTGTGTAGCTGGGCCCTTCCTCTTGCACAGACCCTAAATGATAGGAACAAAAACCTTTCAGTAAGGCTGTCAGGATTGAAACACTGCTGCCCCTCTGAAATGAACCTGAATCGTGCTGGGACCTTTGTTTGGACTTTCCATACCTTCTGCATTTGCTTGAGAAGGGGCTGCAAGGAGAGCCCTAAGAAACAGCCACAACAAGCTTTGCCCGGTATAACACCAGCTGTACTCCAGATGAAGAGGTTTGGAGCTGGTAATCCAGATCATCCATGCAAGATAAATTCCATGCATAAACAAGCATGAATATGAGCCTATCATTATAGGCTCTTACCATGTAACTTTAGCTGTCTAACATTGCATGACGAGTAGGCAAAAGCACCTTTGGAGGTGCTGTGTCTCCTGTTGACTCAGCAGGATGACTAAACTCCTCACTGGTGCCTACAGTCAGGCTGGCCATGTTCCCCCTCCCACTGTGCCAGTCCCTCCCTAGGCACTTTTCCATATACAGCAGGCAACTCACATGCTACATATACATCACTCGTGGTGTCTGCTGATATCTCAGAGACAATTATAAAATAGTTGTTTGGAAATGGCAGAGTTTTTTAAAGAGACAGCCTAAGTTAAATCTTAGGATACAACCCTTCTCCTTTGGTTTCTTCTTTCCATTTGTCTTCTCAGCTGATCTTGTTGTTGTCTAGCATTTGGCACTGCTGTAAAAGTTGTTATCCCAGAGTGTTTCAAAAAATAAGATAACCTTCTGCTGTGTCTATTCATGAAGACCAAAACCTTCTATCCTGCAATGGCAAAGAGTTAATATCCCTGAGATATTCTACTGTTCTACAGCTGCAGAAAAGAAGCCAAAGCAAACCTAAAAGAATTTAGCATAGAAAACATATTCCAGCTTTAATGACACACTGGTCTTCTGTTTAGGTTTCTTTATTATGATGAGTCATAGTATGTAAACTTCACATGCAGTTACTGAAGTCATGTGTTTGCTTTATTTTAGCTTTGGAAACAGCAGCAATGCCTTTGAGAAAGGACTTGAGAAGTCCTGAAAGCCAAGGTACCCTCATAAGCACTGTGTTGCTTTTTGACCCTTTGGCTAGAAAACAGAGGGGTAGATTCTCTAGACAAGCCCTCTCCACCTTAGACCTTCCTTTTGAGACCCTGGCATTGGTAATGCTGGCTCAACTCCACTGCTGTCAGCAACAAAAGGGTGTCTTGTTGTGTGTCTGTCCAGCCTGCCTTAAACAGAAGTGAGCCATGCACAGGGGACACCAGCAGAGCTCTGTTAGTGCTGATGATTCCACTGCTGCTTGTATTACTGGAGCTGTTCTGATCAGCAACCCCTTCAGCAGGGTTAGGGTGAATGGAGTCCAAAACCAGCTCCACACCCCTCTCCTCACCTTTCAGCCAGGTCCTAGAGGAGACTTAGACTAAGCAGAGACATCTCCACTGCTCTCATTCATCAGATGAGTCTCCTGCAGTGCACCTCTGCAGTTCATGCAGAGGAGGGGTGGAAAGGGAGATGGGAGATTCCCCTGGTTCAGTAAGTGCAATGCCCATCCTTGCAGGTATAAAAGGGCAGCAATGCAGTCATCTATATAAAGAATGTTCTTCAGATGGGTTATGTGTAAACTGCCTGATGGCAAGGGTATCAAATGAAGGTCGAACATCAGAGACCTTTAGGCTATTACGAAATATGACTCATGGATTAGTTAACTGCCTGTCAGATTTTCCATTATGAAACTTTAACCACAGCCCATATCTGCACAGCACCAACACCTGTAGAAGTACAAACAAACAAGTGCTCATGTATGCATTTGCACTGAAGTGGGTCAAGAGATGTGCTATGGTATGGAGAGAAGCTTTTTCCTTAATTACAAACTATTAACTAAGGAATAAAAATGCAAGAAGAGGGTGAAAATTCTATTAGAGTAAAAACCCTGTTTTGAAGTAAGTATTTGCCAAAGATTCTGCAATATAATTCTTTACAGTTCAACTATATCAGATGAATCAACCTAAAAGTTCCCCTCTACAGAATATCATTATTTTAGCCATGACGAACATCAGTGCTTCCTAATCCAAGCACTTGTTTTTCCAACACCACATGATGGCATGAGCAGAAGTGAAAAAGCAACTATTCCTTTTCTGGAAAATGAGTTTTTAGATACTAAACTAAAAAAGAACTATTTAAAAAAAAATTCTGAAAATTTGGTGGAAGACCCTCATACGTGTCTCATCAGCCATTACACCTGGCTGCTCTGAGGTGGCTGTAAACTGAGAAAGGCAGAAGATGTGCTCTGAAGGTCTACCACAGGAAGTGGGGCTTTCGACCTGTGTATCACCACTTTGGTGGACTCCACAGGTGAGATTCAGCTCACCTAATTTTAGATGTCTGCAGTGTCTATCTCTACATCTGAGCCTGTTGCCCCATAGGCAATTTAAAGGCATGCCTTACCTGATCTGTTTTAAATATCTACCTTAGGATGAGATGATTCATGACCTCGGAGTGTCTTCTTCTCCACTGCAGCAGTAACAGGGGTCCGAGATGACTTGGCTGGAGATCCTTCCATGTGGCCATCTACAGCTGATTAGATGAACACACCTGACTGCTCTACCCCCACAAGGATGGTAATTCATGTGAAATGAGTTGGCTAACAGCGTTCCTTGCTATTGCAATGTTTTGTCCATATCACAAAAACACCACCACATCTGGCACAAATGAATCCTAGGAGGCTGCCTCGAGGCCACTGATTAAAGAGGAAGCCTGAACCACTTAGATACATTTCATCACTACATTGTCTTCTTGCCTCTAGAAATGTTCCAGATCACAAGTTAGGTATGGAGTTCTCACTCCTCCTACCACTGTGGTGTCTAATCTGTGAAGACAGAAGTCTCCATTTCCATGCCTGTCAGTCCAGCTCATTTCATAAACACTCTACTCATTTAAATGTTAAACTGCTGCTCTACGAGTTGTTCAGAAGATATAAACTGTAAGGCACAATGAAAAACAATTCAGTTTCAAGATGTGAAGTCTGAGGGGGGGGCAAAATAGCAGCACACAAATACATAAAAAGCAACTGCAAAGAGGAAGGAAATAAACTACTCTTCCTGTTTACTATGAATAGGCTACAAGTGGTGAGTACAGGGAGACTTAAGTTACTCCACAGTGAGATGACATACAGCAAGCTGTGCAGCCACTTCTTGGAGCTGAAAGGCAGCATCGTGCCATCTTCTAGACAACAGGGAAGTCACCAGGAGCTGCTGTCTGACAGACAGGCAACAGCAGCTCCTGCAGGCACTGGGCTGCCTGCCTTGGAAAGGGGTGGGAGGGTTTCAGCTCCTCTGGCTCCGTGGGTGTCTGAAAGGAGCTGGGAACCCTTGGCTCACTCAGCAGCTTTTCAGTCTCAGCATGAAGCAGGGGTTTCTGCCTCACAGCTGAGGAGCAGTGGCTGTGGTGACATGACAGCATGCTGGAGCCCTCCCCCTTAGGAGAAGCCAATTCCCACCAGGGTTGGGGGCCCTCCCCCAGTTTGGGAATGCAATTGGTGTTCTGGACATCCAGTTTGATGAGCATCTGTCCAGAGTGGATGGATACATTTAGTCTCAAGGCAGTGTGGTGGACTAGATGTCTCAAAACCCCTTTACCTTTAAGGATTTAAGTGGAAAAGTTGCAATGTGCACAGTGAAGCCTGAGCTAAGCCTCTCACAATGGAGTGGGCCAGAGCTCCAGCTGTGTGACCTGCACTGCTGACCAAAGCCAGCAAGAGGGACAGGGTGGCCTCTGATGAACCTATCCAGAAAAAAAAAAAAAAAGACTATTTTCTCCTGACATTACATTTTTTTTATGGTTCTTTCTCTGCTGCCATCACAAGAGATATGACTAAAAGATTATGCAGATGAATGCTCCTATTTACTACTCCTTGTTCCTCTGTAGAAATACTGCTCCAACATGGTATAAACAGCATAGAAAACATACAGGAGGGGAAGGGACTGGGGGGAAAGGTCCAGAAAGTGGTTTCATTTAAAATAAACACTGGAACAAAACAGGTTTCACTCAGCCACATTCATAGTCTCACTCACAAGTGCAGCCACCAGTCATCAGGTCGGCATGTTCAAACTATCTATCCAAAATCCAGGCAACAAGAAGACTGTGCCCAGGTAATAGGTCCAGGATCTGTGTGATGCCATAGAGAACACAAGGGATGCCAGCTGTCAAACTCTTCTCATGTCTCCTGGGTTATTCTTGGATTCATGACTATGAACAGGGTTTGGACATCTTTTCTACCTTTTTTCGAATTTTTTGGAACAGTGTCTCCATCCTGTCCCAACTCTGGCAATCATCAGGATTAATCACTTTGTCTCCAGATCTGAGTGCCTTGAGGAACAGCAGGGAGATGCCCTGTGGTCTTGGTGACCTGTTAACCTGGTGTCATTAACTCAGGCCATTCAGGAAGCACTTCCCTCTCTGCGTGCTCCAGCTGGTGCTTCCACACCCAGACCTGCCCTCTCCTCTGCAAGGATTGTATTTCTGTATAAACTGTATTTCAAACCTCTACCCCTCTTCCATTCCCTTGCTGGAGATCCTTCACTTGCCAGGGGACAGATCTAATCAATGCTCAGCAGCAACAGTGAGGGAATAGAAAGATGGGCCTTCTTTTCCCTTTTTCTGGAAGACCAGAGTTGGAAATTGCAGTTTCCCACAGGTTTGGTTCATGATTTAGGTCTTTTAGTTCCTGTCAAGGCACAGCAAGGATTGCTGGCAGCAAGGGCAGCAACTCCCTCAGGGTTGAGGGCTGGGACTGTGGGGAATTCCCAGAGCATCAGAGCAGAGTCTGGCAGCCCAGGCCATTCCCATTCCCCATCCAGGTGCAGCAGGGGGTGCCCGGGCAGCCTCAGGCACTGGGCACCTCCCCAGCTCAGGGACAGCCACGGCTGGCACGGGTGGTGACCCATGGCTGGGCAGGGCAGGGCTATGGGGAGCTGGAGACCAGCTGTGGAGCTGGGGGTGTCCTCATGACCCTGACAATCCCATAGGCATTTCTGAGCTGTCATCACACTCTCTGGTCCATGACCCTCTAGAGGGTTTACAAAGAAGACTCTAATGCTACATTGATGTTACATAACATAAAAGTTACATTTGGTATTTGGAAATAGTAATTAGAAAATAAAAGCTTTACAGAAACCAAAATGAGAAACATTAGTGCCTTCTTCAAAGTATAATACTGATGCTGATTAATTTAAGAGCCATCTTGACTAAGTGCCTATTTTGATTTAGGCAATTACTAGCTTACCAGTTCAAACCAGTTCACAATGAGAATGCACAGCATCCAAGATTTACTGATGTGTCTCTTTCCTTTCTTCCTGCTGCTATAAGTCTCTCTTCTTTTGTCTTCACCTTCTGTTCCTTCGAGCTTGCCTACAAGAGAAAGGCACACTCATAAAATTACAATCTGCTTGCTAACTCCAGGCATTCATTCAAAGAGGGGCTGTAGGTGGATACTCAACAACATCATACTATAATTTTTTTGGCAAAGGACTCAATTTTTAATATCTGTAGGAACAGAGTGGGAGCCAATACCTTGCACAGAGGCAGCAGTCCCCACTCCTGCCCTGTGAGTGCTGTGAACCAGGATGCCCTGGTAGGAAAAAGGCTGCAGTGGACAACAGCTGCCTCACAGCCCATGCCAGGACACAGTGACAGCAGTGGCTGCTGCTTTGGTGGGACCAACTGACTGGTGCTGTGATACCTTTGTCTGGTGGATTAGGGCTCCTGCTAAGGTCAAGACCCTGCCCCCAGCTTTTCTTCCCATTTGGAGGACACAATCTGCAGAAGAAGCTGCTGGATTCTCTTTGTTCTGGTGTAGGAAAACTTATTGCTTTGCAAGTTCTTCCTGTTCCTAGTAGACCTGATCTAACCTGAAATAAGCCATTTGTATTCCTGCAAAGGAATACCAGGGAGTCCACATGGCCTTTTGCCCAGGTTTAACATAATTTCTTTAAAGCAAACTGCAAATTAATAGTACTGCAACTTTCCTGTGCAGGCAAGCCCTCAATCTAATTGGAACATGGAAAACAGCATTTGTGAAGACAAAGCAGTGCATAAACTTGGGGAGTGAGAGAGGGAGGCAATGTAATTTGGAGTCCAGTGGGGACAATGAAGAGATCCGAATGCAGAGAGATAAAAGTAATTCAGGTTGTTAAAATCCAAGCTAGCAAGGAATCTAGGGATATTAAAAATAGAGCCCAACTCAGAATGTTCTTTCCATTCATTCTTCCACTCGGGACAACAATGCTTGTCATTTTAGTCAAAAAACACTCTCCCTTCCACCCCCTACAACTCTGAGCCACAGAAAAAGTCCAGCATGGCTCTGACAGTGCACAAGTTGGAGCATTCAGTTAGTGCTGCCTCTCAGTAACACTATTTATGCTTCCACATCTCTCTCTCGCTTAGTAAGGAGCGACGCTGGGCATTCCTCGGATAGCTGAGGCCATCCACTCAACCCGAGCACTCCTGGCAGCTGCACCACGTTGCACAACCATGGACTGCAAAGGTCAAAGCTTGCCAGGTGCTCACACCTGGCAGCAGAAGTCAAACCCTCACACACAAGACAGGGGAGAGCTGGCAAGGCCCTTCCTTGAAACTCCAGGACATCCCCAGGACAACTCCATCCCTCATATGCTGTGTGGCCAGGGAAAATCCTCCACAGCCAAGAGAGGGGCATGGCAGACTGAGGGACTTGCTGGCATAGCAGGGATATTTAGCTGGGGTGGAGGCTGGGGATGAGGGTCTGGACATCCCTTCAGGCTCTGGAGGAGTGAATCCTCGGGGGCTCAGGGAGGAGGGATGGCGAGGGAGCCTCTCCTGCCACAGTTCTACACTGCCCTGGACCCAGGCAAGCAAGGCAGGACACCAGGCCAGTCCTTTTTCAGCCCAGGCAGGTAACACAGTAGGCTCACAGCAGGCACCATGGATGTATCTTTGCTATCCTGCTCACTCCTGCCTCTAAAGGGGACCATCCTTGTGTTGTCTCCCATCCCTCAGCCTCTATTCTTGCTCCCCTCTGCTGCCATTTCAGTGATAACCTTGAGTGGCACTCCTGGGTCCTGACTCCAGCCCCAGAAGTATCTCCTGTGTGAAATTCATGGGCTCATTCTTCCTCTGTCATGCACAAGAAGAAATAAGGACAAAACTATGCTTGTGCTTCCTCAGTTCCCACAGAAACCTGTGACTACTTGATCTTGCTAAACCATTACAGAAAATAAAAATAGGACTTCATTAGAGAGGAAAAAAAAAGGGAGAGAGACGCCTTGAGTGCTGCCTCAGATAAGGACTAGAATATGTTTGAAATAGCCAAACCCTCTCTGTGTATCCCTGTTCTGGAGTCATAGCTTATAAAACTTTCTGTCTCTCCTTTCTCAAAGAGTCTCTGCTGTCTGTAAACAGTCTTTTGTGGTTTTTCAGGACAAGATGTGAATGTCTTTGAAGCTTTAGAACACGCTTCAGGCATCTTTTCAGAGATTCATCACAAATCTGCTCTTCATCAAGCCCTCTCCAATCAATTGTGCACATTCTATCTACCAGTCTGGGAGCACAGAGAGACACAGGAAAGGGAGCCAGCAAGCTTTGAGTGGCAATACACTAGCCAGAGAACAGAGTAGCTCTTAATCAGATTGCCTTTTAATTCTTCATGTGAGTTAAAGGCATTATGTCCTCTCTAAGACTTAGGATAGATGTGTACTCAGCAAAGGCAATGATAGAACAAAGTGTTGCACTGGAAAATTTTGTAAATATTCTGTCAAATGCTTTCCAGGCACAGTTTAATAATAATATTTTTATTATTAGCAACTTCCTTTATTCCTTAGATTTTATATGCAAACAGAGTCAAAAGGACAAAACGAAAAACCTATGCACATTTTGGCTAAAATACTTAGTGTAGTTCTACAAGCAACAGAAAACTCTGCCCAGATTTTCCTGAGATTCCCCACTGAGTTCCATGGCTTGGGGAATGAGCATCCAGTGCATTCCCTCTGTGAGAAAATGTGGGTGCACATCCTGTGCCCTCATCCTGTTCTGCCCCTGCCTACTCGGAGAAGGAGGCTGTGGCTCCACACAGGCTTTTATGTTCTCCCTGGTTGCCCCTCTCATGTTGGACTGGCATTTGTGATGCCTCCCAGCCACACTGAGGGATGGATCCAGCTGAAAAATAACACCCTCTCCGCACTGGTTTATTTATGAGTCTGAAATGAGCAGGGGATGCAGAGTGAGGCAGGGCCACATCAGCTGGCAATGCCAGTGAAACAAATCCTTGGATAACACTGAGTTAGGGCACATGTATGGTGGGAAATGCTCACTAAATTGATGAAATTCATTGACTACAACCCAATATCCCACAGACATTTATCTGAGTGGAGAGTTGATGTACGCAGATTTTTTTCTACCCCTACAGAGTAAGCTTAGGTCAGTTCCTTCATTGACTGCAGGGACTGGCATCACTAACAGCTGTCCTGGGACACAAGAGGGGACACCTGGAGGACAGGAACACATGGCAAGTGCTGGGAACTGCCTACACCAGTCCTGCTGCAGACAGAAATGTCTGAACAGCGACAGCTTCCCAAAGGTGAGGAACCTGGCAGGGCCTTCCAATGCAACAGGCTTGGGTTTGTTTTGAAGTTAGAGGAAAGGTGCCAGCTTTAACAATGCTTTTCCATTTTATTCTGCCACATAAATTGCTTTGACAGAGATAATTTTAAAACTTATCCATTGGCCCAAAGAGTTTTGTAGCCACTGCTGCAGGGAAATGCAGACTTTCTAGTGAAGGCTTCACTAGCAGTGCCATCAGTGCTTGCATGTCATTCTTTTTTTCATTCTACAGTTAAGATTCTGCCTTTTGACTCCTAAAAATGTCCACGGAACTCGGGGAACTGATCAGATGAAGCATGTAAAAATTATGCTGTTAAAGATCGATCTCCAGTATTATGGAGAGATATATAGTGTTGACTAAAGACTCTTTCCAAGTCCCTCTGCTAATCTGTTGGAAAACATTGAATTTGTATTTTTATTGCCCTGCCAGCTTACAATATGAAAGACTCACACAAATATTGACAAATATTGGATAGGATTTTAGTCTCCTAAGTAACTCTGTAGAACAAGAAACAAGTTTTCAATATTGCAACCTGAGAATTACATCCATGGTAGGATTTATTTTGTATCACATTCTGGATTTCAGGGCCTTAGTCTGGGTTGCTTTACCATTAGCAAAATAATACCTCCTTTCCTTAAAAGTGAGCCCGTAGTTCTGTAAGATGACAAATCTGCTTGGTTAGTACCGTGTGACCTGTTGATAGTTTCAAAACAGATAAGGAAGCTCGTGTACACAAGGTCAGTGTCTATCAGTGTTGGTTAAAAATATTCTAAAAGGCAGATACAACTTCATAAACAGAATTGACTCCACAGCCCATGTGGGCTTGGTGGTAGCTGGAGATACTGCTTTCCTAATGTAACCTTCTCAGCACCCAGAAAGCTGCATTTCAGAACAGCTACCAGGCTCTGCAGGCGAAGGAACAGCAAATCTGGGAATCCTGCTGGGATCTGAGTGTCCGAGCACCCGGCAGGGTCAGGGTTTAAGCAGTTTTCGTGGAGCCCATCAGCAAAAACTTTGCTTTGCTGAGTTTGAGTGAGCAGGGTTTGTGAGGACTCCGGTGTTGGTTTAATGCTTGACTCAGGCACTCGGGAGCTGCTCAGCTTCCTCCGGGGAATTGTGTCTGACTCAGCTGCGGGAGAATAAAAAGTGAAACTGAGAATGCATAGTCCTGCCTAGTACAGATGGCAACTTAATAACAGAGGGGAAACTGATTTCCCCAAGAACAGACTTTCCTGACTGCAGGGTCAGGGTTTAAATTACTGTGATACTTCTAAAACTTGCACAGCAAAGAATGAATTAATGTCATTTTCTAGTGCACATGAATTACCTCAAACAATGCCCTTGTTTATAAAAGCACTGCAGACATTGCAGGGATGTAAACATTGCAGAATTGTTTAGAATTTAGAATTGTCTGCAAAGCTGTAAGAAGAAAAGGAACTGATTTATTTGAAACCTGCTTTCAAAAAGAAAAATAAAAAATTGGGCCTGTGTCCAGTAACAGCTTTTTTTTAAAAAAAAAACAAGGACTATTTCTTCTTTCCTTTTAACTGTCAGGCAGCCTCGGTGAAGACACCTTCAAGCTTTTAAATTACATAAATAGGTGCACCTGGGGAAGAGATACAATTATAAATCTTTACCTCTGGAGCTGGTTGAGGGAGCACGATGGAAGGTCGAGGCAGAGCACTGGTAAATGTTTTGTCTAAGCCCAGCCCCTGTCCTGTCCAGAACTGGCAGGTTTATCTGCGAGCAGGAGGATGTCTTGTGCTCCTTCACGGATTTGTTTGTGGATGTTTAAACCTTTCAGGGCTGGATGTCAGGAATGGGAGGACTCTGGTTCCAGCCAACTTCAGGGGCAGGAAAGCCCAAGGTCGTTTTATGAGCGCTATGGAAATGTTTTGTCTTGCTTTTAAAGCCCACGGTGAATCCAGCCATGCTCCTGGAGCAGGGCCCTTCCCTGTGCTGCCCTGCGGGAGCAGGAGGTGGAGGGATCGCTGCTGAGTGTGGATCAAGGACAGCCCAGCCCCTCCTGCTTTCCCTGGGGCCTGTCCTGACCCCTGGGCCTGTTTGTCCCCGCTTTTACTGACCCACATTCTGGGACCGACTCCACTCTTTCCTGGGTCAGCAGGCTCTCATGGAAGGCAACGGGGACATTTATTTATTTACTTGTTTATTTTAAATGACAGGTATTTTAGTGCTATTATTTGGCTGATGTTTATAGGCCGAGTCTTAATGAGCCCAAGGTGGGGCTTTTGGGGGATGTAATGGGATAAGGGCCAAATTCACCACAGGGGAGAACAGGGGGATGGAATACACGATACCTCTGGGATCTCGATTGATTTGAGTAAAGCTTTTTGGGGAAAAAGACGATGAATGCGTGTAGTGACTCGTCTCGACCACCAAAAGCACCACGAGGTTGCGGGCACAGGAGATGGTTTGAGCCCTTGCAGAGGCAGGGGCTGAGCTGCCCGCAGCCTCCCTGCTCTCAGGGCGGAGGAGATTGGCATGTTTTGGGGGTGGTGGCCCCCCCTGCCCTCAGGGCGGAGGAGCTCGGCGAGTTTTGGGGGCTGCGGCCCCCCCTGCCCTCACACCCCCCCCTTCCCCCCCCCGCCGCCATTACGCGCTGCGCCACAGCCCGGGGGAGGGGAGCGACAAGATGGCGGCGGCCGCCCGCCCACGTGACCCGGGCCCCGCCTCCTTTCCAGCGGCGCGCGCGGAGCTCTCGCGAGAGCGGCGAACAAAAGGACAGCGCGGCCCTGCGGGCGTGTGTGTGTGTGTGATCCCGCGAGAACTTCCCCCCCGCACAGCGCCGGGCGTTGGGTGCGCAGGAAACCTCGCGGAATCTCCGGGGAATGGGGGGAGGGAAGAGGGGCGCGCCGAAGTCTCGCGACACCTCCCGGAGGCGCCCCTTTGGCCGTGCGCTGGGCTGCGCGGAGATCTCGCGAGAGCTCCGATCGGGCTGAGGGGGGGTGGTGGTGGTGGGGGCAGGCGGTCGCGTGCGCGCTGAGGTCAGCGCGCGCGGCGCGGCGCGCGGGGGGCGGGGCCTATATAAAGGGCGGGCCCGCGGCGGGGGGGGCTCAGTCAGGGCAGCGATTCGTGGCGGAACCAGCGGCACCCGCGGCGGCAGCGGCAGCGACTCCCCGGCCCGGCGCATCCCCGATTCTCGAGGCGGAGCGGGACGAGCCCCCGAGACCGATCTCTCGTTATGAGTCATGTGGCGGTGGAAAATGCACTCGGTCTAGACCAGCAGGTGAGCGGCGGCGCGGAGCGGGCCGGGCCGCTCCGTTACCCGGCGGGGCCCGCGGCCGGCCGGGGCTCCTCGCGTGGGGCCTCCGCTCCCCGGGGCGGCCGCGCCGC
>JAWWTY010000001.1:111737600-111775227 GCA_035222235.1 Margarornis squamiger
GGCCCTGCCGCCCGGCCCGGCCCGGCCCCGGCCCCGCTCGGGCCCCGCCGGCCCCCGCGCCGCGCTCCGACCCGCTTTGTGTGGCAGCGCCGGGAGCCGCAGCGGCCCCCGCCGGCCGAGGGGGGAACTGCGGGGGGGGGAGGAGGAGGAAGGGGCGGTCAGTGGCCGCCATTGTGCGGGGCGGGGGAAGGGACACACACCCCGCACACCCCCCCCACACACACATAGACATACCCATACACACCACACACACAGCACACGGCGCTCTGAGTGACGCCCCTTCCCCGGCGGGGCCGGCGCTGGCGGCCGCTTTTGTTCGCGCCCCGCTGCCGCTGGTGACGCAGTTGGGCCTGCGCTCGTGTTGTTCCGTAACCCCGGTTTTTTTAATTATTTTTATTATTAATACTATTATTCTAATTTTTATTCTCGTTGCCCCGCCCCCCTCGGCCGCGCCGGGCGGCAGCGATGTTTCTCTGAGCCCGCGGGGGCAGGAGGAGCCCCGTGTGCCCTCGGCGCTGCCCCGAAGTAGGTCAGGGAGCCGGCGCTCCCCCCGCCACCCGTGACGGCAGCGGGATTAGCTGCTCCCGCTGCCCGCAGTGCCGCACAGCACCCACCGCTGCTGCTCCTCGGAGCCGCGCTGCGCCTGGCGTGCTCCTTCAGTCACCAGCCATGAGCCCCTTGCTGATGCGCATTCTCACCATCGCTCAAGCGACGAGATTTTAAGCGTTAGCTTTAAAAGAGGGTGTTGTATGCGAAGATTTTTAACGGAATAAATGTCCTAAGTGGCAGCACACAGCTGAGCATTTAAAAGGAGCACTACGTGGGGAGCTTTGCTGTGGGTTCGTTCGTGCTGGAAGGCACTTTTTTGCAATTGGTCTTACGTAAAATTCAATTGTATTTAAACATGCCTTATTGGTCTTACGTAAAATTCAATTGTAAGCATGCCTTCTTTTTTCCCAAATAAGTTTGTAATCTTGCCGTGCAGACGAAGAGCTGTAATAAGCTGGTTCTTCAGCTGTACCAGTTACCCCCTGCCTTCTGATGAGTCGATATTGTGTTGGACTTAAAACGTCCGAGTGACGCACCAACGCTGACTGCCTTTTGGAAGACTACTGTGAGGCTGAAGCCTGTAAATATTTTAGAAAATCAAAGCAAAAATCTTACTTTTGTGAAGTAATTATCATTACAAAACATCACCTGATGTTTTGTGAGTATTAGCTGCCTCAGACATGACTATAATCTTTTAGTGTTAGTGCAGTTAAAACAATACCTGACTCTCTGCAAGTAAAGTGCCCGACTGAATTGGTATTATTTGGGCTGGAGTCCCTGTGGAGAGGAAAAAAATAGCCATCGGTCTTAATTAGGATGCATTTGAGTGATCTGAAGACTATTTAAAATGTCTTTTAACTGCATACAGCGTGAAGCAGAAGTCTATGGTAGTGATTTGGAGGGTGTGAGAACTCTTCTGGTCTTGCTGCCCCTGTGGTGTGTGTTTATTGGTGGGTATGAACACTCTGGAAGATGATACAACATGAGTAGTAACAGGAGATGAAACTGGCACTGTAAACAAGTTCTTTGCAGCAGTAGTTTGTCAGAACACTGATTGCTTTTAATAAGCAAAAGGGATTTTTGTATCTTAGCATAAATTCATGATATAATGTCCTTTTATTTTTTTATTTCTTCTAGTTTTCTGGTCTAGACTTGAATTCCTCAGACTCTCAGAGTGAAGGAAGCTCTACAAGCAGTAAGTACATGCAAATTCTCAAGCTTACGAACATACAGCTTTAGAAATAAGGGGTTTGCAGCTGTAAAAAACAAATTGTGAAGCCAAAATTTACAGAGGCTGATGGGGAAATTTAGAGGTTGCCAGTTAAGAGTACATTGGAAACGCTGTGTGTTTTAGATAGGACCACTTCATTTAGCAGGGATACAGCGTATGTACATTTCTGAAGTGCTTAATTAACTTGAGAGAACTTAGTGTTCCAGTGTTGTCCCAGATTTTCTAAACTGAAGCCACTGATTGTAGTACTGATGTGGTGATCTGTCTTCTCAAAGCATCAGGTAGAGTAGGAATGTTAACTGCTGTCCTTACTTCATTGAATAGAAACTGATGGTAAAGGCTTAAGTACATTGAGAGGAGAATCTTTCAGGAATTCACATTCGGTTTGTGCCCGCTACATTGTGATTCATGTTGCTTAGCAGACAGATGCTTCTGGATTTAAATGAGGAATGCTGTTCAGAGGCATTTAGGCTTCTGGTTTGATCTGAGCTGAACTGATGGGAATGGTGGAATTTAAGGGGAAGGACTGTGACTGCCAGTAACTATTTAAATGTCACAGTGAAAATCTTCAGCTGCTCAAGTATTTGGCACCAGATTAAGCCGTGATGAGTTCTAGGAAGTTGGGCTGTAACACCCATAAATGGCATGTGTGACTTGGTCAGAGAAATAGCAGGACATCTGTGCTGTAAAAGCAGCTGCTTAAATGAGTGTGCAATAACTTAATCTTCAGCTCTTGAGGGAATGTTACCAAGTGCTGTATTAGAGGACTCTTGTTTAAAGATGCTGCAGGAGGCCTTAAAGCTTGAGCCAGACATGTTTACTAAGCAAAAGCTGTTGTCGACAAGACTAGCATTTCAAAATGTGCTAACGCCACAGTCCTGTAACACTGCCTTTCTTTTGTCCTTTAGAAGGCCGATACATTCCTCCTCACTTGCGGAACAGGGAAGCTTCAAAACAAGGTATGTATCAGAAACACAGTGGCAACACTTCTAACTGGTTCTTGGACTGCTTGACTGTCCTGTGCAAAACAAGGCAACTTAATCTTTTGCTTTCAGTGTGCTGTTCTTGGTCCCTTCACCAGGTTATATTCTAAGCTCACATTCGGTATCTGACTGACAAAATACCTTCCTTATCTCTTTAACAATTCACGGTGACTGAAACAAGATAGTCTTCCATCTTGATGAGTCAGGTAATCTTGAGTGTCAGTCTAAGTGGATTTTGTGAGTACCGGTTTTTCTGCTAGGGACTGTGATGTGGAACTTGTAATCAGTTGTTTAATACGAATAAACAGCACAGTTTCACTTTGTCAGTGGATCTTTTACACAAAGGCAAGTTGTTCTTGTTTAGCTTCCTTCAGTTTTTATGGAAGCCCCCAAGAGTACTTGCAGAAGGAAATGCAGGCTGTTGGTGAAAACAGCACAGAGTACATGACCTATTTTGGTCACGTCACGTGTTCACACAGGGATTTATGCTGAGCAGCCTTTATGGCTTCAACTTGAATCTCTAAACAGAAAGATATGGAAGAAAAGTTTCGTGGAAGGCTTCAGAGAAGTAAATCATGACCTTTCTATGTAAGATACCAAGAGAGCAGGTGCTGCAGCACATGTCATCGTGTCTAGTGACTTGTGTGAATATGAAAGAAACATTAACACCTATTTACATATTGGGATGCAGCGGCTAAAACACTTTTTGTAGTGCTACAGCTTAAAGAATTGACACTTCATAGCATGGCAGGACTTTGATCTCATCTGTTTCTAAAGCAGTGAACTTCAACAGATTCTTTTCAATACTGCAAGAGGACAACTTCGTTAGGAGTGGGTGAGCAGGCAATACTGAAAGAAATGCTGTGGTCTTTCACAGTGCTTCTGGAGCTATGTTATTTTAAATCTGACTAGATGAAAAATGGTCCATTCTAGCCTTATGCCATCTGAAGAAATGGATCAGTCTTAGTCTTGCCTTTGTATATGCTCAAGCTAGTGGTTTTTTTGGGTGTTCAGGGGTTTTTATTATTATGTAGATGGAGCATGGCCTGAAGCATCAAATGATGAACAGGCTGTTACTAGAGCTGAATGTTTTGGGAAAAGTAAAGGAAGTGGTTGGCAACAAATTCAATGCTCTTGAAGCTTCCAATCATATTGAGCTCAAATCCAACCAGTCTTTGAAGAAACCGACTTGCGAAAGCTGTGGGGAATGCACAGGTTTCTCAAGAGCAGGAGACTGCTTTAAGCTGCTTTGTGAACATTTGTTATATATAGATTTCTTATGTGGTAGTGTGTACTAAACTCTGGTTTGGTTTGTGGATATTAGATGTGGAGGAACACATTAGTCAACCTTGAGTTCCTGTCATGACCTGTTATGTATAGGACTGTCAGTGTAATTTTTATGGTCCAACATCAGAGTTAGTTCAGACATTGCAGTGTATTGTGCGATGACATGAGGCTTTTCTGGGGAGTTCAAACTTCACCTTGCAAGAAGGTGAAGAAATCATGAGGCTTAAATTTGGCACGTGGCTTGTTCAGCTAATAGAACTTAGGCTACCAACTTTCCTCAGTAAACCTAAGGATCAAAAATTACCTTGAAACCTGGTGAGTGCTGTACCACTGACCTGACAAGGTTCACAACCACTGAATGGGAAAGCTGCAATTCCAGTTCAGGCCCTTGTTGCAAGCAAAGACGGCATCATAAATTACGGATTGTAAAGCTGAGCTATTTTGTAGGGTGGTTTGAAGTCTGTTACACAGTTGTGCTTTGATAAAAGTAATGTTTGTTTCTGTTACTTACACTAAATCAATGATTTCCTGTTTGGCTGCATGGAAGCTGCTCTGTATTCTGGCTGCTCCTTGGAAATGTTATCAACAGATTTTTTGAAGCGGAACAGGCAAAAAGAACCCTTGTGTTGTGGTAGTGTTTGATTATACAACAAGCTCTTGATGGAGCCTTAAAGGTGTAGTAACCTGATAAAATTGTGATTGGTGTACAAATAAGTTAAACTACTGAAATACTAAAACTACAGCAGAACTGTATTTCAGTAATCCAGTTGTCTTACATATCACGACTGTACAGACTTCTGTGAAAGCGTTAAATAACTATTGCTGCATTCAAAGCTTAGAAATGGCTTTTTTTTTTTTCTTCCTCCTCCTTCCTCTGGTACTGTTTAGACACGCTCTGGAAACAAAGGGTGTATGCACATGGGGTTCTCTCAGCTCTGTAGCTGATGATGGGATTGTAGTTCACAGACAGGATTGAAATTGCACAATGGGCTTAGTCACAGCTAAATAGGAAGTTGCTTAAGGCAGTGGACTTAAAAAAAGAAAATAAAAATAGCTTTACTTTGTGTCCACTAAGAGTTGAGCATCTTTGTGATTCCAGCAGGGATTGATGGGAAGCACGCTAAGGGATCCAAAGTATTTGTTGAAAACTCAGTTGCTTTCTTCAGCTGACTCCTGCCATTCACCTGCAGATCTGTCCTGCTCTAATACTGATCTGTTGGCGTTGTCAGTGAGGAACAAGGCAATACAGAACTGCAGGAAATAACAGCCTACAGAAAAACAATGTCCTCAGGTTACTTACTGGCATTTTTCAGCTGTTGAAACTCAATATGCAGGGCTGGTGCCTGGTCTAAAGTGTCTTGCTTGCACAAGCTCAACTTGATAGTACTAAAACTTGCTGTCAGTGTAATTTTCTTTTTGAACTTCCTGGGAGCTGCTCTTGGGTATTTAAAGTCTAATCTGGTCTGTAGTAGATCAAAGAGTAGATGTTGGAACTTGTCTTAAAGGTTCATGCAACCTAACGAATTCTATGATTCTGTTTCTCCCATCTTTAAAAAAAAAATAAAAATATGATTGGCTGCTGCATGTGGCAGCTTTTCAAGCAGGCTGGCAGTGACTTGTGTTACAAAATGGGAATTAAAATGCTGGTTGACGGAGAAGTATTGACAGCTGTGATGCTGTTCACAGGTGTAAGAGCTGTTGCTCTGAAAGTTAACTTAGTGAATTCCAAACTTAATTCCTTTAGTGAGAACTGTGTGCTGAATGGAGTCTATACTGGTTTTTAACTTACTAAATTATAGGTTTCTCAGGACGTTTCTGTCTTTTTAATTTGCCGTGTAATGTTGTAAATCCTGACCATGTATTCTGCCGGCCACTTACTTGGAATTGACTCGTATGGCCTGGACCTCTGTTCTGTGCTGATAGGAATGGAAAACTGAAAGGTGAATTGGTGAAGCAGGGAATATATGTGTATTTGGTCTAAAGGTTGCTGTGTAAAATTATGACAAAGTACCAGCTTCAGAAATGAGTGCAGTAACAAGCTGGGTGAGTTAAGCTTACTTTGTAGCTGTTTGGAGTAGAAAATTTTACTCCTTTTTGGAACTTTCCAGGCTTGTTAGATCTTAAGTGCAGGGTCTGCACAATTCTTTCACTACTAAGAAACTAGATATGTATATTACTGCAGATAACTGTCAGTTCCCCTGCAGAATGACAGACCCCAGTATTGGTTAAGAAGTGATTATGGTATTCCTGATTTTCTGTCAGTCTCTCTGTGAAGTTAATATGTCCTTAAGGACTAAAGTTATTTCTTAAACCATTTTGGAGGTCTTGATGGTCGTTCCGTGATCTTGTGTGCTAATAAACATCATGCATGGGTTATTTTTACTGTCTGTTTCAGTTATCTGGACAAATTAATTTACACTTACTGCACTAGTTTTAAAATTTCCATTGTGACCAGTGCATTTCTGGATTCTGGGGAGTAGAATTTCTTAGTCTTTTTAAAAAATCGGGGGAAGGGAAATAACTCTTTAAGTTTTAGAGAACTTCTAAAAAATTAGGGTAATTGTGGTAGCAAAGCTTTTTTCCAAGAGATAGGGGCTGTTCTAGGCCCTTTCTTTGGAATAATTTTGTTTTGTGATTGCTTTTATTGTCTGATGAATAGGTCTTGACTCATTTTGTGCTGTGGAGCTGGCACAGCATGCTTGCTCAAAGGGGTGACATTATTCGTTTATCTGGTCCATTATTTCAGTTACTCTCTGCTGGAATCCTGTAGATGACACTGGTTGGGCCACATTTTGAAACTTGGGAAGGTTGGACCTCTGAAGCAGAATTTGTAATTTCTTGGCTCAGTTAACAGTGTGATGTTTAAAGCTTAGTGTTTCTGCTGCCTCACAGCCCCTGGTAGCTGAATAAAAGTGAGGCTTTTTACTTAATGGTATTTGACAAGCTGAGGTACTTTGTATTCTTTAATATACCTCAGTAGGCATTTACTTTAGGCAGGTGTAAACATGCTGTGGAGAAATAAAGTGTGGTTAATTCATTGTTTCTTACTTACACGTGGTGCTTTACATAATACTCTGTACATCATATTGCTTTGTGTACTCACAGTATGATAAAACATTCTTACTTCTCTATGTATTTCTAATGCAAGGGCTAATAATACCATTTGCTGATCTCCACCAGAGGCCTTGTTAACCTCCAAATACTAAAGGCAATTTCTGTTGAAGTTTGAAAGAGAACATAAATGGGGCTTGGCAAGATTTAGTGTCTTACTGTTTCTTCTGATACCCATCTTGCCAGAGTAGGCAAATTAAGTAGTAGTACCAAGGCATGTGCAGGTCTTTTTTAAAAAAAACCAAAACACAAACATGCTTGTACATGAATAGAGTAGTTTCAACAAGTTTTGATGAGTGATGAGAAGTGCTTGTTGAATAAATTTTAAAGTCCATACCAAATAAATTCCCTTCTTGAAGGATTTCAGTCCTATGGAGGTTCCAGTGAGGACATCCTGGACAGAAGTTGTATTTTCTTGTAGAATCCTGGCCTGTGGAATGCATGGCTAAAACATCCTTCTCTGGCAGGGTTTGACAGTGGTGGCTGGAGTTCCAGGCGGGACAAGGATGCGTACAGCAGCTTCGGAGCGCGGTCTGACCGTGATGCCAAGTCGAGCTTCTTCGACCGCGGAACTGGATCGAGAGGAGGAAGGCAAGTACTGCTGTGTCTGGGTGGTGCATATGAAGTCTGCCTCAGTTCTAGTGCTGCACTTGTAATCTTGATGTTAATCTAGGCGTGAACAACATGATAAGGTAGGAGGAACCTGGGAGGGGAGGAGAGGGAGAGAACCTTGCCTTGAAAGCTGCATGATTGCAAGGATGGGCAGCTTGCATGTGTTAAAAAATGTGCCCTGTAGTCTGCCACCATCCACTCACTGCAGCTGCAGTGACTGGCTGACTTCAGCATTTCACCAGAAAAGTGCTAGGTGGGTGGCTACTTCCAAAAGAAGAGCTGTTGGGAGCACAACTAAAGAACATCAAAATGGATTTTAATTTTTTTTAATTTTAATTTCAGTATTTTTTTCTTGTGTAAAAGTGTAGTTAATAAAACTGGGTGAGACTCTTGCAGGTTCTCTGCCTTACTTGATCAGTCTTACACACATCATGCGTTGTATGCACAAGTGTGGTGAGAGTGACCTTTATCGACTAGTAAAGCTGACGTTAGTCCTGTATCCAGACTTTTCTCAAACATGATTTACCAGGCCAAAAACTAAACAGTTGAGGTAAGGACTTCTTCCACCTTCTTTCTGAGTCAGTAATACAGGTGAGCTCCCTCTTTATGAAATAATTATGTGACATGTAATTGAGGTATCTGGTCACATGTGTGGTGGGGGAATAAAGGAAATAAACTACAGCACTTGAGGGCTTTGTCTGGACATGGGAGACCTGTTTAAAATGAGGCAGAGGAAAGGGTGGGGGAGGATTCAAAATAATGCTTTTGAAGAGGTTTAAGCAGAGCTCCCTCTAAAGAAGTGTTGAAGACTAAGCAACTTGGCATTGCAGCTCTACTGGCAGATGACCTTACTTACATTTGTTATGCTTAACCAAATAAAAGTGGTGCTCAAGGTTCACTGTGTTAAGCTAAACTGAGCTCTGAAATCACAACAAACTCCTATCTGGCACAGAGCAACATGGCCTAGTCTGATGGCTGGGACTAATTCCTGTTCTTAGGTCAAGAAGCAAGTACAGATAATCTGATGACCTTGAGTTGTTCCCCAGTTGTGTATGTAGTACATGGAGCACACGCTGCTACCTTGTTACAGCTCTGATTTTGCATGTGAAGACAGCCTGTTGCCTGGGAATGGTGGCCTGATACTGTTGCTGTGTTTAGATATGAAGAGCGAGGCAGAGGAGGAGACTATGATCGGAGTGGCTTTGGAAGATTTGACCGCGGTGGGAACAGCCGCTGGTGTGACAAATCAGATGAAGATGACTGGTCAAAGCCTCTTCCACCAAGTGAACGCCTGGAGCAGTAAGTAATAGAATAGCATAAATTCACGTGGCAGGGCCATTTGATAAGTTTAGCAAGTAAAATATCACTTCTCCTGTTTTTAGGGAGCTCTTTTCCGGAAGCAATACTGGCATTAACTTTGAGAAATATGATGATATTCCTGTTGAAGCAACTGGCAGCAACTGTCCTCCACATATTGAAAGTGTAAGTTTTCTTAAAATCTGTTTTACTACTGTATCTAATAGTGACTATTTTGGACATGAAATTTCATGACTTGCTGTCAGGAGTTTAGGGAGGAAAGGAAACACTGCCTTGCTTTCCTGGAGCTAGAGTGTTTTGCAGAGGAGAGTTGCATATGATGAAGTAAATCATGGGAGAAGCTGTGGAACTTCATCAGTTAACATTTGTAGCTTACTTTGTGACTTGTCCTTAAATAGTGAACCTGTGAAGAATTAGAAGTGCTTGGAGGTGCTGTTTTAAGAGCAACTGCTAAAGCATAGGTACTGTGTTAGGCTAAGCATAGGGTGTTAGTGTAGTCTGCCCTTCAGGCTTAGCTGGCTTTTTAAGAATTGCTTACAAGACTGGGCCAAATATCTCTTTGACTCTGAGTAACTAGCTCCTGAGCATCTGTAAACTTTATAGACAAGTTCTGTAAGAAGAACTGAAACAAAAGGTACCATATAAATGACTTCTTAAATTGTGTTACACAATGACTGAATGGAAGGATCCTGATCTTAATCATTTTAAATCTTACAGTTCAGTGATGTTGACATGGGAGAAATTATAATGGGAAACATTGAGCTCACACGCTACACCCGTCCTACTCCAGTCCAGAAACACGCAATACCTATTATTAAAGAGAAGAGAGATTTAATGGCCTGTGCTCAGACAGGTAAGTTGGTAACTCCTTGCTGCTTAGTCTCAGTGGGAGTGGGGTCATGCAGTTAAGAGATCTGTACAAGGGTCCAACCTCCTGTGCAGAGTACACTGAAATACTCAGTAGATTTGTCTTGCATCTACTTTAGATGTCACTTGACTGGATTTACTGTGTTTGTCCTGAGAGAAATGTGCATATCTTGAACCACATTCCTTTCAGGATTTTGCTGAGTTGATAAGTCTTTTGTAGTTAACCTCTGCTGGCTAAGGAGTGTGCTCCAGTGGTGTAGATAGTGTCCATATCCTAGTGCAGGTGTTACTGGGAATATGCTGCTGATACAGGATTCGGGCTGTATTTGACAGTAACTCTTAATACTCATTTGTATTCTCTTAGGGTCTGGGAAAACAGCTGCATTTCTTCTGCCAATACTGAGCCAGATATATGCAGATGGCCCTGGTGATGCCTTGAGAGCAATGAAGGCAAGTATTCAAATACCCAGTCCTGGAAAAGCTATGACTGGTTTGTATTTTTGTCCTGTGTGCTGATGTCTGCTACTGAGCACAATAGGTGGTCTTAAATGTCATCATCATTGAGGTTGATAGGCAAGCTTCTCAGCTTCTAGGAGACTTTAGATGTTTCCCTTGAAAAATACAGGCTGTGAATTGCTTTTTTCCTACTTAAAAGGTTGATATGCATAACCGTCAGTAAAACTTTAGTGTCTTTGTTGCTGCATAAGCTTCAAAAAACTTGCTACAAAAAACTTCAGGATAGGAAGTAACTGGTTTTATGGCTATTACTTCTCAGCTGTTGAAGTTCGGGATCATAGTGCAGGTTGTAGAGAGCAGGATTGTGCATCTGTTGCTGTACTAACACACTGCTGAACCTTGCGAACTCTCATAGGGCTGTCTTCAGATGCATTGCTTAAGTTGACTCTTAACCATGCCTTTTTGTTATTTTTAAGGCAGACTTGGTGACCTGTCTTAAATACTGCTACTACTATTTTCTTTACCCCTCGTGTCTGGGGTACTCAGAGTCTTGTCTTTTCTTTCAGGAGAACGGAAGGTATGGGCGCCGTAAGCAATATCCAATCTCACTGGTCTTGGCTCCCACTAGAGAACTGGCTGTGCAGATCTATGAGGAAGCCAGAAAGGTATATCTTGGAACTCATTAGTAGAACGTAGCTTAAGTAGAGTTTTTCTTGGAGCTAACTGAATTTCCTTTGTTTCGTAGTTTGCATACCGTTCCAGAGTTCGCCCCTGTGTTGTATATGGTGGTGCAGACATCGGTCAGCAGATCCGTGACTTAGAACGTGGCTGTCACTTGCTTGTAGCAACTCCAGGACGACTGGTTGATATGATGGAGAGGGGAAAGATTGGGCTGGATTTCTGCAAGTAAGTCAAGTATTGCTTGTCTGTAATTAAAGTGACTTTAAGCAAGATCTAGTTAATGACCTTAAGTTGTAGCTTTTGGACTGTCTAAGCATCTAGTTGAGTATTTGAGTCTGTGCTTAGCAACTAGACCACAGTTTACAGAAAAAAGTTCTGAAGCTTTTTTTTTTAATTGCTCTTTAGGTACCTAGTGCTTGATGAAGCTGACAGAATGCTTGACATGGGGTTTGAACCTCAAATTCGCCGAATTGTTGAACAGGATACTATGCCACCAAAGGGGGTTCGCCACACCATGATGTTCAGTGCTACTTTCCCCAAGGAAATCCAGGTACTTTGCAAGAGTTTACATACTTTGAAGGCTTATGAAGCTGAACAAAATTCATCTCTGGAAGTGGGGGAAATGTACTGATATGATTTTTATTTTTTTCCTTCCCTTTTTTAGATGCTTGCTCGTGACTTCCTTGATGAATACATCTTTCTGGCTGTTGGCAGAGTAGGCTCTACATCTGAGAACATCACACAGAAAGTAGTGTGGGTGGAAGAGTCAGACAAACGATCATTTCTGCTTGACCTGCTAAATGCTACAGGTAAAGACCAGCTTCAGAAAAACAAATAAGGCAAAATTCAGATGAGCCAATTCTAATAAGAACTTCCATTGATGAGATGAATGGAAGTATATCCTTAAACATGCAGTGAATGTATTGCCTTTGCTGAATGTCTGTTATAAGTTGATATAAACACTTCTGTAAATAGAAAATGGGGAGGGTGATCCTCAGTGACCTGAATTTACAATAAAGCAGAGAATTGAAACTGCCTCTTAGCAGTTGGTGGAGCCAAGTATTTGTGCAGCTTTTCTTCTAACCTCTGCTTTGTTTTTAGGCAAGGATTCCTTGACTCTGGTGTTTGTGGAAACTAAAAAGGGGGCAGATGCTCTTGAGGACTTCCTGTACCATGAAGGATATGCCTGCACGAGTATTCACGGAGATCGCTCTCAGAGGGACAGAGAGGAAGCTCTGCACCAGTTCCGCTCCGGCAAGAGCCCCATCCTTGTTGCCACAGCAGTAAGTGAAATGTATACAACTTGAGCATGTGAGCCTATTGGCCTGTGGGATTTTACTAAGATTTGATGTAATCCTTTAACCACTAGGTAGCAGCAAGAGGACTGGATATCTCAAATGTAAAGCATGTCATAAACTTTGACTTGCCAAGCGACATTGAGGAGTATGTACATCGTATTGGTCGTACAGGCCGTGTAGGAAACCTTGGTGAGTATGACCTAGAATTGTCATACCAGAATTGACAGGTGTAATAGTATTGGCTAAATAGCAAACTTTAAGTACTCAAGAGAAGCCCATGTTCTGCCTTCTGTGACCAGGAGTTGTTCACTGCTGTATAGCCAGTGTGAAAAGTAACCAGTTCCTTTGGGTAGTGTTCTTACTGCCATTACAAGGCTTTCCTACCACACGTAAGACTGGTGTCTTCTGTGTCGGTCAGTAGATAGGGTTTTGTGAGTAGCTGTGGTGGAATAAATGTCTCAAACAGCTCAGGGTTGGCTAACGAAGTGGAGTGTGGAATGGGTTTAAGTGCTGTAGTGTACTTGCATTGTGTGTAGCTAAAACTGGATGTTCACTTTAGGTCTTGCCACCTCATTCTTCAATGAGAGGAACATAAACATCACAAAGGACTTGCTTGATCTTCTTGTTGAGGCTAAGCAAGAAGTACCATCTTGGCTGGAGAACATGGCTTACGAACAGCATCACAAAGGAGGAGGCAGCCGTGGGCGGTCCAAGAGGTAAGGGGCACAACTTTGGCTAAAGGTATATACTCAATCCGTTGTGAGACACTGCTCTGTGACTTGTTTTCAGTCTAAAAATATAGTTAGAGAAAGACAAACCAGTGCTGTTCGGTGGATACAAAGGTGACAGCTTGATGTCTGTCTGATTTTGCTCAATCGTAAGACTTACCCCATAAGACTTCTCTTAAGCAGACAGCCAGATGCAGCTGAGGTGGAGTGACATAAGCAAAACTGGTTTTAGAGCTTCATAAACGCACTTTGAAAATACTTAGTGAAATGGGTACTTGCCCATGCCAGAGATGCACCTTAAGCAGCTGGTTTTGGTGTTTAGAAGGTAATGCCATGAAAGTGCATCCTTTTCTACCATATAAGATGGTCACAAATGCATCACTTAAACACTAAGATAGATTTAGAAATTCTGTGGAACAGAGGTTGTGCTGAAGGAAATGTTACCAGAACCCCAGGAAATAATTTGTAGTGTAACACGACAAGTTCAGCATGACCTTGCTCGAGTAGTAAATTTTCCTTTGCCCTCCCGAATGCCCCTTCCAGGTAGCATTGGCGTGTGTACAAAGTGTGTGTGCTGACCTTGACACTGGTACTGGCTGTTGGTAACCGGACTCAAAAACACTGGGTGCATGAATCTCAATGTCTGCAGTGCTTAAAATGCCACTTGCTTCACTCAAGTGCTTGTTTGTTGCCCTCTGCAGCAGCCGGTTCAGCGGAGGGTTCGGTGCCCGGGACTACCGAACGAGCAGCGGGTTTGGCAGCAGCAGCTCGAGCAGCAGTCGATCAACCAGCAGCCGCAGCGGGGGAAGTGGCAGCAGAGGATTTGGAGGTAAGAGAAACTGGGCAGACAGGGCTGGCAGATACAAAACCAGAGCTAAAATGCTTGCTGCAGTAAGACTTATGGGAGTCATGTTAAGTATGAGGTCATCTGGTGACTGTTACGCAAAGTCTCGGCATCCTCCTTGGATCTAGGCCAGTGCAAGTTACCTGACTGATCAGTTTGGTGCTTCCTGCCTTTCCAGCATTTTAGTTTAATGTTGTGCATTTGACAGTACTGGGTGGGTTTCTTTGATAAAAAAGAGATATCTGGGCTGTTTTCTTGTTGTGAAGGTGCAAGTGTTTAGCGAGTTAATTAAGCATCACTTTCTCTTGCCTTTCATAGGTGGTGGTTATGGAGGCTTCTACAACAGTGATGGATATGGAGGAAACTATAACTCCCAGGGGGTGGACTGGTGGGGCAACTGATCTGCTTGCAGCAGATACCCCACCAAACAAGCTAATATGGAAACCACATGTAACTTAGCCAGACTATACCTTGTGTAGCTTCAAGAACTCGCAGTACATTACCAGCTGTGATTCTCCACTGAAATTTTTTTTAAGGGAGCTCAAGGTCACAAGATGGAAATAAAGGAACAAGTAGCCCTATCTCGAAGGTGGTTTTGAAGACTCTTATTGCTGTAGTCAGGATTAACTCCCCTCCCACCCATCCCCACCCAGAAACTGCATTTATAATTTTGTGACTGAGGATCATTTGTTTGTTAATGTACTGTGCCTTTAACTTTAGACAACTTTTATTTTGATGTCCTGTTGGCTCAGTAATGCTCAAGATATCAATTGTTTTGACAAAATAAAAATTACTGAACTTGGGCTAAAATCAAACCTTGGCACACAGGTGTGATACAACTTAAACAGGAATCACTGATTCATCCATAATATTACAAAGAAAAACTTATGCGGTAGCCTGCATTAGGGCTTTTGGTATCTGCAGATTTGAAAAATAAAACATCTTGAAGCATATCAATGCAATTAGTTTCTAATGTGGCAAAACTGTACTAAGTTAAAGTTCTGATTTGCTCACTCTATCCTGGATAGGTACTTAGAACCTGATAGCCTTTAATAAGCCATTCCAGTCATGATGAGATGATGTATGGATACATGCATACATTAAAAGCACTGTTTTTGAAGTTAATGCAAGTAAATACAGCAATTCCTTTTTCAATATTTAGGCAGATCATTAATGTGAGCTAGCCAAATGTGGGCAGAACATTACAGGGAACGTTTAAAGGTCTGATAACTTGAAATAGTTTTTAGGAGAATTCATCTATTTAGACTTTTTAAAAATGCCTGCCATATGAAATTGAAATGGTAGAATGGCTGACCATGGCAGTGATTGGCCCTCCTTAAGGGCCTGACTGAATTTTTGGTCTAATAACGCATGCTAGTGTTGATGTTTTTTGGTCAAGAGGGTATGAACAGGAAGAATTATGCAGCAGGCTTTATTTTAATGCAGATTCACATTACTCTGTTCAAGCTGCGTGGAGATGTTAAACTGGCTTACTGTAGACTTTGTAAAATGGCTCCAGAAGAGTAACAAACAAACCTGAGATCACAGAGGTTGGAAATGTACATAAACTGCACAAGGTTTCAATTCTGCTATAAAAGTGCAGTTTTAGTCAGTTTTAGTTGCATAGGTTTCCATTGTATTTATAGTCTGTTTATGCTAAATCTGGCCAAAGATAAGTATTGTCCACCAGAAAAATGCCTCTGCCACTTGGAATTTCTGTGCTAACTTTGCGGCCAGAGCATTTAACAACTAATCTACAGTGGCATAGGAAAATGGCAAAAATCTCCTAAAGTGCAATAGATTTTTTCAAGTGTATTGTGCCTTGTTCTAAAACTTTTATTAAGTAGGTGCACTTGACAGTATTGAGGTCATTTGTTATGGTGCTATTTCAAGTCTAGGTTTAGGCCCTTGTACATTTTGCCCATAACTTTTTACAAAATACTTCTTTTATTGCACATTCAGAGAATTTTATATATGTCTTGTGTGCGTGTCCTTAACTTCCAATCTTATTTTGTCTCTTGGAGATTGAACGCAGCTTGTTTAAGGAGAAGGAAATAGATTCTAAAACTTATTTGGGACCATGGGAATGATAGCTGGGAAGAAAACTATTTGCACACGACAGATTTCTAGATACTTTTTGCTGCTAGTTTTGTGTAATATTTATTGAACATTTTTGACAAATATTTATTTTTGTAAGCCTAAAAGTGATTCTTTGAAAGTTTAAAGAAACTTGACCAAAAGACAGTACAAAAACACTGGCACTTGAATGTTGAATGTCACCGTATGCGTGAAATTATATATTTCGGGGTAGTGTGAGCTTTTAATGTTTAAGTCATATTAAACTCTTAAGTCAAATTAAGCAGACCCGGCATTGGCAGTATAGCCATAACTTTCTGATAGTAAAACAAAAATTGGCAACTTAAAATTAAACATGCCAAGGTTTTGATACACTTGTCTTAAGATATTTATGAAACACTTCTAAACACTGATGTGAAGTGTCCAGATTCTCAGATGTTTGTTGCGTGAGTTTTGTTTAGTTGTGTGTTTTGTTTTTTTTTCAGTGAATGTCTGGCACATTGCAATCCTCAAACATGTGGTTATCTTTGTTGTATTGGCATAATCAGTGACTTGTGCATTTTAGCAAGTTTTATCAGCCAGCAATATTTTCAGTTCAGATACAAGGATTCAAAACAATATGCAAGAATGGATTTAAACTTGCTGAATGTGAAAATTGAACTTCAAGTCACTGTAGGTTTAGAATTGCTTATTGTATTAGTTTAGATGCTAGCACTGCATGTGCTGTGCATATTCTTGATTTTATTAAAATAAAAAAGTTGAACTGCACAGTCTACTCATTTGTGAAGCGTCACTCCTGGTTTATGAGGTCTGTAGCCCCAGTGGTCCCATTTCCATGCAGCTCTGGAAGCAGGTGGCTCTAGTGTGGTGCACATCGACGTGGTGGCAGGTGGCAGCTCAGGGTTAGAGCTGAAAGAACAACCCAGAATAACCTGGGCCCCAAGGTGCTGGGGTGTTGTGCCAGTTGAGGTGGCAGCAGAGCAGAGGTGGGACAGATGAGGGGACCCTTTTTTTCCTACTGAGTTTGGCTGTAGCAACTTAAAATCTTTATGACCTTGCACTCAGGTTTGAATCCTCAGCTACTGAAGGTTAAGGACTTCATCTCACAGTTGTCCCTCTGAATTCCACTCAGCTGCCCTGTAGTAATAAGTAGAGAGCTTATAATTTTTGACATGGTACCTGTTCATGGCTGCTAGGCATTGAAAAGCTGGAATGAGGTTAAGTATTGGAATAGCCAAGGGAATATAGTGGAGGGAATAAATTCAGATGTTTCCAGTATCTTTGCAGTGAGACAAATGACTTCATTTGGGAGAAAGTCATAGAAACTGCTGACTTCCTGGTGGGTAAGGGAGAGGTGGTGGAAATAGTAATTCTGATCCACAGGAGTGCGACAAGATGCATGATAAGGGCTGAGAAGTAGCAAAGGTGTGATGTGGACCTGCAATCCTGGATCCAAATAGAACTCATCTTTAAATGAAATCTCCCTACTTGGCACACAGCCCAGTGTCTGTGGGGGCTTTGAAGAAGAGTGGGAAAGAGGAGGTGACTGATCCCAGGAATAGCTTGCTGGGGCATCTGCTTTGGGCACACTGACTGTGGACCACACTAAGTCTACCTGCTTTAGACTTGCATTAATTATCAACCTCATCATGCAGGGCTTTGTGTCTTCATGCTCTGTCCTTGGATGTGCAACATGCACTTAAGTTATTTTCCAAAGACAGTTTTCCCTCCCCCTGTATGCCATGTATAAAGCTGTGGAAATACTGAACCACAGGTAGGAGATGCACTGAGGAAAGTGTTGTGCACTGTGGATGTGGCCTGGGGCAGCTGGAACTCCAGCTTTGAGTGGAAGGGCTTGCATGTGGTGCTTTAGCTTGAGGTTTGTTCCTGGTGAAGTGCAGGTGTGACAGAGGAGTCATTTGGCAGCCAAATCCACTGGAGCACAGAGCTGGGATGGTAAAGGTAGTGGAATGGTTAATGTGAAGCAGTGCTGGGTAAGAAATTAGTGAAAACCAGAGGAGGAAGCTTGGTCCTGTGTGTGGCAGAAATGCTTGGGAAGATGCTCCTTGGAGGCTGGAGGGAGCAGTTTACCTCTGGAGGTCTGAGAGGTGGAAGCTACTGAGGAAACAGCAGGGATGAGGAGCCTTGGGAACACCAAAGGGCCTGGGGTAAGAGAAGCCAGAGTGTGTTCCCATAGAGGTGGGAGTTTGTATTTCGGTAGTTCTTGGCATACTGAAATGCAGCAACATAATTTTCCCCCCAGTAAATGAGAAAATATTTGGGAAGGGGTGGAGAAAACATCCTAAAGTGTAAAGAAAACGGCTGTGAGGTTAAATGGTGAAAATGATTAATGATTTGTCATTGACTGGAGCTACCTTGTTGCATGAGGCCTTCAAAGTGTGCTTGGAAAGTCAGTCCTTAGGCAATGGATGTTTGCATGTGCCAACAGTGGCAGAGGTTATGGTAAAAAGGTTGTAGTAAAATCTGCTCCTGGTTCTGGGAGTGAGGTGACTGTGACCTGTGCGAGATAAGCAGTGGTCTTGAAACAGCATTTGTTTGTCTGTGGTGGGAGGGACTTGGAATAATGTCCTAGTGTGGATTTGATAGCAGTTCAGAGAGCAATGGGGTTACGAGAGGGGTTAGGTTACTGCTCTGTTGGTGCAAACATGAAATCTAGGCAAGGATTGAGTACAGGAAAGGCAAATTGCACAATCAGGATGCTCCTGGGGCTGTGGCAGTCAAAAGTTGCACTGTAAACCTCATTAAAGCTGTGTGTCTGTAGCCTTCCGAGTTTGTGAATCCTCATCAAGTGCAGTGTTCACTGTTGCTCATATTGATCAATGTGTTCACAAAAATAGCCTGCAGTTAGTTATTACAGTCTGCATTGAATTACAAATCCTGCTAGCTGTCAGTCTTGGGTGGAGTGGAGCAAAGGAGCCTGTAGTTTCACTCCTGCTGTGTTGTGAGCTCTTCCACTTCGGTGAACCTGGCTGGAGCTGCTGCAGCAGCACACAAACCAACCTCCCCGGTCTAAAGTGGATCCTTTCCGAGGGGAAGAAGATTGCCAAGACTGTTGAGATGACAGAAAACTCAGCATGAGACCATCTTGGTTGCTACTTCATGTCAGAAAAGAGCAGTGCAGCTCCTGTCTGTGGCTCTGCCACCCTCCCAGTCGGCTGGTTCATGGAATCACTGGATTGTGCAGGCGCTGCTCGTAGGTAGCACTCATGTAAGTAAAGTGGTCTGTGTAGTTTTGTCTTGTTCACAGAAAGATGGCACCACCCTGAAGTAACCTGCTGGTGGCTAATGAGGCAGGCCTGGATCAGAGGCAGGACCAGGGAAAGGCTTAAGTAGTGGGAGGGCCTTTGTTCACTTGTTGAGCTACCATGAGTGGTCCTCTACTGCTGCCCTTAGCTCTTTCTTGGTGTTATTCAGGGAAGGTGTGGAAAGGCTGTCAGTGCTATGGATCTCTCAAGGCTGGGCTGTCCATTTAGGATAAGGGTGGAAGGAAATCCTGGTGTATATTCAGTCATTCGGGGCACTGCATCTCTGCAGAGATTTTCTGGAACCAATTGAAGTTCCACTCTGAACTGTTTGCATCTTACCAGGAGTGGCTTTGCTCTTTGTCCTGACACTACAGGGGAAATTCACCATGCACATCCTCTGATTTATTAGCAAAAAAATATTGCTGCTAAAGGAACTGCAGTGTTCAAATAGGTGTTCAGTATGTTCAGAGCACAGATTACACTGAGCTGAATGTCATTAGTGAGCTGCACAGGTTTCAGTACAGTGAGAGCAGCAAATTACGTATCTGGTGTGATGAAAGCGTTGTTCCCTCTGGTGTCTTAGGTGAACCAGATTTCTCAGATGGAGTGTTCGTCATCAAGGGCCATAGTCTGACAGGCCAGGACTACAGGCTTTGCAGGGAAGGCTGAAGTACAGTCTGGAGCAAATGGATAGAAATCTGTTGTCATTATGTACTTAGATATTCAGTGCAGAAAATGAAACTGTTGCTTCAAGAAGGGACCCGATTACCGGAGTTCTTTCAGTGGCTAAAGAGTTTATCTAATCTTCAGTTGATGACTCATTGGAAAAGAAGCAGTAGTGATACATTTGAAAAGAAAATGAAATAAAAGGTTAGGCAAAGATATGAGGCATCTGCTCCCAGCTGTGCTGCTGATCTGAGTTACCTGGGGTCAGTCACATGTCCTGCTGCAACTGTTCTCTTCGTCTCTTGTTCATCCTGTCAGTGTAAAGACATCAACTTTTTCAGTCAATGATTGCAGCACCGCATCCAGTCTTACCTGTCATCTCACCTGGGGTTTCTAGGTTCTACTTGAAACCACTGATTTGCAGGTAGGTTCAGCTTAAAAAAATCATGGCCCAATAAGAGCATGGGACACCTTAGCCTGTTCCTTGATCATTCTACTATAACAGAAGAGATAAATGAGATTTATGGTAGCATTTCTGAAACATTCACCCTTGTTCTTTCTAGCCCAACTTCCGTTGTTTGCTTTCTATTTTTTTCCCCCTAAACATTTGTTTCTTCTTGCAGTGAAAACAAACATTTTGCTTCTGATAGTACTTGAGATCTCAGAGGCTCCTGTGATGGAAAGCATTTCTTGTGAAGCAAGGGAAACAGATGCTTAGGGCTATTTACAAAGAAGGAACAGCCAGAAATTAGGTGGACCAGGAATCTTAATTGAAGCTGTTTGCTAAATACCACTTGTGTGCTGAGCTTAGTCAGAGATTAGATTCAGGTTAAGGGAAGTGTTCTCTGAAGAAATGTAAAAACACTTGAGAGCTGAGAACTGGCTTATGGAAACAAGAGTACCACGTTGTTGATCTTTTCCAGCTCTCTGCATCTGTGTATGGAGGAGGTGAGCTCAGGACTCTCTGGGTGAAAAGACAGTGTACTGAATTATGTTTAAGTTTTGTGGGTCTACAAATATTATGGGATCATATACTTGAAAACTTGCCTGAGCTTTTTATCAGCCCATTCAAAAAGGGATGCATCCTCTCACTGCTCCTTAAACAGCTGAGGAATCTGATTAGACCACTGTTGAATCACAGTGGGATTTATGAAAAAAATTCCCACAGGAACTCAAGTACTTGGCTGGTTTATGTGGATAAATTAAAATGATAGACTCAATGCAGCCACTGGTGCTTCTGCAGGGCTTCTCATGAGTGAGTCTCAGCATGTTGGAGAAGGAGGTCAGCCTTGCCAGGAAGTGGAGACCCAGAGCAGTGCAGCAAGCGGCCAGTGGCCGAGCTGGAATGGGAGCCCAGCTCTGTTTGCTCTTGCAGTGCAAACATCACTTCCCTGCCAGGGTGACAGGGGAGCTGGGAGTGGTGTGAGCAGCTCAGTCTCAGCCCTCGGACTGCAGCCATTGCACTTGCCCTGGAACTCCTTACTCTTCAGTTCCCCGTGCAAGAGGAGTTGTGCTGGTCACCAGGGTTTTGGGGAGGTTTTCTGCTGCTGCTGGCTGGTCATCAGTTTAGCACCAGGGTGATGCACCCCTGCTTGCCTTGCTGTAAAGCTCTGGGATGTTCTTAAAGGCGTTAATCAAGACTTTGAAATACACTGGAGAGGAGCCACTCGTGGGCTGGGGGCAGGTTCCAGTGCTGCAGGACACGACAGCATTCCCAAAAGTAGTCGCAAGTAGAGCTGAACCCTGGTGAATTTTCTGGCATGGGCTGTGCTGTGGGATAATGAACATCTCAACAAGATGGAAGCATCAGGACATCTGTGGGTCCCTGTTGATGTCTGCTTGAGTAAGAGTGCTCCAAGAATGTCTGCCTCATAACCACCAGTCGCTTCTCTAGGGCTCTGGGGAACTCAGTGCAGACTCACTCCAGGGTCCACCAGAGGTCAAATCGTGCTTTTCAGCATGGGTACTGGAATCTCACTCCCATATAAGGAAAGGATCATACTCCTTTGACCAATGCTGTTGATATTAAGGCTGCAGCTTATGGTTTAGGAGTCTGATCATCTTTCTTAGTTCAAGCCCACATGGACAGGCTGTTGACACCACCTACAGGTTCACCCCTACCTCAGTTTCAGTACTGCTGAAGGCATTGCATTGGAAGTAGAACTTGAAGCAATGGAAACATTTCAGAGCAGTTTAGATTAAGATTTATCAAGAATTGCATGAATTAATTATAGATTAGGTGTAGGGACAAGGAAAGTGTTTCCACATGGATGGTTCAATTGGAAGCACAATTTTTTTGGTGCAGTTTCCTAGTTGCTCTTGCTGTTGAGTGGTTTTTCTTTTGTAGTCATCACATGGTCTGTGAATAGAGATTACTTCTGTGCTAGGTTTTGTGTCTGTCAGTGTGTAGGCAGGGTGTTAAATTGTCAGTCATGGAGTTGGGGACTGCCAGCCATTTATTGCCACGTGTTTGTGCCATTTGTCCCACTGGCTTAAAATCATCTTGTTTTCCTTCTGTTTTCCCTGACTCTGCTAAGCCCAGGAAGCTGTACTTTCCTCTGAGTCCCACAGATCTGCCCTCATCCTTCTGAGCCAGGTAACCCTTCCTTTTTCCCCACTATCTGCAACCTCAGCTTGGTTTGGGCAATTTCAGAGCTCCGCCTGCTCTCTCCAAAGTGAGAAGCTTCCTGCTGTTGTTTCCCTTGATGTTCCTGCTCCTGGAGGCCCGTTTCTACTGCACAGTATTTTGCCTCCAGTGTGAAGGTCTCCTTTTAGGGGCAGGTGTAACTACAGCTGCAGTGCCCTTCAGGATGGCAAATCCATGCCTCCAGAGGAAGAGTTTGCAGGGCTACTCAAGCAGGACCTCCTAAGTAATAGGTCCTGTCTGAGCTGCAGGGAGATGGCTGTGCAAGGCTTTTCTCAGCAGAATTGTTACTTGTGGGTTATTTAAACACAGCTCTGCTGGGTCATTGAATTCTTCCAACCCAGAGCAGTAGCTGGAAGAACTGTAAAAGGATATGGCTGTTAAATTTGCATGTAGTCCCCCAAAACTGCTTTATAAACTACTCAGTGTCTGAATTCCCATCAGTTCAGGGGAAGATACAGATTTAGGTTGAAAAGGTTTTTGGTTTTTACTATTATTTTTTAAATAGCATAAAAATGACCAGAATGCAGTGACTGATAAAGCTCCAAAATGAGGAAGAAGTTAGTTTGTATTTACATACAAGAGCATGCTGTATTGTTAAAATTACACCCGAATGAGATGTTTCTCCTTTTCCATGGAATCTTTCAGCTTTAAAATTAAAATCTTTTCTCCCTACTGATGCAGAAAAAATTGCACTGTCTTTGTTGTAACATAAAGCCTGGGTTGTTTGATAACTTGAGGCTATTTGTTGTATTGCTTCCTTTATTAAAAATTGCAGCAAAATGGCTTTAGTTTCTAAACCCAATTCTCAAAATACACTTTTAAAAAAATTGACATTTTGACGATTCTGAACCACTTTTCACAATGGCCCCACCTTACAAATGTTTTTTTGAGGTATCAGCATTTTCCAGCAGCCACAGTACAGTTTTGTTGAAGAGGTCCTGTCCAGTTCTATGGTCCTTTCTTCTCAGTGTGTGACACCATTTTCTTTGTCACATCATGACTCAACATCTGTGCTACCTGTCACCAGTTCAGCCTTGGGTGCTGCAGGTTCAGGGCTCGTGTGGGGGTGACACCTGACAATAGAAACCTTGGGGTGAGCTGCTTCCCTCCAGTGAGCAGCAGGGCCACCTATTCTGCCTTGTTATTCACTGTATTATTTTCTATGTTCATTTTGAGTTACCACCAATTTATGAAAGTACAGCCTCAGCAGCCCGTGTGTTCAGTATGTGGATTGTAGAATATATCTGATTTATAGCCCCATCCTGCTCTCAGAAATGTTGCAGAGAAAATGTCTATTGGATTTTTCAGAGCAACAGTGGTCCCTTTAAACACCTGGTTAATTTGTCTCCTTTTGTGCTCATTTTGCTGAGGCCAACACTAGTGTTACATCATTTTGATTAACGCTCTTGCAAAGCACTTTTTCAAGCTCAGGAGGGACAGTTGAGGCAGTATTTCCAAAGTATCCCGGCTCTTGGCTTACCTTCATTGCTGTTTTCTTGAAAGGAAAGTTTTCTGCCAAATGGGAAGAAAGTGAAGCCCTGGCACAGGTTGCCTAGAGGGGTTATGGATGCCCCATCCCTGGAAGTGTCAGGTTGGACGGGGCTCTGAGCAACCTGATCTAGTGGAAGATGTCCCTTCCCATGGAAGGAGATTGGAACTGGATGATCTTTAAAATACCTTCCATCCCATTCTCTGATTCTATAAAGTTCACCACTTCCGATTCGGTGCTCCTGGTGGGCAGATGGGGATGGTCCTCTCCCTGCTGCTTCATGAGGCTTGGTTGAAGGACAGGTCTTTCTCAAGCCTTGGGGGCAGCAGGTGGTCAGTGGCAGTGTTGGCTCTTCCTGCTGTAAATGAGGCTTGTAGGGGCCCCCCCCAGCTCAGGGGAAAGGCAGCTCAGCCTGGCTGCAGTAAATCTGTGCCGTAGGCTTTGCCCTCCGACGTCAAAAGCAAAGTGGGAATGAGATCAAAGCTTTGGATCTTCCTGCTTAAAGTCACGGGACAGATCACAGTCTGCTGGCTGGGAAGAGCAGAGACACTGGCTGTGGGGGAGGAAGGAGGGATGGCAGCTGCGTGTGTTGGCGCTGGTGCAGGCTGGCTGCTGACGCTTGCAGGCTGGCAGGAGGATGTGCTTGATCAGCTCTGTGGGTAGAGAAAATGTCCTGGATCAGTTAGTGCTGGCAGGGGCTGAAGTGAGAAAAACATTGAGACTGGAGTGGTGGATGCAAGTCTTTCCCAGGCTTTCCATGCAGAGCTTCCCAGGGTCCCTCCCTGCTCGCAAGGTGCATACCACATTTTCCTTTTGAACATGCCACTGAATTGATCCTCTCTTGCTACAGAAATGTCCCAGTTTCCTTCTCCGTACAGGAGGGTTATCTAACCATTTAACTTGTGGGTGGCTGGTGTTACCCTTGCCTCCTGTTGTCCCTCCTGAGGATCAGATTTGTGTTCCCTTGCACTGGGAGGCAAGGGAAGACTTGAGGCTCTGGGGCGACACCTCCCAGCCAGCTTGGTTTAGCCTGTGGTCCTGCCCTCAGAAATAGGTCTGGAGCAGGTTGTACTTGCTTTTCTCCCAGCAGAAAGTTCCCGTTGTGATTACGCTGGAATCAGTGGGAGGTCCTTGGAGTGCTGGCCTGGAATAGCTCTGGGCATGGGAGAGCAAGCAAAGCAGCAGCTAAAATGAGGGTGGTTGATGGGTTTGATTTCTGTTGCTCTTGTGTGTTGTGTCACCAGTGACTTTCAGAGCACATTTTCAAGTACTCTGGGAAGCTTACCTGTGGGATAATATTACAGTGTTAATAAAGGAACAGGCAGGAAGGAAACATGTCCAGGTTTTTCCAGATCAAACTGGAGAAGCACCTGCGAGGGACTAAGGAAATAGTGATTTCAGTGCAGTGGAGAAGGCTGTCAGGCTTCTAGCAGGGTGGTTGCTGATGGGCAAGAATGGATTGCATTAGTGTCAGAACAATTCCATCCCATGTTGTTTCAAGTGTCTGCAGCCCAACTGGTACAGGATGCATGTTTGCATAGTGGAGTGCCAGTAAACCAGGCTAGAGAGGAGCCAGGCTTCTTCTAGCTAACTTAAATAATATAAACCCACTGTCCTTTAGTGAGAAACACTGAAAATCCCAGACAGTGCTGAAACCCCTTTCATGTGATGAGAAATTAATTCAATTTCCAACCCAGTATAGCCGATATTGGGATTAATTTATGCCTCAAGTTCTAACATTAATCTTTAATTTATCTTGGTGCCTCTTCATCTGGCTGAGAGCACAGTATCTCCTGACTGGGCTGTTTTGATCAAAGGTGCTGTTCTTCAAGGGCTGTAACCCCTCACACTCTGCAGTCAGGTGTAGCACTCCTGAATACAGACCTGTGCTTACCTGCACGAACAGGAGTGCTGGTAAAGATACTTGCTGAAAGCAGCCCTTCTGCCTTTGAAAGGCAGGGCATGTGTGCAGGAGGGTTGGGAAGCATTTACCCACCCTCCCTTTTAGGCACTTGGCTCCCAGGTGGGGTCTGGGCCCTTGGGCAGCACCTGCTGCAGGTCCCAGGAAAGCTGCTCTGCAGAGCCCCTGCCATGGCCAGCCCAGAGCTATTTCTGTTCATCCCTCTGCTCACAGAGCTCAGCCTGTTCAAGCTTGATGCCTTGCAGATGGGAGGGTGGATGTGCTATTAGTTTTGGAACCAGGCACTTAAACAATGTAGGCGTCCTTCATTTTTCACTGGTGATAATTCAGTTTGCCTTGGACAAGGGTTTTGCATGTTCAAATGCAACCTTTCTGTTTGTGCTTTCGTGTTTTGGTGTACAGTCAGGTGTTGTGTGTGTTATGGCTGCTCATGTGCTCCTGTGTGTGCTGATGGACTGAAGAAAGCTCAGAGGAAATCTGTGGAGCACACAGGGGTGTAAGGCAGAGAACTGCACAGGTCCCAGGATGCAAACTTATTCCATCTGTTCCATTGCCTTTCACTTACCTTGTTCCCAGGTACTTTAACACCATGGGACTCCTGTCTAAACTCCTTCTGGACCAGGTTTTTGTACCTCATCCCACTTTATCAGTTGTGGAATATGTTTCCTTTCCATTGTTTACTTCCTTTTCCCAAATGGGACCATAGAATGGCAGGGACATCTTCCACTAAACCAGGTTGCTCAGAGCTACATCCAGCCAGGGGTGGGGCAAACCCCAGGGGTGGGGAATCCACAACTTCCCTGGGCAAACCTCTCTGGGATTGTCCCCGTGGAGAGTGTCAGTGTGGTTGTGCACATGCCAGCCACCTCTCGTAATGGACTCATGGGACAATAAACCTGTGCAGGAACACAGATCCCATCTGGGAAGTCCCATAGCCTTTTGCTCCATGTTTGTAAAGCCTGTAGCAGAGTAGCATCCTATCTGACTTGCTGTGCAAATCCTTAGGATTACTTGTGGGAGCAGGGAGGTTTAACTCTGTAATTCATACAGAGTGATGCTGATGAGATCTCCTTGGGGAGGAGCTTCATGGTGGTCTTTTTTTCTTCTGGTCTCCCCAGAGTGTCACCTGTGAGCTGTAAGAGTGTGGCTGGCAAGTTGTAGTCAGATGTCACACACTTCATCTGAGGAAATTACTGTCTGGGGATATAAACAAGCAGTGTTTTATGTTTGGCTTTAGGAAATTCAGAGATTAGCTAGGGCTGTGTTTTAAACCTCCTCCATAAACAAGGCTCCAGCTGTGGCAGTCCTGGGATCTGTACTCCCTTACTCCAAGCTGCAGTGCCAAAATACAGGCTTTTTTCTGGACAGGCTTTGTCCTGAGATGATCTCTCAGTTTGTGAATGTGTTCTGACTTGGCAAAACCCAGTTGTTTAAAATATTCAGCATGACAGCTGTGAAACTGTACAGACCATGGTCCGATGACTGACCGGGGAAGTTACCAGTGCCCTCTGCAGAATGACAGCCAACACTGGTGTCTGTGCTGACAGCTCCAGCCTCGATGGTCTGTGAACACATCACCCCTTGTATGTCGTAGCTGACAGATGGAGGTGCAGCTTTTTACAGGAGATGAAAGACAAAAGCAAAAGATGTGAAATCCATCAGCAGCCTGGAAATGTATTGGTGTCTGCACGGCGCTTTTCTATGTGCAAGGCTTAAGCAGGACACATTAATGTCTAGATTTGTAGGGACAGAGTGCTCCAGTGACCTTCCTAGGCTGTAAAACTCAGGTTTGATCATGGTGCCCATTCACAGGTAAGGAATCAAATATTTGGGCTGAAAGGCTTGTTGCCAATTTGCTGTGCTGTTTGTTTGAATGAATTTCAATGTATGAAATTCCTGTTGAAGGCAAAGAAAGGCCAGCACTTACAACAAACCCCATGGTAGTGTATTTATGGCAGTACAGGTTAGGCAGACGAGTAACAGTGTGTAGAGGAAATTTCTGTAAGCTGCCTGGTGGCTACAATAGGCAGTGCTGCACCACCAATTACAGGTGTCATCTGTCCAAGTGGAGTCACTGCTGTGACACCCCTTAAGCTCAGACACAGCACTACTGATGATGGACTAACCCACCCTTCTTTACAGATGCTTATCTGCAACTTTCACTTGTCCTTTCTTGTAAGTCACAGGTGAAACCACTGAGTATTCCAGGCTTATCAGTGGATTAAAGCTGGCAAGAAAGTTAAAAACTCCAATAATTTCTTTTTAGCAGGCTTATGACAGATAAAGGAACTGAAGTATTTCTACTCCTTCCCAAATGGGGAATGTCAGATAGACTGTTTTCTGCCTTCCCTCTCTTAAGAATATGGCATGGGAGGTCTCAGAATTATTAAACTGCTTTTTCTTAATCATAAAGACAAGAGTTTTGGAGCTTTAATAGAGACATATTTTCTTCTCAACAGTGATCAAACATTTGAGCTACATCGGATTTAATGATACGGGAGTTTTAAGAGGGCTGAATAAATCACCACTTTGGCTTTTCCTCCAGTGACATGTTGGTGATAAAGCCTCTGCTAGAGATCTGGTAGACCTTTCAGGAAAAAGGTAGACCTTTCATTTTAAAAAACAGCAGTGGAAAAACATGCCTCAAGTACATAAATGTTACCGTTCAACAGAAAAATGTCAAATGTGCATGAGGTCTCTTCTGTTCTTGGAGACCTCAGTTATATTCAGTAAATACACTCAGTTACTAGTGGTGACTTGGAAGGCTGAGGAGTGGGCAGGGGGAGGAGGGATAACCAAACAGAAAGCTGACCAGGGGTGCAGCTGTGCAAGCATGGCTTGGCGGGCTCAGCCCTGGTAGGTCACAGCACAGCTTGTTCTTTCTGATTTACGAGTCCCACACCTCGAGGATGTCCTGGCTTTGCTGTGTTCATGGCTTCAAGTAGCCAGGAGTGTGTGTGTGTGCATCTTAGGCAGGTGTATCGTGTGTGTCAATCATCAGGCAGCAGCGCTGTGCAAACACACTGCTGCATTCCCAGTGGAGAAGGCTTTTGCTTTGCAAAATGCAGAGCCAGGGGCATGTCACTGTGCCTTCCAGAGTGGACCCTAAAGAGGGTTGTTAGGAGCTAGAAAGGACACAAAAGGGTCTCACTTGCTGATCAAGGTGACAGTGCATTGCCATGTGAACATTGCAGCCTGTACTGCCAGCACAGTCACTCAGCTCATGCAGGTGCTTTCAAGCCAGGGAGAAGGAAAATAAATAAAGCAATATGCTTGCATGTACTGCAAATACATCACATCCTGTTTATTACACACAACTCCTCCCCTCGTATTAATGAAACCTCCTTAAGCTTTCAGAGTGCAAAGCTCAGCAGCTGCTGATGCAAAATGACAAGAGCAGAGTGATGATGTTTTATACTGCCCACAGGTCAAGTCTGAAAGCTTTATTTACATACTGTCAGGCTGTTTGCATAAGGGCTTGCCTACTTTGGTGCATGGGAAATCTGGTGGTGAAACAATTCAGTTGCATTACAAAATTAAAAAGCATTCTAAAGACTTAAGACATTAAGTGCTCTTTGCGTGCTACTATATTGCATTCATAAAACACCCAAGCCTGGCTCTAATGGGCTGTAAATGAAGTCCTGGTGAAAAATTTATCAAAATAAAACTACAGACAGCCTGGGAGAGTGCCTTCCAGGTTCCTCGTAAAGACTTCATATCAATTAGCAAAGCTAGTCCCAGGGAGCACATAACAGGCTTTACTCTGGGCCTTGCAGATGCTGGGGCGTGATTTTATTTTTTACAGTACCAGTATTTACACCAACTGTGGGCTTGGGCGATCCAGATTTTCAGTGAGAGCAAGGAAATGGTATCGTTCAGAAGGGAAGATAAACAAAATCGTTACTACCAGGAAAATGGGAAGTCAGAGCTGTGTGGGCTGAGCTCTGTCCTTATTTGGCTTTGGGGAATTATGTGATTTTATTCTATGACTCAGAGTTGTTTTTACAGCATTTGCGTCACCCAGAAAAGTTGAATCTGCATAAGAACTCAGCATGTTCCAGGAGAGAATATTTTGTTCTGTAATGTGAACTTGCTAACAGACACTGACAGCTTTCATGTTTTGCTTCATTATTATTATTATTGTCATTCAGGCATAAACTGCAAGATGTCTGAGAGCTATCAGTTTGTGTTACTGCAGCAAGTATATGCAGTATCAGGGAAAATCATAGAACTTGGAGAATCATTTTACAGATCAGCAATAGTGAGTTCCATTTCTGGAGAGAGCCCTAAGCTTTCTGTTTGCCTCCTTTGACCCCAGTTCACGTGTGGAAAAACACAGGGTGTGTATGACATGGATAATGTGACTGCCCTCCTCAGTTCCCCCTGGATCTGGGCAGATTATTTCACTAACCCATTATAGGTGCCATAAATTGGTCCCTGCCCTGAAGTGTAAATGCCTGTGTTTTTCCATCCAGGAGGGTGGTTAGAGAATTTGGCACGCAATGCCGTAAGGAGTTGGCAGAACTGAAAGTAGGTGAGCTCAGGCATTGGTTTGAAGATGCAGCAAATCCAAGCAAATCCAAATTTAGGGCTTTGGAGGCTGGATCACAAGTGCTGCAGCCCGTGATGCAAAGTGCTGATCCAGTATTGGCTCGTTCTGCTTGTTCAGTTGTGTTTGAGTGTTTCTGAGAAGTTATTTTTGTGCTGGCAGGCTTTGTGAGAGATCAGGTGGTGTCTGCCCATGAGGCTCTGCCTCTCTACAAGGCTGGAGATCATTTCTCTTCCTGCAGCTGGCACGGAGCTGACATAAAAATATGACACTGACATAAACACTGCCCTGGCTAATTGGACAGGAGGGAGGTTGTGTGCCCTCACCCAGCCTGGAGCACGTCAGTGGCACTCTGTGGGTTGGCTTCTCTTAAGGGCTGTGGAGGAGCCTCAACCTCCCATCCATTGCTTGGGACCGAGTAACAGCTTGGATGTAGCTGAAATCCAAAGTAAAATGAGGGGGCTTTTATTCCTGAAAGAGGGACAAGCACCTTTTACCCCACTTTTTGCTGGACATCGCAGGCACTGTACTTTGCCTCTAGTTCACTGTGTCACCTGTTTGGCACCCGGCCCAGGCACCAGGGTGTGCCATGACCCTGTGAGCCATTTCTGTAAAGCAAACTTCCTTCTCTCTCACCTACTAATTTTTTTTAAAATTTATTTATTTTTTAATGACTGCATTTTGCCCATGGTCTGCTTTTGGCTTTTGCTTTTCATTCTCTCAGGTTTTGGCGAGACAAAAGGCTGAGGCTCAGGAAGGTGCTGCAGCCTGGGAGGGGGGCACCACAGTAATCTGCTCTCTCCCCTTGTGTCCAGAGGAGAAGAAAATGAAGCCAACATGATTGTCAGATAGCTCATTAACTGAATCCCATCAGAAACGGTCACTCCTCAAATTCTTGGTGTTTTAATTCCCTTGTTTAATTAATTCCTCCCCTAGAAATGATTAGCTCACATTAGACACAAATTACTTGTTCATTTTCCATTTGATAATTAGTGCTCTTCTAGGCCCTAGTTAAGCTTTCTTGCCTTATGTCAGATTTGATCAAAAGCAGACACCCAAGTCTTTTGATTTGGGTTGCTGTTAATGTTGCCATTTCCCCTTTTAGGGGCGAAAAGACGGGCTGGGGTCTGACAATGCCCGCAGGACCTCCTGGAGAGATGGTCCCTTCCCCACTTCTGCTGTGGACTTCGTGTGAAAGACCAAAAACCCGCTCCAAAATTAATTACAGTGCAAAACTGTGACCTTTGCAGCTTCTGCTCTGCCGGTGCCCAAAGTCTCTGAGCCTTGGGTTTTTTATGTGCCTGAGTGTGTGTCGGGCAGGGGGCCAGGGGCTGTGATTGCTGCATGTGGGGGCTTTCAGGGTGGATGGGGGGGTTTTCTTTGGGGGTCTGGTCTCTGCTTCTGAGGCTGCTGCTGTATTTCATCGACAGATTTGTTCCATGCAAAATGCAGAAGCTGTCCAGGAAACAGAAGGCGATTCTTCCACCCCCGCCCTCACCTCCCCTCTACTCCCCCTGGAAGTGTTCGCAAATCCCATCTCCTCTTTTCACTGTGTGTTCTGCCAGGCAGAAGCTGCTGGCTTTATGTATTCATTTCTCTGCACAGTGTCATGGTTTCAACAGGAGGGGGGGATAGTCCCCTTTTGATCCGTGCTGGCCCATCGCTTCTGTCGGTAGGGCACTTCTGTAGGGAGAGGCTGGTGTGGGTTTGGCTCTCTCCATACGGTGGGAAGCAGCTCAGTGAAGGGAAGCCATAAGCCTGTGCTTGTCCCCAGATTTAATTCCATTCAGGCTGGTGTATGAGCCGTGGGTGATGCTGAGGAGCACAGCTTGTCCCTGCACGCTCCCAGGGGAGTGGTGGCAAATGCTCGGTCGAGGCTGGCGTGGGATGGAGTTGGGAGAGCTCGCTGGGGCTGGGCTCCCTGCACGGAATGAGGTGTGTGAGCAGTGCCCCAGTGACACCTGACGGAGCGGGTTTGGGCTGGGCTTGGCTGGCCATGCGTGGGCATGACGGGGGAAAGGCAAACAGATTTCTGTAGGGAAAGGAAGGCGCGTTCCATGCTTGAATAACTATAATGTTCATGTCTCCCTCAGCTGCTGCCTAAGCCTCGAGTCTCCCAAACCACTTCTGTCTTCGGTGCATCAAACATTCAGGCCCAGAGCCTCGAGGGTGTTGAAGCTGCTGACGTCCCCTGGTGAACACCTAATCCTTTTTGGGTCACTCAGGTGTGATGGGAGCCACACAAACACAGGTGCTACTACCTGGCACAGCCCCAGAGCTGCAGGGGTGGGTCTCACACAAGGTGTGTCCAGATCTGGGCTCTCCTGGCACAAGCCAACCTCACTGTACTGTGTTACTGCCCTGGCTGCTCATCCCATTCCCCTGCAGGGGCCACTGCCCACTGAGGTGTGAGGGACCAGTGTGTTCTCCTCTTTTCTGCACCCTGAGATGAGACTGGAGCCTTTCAGCTGGAGACCCTCAGGTGACAGGCAGCCAACTTGCAGCTCTGGTAGGGTCCCTGAGACCCAATGGGATGTTCTATCAAGGCACCCAGTGATCATCTATCCCAAACAATAGTCTGAGCGTGCCCCGGCTTGGTGGCTTCACTCATTGCTTCCATGGTCTGCTCTTTATTTGTAAATTTTAAATTGCATTGCTTGCATCCCTGAGCAGTGAAGTTTCCCTGTCTAAGGGGAGCATTTCTGTTACATGGTGAGTCCACTGCTTTGGCAGGAGAGAGAGCCTGTGGATGGGCTATACACCTGAGTGGATGCTATGAATACTCAGAGAGTGCCAAGCAGGGAGAAGATATGTTTTGGATGCCCCAGAGGTGCTGCCCGACATGGCCTGTCGTGCTGCTCCTTCCCTCTCCCACAGCCTCATGTACCAAATGTGTCTCCTCTGCACAACCTGGTAAGGCTCAGAGGAGAAGTGTGAAAGAGCTGCTGAAATCAAAGGGAAATAATAACCATAGTGAGAAATTCTGGGTAGAAGATGGTTTTTTTGAGGGCTGTGGTATCTTGCAGAGCCCTGGTGTGATTTATTTTTAATGCTGAATGTCTAGTCCTCCATCACAATTCCCACAGCTCGGTTTCATCAGTGCAATTCTGCAGCATCTCCCTCCCCCTGCCTCATACACATCATTTGTTTCCTCATTTATTTTCTGTCTCCCACCATACTAGGAGGGCAGATACTTTCTACTCTCTGTTATAACTCAAATCAGGCTCAGTAGCTCCAACAGCTTGTTGAAACACACTTGTTGCTAAAGCCCAGCTGTTGTGGTACAGCTTTTCTGACAAGAGCAAAGAGGGTTTTCCCCACCTCTCTGCAGGCTCCTGTGAATCTGACTCAACCTGCACAGCATCGCTGGATGCAACCTAGAAATGGTTAAGGGATCAGTAGGCTGCAGTGCTGCTGCTGTCACGCCAGCAGGAGTGGAGCTTTCTCTTCCCATTGTCAGCTGCTAGGCTTGGGACTCAGCACCCATCCTGTCCAAGAGCTCCCTCCTCTGCCACCATCAATTCGATGTCTCGGGGAAAGGTGTTGAACCCCTTCTCCCACAGGTATTGAGGTCTTCTGCAGCTGGCAGGAATGAAAGCCTTTTGGATGGGCAGAAGTGCTGTTCCTCTGTGATCCATAAATACACCCCAGTGTGGGGGAGTTGCTGCCTTTGCCATGTCATGCCATGGGGGCTTTTTTTTGGCAACGCCCAGGGTTGGCACGGAGGAGGAGGTGTCAGCAACCCATAAGATCACAGGCAGGGAATGAGTGGGAAGCAGAATATGTGGGTGTGAATGTGAGTTTATCTTCTTCAGTGGCTGTTCCCCTCCCACCCCCAAGCTCTGCTTAATCATCTTAGACCCATGCAAAAACTCTGGATATGTCAGGTGGGGGATGTGTGAGTAGCTGCATTACTGGAGCTGGAGGAGCTAAACCCTTTACAGACGAACTTGGTGGAAAGCAGCATGGCAGGTGTCTGCTGATGCTCCCAGGGCAGCTCCTGATCCCAACAACTGCTTCATCTCCCCTCTGGTGTGCCCTGGAGCAATGCTGTGTTTCTCACCAGAGTTTCATGTGCACCATGTTTGGACTCCCTTAGTTTCTTTGCCCTTTGTCCGTGACATCCTTTCCTAGTGGCCCAACATGTTTGGTTCAGGTGTGCCGCACACTGTGGGGAGCTTTTACTCTTGCAGCTGTGGGGAGGAGCCCTGGAGGCTTTCTTATGCCCCCTTCCTTTGTGAGGAGGGGGCACGGCTAAAAGGTGTGTATGTGGTTGTTTGTATTGCAATGCACCTTGGCTGGAACAATGAACAGCTTTTTGTAAATTCTCTTGCTGTGTTTTCATTCCAGTCCTTTAACTGATCTGGGCTTGGTTATTGATGGAATGCTTGGCCATTGCATACTCAGTAAGGCATGATAAGTTCATTTAACCAATCTTCCAGATCATCTGTAATTGTATATTGCTCTAACCTCTGGTTTAATGTACTGGTTATTATGGTATTGAAGTTTATTCTGGATTTGATGCTTTGCTGCTTTCCTGCCTGCCAGCACCTTTGACAGACAACAGATTCTATTTTAGATCTATTACCAGGTAATTATGGCTGCTTGGCATGTTGGAGTTCTCCTTGTTACTTGGCATTCGGAAGTGTTAGTCAGGCAGGGGAAAGTACCATGACAGGTGGAGTAAAAATCACATTGCAGCACAGCTGTACCCACTCAGATCGCTTCATCCAAGAGTTCCAGGGCTTCTGGTTCATTCTCCCCAAGTATCTGACCTGGCTACAGAGCAGGCTCCTGATAGAAATGTCTGAGTTAAGCAGAGACAGGTAAGTGATGAACCTGCCCCGAATGTTGTCACTATACAGGGGAGAGAAGGTGACACTGGTACTGTCATAGAGGTGGGAGAGATGAATCACCAGGAGGTAAATAAACTGTCTGGTGAGGCCTGGGAGGGCTGTTGGCCTGGACAATGTATGGCCTGTTGTGTGTTTAGTGCAGACAGGCTGTTCCAAAAGGTGTTTGCAGTGCTGTGTGCAAGTTCACTGTGCATTGCCCATACGTGGCTGTGGAGGCAGCTTTATTAGGATGAATGGACTCACCAGCACTAAGGGGGAATTAGACAGAGCTCACTGCCACCTGTCCTTGCCTTCCTGTGTGTACTGTGCAGCATTCCCACTAGATAACAAGGAACTGCAGGAAGCCATTGCCTGGGGCAGCACTTTGTGGAGAGCACAGCGGGAGGACTTCAGCAGGAGACAAGCATCTCTGTTTCACACAGGATAGAAATGACTCCACAGATACCGAAAGGCTGTGGCAGAGCAGCTCCCCAGCTGCTGGTAAAAGCATCAGGAGCCCAAACCCTCCCAGGACTGCCTGGCTGTGCCTGCCCACACCACTGGCACTCTTGGACAGGCTTCAGCAGGGTTCACAGGTGCTGCCAGCCTTGACTTTCCCTGTCTGCAGCAGCTGCCTGCTCGGACACACGCCAGGCAGGAGGGGATGCTGTGCAGCACACTGATCTGAGGGCTGCTCGAAGGCAGGAGGGAGGGCAGGGCTCCTCTCACCCTGCAGAGAAACACAGATGATGCCCCCCATGCTCAGGCATCACCAGCAGTGGTTTTCCCCCGAACAGAGAAGCCTGAGCGTGGCCGGCCAGTTTTAGTCAAGGCCAAGAGTCACAGAGCGGATGTGGGAAATGTAGATTCAAGTTCCACTTCAGCTTCACTTTATGCAGATCTGAGCCCAGCTTCCCTCTCCTTCTCCAGAGCTACTCTGGGTGTTGTTGGGAGTTACCTGGTAACCCAAATAGTGGTGTTTTTCAGCACTGCAGCCCTACACATGTACTGCAGTGGGAAGCTGGAGCTTGCTTCCATGGCAAATGCTCAGCCCCTCACTGCAGAGCAGCCCACACTGCTCCTGTCTTGCTGGAAATGTTGCTGTTTGATTGGCACGAGAGAGGCATGAAACCACATCCACAGGATGGGCTGGGAGACAGCTCATGAGCTGGTGTAAGAGCCAGTGGCCTGGACAGTTTTGTAGAGGGTCTCCATTCCATCCTTGCCAGGCCAGTCAGAGGATTTGACCTTGATGGAGCTTCACTCCATCCCCCAGGCTCCCTGTTGCCCAAGCATGGGTTCTGCATGGGGTCTAACTGGGCTGTTGGCAGAGGTTTGGTCTGAGAGGCGAACACACCAGCCCAAGGTTTGCTGTGGATTGCATCTGCTTCAGGCTGCCTACCCTAGAGTGTGCTGTTCCCTTTCAGAAGATGCTCCTGCTGCAGCTGAAGGCTCCTGGGCTCCAGTTCCTGCTGCAGGGCATGGCCATCGGGCAGCATCTGGGCTGGACCTTTGGATTTGGTGCCCAGATTGACCCTCTCCTCTTTCTGCTGTTTTATTTGCTTCAGTTCCTTACCCTCCACATGGGTAAGTGGCTTTTTGGTGGCTATTTCTTGCCCAGTGCTGCTGCTGGGCTGCCTTATCTCATCCCTGCTTCCTCCTTCCATGGACCACAGGGTGAAGAGTCTCCCAAGCTTTCTCCTGTGGGCAGCCTGCAGCCAGCTGAGCCCTGCCATGAGGAGTGGATCTTCTGCAGCTGGAGTGGGACTGGCAGAAGGCAGCCTGATGAGGACACAGCACAGCAGCCTAAGGGGGCTGTGACACGGGGAGAGGGCCAGCAACTCCTGCAGCACCCAGAGTGGGCAGGGACTGACGGTCCTGGTATGAAATGGGACCCCATTTGGGCAGGGATGGGGGAAGGCCCTGCAGGAGAGCCCCCATATAACACCTACAGGTGCCCCCAAGGCTCTGGAATTTAGTGCCTGAGCAAAGTCTGGTGGCCTCAGTCCAAACAAAAATGAAACCCCTGCCTGCAGAAGAAAAGTTTTCCTCTCTTCTGAGCAGGGGAAAGGCTCTTAACTCCTTGCTCCTGAAGTCTTGGTTGTCTCCTCAGCAGCTTCTGCATCTTCTGTAATCATTGTTGCCGTAAGGAAGGGGGAAAAAAACTTCCAAGACAACTTTGTGTGGGTAAAGTAGAGAAGAGTTCTTTTACTT
>JAWWTY010000001.1:111775670-111894132 GCA_035222235.1 Margarornis squamiger
GTTGCTAGCTACTCTATATGTGAGAAACTACCTAGAAGTATAAAAATCTTCAAATTCATGAAAACCCTAAGGCATCATCATCAACACCACCAAGCGTGTACCAAACACTAATTCTGGTGGCAGTGCCATCCGTGCTGCAGCTGCAAACCCCAGCACGGCCACACTGGTCCATCCTGTCTGCTCAGAGCACTGTAATCCCTCCACAAAGGACACCTTCTCCCAGCCCCAAACCTACACCATCCAGATTGCAGCAGCAGGGCTGGTTGTGTGACCACCCCATGTGGGACCTGGTCCCTCGGGGCAGTGCTGACAACAGGAGCCCCATCGAGAAACGCTGAGGCAGCTTCTCCAAAGGTCACCCCAGTGATTACATGCACAGGAAAGGCTCAGATGGGCGACACAGCTGTGGCTGTGAGAAGAGGGGAAGTAGGCACCGAGCTGTGGGTGCTCAGGAAACCAAAGCCTGGGGCAGGCAGAGGGGCTCGGGCGCTCTGTGGCACAGGGACCTCAATCCCCATCACCAGAGCCATGAATGCAAGCAGCTGTTAGAGAGAAAAGCCAGGGCACTGAAGGTGTCCAGCCACTGGAGTCAGGCAAGCAGCTCTGCCTCTTCACTGCAGGGCTTGGCTGGAAGGATCCAGGGGTGCAATCCAACCCAGCACTGGTGTGTGACAGCGTGGAGGTGTCTCCAAAACTGCACACCCTCGTCTGTCTTGTCATCCTGTCAGTGGAAATGGGCCCTGCTGAGGACCAGGATGGTGCCCACAGGTAGGTGGCTAAAGGAGGTGAGATGAGTCCTCTCACCTTCAGTTGGGTGAGATGAATCTCACCAGCTGTTCTTAGTCAACCTTGGAAAATAAAGGGAATGTTTCAATGTGCAGCTGAACCACTGCAAGAAGCAGCCTCCAGTGATCATTTAAAATCATATCAATGAGTATCAGAGATAGGAGCTACATTCATATCCTTAAGTCACCGTCACATGAAATGCCCCTGGCCATGAAGAAATGGGTTATTGGAAGCAATCTTGCATCAAATCTGCACAGGCTTGTCCTGCAAGACAGTCTTGTCCTCACTGCCAGCTGGTGATGCTGTGGCAAGGTTTCTGTCCCCACAGCACACACCGCTGGAGCAGAGTGGGGTCCTCCAATCAGGACTAAACTCTCCAAGTTCTTTTGGTGGAAGATGAAATCTAAGCATCTTTATCTTTTTTTTTTTTTCTTTCTTTCTTTTTTTTTATTTTCTTTTTTTTCTTTCTTTTTTTCAGTGGCAGCATAGCTCTGCTGGTTTCTGGTCTCGGCTCCACTGCTCTGTTGACCTCTGGCTTCTCTGAGTTCCTAGAGATTAAAAAAGACAGACCACGAGGAAGAGCCCTTGGTGGTAAAAAAAATTCACAGCACAGAGCTGCAGTAGCTTTCGAGTCTGCTTCCAGCCTGGCAGCCACAGCAGCTTCCCAGCACTGAGCATCTCTGCTGTGCTCAGCCCTCGGCATTAACCAGCCATGAGTCATGCTCCAAAAAACCCTGAGGTGTGGTTTAAAGCCCAAGTTTGGTTCTTTTAAGAATAAGTCCTGGTCTCCTTTATGTATCCTCTGGTAATTAAGGTTTTCTACCTAAGACGACTGGAAACTTCCCCTTTTCAGGCCTCTTTCTCACATTGTCATGCCCTTTCAGGACTGAGGGTTATGAGGAAATGATTCAGCAGTTGCCAGAAGTGCACGGAAGGCACTGGGTGTCTGGCTTGGTGCACCTGCAGAAGCTGCTCACAGGGTGATGCTCCCTGACCAGCTGCCTGCCGTGGGAGACTTTCCTAGAAACTGTGACCCCAGTGTGCCTCCCATTCCCAGCCCCCCAGCCTCCTCCCAGGCATATGCTGAGATGTTCATATCATCTCTGTGCTGGGGTCTGGAGGTGTGTGAGGCTCCTGCCCATAGATGATGCACAGAAACACAGTGCTGTGAGCCTTGGGGCTGCTGCTGCTGGCCAGGCAGGAGCTCCAGGTGTGCCAGCACAGGCTGGCTGGCAAATCTATGGGTGGGAGGGCTCATGATGGGGCAGGACATGGGCTGTTTCAGCCTTTTTACCTCCAGCCATAGTAGAAAAGTCCAGAGTGGGACTGGGCTGGATGTCCAGGCCAGCTGCAGTCACTGAGCTGTGTGTGTGGGATGGATGCTGATGGCAGAGCTGCTGTCAGAAGCTCCTGCAGGACTTAATATCTGTGCTGATCTATGGCAGGGCTGCCTGCTGAAGTGACTCTCCGAGGTGTTCCCTGCCAGCCCTCCTGCAGCAGCCAGCTTTGGCAGCATTGCTAACATCATCCCGGCTGCTGGTTCTGCAGCAGGCACTTACTGCCACACCCCATCCCCAAAAGTGACTGCTGAGGTGCTCACAGCGAGGCACAGAGGAGCCCCAAAAGTCTCAGCAGAAACGTGGTGCCTTGGTGCACACCAGCCCCTCCTGGTTTCTGATGAGCAGATTTAGTGTTGCTGTGCAGACCGAGCTGCAGGTCTAATCCCTGGGGAGCTGCCAGCTGATCCCACACCAAACTGTGCCCAAGCCCCACGTACCTTCCTTGCCCACTGCCTCCCACCTTGCTGACATAATGTGTGCACCTGAGAGGGGACATGACTTCTGGTACCACTGTTAGGGCTCTCACAAATGTTGGGGGAGGAAGAGCAGAGAATAGCACTTTTTCCTCCTCCCCCCTAGTTTGCTCCATGGCTGAAAGGCCAGTGATCTACTTTCTGCAATCTGGTAGGTTGTAGCTTCCTGGTATTCCCGTGGGAGCAAGGACTTTCAGGGGAAACATCAGCTGCCCCATCACTGGTGAGGACCCAGACAGTGCCAATTCTGTCCCCACAAGGTCTCCAGCAGCTTCAGCTCTGTGGTGGAGGCTGCAACCTGCCTGTCTGTGGCTTTGCAAATCTCTTTCCTCCCCTGCAAAACAGTGGGGTGCAAAGCACTTAGTGTAAAGCTGGGGGGTTGTTACAGCAAGGTGGTGGGGAAAGGTATCTTTCAGCTAAAATCAGTGCTATCTGGGTCACCCCCTTGGCCCCAGGCTGCCCCAACACCAGCCTGCTCATGCTGTTGAGACAGACACAAATTTCCGGAGGTGCCAGCCAAATTCCTTAAGCCTGAGGGAAAGCCAAACCAAAATAAACCTGGTGTAGCTGGTGCTTTAATTTGCAGGAAGAGCTGAGCAGCAGCAGGCTGGTTCCCAGCTGAATCTTTCCTGCTGTATCAAGCACAAATTCATCAGGTATTCCATTTCCTGGGAAAAAAAAAAAAAGGCAGAATAATTCACTTAGAAATAAAGAGTAGAGCTATTTTTCCCTCTAACATGGTGAATGCAATTACCTAAGGCATGGGAGGCTGAGATAACTCACTTATTCAGCCCCCACTCTCCAAAGAAACCATCATCATTCTGTCAGAAAAGGCTTTAAAACCCAGTTCACATCCTGAATGCTAAAACATTGCCACATACAGGAGCTGTCCTTATGATTTCCATGCACCAGCTGCAACATCACAAGCAAAACACACTCACACAAAGGGAAGAGTTTGTTATTATCAGGGCCATATACACAATGTAAACTACAGCAAGGGTTTGCTGACCCTTCTCCTGGTGCTGTAGGTATCTCCTTGTCCTTCAGGAGCAATTCCCACCAAAGCAAAGCACACTGGCCTCCTTTTAGCAGTGTGTGAGGCACGCTGGGTCTGGGAAAATGTGCATGGGGAGAGTCCCAAATTGCATCTGTTTGGGCAGCTCAGTGAAGGGAAGCCATAAACCTGTGCTTGTCCCCAAATTTAATTCCATTTAGGCTGTGCCCTCCCACCTCTTCTGCCCTTACATAATGGAGAGTGGAGTAATGACTTCCAGCAATGCTGTTTAAGTGGCAGTGGTCCAATTCTGGACTGAATTTTTGTTTTAGTGGTGGGGGGAGAGCAGGTTGGCAGAGGGGAGAAAGCATCAGTTTGGTTTGTCTGCAATCCCTGTTTCGCTCTGGGAGCTTTAGAGGACAGACACATTCTTCCATCTCTGCTAATCCTCCTCTGATACAGAGGATTTTCCTGCCATTAAATGATAGCTTGTGAGAAAAAAATGCCAACTTTTCAGAGGCTGACTCGCATGGCTAATGGCAGCCTCATGAGCAGCAGGGAGGACACAGCCACTGCCTGGCCAGGTAAGCAATGCATCTGGATGATTTCTGTTGGGAATTTCAGTTTCAACTCTTTGGTGCTAAGCTGGTTATGCTCCTCTGCACCAGCACCTCTTTCCTGGGGATGCAGCCAATCTATTACTGTTGGTGATCTTCTCCCACCTCAGATAACAGGATCCTGACCTGGGCACGGCTGGTGGGAAGGATGTGGATGAGCTCCTGAAAAGCAGTGGCACAAAGCTGCAGGATTCCCTGAGAAGGTCAGTGGTGGAAGAAAGATACCCACCAGGAAGGTGCTGGGGACTTCTTCAGTTTGAAAGTGTGTGAGAGAAGAGCTTTTTTCTTCATCTTTCTTTCTAAACATAGATCTTTTTGTGGACAAATGATGCAGAGAAATGGCAGAGGATGAAACCTGTCTCTGTTCTTCCTCTGTGCTTTTAGATCCCTCAAGTTTGCTTGCCAGACCTGAAATGCCACTAGGGAATAATCAAGGTAATGTTTGCCGTCATTTTAAATGGTGAGTATACTCTTATTCTGCATTACCCTGTAGTGGGTTAGACAGATTGCTGGGAAAGATGGTGGTTAAAGACTTAATTATTGCAATCGTTTTCTCTTTACTCTTCTTAAAACTCTGCATTTTTTTTTTTTTTTTATCTCTCACTGTTTCTTCCAAATACTGAATTACTGCAGTATTTAAAAGAGCAAAAGAAATCATCCCTGGAGGGGGGGAATTTTGTTTATTATTTAACGTCACAAATATTTTTGACTTTACTGCTAGATTTCACTGTTTTTCTAAAACACTCATTTCATTTGAGCACCCTCTGGTTCAAGGAGTTGGAGGCGTCTTCCAGCTACTGCCCTCTCTGTGAACACAACATTAAAAGCAAAGAACATCGTTTTTGGGGAAGGAGAAAGGTGGGAAAGGTGGCAATGTTTAAGGCTATGTTGGTCAGAGATCAGGGGAGAGCTAATCTCCTGTGCTTCAAGCACCAGCTGTCCCAAGGGTTTAGTGGGGTTCAGGTAGAGGGTGTTTTCCAACTCCCTTTGCAAGAGAAAGATGGGAAAACTGCCAGAAAGACTGCTGTGCTGAGGGACTTCTTTGTGCTCCTGTTACTGTGGGGAAATTTTCTCTTTGGATGGTCCTCAAGTGCTTGCTTTCCATGTCCTGCACAATGCAAAGAGATCTGCTTGTGAACAGAGATCTTAGAAATCTGCTGTGAAATGCCACTAGGAGAAGACCCAGATTCAGCACTTGTGTATAAGGAAACCAGGCTAGATATGGCTTGGGTACGGATATTTCCTTTATTGAGTGATTAGAGAAGAAGCAAGGAGGGGAAGGAGGGGATTTTGTTATCAGCAGACTTGTTCCTACACTGCACACAGTGGATGCAGCAGCGGGTGGAGGTCTGCTCTGAAGGCCAGAGATGTGACTGAGCTTGGGATAGCTGGAGCTAAGCATTGAACTTGCCCAAAAGTCTCACCTCTAGGACAGCCTATGCACATGTGCCCCTCTGGATGTCAGCCTGAGCCCATGCAAGGCTCTTGTACGAGCAGCAAAACTCGCATCCATAATTTTCCAGACAGCCACCTGCAGTCAGACATTTGGGAACAGGCAAATCCTTAATCTGTCTGGCCCTCAGTTTATGTAACTGCCTGACAAAAACAACATATGCCCCTGTTGGCAGGCAGTGGGGTGGGCTGGTGCAAAGGGCAGGGAACAAGGTGGCCCCTGGGCAGGCTGCACAAAGAAAGAACAATCTGAGCCCATTGTGTTATCCCCCCTCTCGTCCTTGGGCTCCTCAGCTTGTTGTGCTCCCAGGGCCCTGTCTGAAAGGGACTTTCCTTTAGCTGTGGCTGTTAGATAAGGGCTTGAGGGAAAAGGAGAAGAGCAGACAAACAACCAAAATGACAACCTGCCTAAAATCCTTTCCACCTCTCAGAGTCCTTCACTACCATTTATCCTTGAAGTGATGCTGTTTTGTTAATTCTTCAGTCACGATGGTTTGGCCAGGCATGATGGGACCTGAATTTTGATGTAGAGGCCACAGCTGAAGTCCTTCTGGGATGCTCCCTCCATGTGTCTAAATCCCTCTTCTTCATGCAATAATGAGGATGGTTCAGACAGAACCAGGCTGGGCGGCTTCTGGGTTGATACCCTTCAGTGGGGACCTGCCCAGCAACTGGTTTTGCAAACCTCCTGCTTGCAGAAGCCACAGGCTGTGTGAACTCCTAAATACAGTCCCATGCATGCTGCCATTAAAAAGGGTGGAGAAAAGGCAGAGAAACTGCAGCTCAAACTGCCATTTGTTCTGCACATTAAAGCCTCAGGGACTGCGAAAATGAAAGCTTGCTGCTTGCTGAAGCTGATGCTTCCTGGCATGTCACCTCCCAAGCCTGTCTTAATAGAAGTGCCCTTTGGGGATACAGCTGCAGCGAGCAATCACTGTGCTGCAAACTGCAGGGAGAGGCAGCCCAGCTGCTCGGAGCTTCCCTTTCTGGACACTCAGCAGGAGTGTGGGGGAAAGCCTGGCCCTTGGCCCTTGGAGCCAGACGTGACCTCAGAAGCAGCAGCAGCAGCAATATGATCCCTGCAGTGCTGTAATAGAGGTGGCTCTTGCTATTTCATGGCTTTTTTTAGGGGAAAAAAAAAAGGAAAAAAGAAAAGTATTATGTGTGTGTGGAAGCCAATAAACTGCAGCAGAAAAAAGTCAGGAGCAATATCACTGTTTCCTGCTAGTGACTACGTGGAGTTCTCTGGTGTGGCTGCTTATTTTTTTGGGTAGCAGGTAGGATATGCCCGGGAGAACAATTACAACATGGCCTCTGCCTTCAGTTGTTCTTCTCTAATGAGTTGATTTCCATAGAACCAGAGAATGGCTTGTGTTGGAAGGGACCTTAAAGATTATCCATTTCCAACCCCCTGCCATGGGCAGGGACACCTCCCACCATCCCAGGTTGCTCAGAGCCCCATTCAACCTTGCCTTGGACACCTCCAGGGAAGGGGCATCCACAGCTTCTCTGGGCACCCTGTGCCAGTGCCTCACCACCCTCACAGTGAAGAATTTTTTCCATGTATATAACATAAATTTTCCCTCTTTCAGGGGTAAAAACTATTTTGCATTAAAAAAAAAAAATAAATTTTCCAGATGTTTAGTTGACTGGGTGTTTTTTTCCCCACAAAAAGGGCCTGTCCATGGAGGCTCATGTCTCCCATTCCTTTTGTTCTTCCCTGATTTCTCCCCAAAAGCTTTCTTCTCTGCCTTGTTGCACACCCACCTGCATGAGAACAAACAACAGCCACACATCTCTCATGCCAGGCTGATAAAGGACAAAGTGACTGCTCCCATCAAACATGAGGCACTGTGGTGACTGTCTTGAGAATGGGCAAAAGAGTGAAAACTGTGCTGGAGGTGCAGAATATCTCATCTGTGATGTGATCATGAAACAAGCAGTTGAACAATATCCCTTAACTTATTTTTAGTCATGCTGTTCTAACAGTACACAGTGGGAATGTGTTTTTAAACACTGTACTGCATCCTTCACAGCTGATAGTTCCCCCTTCCAGTGCTGCACTGGCTCTGGTGGAGAAAGGTTGGGTTGAATGAACAAAGGAAAGAAGCAAAAATCATGAATTTGACGTGCCCCAGGCAACTCATCTTCCCTGCTCACTGCCTGACTCAGCATACACTGCCCTCCCCTCTTCCCTGCACAGAAATGCTGCAACCCATCCACAGCTGCTGGCCTTCAGAACATCTCTGCCTGCTCCCTGGCCAACGCATCCCTGCCTGTTCCCTGGTCACAGCATCCCTGCCTGTTCCCTGGTCACAGCACCCCTGCCTGTTCCCTGGTCACAGCACCCCTGCCTGTTCCCTGGTCAAAGCATCTCTGCCTGTTCCCTGGTCACAGCACCCCTGCCTGTTCCCTGGTCACAGCACCCCTGCCTGTTCCCTGGTCAAAGCATCTCTGCCTGCTCCCTGGCCAAACCATGTCCCCATCAGCCTGCAGAGACACCAGTCACAGAGACACTGAGAAATACTAAAGTCTAGGTGAGCCCCCTCTTGGGGAGAGGAACTATCCAGAGATGATGTTCTGGCTGACCACTAGGAATCTCTCACCAGAGCCCCTCGGTCAGCACTGGTGTGCAGGTAGCAACTAGGCTGGCAGGAAGGGAGGCAGAGGCACGGTGACTTGCTTTCCCTGTGGTGACCCATGTATGTGCTAATGGTGCATCCCTCCTCTCTCCTGCCACGGTTCCTCGTGCAGTGATGCTCTGGGTGCCCCACGCCCATGCTGTGTGGGCCTGCGTGAGGTCCTGCCCCCCTGGCTGTGTGTGCACCCCGGAGCGGAGCTGCTCCGTCCTCTGCGACCGCGCCGGGCTGGGGCAGATCCCCACCGAGTTCCCCTGTGAAGCCTCTTCCATCAACCTGGACAAAAACAGCATCAAGTTCCTCTCCGAGAGGGCCTTCGGGACCCTGCCCTCCCTCAAATCCCTGTCGCTCAACCACAACAACATCTCCTTCATCACCCCGGGCGCCTTCAAGGGGCTGCCCAGCCTGACGGAGCTGAAGATGGCTCACAACGAGTACATCCGCTACCTGCACACCAGGACCTTCACCGCCCTCCGCCGCCTCGTGAAGCTGGACCTGGCGGACTGCAACCTCTTCAACATCCCAGACAGGATCTTCATCGAGCTGCCTGCCCTGCAGGAGCTCTTCTGCTTCCAGAACAACTTCCGAAGGATCCCAGGTGCCATCAGGGGCATGGAGAACCTGACCCACGTCTACCTGGAGAGAAACAGGATTGAAGCGGTGGCTTACAACTCCCTGCAGGGCCTGAGCAAGCTGAAATACCTGAATCTGCAGGACAACAAGATAAATGTGATTCACGAGAGAGCTTTCCAGGGCTGTCAGAAGATGGAGTACCTGTACCTGAACGACAACTTGCTCAGCGAGCTTCCAGAAAACTCCTTCGATGGCCTGAGGCGCCTGAAGATGCTCAACCTGGGGGGGAACTTTCTCAGGAACATTTCCAACACCTGGTTCAGGGACCTGGGGGAGCTGGAGTTCCTCTACCTGGACCGCAACAGGATCAGCTACATTGAGGAAGGGGCTTTTGAGAACCTCACCAGCCTGGTCGCGTTGCACTTGAACAGCAACAACCTGACGACCCTGCCCTTCTCCGTCTTCGAGCCCGTGTATTTCCTGGGGCGGCTCTACCTCTTCCGCAACCCCTGGGAGTGCGACTGCCGCATCGAGTGGCTCAAGGAGTGGATGGAGAACTACAGGCTTGTCAGGGATATTCCTTGTGCCTCCCCCTCCTCGGTGGCTGGGATTGACCTGACGGACGTGCTCTACGAGAGGTCGCCAGAGGGTTACTGTCTGGACCCCGTGGAGCTGAACATCACTGAGGGTCCGACGCCGAGTGAAGAGCCTTGGACTACCACAGAGAGCAAGTTCAACAGCCTTATCTCCAAACTCTTGCTCCAGATGGGCCTTCCCGAAGAGGTGTCAAACACCACCGAGGTCTACAGTAACACCACGCAGATGGATGGACAGACCGAAGGGGTTTCTTCTGGCGTGGGGGAAAGCAGTATCAAGGGCTCTTCTTTTTATCTCCCAGCACTTTTTACAGTGATTGTTTTGCAGGGCAAATAGTCCAAGGGCTGTGTGGACCGTGGGTCCTGTTTAAGCCTTGCACCGACTTAGTCATTAGGGAAAAGTTTGTTTTGTGGGCCTTTGATGTGTAACTGGCTCCAAACTCTTCCACGCTGGGTTGGTTGGATCTGGCTCCAGATTCCCCTGGGAGCTGGTGGGATCTGCTTCAAGGCTGGGTCCCACTCTGGGAGAGAAACGTGCCCTGTGGGGTCTCAGAGAACTCTGTGGAAGATGAGGAGCAGTAAGGTTGAGTTTGCCTAGAGAGACGTGGTGTTCCCTGTGCCTCGGCAGGATTTTGATCCTTTCTCCCTGCTCTGTCCTGGCACAGGTGCAGGAGAACCAGATGGACCCATGTTTGTCCAAATGGTCTTCTCTGAGGCAAAGCTACTTAACAGTTTAGTGTCATTTCAATGTATTTAATTTTATTCAATGGATATATCGTCTCAAGGAATATATTGTTTGTATTTGTACATTATTTCATGGCATGGCAGCAGGGACAGAGCATGGTGGTGACAAATGCAGTCAGGCTTTACTAAATATTTTGTATTTCCACCACTAATATGTACCACATAATGTATCATTTTATGCCATACTAACCAACCATGCTGTAATTTTCTTTTATATGGCATCTTACATGTTTTATCTTTAAAATCTTCAATGAAAGCTGCTAATATGACTAGAAAGAATTATGTTTTATGTAACAAAGCACATTAATAAAATAATTTGATATTTTGCTCACAAAAATAAATTTACCGCTCAACCCTCTCCCTTTTTCTTTTGAGATCCTTGAGTAACTCTGGTGGGTTTTTTGTAGGCTGCTCAGATGGGTGCACATGAATGTCCTTTCATAGTCTTGAGCAAATGGCAAGCTATTTATTGCAGCATAAATACTTTCACTTAGAACCTGACTGTGCTTAGCAGCAACACTTCAAAATAAAAGTGACTATATGGAAATACATTTTTGTGATATTTTAACTACATTAAATCTTTATACATGGCTTATCATACTATGATGCAGATGTTCATGTGATATGATGCAATATATACAAACATTCATTACTGCTAAACTGTCGTGAAGTAGGAATAAAACCAGAAATTAATTTTAAGAAACTATCAAGTATTTTCCAAGCCCCCCTTTCTCCCCCTCACCTGCCCTTTCCTGACCAATGGAACATGAATGTGACTTCCACCCCTGCCCTGAGGGTGCTGGAGTGGCAGCAGCAGGGTGGGAGCCACCCTGGCTCACGCTTTGCCAAGGGGGTGGTTCAGTAGGGGCAACACTTTGGCTAAACCCAGCTGAGAGCAGCTGCCCTGGCCTCTGCCCCTTCCCCCAGGCACACACAGGATGGACTCTGGGCACAGAACACATGAAAAATGGTGGGTAATCTACAAATTTATGCATGAAGACCTTTTGTTAGTCGCTCCTGTGCCCTCTTACATCTGTGATTGTCTGGGAGAACCAGGGAAATAAATGAAGTTCTTCAAAGAGGGCTCAACCCTTCAGCAAAGGTGCCTTGGGTTGGGTGTGTTCACACTGGCCAGGCCAGCCATGAGTGAGAGTTAATGCCCTCAGGATCAAGCATCACTGGCATCCAACAACCTCACAGAGGGTCCCACAGACTGCAGGGAAAACAGCTCTGGAGGAAGCCAACAAAAATGAGCTCCTGTGCAAAATGGCTGTGAGCTCCTCAGCCTCCAGAGCAGCTGCCACAGGAAGCAGGGAAGCTGCTTTTTTGCCTGCACGTTTTTCCAGCAAAAACATGGCACCTCCAGTGGCTTCAAGACACGTGCCTTGGTGCATCCTGGTTTGATCTGCAGCACTCTGTCCAAAAAGATCTACTGCTTTCTGATTAGCACCAGAGATTTCCAGAGGAAAGCTGAGTACAGGGAAAACTAAACCTTCCCTGTTGCAATGGCTCCTCAGCTTTCTGTAGCTCAACCACAGTTTCCCCAGGGGGGGAAAAAAATGCCAGATGGTTTGATAAATGCCTATTTGACCTGTTCCGTGAACTAAATTCAATGAGTTTGGATTTCCAGGCTATTTATGAATCCATTAATCTTCTTAAGTGCTAAATTCATCTGTGCATTATAAGAGGCTGTTTTTCAAACCCCGTCCAGCCCAATGCTGTAGAGGCGTATTAGGTTAAGGATGCCTTTACAGGAGCACTATTTCATCCTGTCAGGGGAGGTTTATCAATAGGCTTGGCACAGATGGTAGGACACAAATGGTTGTATTTCACTTCCTATAAGTACGGATGCCTCATGAGTGAATTGTTTTCATAACCCACATTTTTATTTTCTGCACTGAAGTACATTAAAGCTGAAGATCGCCTTACTGTGCAATTGTTGAGTGGCTTTCAAGTCAATTAGTGCTTCTAAGATGCTTCTGCTTTATCTGCAAAATGCACTCTGAATGTGAATCACAGAATCGATTAGGTTGGAAAAGACCTCTGAGGTCATTGAGTCCAACCTGTGACCAAACACCACCTTGTCAACCAGACCAGGGCACTGAGGGACATGTCCAGTCTGTCCTTAAACACCTTCAGGGACAGTGATTCCACCAGCTCCCTGAGCAACCCACTCCAATGCCCAATCACTCTTTCTGTGAAGAAATCCTTCCTGATGTCCAACCTAAACCTCCCTTGGTGCAGCTTAAGGCTGCCCTCTTGTCCTACTGCTGGGTGCCCGGGAGAAGAGACCGATACCCACCTGGCTACACCCTCCTGTCAGGGACTTGTGGAGAGCAATAAGGTCTCCCCTGAGCCTACTCTTCTCCAGGCTGAACAACCCCAGCTCCCTCAGCTGGTCCTCACATATCCTGTCTTTGGATATGCTCCAGCACCTCAAAATCCTGCCTAAACTGAGGGGCCCAGAACTGGACACAGAACTAAAGGATCTTAAAATGCACGTTTTAGCAGAGATTGTGCTGTCAGGTGGCAGATGAGGGGGCTGTATATTGTACTTTACTGTGTGACAACATGTCTAGTGACCCTGGGCATAGATGATTGAAAGTTCCTTGTAGTCAAATACCCTCCCTGCTTGCCTCAGAAAGCTTTCCCTATGCTGCTGTAATACAGCTGTGGCTGGGATATGGTGCTGTACCTAAAGGGCTTTCAGCTTCCCTGCAGTAACAGGGACAGACTTCATGCTCTCCTGCTCAGAAATCCTGCTCTTCCCTCTGAGCCGAGGGATGAGCAATTCGTGTTTCCCATGGTACAGAGCATCTGGCAAAGGAGCACTATGAGCTGACTGGGAGAAGTCCATGTACATTGCTCTCGCTTTGCTCCTCTCTCCTCCATGTCACTCATTCCTTGTGTTACTCTCAGCTTTGGAGATCGTCTTCAGTGAGCACTTACCTGGAAGAGCAGCCTTTTGGGAAGGACAGCGAGGTATGGCTGAAGAATCTGAGGTCCTGGGAGAAGGCAATTTCACTGTGTGGTACCCAGCAGGACAGTGCTCTTCACTGGTGCAGCGGTTCTTCATGCTTTGTGGCAGTGACTGTCACATTAGAAGGGAGAAGTTGTGGATACAAATTAAAAAAAGAAAAGAAAAAATAAAAGAGAAGCACTCTGATTTTGGATAACACCTCTTGGTTTCAGAATTCTGTCCCAGTGTTGCGTTTCTGGAGGTCATACTTGGTGTTTAACATGAACACTGTTATGCCCCTTTTTCCCCCTCAAATGTAAAGCTACTGCCAGTAACCTCCTGTGAAATGTAGCTATTGACTGTTTTGCTTATATTGTGGATTTTCATATTTTTCTGCTTTGGAAGGAAGAATGAAGTCCAGGGCATGAGGAATCACTGTCTTTTTGCTAAAAAGACAGCAGCTGAGAACTGGAACTTCATGGCCAATTTTCCGGTTACATATTTTACCTAATTCTTGTCTTTACAACATCCAGCTGACAGCTCTTAAAAAAATTAAATTTTAATTTGTTGGCTTTTCCCTAATAACTTTTATGGTCACAAATTCAAGAGGAACCAAATCAATTGAGCTAGTTTCTTATCCCAGAACACTCCTTTGGAGTATATGAAACCTTGCAAGAAAATAAGCCTCTCATGGTCACTCTTGCCCCAGTGTGAGCGTCAGAAGACAGGGCTAGTTTGGGTGAGAAAACAGTAGTTTCTAGGCACATGACACATACCTTTGTAAATGCCTGCTTTTGTAGAGTCAAGGGATGGGTTTGCTGCACAAACACTAATAACACTGGTCCTTCCGTTTCCCCCTCCCAAATCTGGAAAGAGATCAATGGAGTTTGAAGCATCTGCTGCAGTGACCTCCAAAGCAGTTTTAAAAGAGCTTTGTGGAAAATACTAATCATGGAATAAAGAACATAAATTAGAATGAAAAAACCCACCCCCCCACCCCCCCCCAAACCCCCAACCAAACAAAAACCCCCCAAAAACCAAAACAAAACCCCACCAACCCCCACCCCCGAACCAAGCATCATAAGTATTACTTTCAAGAAAAGCAACTATTTTTAAAAACATTATTAAATAATACTGAAAATGCATAAGGTCTAAAAAGCACCTGTGCCAAGGGACACTCCCCAGTGTTCAGCCATTGGACAAGCTTTAGATTTGACATGATGGAGAAGCACCTACAGAACAAAACCTAAACACGTGCAAGATCAGCACCAGAGTTCTCTTTGTCATGGGGCAAGGCTGGTATTTTCAACTCTCTTCTGGACAGAGAAATATCTCCGTCTCTTGCCCAATGCCTGATTTTGTTGCCCCTGTGGTTAGCTGAACCAGTCTGATCTTGTACTCTGTGGTTAGTTTGAGCCTTGAATGAGAGAAGTTCATTACTTCTGCAGTTTTTCTCACCTTTGACCTTCACCACATCCTTTGATTTCTATTGTACTTCCTTCTTCATCTCTCTGTCTTCTAAAGGGCTGATTTCTTAACTTGCACAGCATAAATCTTATATTCTCTATGAAAAATCCCAATTTTAAAAAGACCTAAAACTTTCATTAGTTTTCTTACACACACCTGATGGTTTACTTTTCATGCATATCCTATGTATTTGCTTTTTAGATTAACAGCTAATTTCACTTTGGGCTTGTTCAGCATCTAAAATGGAGGGTTTGACCTGTCACAGGAGCTGCTTGGTGCGGCTGTAGATTTGCAAAGGGACAAGATTAAGATGCCCTTAAACTGGGGATAATAAGCATAAAATAAAAGCTAAAGAATAAAGAACAAGAACAAAACAAGCTAAACGGCAAAGATGGTGCTCAATTTCTGGTTTGCACCATGTGATTTACTGGTGCCAGCAAGGATCCAGTGTGAAGGGACAGGGAGAGATGCTCTCTTTATTCAGGACACAGATGAAGGAACAATTGAATTTAGGAAACACTTTAGCAAACCAGGCCCTGCATTGTATTTTAGGACACACTGTAAAAATGTTGCTCCAGCTCTGCATGGGTGAGATGGGATTATGCTGGGAACTGCAGGACGTATCTGTAGATGAGCAGACATGGGCTGTGGGCTTTAATTTTTGAATAATGTTTAGTTTTTATTTCTTTTTTGCTTGGACTGAGGGCTGACTCACAGGCACAGGGATATTGGGAAGAGGTCTAGGGAGTCTTGGGCTCTGTGAGGGAAGAAAAGGGGACAAGCAAGGTTTCCTTGCAGCAAGCAAGGAGACACTGAGTCGCTGATGGGGTGAGGATCTGCTGGACTCACAGCAAATTGCATCATGCAGGAATGTGTAAAAATACATGTGGCTCAGTGGGGTTTTAATTCTGGGCTTGTGGTGATGAGAACAAACCTGTGAGTGCACCATGCCAGGGGTAGACAAATGTGATAAATCAGTAACAAAGGACAACTAGCTGTGTGCACATAAATTGGGATGGAATTGGCAGTAGCAATTCCTCACCGTGCTGAATGGTTATGTCTCAGTGTGCTGTGACAGTAAGAAATGCATCAGCCACTAGGAGGACAGGCACCTCCTTGATGTATGAGCAAAGAGCCACAAGACAAAGTATGGAAATAAGCAGTAAACTTGCAATCAGACAAAGCTGGTTGTAAATATCTGTGCTGAAACAGGAGATTGATTATTTCAATAGGCAAAAAAGTAGCAGTGAATTTGCAGAGGCAGAATTTTTTTTAGGACAGTAAAGCTTAAAGGAGGTGTTGGTGAATTCCAAATGACTTGAAAGCCAAGACAGATAAAATAGATGTTGGCATGTGTAAGATAATACATATTGGAAGACACAACCTCAACTGTTCATGTGCATGGCTGGGTCTTGGGGAAAGTGAGACCTAAGAATGGCTGTGAAGAGCTGGTAGATCAACTGACATCATAAACCAAACAAAACACTGTAAATAACAGAGGCTGGGTTGGGACACCCAGCAAATAATGCAATAGGTTATTAAGCCTTTTACTAATACATCCTCATGTGGAATATGTCCAGTTTAGGCCTTGCACATCAGAAAAGACATAGCAGCAATAAAGTTTGGTGACAGAAGTAAACGAGATAAGTCAGGGAACTGAGATTTCTCATTACCTAGGAGTGGAAAGACTGGCTTTGTTTAGGAGAGACTTAGACAGGGGTAAGTCCTGTGGGAGCTACAAAGCTCCTTTTGTCTCCCTTGAAAGCATCTGTGAGCAAGCCAGTTATCCAGTGCTGCACAGACCATGGGCAGTGTGGGACACAAATGACCACAGATCATACAGATGAGTGAGACAGGGCACAGTGGCCTTCACCAGAGCAACTCCAGGGGATGTGGAAGTTGACTTTGATTCGTGGAACTTTTCTACTTTCCTCCTCCTAGCTGTGATACTTGAGGTCCAGCTCAGGACACCCTCTGGCTCAAGATTAGAGCACAGAAGGCATTTATGCCAACATCAACCATAAAGATCACCATGTTACCTTTGAGTATATTATATATGGAATCAACCTTTTTGAAAGGGATTTTTTTCCTTAAATCACTAAAATGGGATAAACCAGAGAACCATAGAATGGTTTGGGTTGGAAGGGACTTCAGAGATCATCTAGTCCCTGCCATGGGCAGGGGCACCTTCCACTAGGTCAGGTTGCTCAGAGCCCCATCCAGCCTGGCCTTGAGCACCTCCAAGGATGGGGCAGCCTGTTCTTTTGCCTCACCACCCTCACAGTAAGGAATTTCTTCCTTATGCCTAATCTAAACCTTCCCTCTTTCAGTTTTAATCTATTCCCCCATCCTATTGCTACATACCCTTGTAAAAAGTCTCTCTCCAGCTCTCTTCTAGGTCCCCTTCAGGTACTGAAAGTCTGCTAGGAGGTCTCCCCCTGAAAAAAAAAAAAAGTATTTGCCAGGAACAGTGTGGAAAACAGTGACAAACCAGCCAGCAGGCAGATGCAGGGACTGCAGGAGAAGGAGAGATGCAATTGGTGCCCCACTGGAAAAGAGTTTAAAAAACAATGCCCCAAACCTGCAAACTGCAAATAAACTAATTGGTACAAGCAACAATCATAAAGCCACCTACACCTCACAGACTGCAAGGTCCCAAATTTCAAGCTGTGTGTGCAGCTTCCTTGGCACAGTGAAGCCTTCCTGGTTGGGGTCTGCTCTCAGCCAAGAAAAGCCTCCTCCTTTCTTCCAGCCCTGGAAGACCTCAGTCTTTGGCCATGGAAAATCTTACACAGGATGGTGCCTGTGCAGCTTAGTATTAAAATTGCTAGTTAGTGTTTAATAGCTCTGATTTAAGTCAATCTCCCTGCATTTTGGGCAGTGAATCTGCATCTACAACACCTACTGAAATCCCAGTTTGAGGAGCAGAGGTACTGTGATGGGGTAAAATCTCTGATGAAACCCCAAGTCACCTCACAGGGATTGTGCCTGCAAACGCTGCTCAGGGGCTGGGGACTGTTCAGCATCACTGTCAGCTTTAGGCACCAGAGGAATTGTTAATGCCTGGATATTGTGGTATCACTTTGCAGCCTTGGCACTCTAAAACACGTGGTGTCAGCTCCTTCTCCACATGCCCAAGCAGATCACAAGTGATGGTGCAGGAGGGGACGTGCAGGAAGGGTGAAGGGACTTACCCTGTCACCCAAGCACAGCTCTCAGGTTCCTTTATCTGCTGCTCTGTTTCTGAGCCTCTATTTATTTTCTCTGTAGGCAACTTACCTTTCTGTTTGTTCATTCAATTCTACTGTTTAATTTCTATTGAAAGGTACCTTATAAATCCAAATAAGGTTGGGTAGGAGCTCTTGGACAGAGCGTGTTCAGGCATTTCAGTGACAAGAGGGTAAGAACGTGGTAATTAAAGCACCAGCCTAGACTGGGCAGCAACATTACCAAGTGATGCCTCATCACTGCACTCAGCCCAGAACAGTTTGTGAGGCTCAGGCAGAGAGTATCTTCTCACTGTGTGGATCCTGAAAGGTCCTTTCCAGTGTGAGACTCAGCATGTGAACGTCAGACAACACCAGAGCCTATGGAACCAGCCAGCTGTAGCACAGCTGGGACAACAGGCTGGAATGGGGAAGTAGATAGTGATACCCCCAGTGATCTCTCACTTGTATTAACTGTTTTAGTGAAAAAAACAGAGAAATATGTTAAAAACATATTAGTGAAAATACATGGCTAGATGAAAAAGTCAAAGCTTCTTGAATTATTTGGAGTCTTCCCATTGCCTTCAGGGGATTCACATTACACTGAAGGAGTGCTTCAAATTACAGCCAGAGGGGAAACCTTGAGCCCACGAACACAGACACACAATAAAGTTTAAGCTTTTTACTTTCTACCTGAAGTCTTACTAAATGAAAATCACAAATTGTAACAAGACAATGTTGGCAGAATGGAACCCTCCAACTGCCAGCACTGAAACTCCTTGGAGGACAACCCTGGCAGAGGCTCAAGCTGCTAAAATCAACAAGGTATTTTCCTGGGAGCAGGATCTGTCTCCTCCTCCTTCCCTAACACTTGGGAAATACTGCAAAGGCTTTGCTGAAATGCTTATTGTGAGGAGTGGAAAACCAGAATTTTTTCCTTTAAGGGAGTTGTCATGATTAGCCAACTTACAAACTTCGGAGACAAATCTTTTATTATTGCAGTTTATTTGTATGCATTTTTTTCCCTAACAATAAATGAAAAGTTTTGAAAGTTATTGTAATAAATAGAAAACAACCTTGTGAAATTTATTTTCTTTCACCTACCGAGTAACTTCATAAATCTTTACTGATTTATTAGCCAACACACTTACTGGGTTGTGGTTTTAACACATAGCTGTTGCTTTTGTTGTATCTATCCTAGTAAACAAAAATGGCTGTAAGGCAGAGTAAGGAGATGCTTACACGTTGAAATAGTTTAATTTACTGAAAAATCACTGAGTTTAAAAAACTTAATTTCTATGTAAGCCTGGGGTGGATTCTTCAGCACTCCGTACTATTGTGCTGTAACATTGTTGCAACCTGTAGTAGTTACTGTTTATTAAGATAAAATATTCTATAAATTAATTGATCTCTTGTTCCACATCTCCTTTGGTTACAACGGATGTGAATCTTCAAAGACCTTATGTAAGAGGGATAGTAAATCATACAGAGGGTTAAAACACATCTTCTGACTGGCAGGAAAACACACCTCAAAATCAAGTGTCTGTGTGTGATGTCCCCTGCTCCTCCCCTCGGTTACACAGAGATGGACCCAAGTACGAGCCAACTGCTGTTTTGCATCTATTTAAGTTTCCTGTGTTCAGTGAATTAGTCCCAAAGCACGTCTGCTCTCTTTCAAAACCCTGGTCAAGGTTTTGATAAATTCCAATTTTGATAAATTCCAGTTAGTTAACTGTGACAGTCAGCACAATCGTGTTATCCCTGATATATTCAGGACATGTCCCACCACCCTGACAATTTTGTGAAAAATGGTGAAGGCTTCATCTGTATGGCTGGCATGGAGAAACACTGACTCAGGCTGCAGCTTTGAGATGAGTTACACTAAAAATAAGCAAATTCCTCCTTTCCTCATGCCTATTTCCTCTGTGTAGACACTAAAAATAACTATGGCTACTGATAAGGGAAAATTTGCAAGTATTACTGTGCTAATACTCAACATGAACTCTTTCAAGGATACAGTGTGGAATGTGCTACTCACTCAGTTATCTTGCACAACACAACTGCAGGCTCAAATTACATATTAATTGTAAGAATACATGGCAGAGATGTGGCCAGATTTAATGCTCTTCTTCCTGATTGTCCCATGGCAGATACACCAGGGTGCACAGACATGTAAACACTCCATCACCCCTTGCCCTTTAGTTTTGCTTACAAAGGGTAGGATTACATGCAAAACAATCAGCTTTCTGTCCAAAATCTTAACTGAGAAATAAATTACTGAGGTAAAAACGAATTATTTGTTTATGTACAGGTCCGGAAAAGAGGCTTTTAAAAGCCTTTACTCTGAGGCTAAATTAAAAGAAGTCAGGAAGCTTCTGTACTTGTCTTAGTCCAGCTTTCAAAGGACTGGGGGAGGAGACTGCTAAAAATCACTTCAGAAGAAAGTAAAAACTGCTACAGGTGCAATTACTGTGCGTATCAGCAAGCAAAAAAGCAAAAAGATCCAAACCACTGTAAACATTTAAATGTTGGAAGTGGCTTTGTACTTTTTGTGTAGCATTAGCAGAAATGCACTCTCCTCTAAGACAAGCTTGTGCACTCATCCCCACGGTATGGACACAAGGCACAATCATTCAGAAGTTACCTCTGCCCTTCTTGCTCCTGCTTAATTTCCTGTTTTGCAGATATTTTAATTTATATGTGACTATTTGACATAATGTGCAGCAGTTTCCTTGGTAAGAGTTACGAATATCTCTTACCTCATTAAAAGTAGTGAATAAACTAGTCTGAGAGACAGGTTTATTAAGGAAATGAATATGCTTCAGATAAAGAAAGCAGAGTTTTTATGGCACCTGCTTCGGCTCATCCTCTGTCAATTTAGCTTATAAAAAGAGATGACTCTTACTCAAGTCAGTAAAGACATGTATTTCTCTGTACTTTTCACCAATCCTCTTCTTCCAAGTATTTTAAAGCCTGAAATTGAGTTCTAACTGCCTTCATTAAAGATGTTGAATACTATTTGGAGCCAAAGAGAATGGGACGAGAACTGTTTGCATCAAATATTTCAATATGGATTTACAAAACAACCCTGTGAGCTCTGGCAGCTTTCCTAAGTATTTCTTTAAATAATAGCACTCGGAAATAATGTCCTTGCAGAGAAGAACAAAAATGGAATAAATACTGGTTAGTCTGTGCTGTAACTTTTCCCAATGGCTCTAGTATCCAGTTCTTGGAGCATACACACCAGCTCAGTGCTGCTTGGCCTGCAGCATCTCATCTTCTGTGCTGTCCTTTCGAAATCAGCTGAGTAACCTTGTTGATGGAAGTTTCTGAGGTAGGTAGTGATAAGTGGCACAGCATTTTTCTTCACCCAAACCATATAAAAGGAAAACCAATGCCAAAACATATGGAAGAATTCAGATTTGGTGGTGAGATTAAAAATGTCCCTCTGATTTTAAACAGTTGCATGCTGTGGGTTGCATGGCAGTGGCCAGGATTGCCTAAACTAGGTTACCATTCCCATGCAATAATCTTACCACTCTGAGACATTGAATAACCTAGTGTACTTTTATTAAGTAAATGGAAGCAGAGGTTAATGAACATTTATTGGACCAACTTAACACCTTGAAATCACAGGCATCAGTCAGACTGAGAGGCAGCATACTGATAAGATCAAGTTTTCTTTACAAATCTACGAGCCCCTGTACAAAAATAAAGTATAAAAGGGGCAAACAGAAACATTTGTTTCTTCCCAATCCCAGGGCTGCTTCTGAGGTCACATTCAGCATAAATTTAGAGAAGTCCAAGAGGCACTCTAAATTATGCAGTGATATTTACAGTACAAGGAGGACCCTTCTCCAGTTGGAGATTGAAAAAAAATAAAACCCTGTAACATTAGCTCTGCATCTGCACGAGTCTTCCCTATGCAAGTGAGGCTTCCAGCTGAATTTGTGGCAGCCTTTTGCCCTCTACGTACCACACAAACAACAGAGACGCCTTGGAAGGGTTTGGGCAGGGCAGGAGGATCGGGCAGAACGAGGAGTCCTGGGCTTGCTCTGGGCTGAAACCTGCGCCTGGAGCTCACTGGGTTGCGTGGATCAGCTGAGCTTAAAGCCCAGGGTGGGGTTCCTTGTTAATCTTTTGCTACTGAAGGTTCCTACAAGGAAAAGAGTCTGTGGTAAAGAGGAGGCAGGACAGGACGCTAACTGATGTGCTTTACAGTTTCTGTCTCTTGATAAAAGCTTATACGGTGAGAAGAAACAAAGCTCTCCAAGTCAGTCGTTCTACTGTGTAATATTAACTGGAAGGTAGTTCCATTTAAGAGAAGAAAAGCGTATTAGTTACATTAAATCACTACTTATTGTCATCTACATAAGGCAGAAGCACCCTCATGGGCCTTAAGAGTTTTCTTTCCTTACAAGCTGGATACACAGAAACTCCAAGAAGTTCACGTTAACAGAGTCAAAAGTGTGTAGTTAAAACATTTATGATGGACTGTACTCGAATTATCAAAATTACTTTACCTGTTTAATGTGGTAAACATTTGAGATGAAAAACATGTCACTGAAGTCAGATACCAATGCTCACCAGAGAAGTTTGTATTTCTAACATCAGAAACACTCCATTGCTTGATTTTCAGTAGGTCTTCCCATCTTTGTGCTTTACTGGGAAAAGAGGTAGTTCTGAGAGTGAATGAACCTTGGATGAGCTCAGCTAGTGTGTAATACTGACATTGCAACAGCTGATCCTACAAGAACACTGGGCTAAGGTTCATCCAGGACTAAAACGACACAGCACAACTACTTGAAAAATTACCTCTTACTCACTAAATAGTTCACAGTTTGCACTATCCCCTTCTTCAGGGGCTAAATTCAGAACAGATGAGCACCTACTATTACTCTGATACCTTCCCTCCTGCTTATGCAAGGCCCACACTGATAGTTTCTCACGGGTTAGTCATCACAAAACTACAAACTCAAGGGACTTGGTTACAGTTCTTGTTTTGGGACGCAGCCACAGAACTGTGATTCCAGGTGGGACCAAATGATGGATTCCAGCTCCCTTCTGCACTGGGGGCTGCAAGCTGGGCCGCGAGTGCTGCTCAGAATGAACACTTGCCCGCCCTGGCTGGATGGGAGATGCCTGGCCAGACCTAGATTTCACCTATGGATATTACAAGAACAGAGGTTTGACCACTCCACCTGCACAAGGAGTAGGAAGGAGAAAATTAGTAACAGAATCACCCCTATCATAAAGGTTCAACCGTGAGACCCTTTTCTGATTATACCCCAAACAACTGGAACAGCCCACAGATCAATTACAGCTGGTAGTTCCACTCTGAGGAAAAATCCTTCGAGAACACTGTACCATTCTAATACAATCACCAAACTTCACACTATACAACAGCACAGCCAACCAAGCTCTGACGAGAAGTCATTTCAAGGAACACCATATCTCTGACACCTAAAAAGAGGTGGCAATGTTTGCTTCCCTTAACTATTTTCAGAAAAAATGCAAACCACCTGGGCCAGTGAGAACACGAAGAAGGGAAATAAAGTGCCAGGTCAATACATGGCTACATTTTCTCACTTGGCTCTCCTCTAATTCTAACTTTGTTGAACCAGTGCTGGCCCAGGCAGAGCAGAGCCCTGGGCAGACCTGCAGGCTGTGCCCTACAAGGGCTTCCCTTACAGACTTTAAGACACTTTTTCTCACTGCACGAGTCACTGGTTTGTTCTTCAAACTCCCTGTGATGAAATGAAGGACCCAAAAGCATTTAATTGTTGAACACATAAAAGGAAGTATATTTAAAATAAAAAAAATTGGTCAGACTGTAGAGTCAATTACCATTTTTAAAGGAATTTACAGGGCTGTTGCAGATGAGTCTTTTGGAATAGTCAGTTTATCGCAATGCCTAAACTGGTTTCTTCATTGCACAGTATTTTCTTTTAAAATGTGTGCATCTTTAAACAATTACATACATATTAAAAATCAGCATTTCTTTGCTTAAACTTAATTAAAACGTTAATACTCTCAGACAACACAGATCTGAAATGGTGAAACCAGTAATTGCCCCCTCCCACCTTACAACAAATTAAATTGAGACAAAATTACAAACACATTTCACTACATGATTATTATTAATAAAAATCAGTTTTTCTTTTTTTTTTTCTTTTTTTTTATAAAGTTGCCCAAAATGCAAGGGATGTGCATAGGTTTACAACTTAGTCAGAATAATATTTTACTTTATTCCCTTGGGTACGTGTTCCCATGAACGGAATGTACTTTGCTGTAGATTACAGGTTTTATCAACACAGATACACCAACGGCATGAACGCTTGCGACTGTCCACATGCATTAAGAGTCAAGACCCAATTTCAAATTTCTAAAAGTTTTACAGAGTTCTTCAAAGAGACAGTATCACATTATCTGGATGTTACACAAAAGTACTTAAAAATACTATCCTAGGGAAAAAAAAAAAAGAGCGAAAAAAGGCCTTTAAAATTTATGAATTTGTTTCGTAACCACTAGACTAATTACTTCAAATAAATAAAGGAAAGCAAAGTATTCCAATCCATAAAATCAGACTCTAAAAAGAATGTAGTGTTCCACCCCCAAGTTAAGGTAACAGAATCATATTATTATTACTATTAAAATAGATTATAGAAAGCAGCATCTATTTTGTGCAGTTTTTAGGGGCCCTTGAAATAAAAAGCTATGATTTCCAAAAATATAACATTCCAAAGGACTGAATAATACATATATTTAAAGATACATTTTATTAAAGTTTAGGAGAAATGATTAAAAAAAAGATACTGTCTCTTTAAATTAGTGTTTAATCTTTTTTTTTTCCCCCTCCTCCTATCTATTCAGACATGACAATAATTATATTTTAGGTCACACTACATCTAGGTAGTCTCTAGGGGCCAAGACCTGTTGACACAAGGTCAATAACGAAGAGGTTTTCCATGTATGAGGTGGTTCCCAGTAATGACAGATTTTTTTTTTCCTCAATTCTCTCATGCCCGGTTCTAGTAGACCCAGGAGACCGGGACCCACTGGGAGGCTGTACACACAAGCTCGATGGCTTCCTCCAGGTGCCTGATAGTCTCATCAATTTCATTGTTGATAATTGTTAGGTCAAAGTAGTGTGCATATGTTCTCTGTAAGATTTCAGACTCCTTCTGCAGGCGCTGAAGAGATTCGTCCTGTTTGTCGGGCAGGAAAGAAAACGGGAGAGAGACAAGTTGGATCATTTCGTGCTCTTCTACTACAGCTCCTCAACTGCTGCTCACGGAGAAGGAAATGGGCAGAAAAGCCCCAGGGAGGTCTAAGGGCTTTAGATCCCCCTCCTACAGCTATGGGGATCACACATAGGAGAAGCAGCACAATTCCCTCTGGAAGGTGACATTCAAACAGCACTCGGTTATTGACACAACTTGAGACAAACTCAGCTCTAGTGTTAAAAAAGCGAGGTAGAGGATGGAGGGTTGGAAAAGCAGCAAGGACATGAGCAACAGAGACCATATATGAATAAACTGGACAAAGTGCACAGATATTGGGCCTGTGTCCTTGTGAGAACATGAGAAACAGGAAAGGGGGTGTAGTCAGGTACCAGCTGTTCCCAGTTTTGGTAATGTTTTCTGTTCCACACCAATCCTCTGGGTCCACTTCCTGTAATAATCACTGTAATAAGGAAGTTCTCACTCCCTGTCACTCCTCTGCGGTTCCTAATTTGGAGCATGGTGTTTCCAGCACCTCTCAGTGTGAGGTCCTGAAGATGGACCAGGCAGAGACAGCGACACCAGACCCTGCTCACCCCACTTTGTGTCAATGTCTTTACAGAAACACCTGCATCCCCCCTGTGGGTGTCCTACAGGGCTCCAGGGATGCTGCAGCCCTGGGCTCTGTTAGCAAGGGCTGCCTGCCTGGGGCTACTGGATGCAAAAGGATGTGGGTGCAAAAAGACCTGGATGCAAAAGGCTTATTCCTAGGGCTCTGCAGCAATTTTAAGTTTGGATTGTCTTACTGCAAATTCCCTTACAAATTAAAAAAAACCCAAAACAACAAACCCAAAACATTTGTTGTTTTGAAGAACCTTGAAATAGCCACAGGAAAGCAAGCAAGTCCTTCCCATCCCACAGGTTTGGGATGAATATGGTGCCAAGTGATTCCTGCTGCTCTGCAGTATCTGTAGGCTCACTCTACTTGATCAATTAACTGGGACACACTTTACTAACCAGAGTTTTAGGCTGCAGGAAATACAGACACAGTGCCCATAGTTTTTTCACCAGAAATTATCCTGGGAATAGAATTTCATCCAGCTAATAAGAGACAAGATCTACACTTTGTTTTCTGTTTAAACTTCCCAAGTATTTGTAATTACAGTGACAAGCAGCTGTGGAACAACAGCTTTCAGGTCCTCTGAAGGGAACAACCAGCACTGGGACAGTTCTCCTTCCCTGTAGCAATGAAACCAGCACTTCTGGAGGAGAAGTTCTGTACCAAAGTTACAGTTTTGCTTCTCTCCTGAGGCTGAAGCCCCAAATGGGGAGGGGGCTTGTGGTGCGATGTTGCCTTCACTTTATAATCATTATGAATTTTATTCCAAGTCAGACAAATACTCCTCACATGCACTTCTGTACAAGGGATGTTCCTTATACGGACCATTCTGTATCACCAGCAACTCCTGAAACTTCTGCAGAAAATACCAGTGTGTGCAAACTTAATTTATGCTATTAACAGACAGAATAATACTAGCATTAAATGTTCTTGTGGAATACTGTCTTTAAGCCAAAAACCTAGTTAGGTTTTCTCACATGTTCCAAAAAAGGCATAAATTTATATCAGCTGAGCATTTAATGTTTTCTGCCTAAATTAACCTACAAAAAAAGGTTAATGATCTGTTATGCAGAGTATTTTCAGTGCTTTAAACATATCTAGCTAAGGTTAATTTTATATTTAAAGCCTGTCTTGTCAAAATCATATTGCACTTTGAAAAGAGTTTTAATGTCATGGCACAAGGGTAACAGTACCTGAAAAGCCCCTTGAAGCCTTAGAGCTGGTAACCCCACATGTAGCTTTTAAATTGCTATTCAGATTTCCATCAATGTTACTTTTATCTACAGGTGTGAGAATGAACTTTTCTCACTAGAGCATCCATCTTGCTGTGACTGACAGTAAAATATGAAAAAACAGCCATCTCATCTTAAAAAAACCCTAAATGTTTCAAAAATTCAGTAAATCTTACTATTTTTCTGACTTAGCTTCTCTTAGGTCCTACTTTACTATGCTCAAAGTGGTCTGTATTTTGGAATACCTAAATTTCCCAGCCTGCTGGAAATGTAAAACATTACTTCTTTCATATACTTTCATGGGCAGTAATAAGTTGGGGATAGGCCATTGCAGCAATTTTCAAAAAGGCTCAAACTTTCAGAAGTTCAGCAAAAAAAAAAGATATCACAGTTCTTGATTTTAGTTTTATTCTGGGACCAAATTTCACCTGGGTTTGTGATGGAGTATCTATTTGCACATGTCAGTTGGCTGTTTTCTCTGAATCTGTAAGACCTAAATGCCAAAATTCATCTTCAAAGCTAACACTCAAAATATTTGCTGTACCAAGTCCCTCTCAATTTCTCTAAAATTTCATAACTAAATTTTGAGTAGTGACCATCTCAGATTATTTCTCAAGAAGAATGTTCTTCAGCAGTTGTGCTCTCAGTAGTGTCAAGAAAGAATGTATTTAATCGAAGTGTTCAGCTTTCTGCAGACAGGCAAATGAATGGCCACAACTTCTGTAATTTAACATTTGTGAGCACAACATCTGCCTTTTCTGAAAACTTTCTAAGAAAAATTCCTTTTACTCTTTGTAGGGAGGGAGCAGAGCTAAAAATCAGAAGAATTTGGCTCAATAAAGATTTAGATGAAACAAGCAGAGCCTGTCAACTCCTCTTTGCTGCTGTCTGGGCAATGGGAGGTAGGAAACAGCTGGAGGAAAGAGGAACTAACCCAAAGTTTTCTGATACGCTCTCTCCTCTCTCTGTTTTAGCACAACAATCATCTGATTTAAGTTTCCTTTGTGGTTAGACAGGTGGGTGCACTCTGGGAGATTTCCTATATGATTGAAATGGGTCTTTGCAGAATTGCTCACAGTGCATTGTATATTCACTGGAATGCATAATACTTTGTCTCCTGACTCTTGCTGCTGGGCCTTGATTATTGAGACATTTTGTGTGGTCTGTGACAGGCTAAAGTTCTCAAGAGAGATTATGTTTAAGATCAGGCCTCGGCACTGATTTTACCTCAAAGTTCAGCTGTAAGAGTAGAAATTTTACTCTCCAGTTTTTTTTTTACTACCAGACAATTTTAGTGCAGATATCAAAAGTCATTATTATGTTAAACTTTGATTCCAATGACAAAAATAATGTTGATTGGGAACAGCATATCTACGTTCTAGAACTATTGCAATAATCAGGACTACCTTGTCAGCCCCTAGCTGGTACTTACAGGCAGTTTTCTGCACCATTTTGGCAGCTATGTACAATTAGTACGAATGCAGGAAAATGAAAAGAAAAGCAAAGATGAAATTTAAGAAAACATAAAGGGTGTGGGGGGACACAATCATTTACAGAAATGCTCTCAAAAAGCCTAAGCAAAATAAACAAGGCAGGGCAAGAGGGTAAACAGAAAGGGACACTCATTATGCAAATGAACCTTTCAAAAAGGAAGCATGAATGGGAAATAGGGAACACACACTCCTCGCCCTCTCCTTTGCTGCCTTGCAGGCTGCAAACACACAGACACAGTTTGCATATCTCCTCTCATACAGCCCAGTAAACACTGGAAAGTAGGATCCTGTATTTGGGTGAGGTCTGCTGCTATTACCATTGCCTGCCCTTCCCTTTCCTGAAGTTTAATTGATTCATAAATTAGCATGTTTTATAAGTGTAGCCTCAGTTCAGCAATTCATGTGCCTGGGTGGAACCCTGTGTGCACAGAGACTTTTGTCACAAGAGCTTGAAATAAAGACACAGTCTTACAATGTGCATACAAATATTTAGAACAGGATATTTTACTTCTACTGATATTTCTTTGGCATGAACAAGCATTTCCCCACAACTACTACAGAAGGTACACTTCTGTCCTCTTCTCAGTGCATCACAATAAACACTTTCTCTCTCATATAAGATGTCCCCAATATCTCTGTATTACAACCTAGACCAGGAAGATTAAAAGTTAAGTACCACTGGCAGATGAGTGAGGCCAAGGAGGACTCTTTGGGAGCAGAGACACAGGTGTGGAGGCAACAGATATAATTTCACAGGGTACTTGGCTGCCCAAGGGCTGCTGTAAATACAATGCTCGCTTGACATAGCCTCAGAATGATTTTTTTTTTTTAACTGACATGATGCTGTTTGCTTACACAAAGGCAAACTCTGAGCAGATTAGAAAATTTTAGTATTTTATCAAAATTGTACTGATTTACAGCATAGTATATCTAACTGCTGGTGTTGCCCTGTCTCTTCACTAACACGGCAAACTGTGATGTTCTGAGACATCTTCGTCTTTACACTCTTGAAATGTACCAGTTAAGACTGTGGGTCTGTAAGACACAGTGAAATTATACAACTTAATGCTCTGAAAGTGAAAAGATCCTTCTTCCTCTTCCCTTCTTTCTTCTGCCTATAAACTTTCACTGCTTGTTCTGGCATTTGTGCTTGTCAGAGTCTTTGTGAGCTGCCTAAAAACTGACAAAAATCCAATTTAGAGCTAAAGTAGCTCACTAAAGGATCATAGTGAACTAGTAGAATGCCTCAGCTGCCAGGAAAATTTTCACTCTCCACTTTTTATTTTAATAATCATTCAGGATATTTGCAATTAAAAATGTTTGTCTTGTTTCCTTGTTTCCTTATTTTCCTACAAGCCTCTGCAGTGATGTCATAATTTCATGCTCATAATATTGTAATTACATTTCAATAGAAACATGCTGTAGTGACAGGGCTTCTGACTTTATGTTTAGATGATCAAGGAGACATCTAGGAGATCTGGAACAAATTCATGGTCAAGTCCAATTGATTATATACTTCAATACCATGATTTAAAAAAGGCTGAGCAAATAAAATGTTTGCAAAAATAGTGTTTTCTCTGTTGTGAGCTAAATCCAGAATTGCTTGATATAATCTTTGAAATCAGTAGCAATCTGCTGAGTGGATACTCTATAAAAACCAAGTAGGAAATGTAGGTTATGGACCTCCACGGATATTTAGCATTATTTCACAAGAAATTACCCCTTTGGTCAAAGCTTCCAGTTCTTAGAGAAGAGTCACCAAAATTAATAAGCCTCTTTCTGATATGTATTTGCTGTGCAGGGGTGACAGCAGAGTCCTGCACACCCATTTGTTCAGCTCAGACCAGCTGTAATCCAGTGCTAGCACTGAAACTTGGAATTGAGTAATTTGTGCCAATTATTTGTCAAGGATTTGGAAATGAATCTTTGACGTAGGGAAGGGAATGAAATAAAGGAATATCTACTTTTAGAATATACCACGTGGCTCCTTCAACTTGAAGCTCACATTTTGAATTGGTTAATAAACAATAAATGTATCTCAATCAACTTAATGCTGTCATTCAATTGTCTTTCTGCCCCTCCATTTACAGACAAGGAAACAACTAAAGAGTCTGATCTGCATATTTGGATCTCACCCTTAATTCTGTCTCTGATAAGAGATTGCAACATGCCATACCTCATTAATGCCTGGGGTAATCGTAGGTGCAGCAATAAAAACAACAAAAGGAGCAAACTCTGCAGTTCTCAGGACCTTCAATGCCTAGGTGAAAAAAATCAAACACTTTAGAGGAAACCCCAAACAATCAATGAGAATTAAGTTTAGTCACACAAGCGAAATACACAAATTCATGACTTACCAATGCTGGATTTGTTTTTAACTGAAGTCAAAGCCTTAGTAATATAGTCACTTAACTTTTTGTATTATTTTACATTTTTAGTGGTCAAAACATATATTTATCCTTAATTTAAGTGAGTTTATGAGACAGTAAAAGCTTTAGCATTTTCAGAGAGGCTCTTGCCATACAGTCTCAGAGAGTGTGGAATTTTGTTTGCATTTAAACTTATTGATTAAAGACCACATACAAAAATTCAATCATGTCATAAATAAAGAGCCAACTGAGTTTTAAAATATTGGATTAGAATACAATTTTTGACTTTTTCTGCCTACTAATACTTTTCAATTATTATTTTCTTAAACAAATGGAAATGTGATGTGAGTAGTTCAAAGTTTTAAAGAAGTCAGCATAGCACTAAATGCAGTAAAATCCCCTAAACCAAGTCTATGCAAGAGGAAACAGTTTTCATTAAAGGAGTTGTCTTACTCCTAATTAACTGAGTGACACAGAGCTGCCATATGTGAAACTCTGTTACAGATCCAGGAGAGACTGAAGTGCAGGACAGCGAGTAAACATAACTCAGCTGAACTCAGAGGGATGGACAAGATAAAGTAAGACCACCAAAGGTCAGTCTGTTTTACCTTCTTCCACTTTGTGTTCTCCAAAGTTCTTTCTTTTTAAAGAAACCAACAAAACAAAAAACCACAATCTACCTTTTTTCCGAGCTAAAAGGTTTTCATCTCTGCTGCTTGAACCCCACCAATATGTACCATTTATGTACCTCCTCTAAACTCTGTATGTGACATTCAAGAAAACTCATATAACTAGAAGTACCCAAGGGAAAACAGGCAGGAGGTGTAAGATAACCAAGAGTAAGTTCTCAAGCAGGTTGCCCTTAATCAGCTGAGATGGATGAATGAGGAAGCTGCTTAGGAAAGAGGCTTGCTAGACACACTTGCTGGAGGAAGTGCAGCAAAAGCAGCTGTTACCAAATGTAAATATATCCTAACAAAGATTAAAATGACTTCTGAGAATTGCATTGCCTTTGAAAAATGCACGTTGAAATGTTTATCAAGAGAGTTTGCTGTTAACAGCTGTTCCATTTGAACTAAGTACAGATGCTGCTTTCCCTGAACACTGTTAAATGTGGGATTTTATTTTTCAGAACAGCACCACACCAGCATGCTATGAATTGTCAGGTATCTTATTTCTGTTATTAAATTCTTAGAAGAATTTGATCTTTTTGAATCCATTCACAATGAAGAAAGATGGTGGCAAATCTAAATACATGACACTGGTGACAATTTTGTCTTTCTTCCCATTTCCTTCCATCTGCTAGAATATAAACATCACATTTGCCCATATTCATGTTGTTCCACTTAACAAAATATATGAACAGGTTCCTGTGAATTGCAAGTAATGGATGTTTCAAAGGAAAAGTATCAGAATTTTCCACAGAAGATTCTATACAAAGAATAAACAAATTACTGGTGTTCCTTGAGAGCCTGATTTTTATTCCTGCTGTCTTCTGAACAGTACAATGCCACAACACAGAAATGAGTTTATTAAGTAACAACACTGATCTGGTCATTGTGCAAACAGGATAAATACCAGTGATTGACCACAAATGTTTCTGACTGTGTTCATTAATGGTATGGAGTCAAGAGTCACTCAGGAAGAAGATTACCCTCCAATACAGCACCATAGAGAATTTTTTGAAAATACCAGAACACTCCTCCTGGCAGGCAGTGACAATCACTTGTTTCATTGGACATGAGGCCAGTACAGTAAAAAGTTAGAGGGTAAGTAGGTTTTCAAGCTACAGTGATCACTAAACTATGAATTTGTTTCTGTTGTATGTTCTTCTAACCAGATGATTACCAGAAATCCACTTCACAGATTGATACCTTAGTGGTTCAAGGACTTTTGTTCCACATTACTTTATGTATTACTTATCTAGTGTTTAATCAATAAAAATAAATAATCTCGATACAATAAGGCTGAAGGATTTGTGATGAGTACCACTTTTATATACTTCTAATTAGTTACCTGAGGTTCTACATCAAGTATTGCAATTAGTCCCTGCTCATGGATCTTTCGTATTGTTTCCAGTTTTGTCCCATACATTGCATCCTCATGGCTGCCATATTCCAAATACTCATTGTTTGATATATCCTGCATCATTTGGTCATGTGATACAAAGTAGTAATTTTTGCCATTTTCTTCATCTTTCTTTGGAGGTCGGGTTGTGTCTGAAAATGCAAAATATTTTAGTACAGAAGCAATATTAAGCTTACATATATGGCTCTGTTTGTTTGTTTTTGTTTATCAACACTTATTCACTGAATGATAACCTGTCAAATCACACACAGAGAACAACAAAGCAGGAGCTTGAGGTATTCAGAATGACAAGCACTGGGAAAAGCAGGAGTCTGAGGGATATGTTTTGGGAAAAGCAAGAGAAGAATGGATGCAGAAAAGGTAAATAATCAAAAGGCAACAGAGGAAGAACAGAAGGTCATAAATAACCTTTACCTGGTTATGACTGTAAGACTACCAGCTGCTTTCAGTAGCCAAGAAAGGCCAGATCTCAGTTTTATAGATTCTAAACAATTCAATTAACATTTCCATTTCAGCCCAGGGCCCAATCCTGTTCATTAAGGATCTGGATGCTGGGACAGAAGGTACCCTGGACATGGTCCTGGGCAACCATCTCTAGGTGGGCCTGCTTGCGTAGAGGGTTGGATGAGAAGTAGGGATCCCACCCACCTCATGATTCCATCAGCCATCTGCTTCTCTTCCCCCACCCCCACTGATATCCACTTGCTTCTCTTTCTTCTAATATTACCTCACAAACTGATTTACTCTCATATTTTTTCCATTATCATATTTACGTTGGTGACAGATCTGAAACATCACATCTCTTCCCAGTCTACTCCCTTTTCTTCCAACAACCCTACCATAATGTCAAACAAGGTATCCAAAATTGAACCAATCCTCTACATTTAATTATACCTATTACTGTTCTGAAGATTAATTAACGATGTTCTGAGGATTAACTAGCATATTTCAAAGATGAAAAGTTCTACAGAAATATTATAGATCATAGTTATTTTAAGAAATTCATGAACAATGGATTATATAAACTATATAATATCACTATACTACTCACTGATGCCCTAGGTCTACTTAATTTAAATGTTCATAATTCTCTTAAATCCTCTTCTTTTCTAAAAACATTTCTGTATTTTCCTTTTTTTAAAAAAAAAACTTGAGTGCTTATGAGGTTTTCTTCTTCTGATTGTGAAAGCATAAGTCTAAAAAGTAGGTAAGAACCTGATGACTTGTGGCCAAAAGTGATGAAAGCTACTTAGCTGTATCATACTTTTTGAACATATTACTTTTCCTGACTTATGTGGTAAGAGAAGTATGGCCTACCAATCTTTTTAATTACCTACCACTGTGTGTGACATGATCTTTTTGATCAGGTTTTCAGTATGTAGATAACTTCTTCATAGAGCATTCCCCAAAACTCCACACCCAACTTAAGGCCCATCTCAAAAGCTACCTATTCTGCCACGGTTTTGTAAAAGAACGCAGAAAATGCGTCTTTTTAGTCTTCTTGTATAATCAGTGAAACAATTTCAGTGCTTCCACAGAGCAGGAACCTAATGCAGGCAACCTAAGGCATGGTTGTCACCGTATAAGTGAGTTCATTGTAATGATACATGAAGATAAAATAACTAGTTCAGCTTCTCCCTCCTCACAGCAATACAGTACCTGAGAGAGACTGGGTGAAAAGCAGACTGTAAAACATTTATTAGGCTCTGATTCAGTTCTTTGTAATGGAGATCATATTTGCTGGATTACTTACTACCTTTCCCCCATATAATCTTGTCTGTATTGAATAAAATAAGTACAATATACATCACACACTCCTGGCACCACACTTCTAATTCAGGATTTTAGTGTCTAGATATAAAGAGCAGTGTGACAAACAGTGCAGTTTCACTTTGCTGCTGGCGTGATCTAACAGCAGATGCTTTCTGTTTTCCCACTCCTGGCTGACTGGTCTTTATCTGACTCCTTAGCAAGTGAGCTTACATCAGCAGCCAACCAACTCTTTTCCCATTCCAAATTAGGTCTACAGACAAGCTCTTAAAAATAATACTTTTAGCAACAACGAAGTCCTTATAGGTAGAAAACCACCTAACTGCAATTTAAAAATAAAGCACTAACAAAGTGTGAAGAAAATTAAACTAATGCACAGTGGTCATCAGTGTCACTTCTGAGCCACAAATGGTGTTTCTGAAGTCAGTCTAGAATAGAGTGGACAGTTAGGGACTGGATGCTCTTGTTTCATCGTCCTTAGCTTGAGGAAAAAGGGTGCATCTCCAAGAGATCATGTAATAGCATATGCAAATCCTGCCCTGGTATTGATAGAGATTGTCATGAAGGGAAAACACCCTGTGCTCTTTGTAACAAACCGCTTGTAAGCAGTGAAGTTAACTGTGTTTTCTTTTCCTTACTGTCATCTCTGCAAACTTGAAGTTACTTCAATAATACCAGACTATGCTGTGAGAAGTAATTAAAACATTCAGATAAGGTACACATTAAAGGTTTCCCCTAAATCCAGTTTATATTTCTTCTCACGGGAATTATAAGCAGTTAAAAATGAGAAACGTTTTATCCTTCATTCTAAATCAAGAAACATTTGGGGTAGAGAGAAGCAAGAAGTTAAAACTACTTATTACCCCTCCCTTTGGTAAAGCAAAAGAAACACACCCAGTCCTAGCACAGTTCCCAGCTTTAGGATTTGTGTCAGCAGAACTGAAGTAGAACTGCAGCAGAACAACAGGGGTGTTGCCAGGGATGACACAAACCATTTTGCAGCACACTGAACATTGCTACTCACGAGGAATGGGGTAAGCAAATCTGTCCGGATGTTTTGTGATGAGTGTGTTTTTTATGTGTCTCCTTCCGACACCGTGTGCACCTAATCCACAACACAAACATGAGTTAGAAATTTGCCACCAGAAGAGCTTCAAAACTAAGCTGTTATGTTCAGAAAAATAGCTAAAAATTACCTAGTAAGACTAGTGTTTTCCTTTTGAATGCTGGCAGCTTTACTACTTCTTCGTATGTGACGAGATCTAATTGATCAAACACTAAAACACAAAAGAAAGCCCCGAAGGGATAAGAAAAAAGGCATATTAAGAGTGACAATTAATTCTGCTACAAATTATAACTTTAGCAAGTTTTAGATTCATAATACAAAGTGATATGAGAAATAAAACCATTCATTATGCAATTTTAACACAAGTGTTCATTTAAAGAACTGTTAAGAGCAGTAACAAAGCTACTGAAATGCTCAGCACAGTTTGCATGTCCGTTCATGCAGTACTCAGCAGACCACAAAAATCAGCTCGAACAGCATGCCATTCACGTCTGCATTCCTCAGAAATGGCAATACTAAAGAAAAATCTGTAGACAGTGACCAACATGAATACAGTATGAGAACATCTATTTACACTGAAGATAGGGATACTTTCATAATAACGTTTTAACAAGATCTATGAGAAATGAATAAAGAGTGTTAATACTTTTTGGTATTTATTCTTTCAAACCACCACCATTTAACTGTAATTAGAGTTCTCTTCAAACACACGTGCTCGTTAAATTGACATGCTTTTAAATCTTGTGACAGAATGAGGAATTCTAATGGAAAGTGATGGCATTACATAAAAGAACCTTCACCATATTTAGGGAAAAATTGTAAAAGTATTATTTCAGATATCATTTCAACTGCAGTTGAAATTGGATGAATTCCATCATGTCTATCAATCTGTTGTCAATTGCCAAGGAATATAATGATCAACAAATCAAGTTTTGTTCATTAAAACCAGCTTATTCTTCCCGTGCTCAATAACACATCATCTCTGGTAACTCTTGCAGAATTCTAATGAAAAGAGAAGCCAGGAGGCTGTTACTTGTATTTGTAAAGATTACAGCCATCAGCAATTGTGACCAGAATAATGAACAAGAGTTAATTTGGTCCAACTGCAAATTAGTCAATTGATACCTTCAATTGCTTAAGACCTTGAAAAGATACAGATATGAAAACTTCCTAGTCCATTTGAAGCATTTTGAATTTCATCCTAAAGAAAAATCTCTTCCAACCTTTCCCCAAATACTACAAACAAGAACTTAGTCATATTTTTCTTCCATTCCACAAACACAGAATTCTTATTACTGTCCTTTTTGCAACTTCACAGTATTTAAACTACTTAATAATTAATTCCATATTAGAAAAGGCTAAAGATCTACAACATGCTAAACAGTTTTACCATTCTAACCATCTAGGCCTGTGAGTATCTTTTCCCATCAAAAATAATAATAAAAAAATCAACCCTTTATTTTCTTCTTGAACAAAACCGTGTTATGTTAGATACAAACAACAGGAACAAACAACAGAAATGACACATATTAATGCCTTTACCACAAACTAGCAGCATGGAAAAGATGTGTGTCAGCCTACATGGATTTAACTAATGATTGTAGGGTTTTCAAATGCAAAAGAAAAATGATAAATTTTTCAAAATACACAAGATACGAGGAATACAGGGCACATTTAAAGACTGAGCTTCAATGCTTCTGTGTTACTAGCTAATAAAGAAAAGGAGTTCTTGAAAGGAAACAGTAAGAAGCAAATAAAGAGGCATTGTCACTTGACAGGTTACTTACATGCACAGAGGCCATTGGGAGTAAGACAGCATGAAAAATGTACAGGGGTCATTGAGATATGGCTTGTAATATATTAGTAAAATAAAAAGTATATGCACAAAATAAACTTTACCATGCAATAGTCTAAACACAAGGCAAATAAATCACATTAAGAAATGATAAACATATTTTATAAAAGCTTGGCAATTTTCTACATTATGCATAATATGAAGCATAGTTTTAGTATGTTCTAGAGACTGTTCTTTTCTGATGTCCTGCAATAACATTTCAGTAAGATATAAATAAAAAATACATCTAGATACCACTGCAGTATCATAAAAATATCAGCGAATCTAAAAATGAAAAAGTATTTCATTTTTTCTGGAGGCTTTTGTTCAAAACTGACTTTACAGTGATAAAACATACGAGTGGAGGAAAGAAAAACAGGATTACACTTTGCTTGTAAAGGAGAATATATCTGCTTCTAATTCTAAAAAGTAACTGAAATTGTCTCCTTTTCACTTCATATGCTATGTCTGATTTGCAGAATAATCTCATTTCTAGTTCCAGTAATATCCCAATGTACCGCACGAGCTCTCACATCATTAGTTGGCCACACAAATCTTAGTTGACTATGAAGTATTTTACTGGGTCATTTCTCAGCATCCCAGTTCAGTCTCAGCCCTAAGGGAGTCCAAATAGATTACACACTGCTGATCAATGTATTGAATTTTATACTAAGATATAAGAGAAATAAATTCTACTTTCTTGTAAGAGCAATATTTTGGCATCGATTATACTTATTTTGGATCCAAAGAAGAAAAGGTCTGCTTTTTATTCTTTCAAGTTTGCAAAGGCCAGTGTTGGTGTATTTCTGATTAACAATACCAACCATGACAGAGTAATTCAGAAAAGGTGAATTCAGTACCACCTTAGTTAAACTTAAGACTCATGTAAGCATTTCAGTGAACTCTTTATATCCTACATTTGGTGTCATTCCCTGGAATATTACTGGCATCACCTCAAGACCACTAAGATCAATAAACATTTCTAAGAGAAATCCTGACTCTAATCTTGACTCTTTCATTAACTTGGTAACTTTTTAGGGGAAGGGGAAGTGCTGTTCTGAAAAGAGCAGGTTCCTTGTGGTCATTATGATAATTTTTAATGTTCATAATTCTAACTTTTGACAAACACTGTGCTCTGATGTAAGGTGACTAACAGCACTGCTGGTGGCAAGCACTGAGGCAGGCAAACTGTGTGACTCAGTGCTGTTAACCTTCTCCAAAATATTCCCCTACATCAAGACAGTTAAGTCTAGACCACCTTGCTTCCAGGGATTTAATTGGTACAAAGTCTTTGAGCTATTTTGCTCCTAAAATATTGCCTTCTCCTTCTCCTTCCCTGGCCATCCTCTTCCTTTTGCTTATTCCTTTGTAGCAGGCTGTGCTTACTCACAGTGACATTGTTATGTATTTGCACTGAGAACTGCAGTAAGAAATGTATCTTCCCTAAAGAAAAAGATCAATTATTTTTGTTGGGCTGTTCTTCAGTTCATCCAGTTAACAGCAGGGCCTGCAAAGTTATACTGACACAACTGAAGGGAGGAGCAAGTGGGAATGTATGTGGGAACAACTGAGAATACTTTGAAACCTGTATTAAGTTGATTTAGGACATAAAACCCAGTTTACTCTCAACAGTTTTTGTTAACACCATAATTAGGAAAGCGTGGTTAGTGCTACTGCAATGAAGTGAAAACATTACAACAACCAGAATGTTAAACCAGGAAAAAGAAGGAAACCAGTTAAAGCTTTCCAATCTCTGCTTGCAAGGGCTTTCAGGGTAACGAGGCATTTTCTATTAACTCTGAACATCCTAAATGCAATGGTGAATTAAGGAGGATAAATGACAATGACTGCTATTTGCCTTTCTTGCCTTAGTCATTTTCAAATGACTTCTAAGGAAACATACATTTTGTAGTAGTGATCCATAATGAGCTCTAATACTGCATATAAAATGTGCAGGTAAAGAGAAATGTGGAAATATGGATTTATATTGTTTAACTGGTGTCTTCAACACTGCAACTGAAAACCCCCCAGAAACTACTGCAATATATAAAATAGTTCCATTACACTGCTTGGACAGGTATATCTTTTGTTCTAGTAAAATCTCTGCCAAGAGACCACAACATAAATATCACAGAAAGTGATAGGAATGCAAAAGCAAGGGAAAAATTGTTGAAAAGCAGTTTCAGCACATTGAGTATTTTGTATTAAAAGAACTAAATTCTGCTCATGAATGAAGGGGTCTTTCTCCTTTACTACTAAAACCGAAGAACTTCACTTGACAAGGATCTCTTACTTACACTTTACTTTCAAAGTTTTCTAAAGCCATTAAATTTTTTCAGCAGTCTAAACAGAAACCCAAAACTCAGGATTCAGGCAGAAATCACTGCAAGGAGGAAAAACTTCAACAGCTTGTTCTATTTGGTAACTGTAAATAATACACTGACTATGCAATGGACCTTATTCCACTTCCAGCTGTAATGCTTCAAGAAAAATGCTCTTTAATGATGTTCTCACGTATATCACCTATAACTATAAATGCATATTAACAAGGATGCCACTGAGAAGTCTCCAGAGCATAGTACAGTTATACAGATTGTAATAGCCACATCCTGTTTGTTTTTAGTGCTTCTTTAAACATAAACCCCCAAACAATGTAAGCCTGTATTAGGGCATATTATGATGCATTGGTTTTGTGGCAGCTTGCCTCTCACTGATTAAGCTCTGTTTAAATAGCAAAGAACAAGCAGAGTAATGTTGGCATAATTAGAATTTTACTAATATTTCCCTAAGTAACTCCTTAGGTTTATGTAACAGTGCCAGCTGAACAATTAATGGCAAGGCTTAAATTGCAAAAAAATTTAACTTGTTAAAGATACCTGCATTTTTTTTTTTTCATACCTGCATTGTGCTTTGCCAAATATTTATCTTTGTACTGCTTTTTTTTCTTTCCAAACCAAGTACAGCTGGCCTGTTGCTCCTGTTTGGTCTTCTCCATGGCAATACAAGCGACTCGCCTGGCATATGGAGGAGAAAAAACAAATTTTGTTGTAATCAAGGGTTTTTAAAAAGCTGCACAGAATGAATTAGAAAAGTAAGACTTTTTTTATAGAACAAGAGTACAGGAAAACTTTTAAAAACATTTTTTTGGATGACTTAAAAGAACATGTATACAAAGGTATTTTGATATAAAGAATATCTTCTCAGAGGCAGATCTTGACAGCTCACAGATGAGGTGAGCACAGGAGGGAAGGACAACTCCTGGGATGGATGTCGACCACCTTGCAGCAGAGCAGAAAAGCACAAGGTCTGAAAAGACCACTTTGGCCTAAATTACTTCAGAGCAAGTTTTCTTGTGTTTTGGAACTGATCTGAGGTCAATCTTTAGGATGAAGTATCATAAGTGACCCTGTTGCAGTGTGTACCAGTGCCCTCCTTATGTCAGGCCTTGCACAGGAGCTCCTGAGATGGAACTAAATGTCTTCTCTACCTCTGTTTCTCTTCTGGCAAATTCTCCTTTTGCTAGTGCAGGTGGCACAGGTGCTGTTAAACCCTTTACAGCACTCTAATTCTGTTTTGTGGCAAATTCTGTATGAAATATTTTGGGCTAAATTATCCATATTGATAAACTTTATTGAGTTATGGCCATACCTTTCATGGCCCAGGACTTACTTGCCAGAATTTGTGCTGATACGCTTAAAATTTTTACTGAACAGCTTCTACAAGAGGTTGTTTAAAAGCTCTGTATTGTTTTTGTGGTACTTATTGCCATTGCTGTTCACTGAACCTGTGATTCAGGAACCTTTGCACTGTGATTTTGTACTGCTTTTGACTTGAAGACTGAAAAAGAAAGTAAACCCCAAAACTCCCTCAGTGACCTTTTTGCTTGACATCTTGCTGAAACTTTATTCCTGCAGCACTTGTATGTAAGCAGTACTAACAAAAACACTGTTTAGAGGCTGAGAGGTCAATTTGACTCCCTTATGTAAATGATTTCCTCTAGTTTACCCCAAAGCACGATGTTTACTAGCACATGTTTATTTTTCTAATCTAACCAAACCTGTGATACTGCATGTAACTCTACTGCTATGTATATACAAGAAAAAAAATCAATACCACACAAACGGAGGCAATAAATAGATTTAAAAAAGAGAAAAAAAATAATTCAAAAACTAGCTACACAAAAATGAAAGACAAATAAAAGCAAAGCTAAATTAATTTTTTATAGAAAACTTAAGTCATACCATTCTTGAAGCTCAGGAGAAGGAATAAGACCTGCAGTACCATTTTTGGAGTTCTCAAGTTTACCCTGCCACCAGTTATGATCATCTTTGCTAATGATTTGGATGATATCACCAACTCGGAATCTGATGCCAGCTTCTTTGCAAGGAATGAGGTCATCCTTTGCTGGATCATATTCAAATTGTGCTCTTACATATATCTATAAAAGAAGAGTTCATAAAAGACACTGCAATATTATTACTGCTATGGTATAAAGAGTAACAGGTGATAATTTGACCGGTGAATGCAGCTACACATACTGGTTGCAACAAGCAAAGGAAGAAACAGAATGGCAAAAGCATAAGTGGTAGTTGAAAATGAAACAAAACAGCCCACCCAGCAAATGATGGAGACATCTGATATTAAAAAAAAATAATTTAAAAAACATTAAATAGGAAGTCCTGTATTGCACCTATCACATAGTTACGTGGGAGCAATCTGGGAATTCTCTGCATGGGTTTTTCAGCAAAAGTCTGCTCCATATAAATGAAGCTGATGATCCGAGCAAGTTACTCTCTAAGAAACATTAACAGAAAGATTTCAGATTCTGATTGCACAATTTAAACCAATATACCAATCCTTTCATGTGTGTTATTGAGGCCTCAACCCTAGAAAATAAAAATAAAGGCAATCTCCAGTTTTGGTTGCTAATTGCAGCCAAAGTATCTTAAAATTGCAATGAAATGTCATGCCCTAGATGGGCAATTTCTACAGTATGTGAACTTCAAATATCCCCCTAGAGCAGCTCAGAGAGCCATGTATACACATACTGCTGAGTTCCTTACTAAAAACTGACAAGATTTAAAAACTCCCAACAATTACATTGCAAAGTAATTCTCTTCATATAAACTGTAACACTTTTCAACTTTGCTCTAATTTTGCTCCAAAAATAGCTGTAACTATGCAGTTTTAGAACTATTCATGGCACTTTAAAAAGTTCTATCATAATCCAATCTGCAACCCAATATATGATTAAATTAACTTAAATTGGCTAATCACTTCTATCTTGTATCTGATGTATTTTTATTGGTTTACAGTGAGAGCATCAAATGGCAATATAAATATAGAATTCAACCTTTAATATACTAAATCTGACCCTTGTTCTGCTGTGCATTGAGTGTGTGAGTTTAGAGAAACAACCCAACTTCTCTTAATCACCTGAAAAGCAGGATATTTTGAAACCAGTTATTTGTTTATTTAGTAATTTGTTTTCCATGAAGTAATCAATACTGAACCAATCCTATTTTGCCTCAACCTTATCTAATACAGGGTCTAGAAACATCAGCAGTATTTTTGCCATCTAGAAGCTTCCTTGCTTTTCAAGTCCCTGCTCCAGTCTGAGCCATTATCCACCATACAGTGGCAGCTCATGCAACATTACAGACAAAAATATATCGCTCATCCAAGCCCTTGGTGTCCTCAAGGATGACAAACTACCAGAAAAATATGCTGGTTCAGTGGGAAAAGACTCTTAAAAGAACCAGGTAACTATAAATGGTGTGAGTATGAGAAACACCATTATTTTTATATTGCCTTGAACGAAGTCTCTTCTGGGAAAAATACCCTACAAGAAGCAAATGAAAACCTAACACAACAGCTTGGAACGTCTTTCATGGAGCCTTTCCAGCTTTACATTCAGACAGCTGGAGCCTTCAGAAGACAACAGAAAGTTGAAAGAATTATATATCTGTAAACTTCAAAAACGGAAAATGAAGTGAGAGCAATCCATTCACATAACAGATATTCCAGACAATTTATCCTGACAGCAGTATAAAAAGATTTTCAAAGACAAGAGATAATGCAGTTAATTGACTTTTTGAATGGAATTGCAAGAGCTATTATCAAAATTCTTGGTAAAGAAAGAGGCTGAGTACACAGTTAAGGATTCTGAGGTAGATTCTGGAAAGACTATATATAACTGGAATATTTACTGAGATGAATCACAAATCACTTGACAGTATGTGTTCATTTGGAGGCTGTGGTAAAAAAAAAATTAAAATTCTTAAAACTGCAAAGAGAATGATGGGGAATCCTCTCCAGAGCCCTTAAGGGCTTTCTTGGAATTCTCTGGAGAGGGAAGGTCTTTGGTCCATGATGACATGTACTACCAGCAGGTCAAGGGAACAAAGGTTAAGGGGGTTACAGAATCTGGGTCTTAGGACTGGGAACTGAACAGGCTGTCTTCAGACTTATCAAACTTTAACAGAAACTGTCCTTAATGTTTTCCTCTGAAGAGTTTTGTTAATATTAATAATCAGTTACAGATCAACTCAAGCTTTAAAATCTTTGTCAGTACAATGTTTTAGAATATTAGACACTTGTCCCGCTAGTCTCCATTTGAGCCAAAATACAAATTTGAGCTTTCCTCCAAGATAAAAACCTGCACAGGTCACTGCACAACAGTAAGTCTATTAATGCTTTCTGAACTAAAACAACGCCCTCAGTTAAATTTACAACGAATTTGTAACTCTCACACATAGGGACGTATGAAAAAAAAAAAGCTATTTTGAATTAGCCACAAACAAATGAGTGAAAAAGAAAAATGAAAAAATGGAACAAATTTTTCAAGCTTAAATGTTTTAGTCCAGCACATACAGAATATGAGGGGGGAAATGATAAGCAGGGATGTTTACTAGCAACTATGTTTACAAAAATTCCCATGGAGGATATCTATTCACCTGTCGTCCTTTTGGTTGTGTTGTCGATGGCAAGTCCTGCAGAATAAAGTCAACCCAGGAGAAGAAATTTTCATTTTACTTTTTAAGGGTACACAACACCATTTGTTAGTGATTTATACTACATTACAGTAAAATGGTAAGTTAGACAAAAGTATAAAGCATTGACCCATGTTTAGAAATATTTTTTTTTCTTAAAGAAAAATCAAACCCAGGCTGTTTAGCAGCAAGCTGAAGAAAGCAGGTAAAAAGTTTAAGCAGATAAAGAATGTGCTTTTTAATAAATAATTCAGCATCTTCAACACAAAAGCACCACCAAGTGAAAGAGGCTCTTTATGTGAATGCCTCTTCCACTTAATACTTAAGTCTTGCTTTTAAAGGAGAAACAGGCTATTATAAATATTAAAAACCTTATTATAAAAAATTTATAAAGCAATTAATCGTGCTGAGAATTAAGATTATAACTACTAATAATTTTACAAATTCAATTGAATTCTCAAAAATTTCTTAAATTTTTCATCCACACAATTATTTTTCATTCTACTAATTAATAAGCACTTTACCTTGTGGCAAATAATTTCTAAGTTGCAGGGGTTTTTTTAAGAGGTAAGAGAGAAGTTAACTTAGTTTTAGGTCTTTTTTTTGGTTTGTTTGTTTTTAGCTAGTCCCATGAACTCATGATATTGACAGCACTCACTGAAAGAACTTGTGTGTAGTTACTACATTGGTCCAAACAATGACAAATGATACACAACATGAATTTTAACCTTAATATACTTTAGAAAAAACCCAGGGGATCCACAGCACCTTTCCACCCGAATACAAACGAAACAGAAGTACTTTGTGTTAAAGATGTGATGGTAATAGCTTGGTTTGTAGTGCAGTTTAAAGCCACTTCCTTTTGCTTTCCATACCCAGGCCAGGCTCATGTTTCACACAGTATGTGCACGTACCACGACAGCAGAGAGCACACCAATTCCTTAACTCAGATAGCGGAAACCAGTACACGTTCCAGAGGGCTCTCAAAACACAAAACTTAAAAAAAAAAAAGAATCTAAAATGTCTTGGAATACCAACTGCACAGCTACTCTTTCTTCAAGCACTGCTTCCAAAGATTAGGATGGAAACAAAACTTCCACTTTAAACCTCTGCTTAGTTTTGAGGAAGCTGCTGACAATGATTTAAGGATGACTGAAGTGTCACAGTACAGTTACTAACATTTAGTGTGCTATATGGCTTTTAGTGAGAAGAATATGTTGGAAAAAAACCCTTAAAAAAAAAAGAAGAAAAGAAAAAGAAAACGGGGAGTTACATATGTAATAGCCTCAGTTCTACCATCAGGACAAAATTTTCCACTGACCACACGATAAGTATAACAGTAATGGCAGATGAGCACCAACAAAACTTTCACAGTTTCTCTGTGTGGAACTGGAAATCTTACCGAAACAGAATTGTTAGTGCTGCTATGACCATTAGCTGGGGACTGTCTGGATGTAGAGGGGGAATCTCTCTGAAATAAGACACAAGGTTCATTAACAACACAACACTAGCACAGGAACACAGAAATATTTCAAAGAACAGTTACATCCACAGCTTATAACCATTTTCTTAGCTGCTTCATCTGTGAAAGCGTCCACGCTACAAACTCTAAATCTGAAAAGTTTTCCCACAGTTTAAAGACTCAGGTTTGACATTTTGGTGTATCTGAGGTAATAACTATTTTTACGTTGACTTGGCAATCAAACAGCTTTTTAATTACTGATATCTGGGACTTTTGAGATCTCACGTGGCTGACAATGCTCCAGGCCCTTAGTCATGCACCAGTCTTTGTGAAAGGTAAGTACCTGAAAGTTATGTGCTGAATAATACCTGGGACAGAATGAGGCACATAGTCCATTTTAAAGATGTTTTTAAGTATTTTCTGAGCTCTGTGGTGGTTGTCAGTGTTGATCGGTCCCTACTCAGCAAAATGCATCTCTCTGCAGTGCCCCAAAGACACTGAAGATAATACCTGAGAAGGAAGCTGGATACTCTCTTTCCCCTTCCCATCCTTTTCACATCACACAGAGGGTTTTTTTCCCTACATTCTTATGGGATTACAAGTATCAAGGCTTGCCAAAATATAACACCTCTCTTGACTCAGACTACCAGTGTGTTCCTGCACTTCAGTGAGGAGACAGCAGACACACATACTGGTACAGCATACTGGGAAACTCTAAGGAAGGATAATAGGAATTTCTGACTGTGTTTTTCCAAGGAAAGGAAACTTGTAGAGCGATCTTTTTCACATGCCATTTTGATTGTATAGTCCTTAATCCCACAAGGTCAGACACTTGAGCCATCTCTTCCGGAAATAAAATAATTCACTCAAACATTGTGAGAAAAATACAAATCCCTTTTACCCTCAAGGGAATTTTGGAATATAATATTCCATGTCAAAGGTCGGTTTAGGAATGTCTGGCCATTTTGGATAACGTTGAGGACAGCAGACAAAAACGGCTGAAACAGTTTTCAAAGCAAACAAATTTAGCCCTGGCACATTTTATCAATCCAAGTGCCCTTTGTGAACAAATCATAAACCAGACCTGGAGCTAAACTGTTCATGCAACATTAATCAGGAACAGTTCCTCTACCAATATTCTCAATCTTACACTAATTATGTGATAACACTCATATCTATTTTAAAGCATCAAGTAAAGTTAAAATGACAGGCAATACTTTATCCCTCTTGCTGCCTGCACATTGGATGTGCAGTAAAACTCATGTGGAACTTCTGCACCTTTTGTGGACTCCTTAGATGTGATTTCACAGAAAGTTCCAGAGGTATCTCTGCAGATACTTGCTTTGATTTGAGCACAGCTGAGGACAGAGCTGACAATTGCATGGCTGTAAAATCATTGTGGTTCAAAGTATGTAAGTCTATAAACTTCTGCTACAGCCACAAGAACAAAATTTGCCTCCCACAACTATTTGCAACATGTAATGGACTGGGGGAAATCAGCCCTCATTCTAATTACAAAATCACTGCAGCATTAACAATTTTAAAATATTCAGATGAGAGCAAATAAACTATTCATTACTGGAAAAAAATATGAAAAAGAAAAGCCTAAAGGAATAATTACTCCCTTTTTTGTGTGTGTATGGGATTATCAACATCACCTTTATCAAAGAGTAGCTAGGAGTTACTTTTTTCCAAAAAAGCAGTGACTTCCTTGCTTTATAAAGAGATTTTTCTGCTTTCTCTGCAATTCAATATCTTCCATTTTCTCACTTTCAAAAAGAGGTGAAAAATTAATATTAACTTTTTTTTTTAATCTGTTGTCAATGATGGTTTAGCAAGGAAGCAAGGGAAAGCTTTGGGAAGTGATGCAAGCACCCAAGTCATTTAAAGAAAAACAAATTTAGAGAATGCCACTATTTCTGGACTGTCTTGAAGGTTTCTCCCTTTGAAGGAAATTTTCTTGGTTTGAGAATGTTTTGATTTGTATTCCTTCAACAGTTCTCAGCAGAAGAGAGCATATTATTCAAAGCAAATGTTCATCATAACATACTGAGGAAAATACACATTTTCAGTGCTACCAACTTCAGTACTGTCAGAATTTAATCTATCCAGCTAGCCAAGAGACATACCTACAATTCTTACATAATTAGGCTGTTCTGCCACAATTCAAAGGCATTTAGATTCTTAATTTTCCAGGGACCAGGAAACTGCGATTTTCTTTCAAAAAATGTCAGACTCAAAGCTTAAAAGAAAAACTATCATGCATGGTCTAATGAGACAAATCAATGTGCAGAATGATCCTTGTAGAAAGCTTAGAACTGGCCTGGAAAACTTCAGCTTTGGTTGTGAAGTTGTTTCTCCAGTAAATGCCCTAGTTTTCCTGGGGACAGGAGCAGGAAAACACTCGAAGGATCCAATGGTTCTGAGTAGTGTGAGGAGGTTATCATCATATTTCAGTAAAACTGACTATCTAGACTTCCCAACCTTGTCCAGTCTCAAGCCAAATAACAAAACACAAGTCTTTGGGATCCTCGCTATTCCTTGAAGCACCACAGCTGGAGCCTTAGAGGGAACAATCACAATTATTTCCAAATGATGGCAAAACCAGCTTCCTGTTGATTCCTTGTTCTTGGGTGTGGATTAGGAATGATAAATCAATGCATTTGATGCAAACCTATAGCAAAAGTCAATTATGTCTACTACATATGGCCTGATCAAATTAAATACTGACAAAAACAGCTGGACCACTGACATTGTTGCCAGATCCACAAAAAAACACCCCAAACCAAAAAACACCAATATAACCAAAGAGACTTTCCAAAAATCTGAAAATACTTTCACATTTAAGTCTTGCTCAAGGAACGCTTCAGGCGGTATTTTTAATACAAATGTAAAAAAATATTTAAGGCTATAAAAATTCTTACAGTTTGAGCACTAATGGAAACCATGTAAGACTAAAGGAAAAAATCCATGGTGATTGCCATCAGACTTTTAAGATCTCTTATATGTTTCTTCTTAATGAAACAACTGAAGTGTTTCATAAAGACAATCCAAAACATAAAGAATATTCATAAGGAAACTTTTTTGTTAAAAAAAAAAAAAAAGTACTTCCCTTACCATTCTCACATATCTGACTCTATAAAAAGTTATGTGGGGTGTCCTGTCAGTAGAAAGTAAGAATGCAAATGTAGCTAGAGCAAAATTCTTAGTCAGTGAGATAAAACTGAAACATATGAACAGCATAAATAGTCATAAGCTGTAAGAAAAATGTTGCGATAGTTATTTAAGTTCATATTTATGTAAGACTGCAATTTTCTGGGTATCTGATGAAGAAAACCCAACATCCTGGCCCCTTGCTATCTAGATATCTGTTCAGTCATACCAAAGACTACACAGGTCATCTCACATGAGATCAGCTGATCAGATTTTTACATGAGGGAATTCAAAAGTATGAATGAAAGGGTTTCCAGGCAAAGCCTAGTCCACAAAATAGGCCTGGTAACTGAATGGAAGGCATGGGAGCAGGAAAAGCCACAAATGCCTAAGAAATTTGAAATGATTCAGTTGAGATTTTGTAAACTGCCTAGTGACCCTGAAGTAGCAGAGAAAAGACTTCCCTAAATGTGCAGAAATGGCTTAATATTTAGAAAACATCACTACAACACTTATTCAAACTTTAAATGACTAGAAAAGAAGAAAAATATTCGAAGTGAAATTCAAACCTCAGCTATTCAAAAAATAACATCTCACCTCTCCCCAGTTTGGATATAAGGGCCAACAAGAGATTCTAAATAAAGGACACATCACCTCTGATTCTACTAATATTTAGTTTTTCTTATTCTAGATTAACAAAATTATTTTGCAATCCAATGACACGATCATGGCAGGAGCCTCAAACCCCTTTAGTTCTCCATTCTGTTTTATATTTCTCTTCTGACAAAACTATGCTACAGGAGCACCAGCTCATGACTGAAGTGATGGGGGGAACTAAACATTCATATATAATGAAATGTTGCCCCAAACCCCTAAAGTAGTAAGATTATACTACTGAGGACCAAATATCTCTCAATTTATCCTGCTAGAGGGCACGAGAAGCAAGCTTTCTGTCTTATTAATGTCGTTCAGCATTGAGTTTTAGCCTTTAGAGATGATTAAGAAGTTCATTAATCATTTGAATCACAATCCTGAAAACTTCTGTGAAAAATATTCTCTGTGTACCAAAGGACTAGTGGTGCTTTCACAGGATGATTTAAAAATGGTGGCTTTTTGTGCACAATTCCAGCAGTTGAAAATCCAGCCAAAGTCCCAGTGTGGTTGAGCAGGTGGAACAGACTCAGCCACCTCTGACTAAATGAATGCTAAATACCACAAAGTCTGATCATGAGACAGGCTTTTTTCCCTTTTTTTAACTGTCTTTGATCACACACTTCTAGTTTAGCTGTTTTTTTCCCAAAGGAAGGTAAGAGTCTCTGTGAAGTAAATAGTCATGAAGAGCCTAAGGACACAAAGCTAAAGAAAAGAGATGATCTGCTATTGCTAAAACAACACTTAATGATATTAATTTAAATCTGTATGCTGAGTTTTTCCAAATAATCATCTTCCCAGCAGGTCTACAGTTTCACCAGTTTCTGTGTTTCAATATTGGAAAGTGAGATATCTTTTACTATTACTGCTATTTACAGTACAGAAGTCACTACATAAATGTCAGCACACTATAGAATTTCTATTTAATTTCTTTTAAAGACTTTGCATTTCATGAAAAACTTTTGCTTTCATATTTATACCTTTTAAGAAAATTGGCCTCATACACGAAAATTGTCAAACCTTCTACCTCTGAAACCTTTTAGTTTTTGTTGAGTTCTATTAGAAGTACAGAAGGCAACCAAAAAGCAGTAATTTTCTTTCTTGCAAACAGATTGTTCTGACAACCACAGCAGCAGTTTCTGTGTATTCTAGCATCTGCTGAGACACGAAAACAATTAGGGTGAAATCACAGCTCTAATTAGGATAAGGTGCTTGACTTCAACAGGGATTGTGATTTCACTCTCGGAATTCTAATTTGGGAACTGTTTGCGCAGTTAAACATGTGGCACAGAAAGATTGGCATCATCTACACAGTGCAAATGCCATCTGTATGCTCAAATTGGAACAGTGGCTCTCAAGTAGCCATTCTCTAGAATTTAACTCCCTTCAGTTGCAATCTGGAACATAACTTTGTGAGCAGAAGGGAATTAAACATTGCTCTGCAAAACCCATAACACCAAGTTTCCCGTTCAACAAGAACTAACTCCAAATAATCTGTTTTTCTTCTGTAATGGCAAACACCATTTCTTCATGGAAACATAATATTAAGCCACATGTAACTGTTACACATAACCACCACAAATTTACCTCAACAGGGTTATACAGAAACAGGTTCTTCAATTAACCCTTAACAGCCCAAAGCAGCAATATAATGTTTAAAGCCTAAAACCCAGGAGGATTGTTCCTCAGCTTAGGAACTTAAATAGACTTCCTGAAGAATGAGTTTAAATGGTCATTTTTTAAAAGGGGCTTCCTAAGTGCATGAGTTGAGGATCCCCTTTCCTATTTTTTTTTTTAAATAGGCTGTAAAGAGTTAGTTAAGGTGCTGATGAGATGAGTATGAAGGCAGGGCTGAGTAGGTAGGTGGGACCTACTCGTGTTCCGTTATCTTTGTTGTAAAATTGGTGTGCGTGATCTAACAGGACAGGCAGAAACAACTTCCCAGAAAGCAGTAACATTCAGCCATCAGCAGGCAGTTAGTTACAGGCCTGAGGGAGAAATGGGATGGTTCATTAAATTCATTACCTCACAGGATGAAGATTGTGTGCGGTAACTTGGCACGATCTTAAAGGTGATACTTCCACGCATTTCCCTCTGCAAAGAGAGAAGCACCTGTAAGGCTAAGGCATTGAAGGGAAAATCTCCAAATCACTAGTGCTTGAAAGGAAAACATTATAGTTTGAGAGCAGCACTGTATTCCTAAAGTAAATATTCAGAAAAGCTAAAATGCCATGGCTAAGTTGTCATTTCACCTCCAAACAAACATTAAATCAGCAGCATGAATCCAAAGGATAAACATACATTACCAGTTTGTTCACCTGACCAGATTTTGAATGCCTAGAACCCAGAACTATATTTTAGTGTGAGAGAGTCAGAGATGTGTAGGTTTCTTCCATGTCAGTCTTAGCTTTGTAGTCATATTCCCTGTGATCCACAGAGTCTTTGCTACTAAAGAGACATTTTTTTCCCTTTCATACATGTCAAAGAGCAAAACTGGAATTTCTGGAAAAGTGTCATGTTACTGTACTAAAGGTAGAAACGTCAAGAATAGTCTTTCATCAAAACACAACATGGGGTCTGCTAGTTTGCATTTACTATAGTATAAGAATATTCATAACAAGTAGTAACTGCAAAATAGCAGCAGATTGTGGCAACATAGTTTTTTAATAGCAATCTGAATATGAGTGCCACCACATGGCTGACAGCTGCAGGACTTGATCTGAGCAGATCACTTCAAGTGATCTCAGAGTTTTAACCCTTTCTCTCTTTGGCTGGCTTACTCTGATCCCCCAAAATGCTATTTGCCTGGACTCCTTTTAAGCTTGCCTGTGTGGTTCTGGGCACAATAAACGGATTAGTGATACCACCCAAGATCCCTAGGTTGGGGTTGCAGGCAGAAAAATTTACAAGTGTTATGAATATCAAACTGACTCTATTAGCAAAGCCCAAAATAGAGCTTTCCTGGAAAAAGACAGACTATCTGAGCTCAAAACATAATTTTTTCCTTTGTAGCATCAATAACCATGGGCACAATAGTTACAAATTGGTAGAAGGGGTGTTCCAGCTACATATAAAGAACATATTTTTCCCTATGATGATAACTAAGAACTGGAACAGGTTGCCCAAAGAAGCACCTCTCCTGTCAAATGTCTGTCCTTGGATATTTTCCAGGCTTAACCAGCTTAACCTGAGCAATCTGGGCTGCATTCAATGTTGATCCTTCTTTGTGCAAGAGTCTGGACTGGAAACTCCTGATTCTGTGATGTATTGTCTTTGTATTTGTATAGTAAGTGTATCAACAGTCAAGAAAAGCTTCTTTTCTCTCATAGTCTATTCAGTGACTACACCTGGTGTAGACTCAACTTTTAAAATAAGGGCATGACTGAGCAACCTGATCTGGTTGAACATGTCCCTGGGGTTGGGCTACATGACCTTTAAAGGTCCCTTCCAACACAAACTATTCCGCCTTTCTATGATCTTTATAGACTAACTTGGGAAGGGTAACAAGAGGAAAGCAGTACTTTTGCTGTTATCTCCACAACAGACAAAAGAAACTCCTGCATTTCAACAAACAAAACTCAGACATTAGAAAAACACTTTGTAAAATGTAGAAGAGTTATAGATGAAAGTCAGTTGCCTGTAGAATTTGGGCAACTTCCATTACTCAAGCTGTTTTAGGAACTGGCCAGACACACACCTATCAATGGGTGTCAATGACCTTTTCTGTGGGACTAAATGGAAAAAATAAAATGACACCTGGATGTGCCTTCTACCACTCCAAGGCAAAAGGTTCAAAAAGGCCACTACTGAAAAACAAAGACCCTCTAGAAGGCTTTAATAGCTGAAGACATGAACAATTTGTGTTACATGCCCATGTAGTCCAACAAGAACAGAAGAAAAAGGTGAAGCCAGAAGGCAATTACATAGAATTTTTGTCTAAATAAGACAGACACTTTTATAGAGAATGTGAAAAATATTTCAGGCACTTACAAGCATTTTTTGTAGTTGTTCTACAGTTTGATTTGCCACACTGATTCCATTTATTTCTCTGATTTCATCCCCTACATGTAGCGTACCTGTGGAGTTAACAAAACACAAAACATGTTTTTACAAATTGAGATAATTGTAAAGCAGTTCTAATATTCATACAAAGGCATAAATATAAACAACATTAAAATAATTTTTTGGCTAGATTCAGAAAAGGACTTTGTATTAGTTACCAAAGATTACAAATCTGTCTTTCAGAGTGCAGTGAATACACCAGCAACAGATGCCCAGGCACCCTATTAAGTCCATGGGTAAAACATCAGTTCCTTACAAGGACACTGCAAAGAGCCACACACTGAAAAAGTCACCTGCAACTACTCAGCTGGAAACGCTCAACAGAGATATTAAAACATACTTTATTAAATGACTACTTAATGAAATTTGGCTTCTGCACAGACTTGTTTTTTTCTGTCAGACCTCTGTAATTTTTTATTTCTCTGATTTTGATTTGCCATAGTTACAACATGCATTTTCCGTACATACACTTGACTCAAGCCTGAATGCAAATGATTGGTGTGACTGCCCATAATGTCAGATGAGGAAACAAACACCTGCTTGGCTTAGGCAAGTCACAAACTGACCACCTGAAGCTGGGGATGGGAATGGGATGATACAACACTGCTCTAAGGCACTACAAAAGCTCAGCAGGGAGAAGGCAGCAAATGAAATATCTTCAAGGATTAGAAACAACCTAGGACACTCTTCTTGAATGAATTTCTCACTTAAGTAGCTCAAACTCACCTAATTCTCTAGCAGTTCTCAAAAAACCCTTTCCACAGTTTATTATGAGTCAGAAGAGGTTTTCCATACAAAATGAAATATGACAAGCCCATTTACTTCATATACATTCCCTTCTGCTGTATGATTTAAAGAATTCGTGCAACTATACTCTTCTAAATACTGCACCTCATACAATTACTGTACTTATTATAAGTAATCTTACTCGAAAAATAAGGAACTGGTAAACATTTCCTAAACTAAAACATATGTATGGAAAACTACCTGAAAAAAAGCCAGTCAACTAGAATCTTGAAAAACCCTTAGAATTCTTTTCCTGAACCAAAATAGTCAGTTTTTCCAAAGAATACCATGCAAGCAAAACTTTCAGCTGGTACAAATGTAAGAAAATCAAACTGTGTGCCTGCTAAACACAAGCACAGCCTGAACCAAGGAGAAGAATCCTGAAAAGCTGTTGCTGTGATTCCCACTGTGAAACAGAAGCTCACTTGGCAGAGCTACAGGAGAGAGCCCAGAGTTTACAAAAACTTTCAGTACTCTCAAGAGCAACTCGTTCAGCCAAATGAAATACTCTAAACAATTCAAAGGGGCTGACCTGCTGATAGTGAAATCATAAAAGAGGACTGATCACAATTTTTCTCCCATTCTTCAGTGCAAAAGTTATCACTGCTAATAGTTCACTGAATGTGAATCCAGCAGTCCTGCATCCAAATTTCAAATTAATTGAGTTCACATCTAGAATATTAATGACCAAATCTCTAGTGAGAGACTTTAAAAGTTGACTTTTCCAGGAAAGCATTCAATACTCAATTCTTAAAAAAATACTCTAACAAAATTTAATTGTGTTTGAAGTGATTGTAATTGTTATTAAACAATACTGAATCAGAAATACCATATGGCCTGGAATAATACAAAGATTCTTTGACTTTACTCAAAACATAAATCTGATGGAATTAAATATTAGAATGAGAATCAGATTTGGTAATATCCCTGTATCAAATCATTGCAATAGTGCACATAAATAAAATTCCCTCTTCTGGAGCATTTCCCATTTCTGTTACTCTCCCAGAAGTGACTATTGTCACGTCGATGACTGTAAAGGAGCACTATACATAAACATTGGGAATAAAGCATGGCCATCAACAGTAGATGGCCATTCTCTTTTGTGGGGGTGGATGCACTGATAGACAGAACAAAATCTTGGATTTCCTACTGGGAAACATGTTTAGTAGCCATAAGAAAATTCTGTAGCTTGAAAAATGAAGGGCTGTGAACATATAACCACATTTTTGCATAGATTTTGTTAGAACTGAATAAATCTTATCGGGGTAACTGTATTTTAAAAACTGGTGTCAGTTTGACATCAGTCACTTCAAGAATGTAGCACAATGTAAAACTGCTGTTTTTTCTGCTGAGGTTAAATAGGAAGCCAATACATCCTCTCTCTTCTTTGGAAATCTTTTTAAATGCCATACTGGGACCTGTTCTTAAATGCATCTTAAGAATGAATTCAGATTTAAACACATATGCTCCAAAACCAGCCAGCACCAAAGAGCACATGGGTTAAGATCCTGAAACCTCCTGAGAGCTCTGGCTGTATGCAGATCCCCTGAAAATAATATTTTTGTATGAGCAGTCTAAACAGAATTTACAGGTAGAAAGTAAATGGACCATTGAGGAAAGTTAAGGCACAGAATCAAAGGTGAAAGACATAATTAAAAGCCTGAGATCTATGATACAATTAATTTACTTGTTCTAAAAAAGCAGACGAGTCAATAAAAAGACAATTTTTAATGACTGAAACTGGTGTTTCATTTTCATTGAGCCAAATCCTCTGGAAGGTGCAAGTAGATAGAATCTTTAAAAGCCTCTCTTCCCACTTTAACTTCCCCACCTTTTGAATAAGGACAATTATAATCAGCAGGACTAGATACATCTGCCATAGAGATGGGAGGCAACTTCACAGCAGCTATTTTGTGACTGGAAATTGTGCAGTTTGTACTTAATATTGTGGGCCTGAAATGATACAGTTCCTGTAACCCTCCCAATAGGTTTATTATCCACTTGTTATTGCCTGGCAGTTTTCCATATAACAAAAGGAGACAGCAATAAAAACAACATGACATGCCCTCAAAACCAATACAAGCCAGGGACCTTATCAATGGGATTCAAAGATGGTGCTGGAGATCACAGTCAAATTACATTTGCATTGTTCAATAAAAATAATCTAAATAAAGGTATGTTGAAGAAAGAAGTGAAGCTCAGCAGTATCTAGGGCACTAACAAAATTAGAAGCATTAAAAAAATAATAAGATGCCAATACTGAAGTATAGTTCATTTTCAAACTAGACCTATGGGCAGAAGAGCTACATGAGGTAAATGAAGCACACTGAGAAGAGGTTTTATTTCCCAAAACTTTAGGAATAAAAGACACTGTATAATTAAAAAGAACAGAGTTTTAATGGGCATAGTTGGACCTTTTACCAAGTTTCAACAGCTTTTAAAAGTTTTATTAGCCCCATTATGGAACAGTCTTGTGAAACAATACTCTGCAGAGCATCACCGCTACCCAAGCACGGCTGGAAGCAAACCTTCTTCCTGTGAATCTCCTTTTAAAACTCACTTTAAGATGCCAAATAAATTTTGATTTAAAAGTTCCTGGAAAGGAATATAGAGGTCTATTTGAATTGCATCTTTGCTTGTATGAAATCTTCTCTCTTCCCTGCTTCTTGACAGGTTTTATTAATATAAACGAAACAGAGTGAATGTACATTTTCTCTTCCTAATTACCTGTTCCTAGGTTCCCCTGAAACAGAACAGTAGGCTAGAGGGAACTTTGGTGGGACAAATGATGAAAATTTTTGTGTTCATCAAAAGAAAAAGACAGCAGTCTGAAAAAATTAAAGTAACCCTTTTAAGGGTGCTACCCAAACTCGCAGCTAACAACATAGCAGGAAAGTTCATCTATTTAAAGTAGGACAAAACCCAGTTATTTTTGACACCTGATCTGGACACACAAAATGGAAAAAAAGGGGAAGACTGGAGATGAGAAAAAATTGCATGTTTGTAGGGGTTGTTATAGCAGTAAAAACGGAAAATAAGGATTCCAGTTCTAGTCACAAGTAATATTTCTGTATCAAAACCCATTTTTATGAGCCTCACCATCAAAAATACAAAGTTCCTCAAGAACTTTGTGCACAAAGCTCTCTCATTTTTGCAAGCAAAAGGAACGTTACTTGTCTATGGATTTTTTTTTTTTTTAAATAAGCAATTAAATAAGCACAGCTTCAGAAATTAGAGGAATTTCATTTTCTTGCTGAGTTATATTCAGTAATAGTACAGTAATTACTCTAATTAAGACCTAAATGAAGCACAGTGGGCCCTCACCTCAAAATGCTGGCAGACATCTGCAACTGGAAGGTAAGTAAAGCAGTTGGCAGAGTCTACCCAAATTCAGAGGTACACTGCTATGGAAGAGCAGCCATCAAAACGAGGAGTATGTGCCATTGCACAGTTTGTACAAAGTAACTGTGTTAGAGACAAAACTGGTCATGAGACACCATTACCTTGCCTGTGAATCATTCCTCCATGCATAATTCTTGCCACAATACAATGGTTCAGCTCATTCATTTTTAAAGTGATTCCCTAGGGGGAAAAAAAAGTTTATACTTTTAAAAATAAAACATTAAGCACTGTGATTCTTGAGTGGTTAAGAACAGTCACTTTTCCTAAAAGCTTGAAGGCAAGGTATAAATTTTAAGCTTAAAATAAAATCTTTGTCACTCAGTTAAATATGAGCAGTGAAAACAGATACTATTTATAAGTGAAGATGCAATACTTTAACATAAGAGCATATAAGATTCTGGTTTCTTAAAAACCATGAGTTTGTATTGAAGTGCAAAGTGTCCAGTTGGGTTTAATGCGTAATTTGCTATAACTCCTATAGGGTTGATTTAAACAAAACCAGCTCTAGTGGTAAGTAGGAACGCACACATAGCACTTTAAATTAACAACACAGACAGGAAGGTAAGTATCTACAATGGTTGCTGAACTTCTCCAGCTTATTGACAGCCCTACTTCAAAGTGCAGAAACTGCCACTGCAATCATTATAAAACTGGTCTGCACCAGTCCAGAGCCCAGAGAAGCACTGGGGCTCCACCCATACCATTGGTTCATCCGTGTTCTTCTGGAACTGCACCAGCCGAACCCGCGTGACGTTCTCCATGTCCATGTCGCCGTTGGCGCTCTCTGGAGAATCTCCGTTCAGGTATGGAGAGGTGGGAGGAGGGGTGACCCTCAGCGCTTCGTCACTGTAAACTTCATGTGCCACTACGTCATGAGTTTGAAGTAAGGCCTGGAGGAGATCACAGCGACAGAACATCAGACTTGCATCACCTCAGATGTCTCCGACTCATTCCTTAGAAGCATTTTTGAAACTTTTCAGAAAGGAAATCCAAGATATTTGTGACTCACTTTCTACATAGGAGCTTTTGCCTTAAAGGAGTCCAAGACTGCAAATGCATACACACATACCTAGCCTTTAAAATCTGCATGAGTTCACATGATTTTTTACTGTAGGTCAATGACATCAATGACAATGATGCTGCCTCCCTCTCCTTCGTCTTCTCAAACAGCTGCACAGTGTGAAGCGATCTTTATGGAGTCCACCTTTCTGAGCAAACTATTCTATAATAATTATTCCAGGAAAATGCAAAGGTATTCAGATCCATGGTATTTCATTCTAATAAAGGCAGGCTATGGATCAGTATTGACTGAAAGAATGAAATACAGTTTTTTTTGTCTACCAGCATAATTGCTTCCATGCTCTCCCCATCCCCTAGAACACGGACACAGCACCACCACAGTGAGTTCAAAATGCCTGGCAAAAATTACAATGTAAACCAACAAAGTGCTCAAGTACTGCTTCATTAGCTTTGCTGTTTCTTGGTGCAAAGAATGGTACAACACATAATTGATCACATGTATTTAAATATCTTTGATAAGCAAAACAACCAACAGTGTAAGAACGCTAAGCTGTGGCAAAGAGATGAAGTCTGCATAACTGCAAAAAGTGTAACAAGAAATATGAGATAAAAGTTGGACAAAGCATAAATATTAGTAAACCAGTATTCAATAGTACCAGGCTCCTTTAATGGAACATTCCACTGTTTTCCAGGATATCTTCCAGAACCACATGTCACATCCATTTCACATTTGCATTCAGTTCTTAATAATGAATATATTATAGCCAATTTGCTTTTGTCCAAAAACTAAGTCCAATTTATATGTGATCATGCTGGTTCTACTCCTACACTGATCAGGGACAGAGACAGATCTGCCTCTATGCCCAAATCCTTCTCAGATAAGGATTGATAAATCCAGTCCAGTTCCTACAATCTCCCTACAAAAGTAGAGGTATGAGCCACCACCACAGTTAGGTCAATCTGAATTGTAGCTAGTATCTTTTAAATTTTCATTTAAATGCTCACAGATCTTAGCTTGCAAAACTCATCAGTCTTGCAAGGCTTGAGATTGACCATCTAGAATTTGTTTTGGCATAGAAATCTGAGTATACAATGTCTTAGTCTTCTATTACATTGTTTGTGTAAAATTTAGACTGAAAGAAGTACTAAAAAAATCCCTACAGGATGTATTTCTGAAGTGGAACCCAAGGCAGAAATGGGGTTTTCACGGCCTTTACAAAATCCTAATTTGTTCCCAAAGTAACACTTCTGAAGTGTACCATGTCATAAAAGATAATTTCACTATAGCTGGGAATTCAGCATTACAATGATGGAATGGAATTCCCTAAAGTAACATATGCCCTGCCCATATTCCCTCCTGTTCTTCCAGTCTTTCAAGCCCACCTACACAAATACTATTTTTAGTTAAATACTAACCTGTTGGCTGCATTTGCTGTTTTTCATCTTACTTTGTAAACCACTAAGTTAAAACTTGCAACAATTCCTCTGCATTAGTCTGCACTATTGAAGCAACATTTTATGTTAGAGATCTGGGCCATATGGGTTACTTAAACCACTCCAGTAAAATTTAGTTAAAATTTGATTTATTTAATTGGGCACCAATTTATGTGTGAACATCCAACGCAGATTTGGGAATTTTGCTTAATTCTCATCCCAGTATCTGAAACCTGTTTGCAGTTGTCATAAATAGGACAAGAGCTGCTGTTACAAAAAGCATCCATTCTAGGCATGAGTGTGGTTGTGGCTTTGCCTAAAAACACTCTGTGACAGAGTAGGATGGTCTTCTGTTCTGCCTTCAGCTCAACCTACTCAAAGCTGCTCACTTAACTTCACCATCCCTGGAGGTATTTAATAGTTGGGTAGATGTGGAGCTTAGGGACAGAGTTTAGTGGTGGACCTGACTCCATGATCTTGGAGGTCTGTTCCAACCTAAACAATTCTGTGATTCTGTGCCCCTGCCTGTAAATGTTACACTCTCCGTGCTTTAGTATTAAATTTCTTAATGTAATTTCTAATTCAGTGTAATTTGTTTCACATCAAATACTTGCCTTGCTTTGTACTCTTTGTAGCAACAAAATGCACCTTGTAGGTTCCAGTATGGTACTTTGAACATTATTAAAGGTCGATAATCATACTGGATGACTTCTGAATGTGTTAACAAAAATTAACACAAATTCAGAAACACCATGAAAACTACACAAGCTCAATTTAAATATTAGAAGCATTTAATAAAATGATTACTGTTGGACTTTAGTACCTAGATACTTGTTTTCATGCATTTTTGTTAATTTTGATAAATTAGACTTTTTTCATGTCTCTTTTTCCTTTGCAGAACATGATAATCCTGCTAAAAATAAGTTTAATGAGAACAACTGCTTTCTACTGTATTGCAGGATCACTGTCTGCAGAGAACAGCGTAGGAAGGCACATGATGATGGATAAAACTTCAATATGTAATTAAGTAAAAGTCTCCTAGAACAGCAAATGTTTAAATTGCTGCAACATACCAAACATATAGAACAGAATCTTTCAGAGATAAAACTGGCATGCTTGAAAAACTACTGAAATTGTGTAATGGAATAAAAGCTCCTTGAAATGTGTACATAACAAATGAGGTACTTGATAATATTTTAAAGAATTCTTAAATTGATCCCACTTATTACACCTTATTGCTTCAGTCTCTGTACATTAATAATCAGAGTATTTGCTCTGTACAACTGTACAATTGCTCTGTCCCTGGCAAACACATGGAGTGTAGGCTGCCAATATTGTTTTGTACAATTATTCCCTTCCTTAAGTTTTTATTTTAAAGGCTTTGGCTCTGAAGGGAAATTTGGCAGAATACAACACATATAAGCATAACTTTGTGGAGGTCTGCAACTTCTACAAAGGTGTATCTGGGAGCAGGAGTGGGAATGATGGGAGAGGACAGAGTTGCCCCTTTGACATCTGGATCCACACCAACTTAGGCAGGTTTCACTGCTACTCGACATTCCTCCCTAACCTGAACTGTTTCTGCCCCCTTGCCCAGTCTGGATCTGGCAGTATTCCTGTTATCCTGAATTCTTTTTGCTAAATGGATTGGGTTTTTTTAGCAATTTTCTGCTAGTTTAGCACAGTGCAATACTGGAGTGCAGTTCCAGGTGAATGCCAGAACAACTGCAATGAAGAGGATGAAACATGGGGAGAAGGGATGATGCGAGTTCAAAAAACTAGCAATTTAGCTTGGAATGTCAAAGACTAATTTGCTGAAATTACTGCTCACCAAAAATACTTGTTATGGAACTGCACTTTATTCCTTATAAAAAAATACTTTCTACAGAACTGCAGCAAAAGAATTCTGACAGATGGTTTTAAATTTATGAGAATATCAGGAAACAGAGATAGCTATAAAAGAGGATTCTCATCTCAATTTTCCTGTCGCTTGACATGAAATTTCTATATACGAGAACCATTTTTATTGATGGGCACTCCAAAAATAATTTATACTTTAAAACACTCTTTGCTCCACAGTGTCTAACGTTTTGCAACAGTGTGGCAATTACACAAAAAAAGGTAAATCAAATGAACCTGTCAGATCCCAAATAAAGAAGTTGAGTATCAGTGAGGTGGTTTTTTAAACCTTTCCTACAAGATGGCTGAGTACCACTCCACCTTGTTTTATATTCTATTCCAAGCAAGGATTCCTGTTAAATGTTGAACCAGAGCTGTTACAAACTTCAGGACAGGTTCCATCTCCAGGGAATAACTCTGTGTGTTGCTGAGCACACACGGAACAGCCAATGTTTGCATTAGCAATTAGTGCAATGAAGGAGGAATGAATCAAAAAGAAAAACAATTGGATTAGTGAGGACCTGATGCACACACTGAACACATTGCAGGGGTTTTTACTTCTTCCACCTTGCCCTGTGGACTGAATGTCCATCAGCTGCTGGGTTACACTGGCTCCTGGCATGTATCTTTGAGTTAAACTTTATCTGAAAACAGCCAGTTTGCATGCTCTGAGACCCTTATGTGACAGAAACCAAAGCACTCTAAGGGCAATCAGGAGGTTCACTTCAAAAACACACTCCTGATCCAATTTAAAGTACTAGAACAAATGCACCCAAAGTTACAGTGGCCACCAAAAGAACACACTGGGACATGCAGCTATCCAGATTTCATCTGATACCTGAACAGGAGGATGGTTTCAGCTCACTCTTTCCTGGAAATAAGGTTTATCCTTCAGACTTACAGTAATTCAGCTTTCAGGTGAGCAAATTCCACAAAGCTCCCTGCATACAATCCTTGTGTTAGGGAAAGTCAAATCCATGATTTTGAACTCACAGGGTGTATAGCAGATTTAAGCACTTTTACTTCTGACCTTATGGACTTGTTTTAAAGCATAAACAAAAGAAATCCCTCACATATTTTCACCAGACTGGATTTCAATAACTTGAACCAAGTTATTAAACAGTCACATCCCTGAACTTAGGACAACTACTGCCTACAAATCAGATTTGGGAAACAGACACATTAGGAGTTGATAAATAACACAAATGCACCAGACTGTCCATGCTATTGATTTATTGTAAACCAATACTAAATAAACACTTATTTTACAGTCCATGCTATTGATTTATTGTAAACCAATACTAAATAAACACTTATTTTACAGTGAATTCACACCCCTTTGTCCTCAGAAGACCTCGGGAAAAAGTAAAAGGAGGATCACAGCTATACCTTTCGACACGTAAAAGGATTAATTCTTCTTTCTATGTGCAACACAGCTCCCCCACAAGACAGTGAAACTGCTCCACAATGAGATTAATTCGAACTACTGACAGTTTTCTGCACAGTAAGGAGGACCAACAGTAGCAGCAATAGTAAATCTTTTGCCAGACCAGCAGATTAGAAATACTTATTAATACGTGTATTGTATGCAGTTTCATCACTTAAGAGATTTTAAAGAGAACTTACTGAACCTAAGTTTTCTAACATAAAGAATATTAAAAAAAACCCCAACCCCCCCAAAACCCAACAAGAGTAGAATTTCCCTTACCATGAAATGAGGTTGTGTTAAAATACGCTTTAGCTCCTTTGCATCATTGTTCTCTGGGTAACATGAAATTTCTTCCAATACCTGCAAGATAAGCAGGAGAAATTCCCCGTGTAACTTTCCTTTAAATAAAGCTATTAAACAAATGAAAACCTCCACTCCTCAGCCAGAATATCTCCGAATGATTATACAAACCAACATTTTTAACAGGAAAGGGCTTAGGAGAACATGCCCCCACCCTGCCCCAAGAGAATAAAATACCTCATTGCAATTTTCTCTCTGAAACAGATTAAAGCAGAAATTTGAAGGAAATGGTTGTTCTTTCTTTTTTTTTTTCTTTCTCAATAGACATCATTTCTCCAACAGAAATGAAGTGCTCAGAGGTGACACACATGACCTGGTGACACACATGACCTCCACCAGGTGATACTTCCACACATGGTCTCAATTTATTAAAACAATCAGCTAAAAGCAGAATTAAAAATACTCATAAAACCAATTGTTAAAGGCACCAAGTGTAGGTGGGCCATCTGCCACCCCACCTCCAAGCTCCAGATTTTATAAAATATAAAATTTTATAAAATATGAGCCATACCTCAGCTTATCATTGGGGAAGGAGGAGGGCATAAATCAGCTTTAACTACACCTGAAAGCTGTTTCTTACACCTTTATTTTCACACACTGGGACAATGAAAGCAGAGTATTTTGGCTCTGGAAGCACCTCCCAGGATTAACTGCCAGAAACTTCTGCAGAACAGGACTTAGGGCATGTGTCAGTGTCATTTCAGGTATTACACAGAGTTCTAAAGTCTTCCTGTTTGTTCTATTCCTATAGCATTATAAACAGTGTTTTCCTATGACCCCCAACAACTGTACCGATTTTTACTGATAATATACAATACAATATTTTTTAACACGTGCAATAAATAAACAAATAAAATACTATTTACCAGGTATAAAAAATTAAGAAGATTTGTGCCTATTTATCTCTGGTCATTTATCTTAATGATCCACTTTCATTGCACCTCCAGGTCTGCTCTTCTTAAACCTATCTGTGAGAAACTTGTTCTTTCAATTTAAAAAGCTGATACTTTTATTTGATGACTAAACCACCTGAACATCAAACTTCTGCTGCAGATGAATAAACTGAACATGAAAGATGCTGCAATTACCCAACAAGAGGGTTCCTTATAACACTGCTACTGTTGCAGCAAAGGTTAAATGATTAAACTGAGTAATATTCATAATCCTGACAGACATAATGGAATTCTGCAAGTTTATTCAACTTCTTAAACAACTTCAGTAAGCAATGGTAGCATTCTAGAAAAAAAATCAGATAAAGAGCCAAAATACAGATCTTAATGAGGTAAAATAAATTCCACTTTAAATACAACCAAACTTTCAAAGTAAAAAATATATTTTAAAGCCGTTACCTCTTTGGCTCTCTGTACAGCATCACTTGGAGGATTCCTGATTTGTGGTGAAGATTTTGTGTTTATTTTGTCGTAAAGCTGAAATGACAAGAAAATAAACTGCTGAAATCATATGCTACTTTAAATAAATGAATGAGTGCTTGCAATAGCCTGCTTATGTTAACAGGACTAGGATGATTGTTAAACTGCAAAACCACAGATGTTTTGTATACAAAATCTAGCAGCTTAGGGTTTTGGCTTTTCATTTTTAAACATTTCCTGATTTGAACAGTGCCATAGATTCAGAGTTCATAGGATGACATGGGAAAGTTCAGGAGGTTAAGGGATTCTGCAAACCTCCCATGCTTTTACCACAGATTTACAGAAACTATATTCTTCTAATAGAATTGATCCTATCTTGAATAAATGCTACAAATCACACTTTCTGCTGTAAAAACAAATTAATCTGCATCTCCTACTTCTCTCAATACATCAAATCATCTAACATTTTGAACAATAATTTAAATTAACCTCAGAATATGGGAAAATACTCTTCAAGATAGAACTCTACAAATGTGAAAGACTTGGAGAAGAGAAAAACAAACTTTCCAAGAAGGAGTGCTCACAAAGAAAGAGTACAGTTATTTTACTAGGATTTTCTATTGGATAGAAGAATGTATTTAAATAGACTATCATAAACCTCCCGGGTTAATTATTTTTTTCTAAAAAAAATCTTTTAAAAACTATACAAAACATAAAAGGAGAAAGAACTTCAGTTTCAAATTAGAGATAGGTATTACAAGTTCTTTATCGTACAAACCTTACAGATTGTGCAAGTTTTAAAGGAGTAAAAGTATACTTAAGAATAAGCAGCCACTGTAATAGGCAGTATTTTCAAATAAAAACCTTCTGGATTACGTTTCAAATGATATAAAAATAGTTATGCCTGTAATTATTTCCTACTTATTTTAGACTACATCTTTGAAATATAAAACAGAAATAACTGTTTTTAGGAAATTACAAGATGTTTTTATCACAATGAGGGTGGTGAAACACTACACAAGTTGCCCAGGGAAGTTGGGGAATCTCTTATCTTCGGAAATACTCAAAATTCAACTGAAATTCAAAGTAAGTTTATGTAAACAATTAAAATAGAAAAGGGACGCATCAACCCTCGTCCAGTCCTTTACACACTGTAAAGGATGAGTTGACAGGAACCCTCCATTTAGGCTGCTCAGCAAGGAGTTCTCTGAAGGTTCCTCTGTGAAGCCACAGCTCCATTGCTTGGCTTAGAATGGCCTTGGATGTTTGAGAAAGGGAATTTTGTCAGAACACAGAACTGCCTTCTTCTCTTTCTCACCTGAAACACCATTCAGCCTTTAGAAGATATGTAGATTGGTATAAATGCAATCCAGTATGATCATAATTTTCCTCTGTTAACAATTCAATGCACATATTGAACATTTCAGAAGGATTTGTTACTTTTTCTTAAATAAGTAAAGACAAACTACCCAACTCCAGCAACTCCAAATTATTAAGTATCTCACATATACCTGTTAGGAACCTGCACAACCTACTGAGCAAAGCACTGCAGAAAAAGGCACTATACCCAACATGAATACTATAGAATGCTTTTTTCTATAAGTCACACATACATCCTGTTTAAGATTAATGAAACGACAGAAAAGTTACCATGAAAATATTTTTATTAGTTATTTCTAGCAAGGACTGAAATATAAATCACTCAAGTTGCTGATGTCCCTTGAGCCGTTATGATCCAAAACAACCAGCAGTTCACAGAAACAATTTTTTCTCACTATCATGGGAGAGTTATCTTCTGAGATTAGGAAGGAGACAGAAAGGAAAGCAGAGAGCAGAGTTCCTCTAAGAATGTTTAGAAAAAAAAATCAAGGCAAAGTTCAGACTAAACAAGGGTGCATTTATTTTTCCATAGCTCCTTCATGATGAGACACGGCACTTAAATTTCACCTTCCAAGACTGCTGCTTACTGAGATTTGCTTCCAAGTCACCAAACTGTTAGGAGGGACTCTGACAGTACTCAAAAAACCCCACTTCACATTTGCATTAAGGTTTAAAGCCAATATATTATGCAAGTCACAGGATCCATTCATTGTGGAGGTAGCAGAGAACCTCACCTAGAGAAAGGAGGCATTTCTGGTGGGTTCACTAGCACAAGCAGATCTCTTCACTTTGGAATGGCATACTCTAATTCAATTTAGTTCATGGAGGGTTTAGTTTACCTGGGGACCAGGCTACATATGGTAAGAGGAGCAAAGCTTATATTATGCATTAATGCACCAGAACGGTGAAGGAGTCCCACCTTCTTTGCAATCTTTGAGAAAAAAACTGCTTTTGAAATACTTTTCAAGGTTTTTGCACTTAAATACCAGCTGTAGCAGATGCAATTTAGAATAAGGAGTTTACAGCTCCATAATACTTCTCTGAAAGCATCTGAATGTAGAGGTTTCGTTTAGACACATTAAAAAAAAAATTAGTTCCCTTGGACACAAGAATCCAACACACCTTTACAGGCATCTTTTACAAAATGTGTAAGAAAACTCTGAATGAAACCTGTTTGCACACATCATAGATTATAAACACGAGTGACAACTACAGCCAGGCTTTACATACTCCTGTGGTACAGAACACATTCCTGTGAGCAGTTGGCCATGCAACTTTAATCACAGCAAACCAGCCTTTCAGCAGCCCTGCAAATCCGAGTCCTTCAGGGACCATACCAAACATGGTTTCTTGTGGAACAGAATGAACTGGTTCACTCTCCACTGTCCTCAACAGAATGCATTTCTATGTAACACCAACAGACTTACAGCAGGACAAAATCTGTATGAGCTCTAATGATGGGCTTCCTTTTTGCTGAAAATCTTTTTTCCAGCAAGTAAGTCTGCCCCCTCAGCCCACGTGCCCAAACCCCAACAACTGCACTCAGCAATAAGCATAAACATAACAATTAAAAATTTGTAAGAATTAAGAAGAAATTGTTGTAACATGCAAAAGCATTTGTAATGTTTGGCATTTCCAGACTTTTGAATACTTTGCACCTCAGTCTCACTGCTCAGCACCAGTTATTCTGCATTTGCTAGACAGAAAAGCAAAACTGAGAGCTTGCTCTAGACGACCTCCACAATCCCAACTGATACATTAACTAAACTTGATATAAGAAATATAAATTGACATTATAGCTAATAAACAAAATAGTACTGCTTCTTAAAAGGACAAGTTTTGATTTCAAATGTTGCGTGCTAGAACACAAATGCTATGAAGAGAATACCCACAAGTTGTCAAGTAGGGTTGCTGTCAGTTCACCAGCTTTTGCAGAGTCGAGACTTTTTGTCTTCTGCCTGTATAAAGGGAACTCGTTTCTGCTGATATTTAAAGCAGACAGCCCAAAGCCTAATCCACAATCAGGCAGGCGAGACAAAACAACAAACTCCTCTTCTGACTAGTTTTTCAGATGTGCAGAAATTCCTTTTTAACCATTTCCTGTTAAGAGGGCTCAGAATACTGTCCCAACACAACTCCCATTCAAGGTCACACTGAAAAATTTAGATATGTCACAAGTGCAGAAATTCAGCCTCACTGCCTCATCTAGGCTTGAATGTAGTCAAAGTTAGATCCCACAGTAAAATCAGTAAGTATTCTATATATCCAAAATCTGGAAGTTTCTGTGAGGCAAATCAGAAACTTGTTAAAATAAGAGCAATTCAACTGCTAGAGCATAAACCCCTATGATCTTTCAACACAAATACACATTTTGTGGGGATGCAGTTGCAATTCAGACAGATACTGAATACATTAAAATATTAAACCCCCAAACTGAAATATCTAAAAGTAATCATTAAAATACGTCCTTATATATTTGGCTTTTGCTTTCTGAACCACTTAACCATATGTAACACAGTGATATTAGAGGACTGTTTTTCATCACTTTTAGTTTTCTGTACCATCTGAAAAATTCCCATGTGGGGGTGCTGCCCTTGCACAGAAACATTTACTAACAAATAAGCTTCTTGCTGTTACCTCCCACGGCTCCCCATCCTGCTACTCCATTTACCCTGAGGTTTCATGTCCTGCAAGTCTAAAAGAAATCCATGACCCACTAAATAAAATAATATTCACAAACAGTAATATCAAAGAAAGGCTAAAATTAAAGAGCCAATGAGATAATTGCTAGACCACCCCATTCTCTCTTCTACCAGTTCTGTTTTACATCTCCTTTTCCATGCAGAATATTGTGATGTTCCCATGGCTGTGTCTTTCCTTGGCATTCTAAGCTCTCAAGGAAACACATCCCTGAAGCTATCAATTCCTGCTGGAAAACACACTGAGTAACAAGGTCACAGTCAGCAGCGGCTTTATCTTCGACTTTGTTTAAAGACAGCTTGCTCTTTTAAACCCTCTGTTTTTCACTGCTAAGGACTGTGCCTGAAGCTCTCTGATGCCACTTCAGCATCCAAGACCTAACATTTACTTGCCAGCATAATTCCACAGCACAGGTTACGGTCCCACCCTGTATGAAAGTCCAAAGCATGTTTAAGACTCTGCTCTGTGGCCTCAAGAACATCACAGGTTAGAGCCCTCCACAGCTTCAAACTTTTTTCTGTGGGATACAGTCACTGTAGAATAGGAGCACGATCGACCTTTGTATTCCAGCATCTTAGTAAAAATGATGAAGGTTCATTTTTCTGAGAATGAACAGAAATTAAAGGACAGAATGTGAGAGATATGGTATCTGTTTAATTAAGGTGGAAACATGAAATGACTGTAGATTTCCTTTCAGAGGGAAAACACATGCACTCAACCCCCACAAGTGCACAGTCAAAGGACTGTGCATGCATTTTCTTTGTAGTAATCCAAGGGGTAAAAATGAATCCAGAAAACATTTTTATTGCCTTCACAGGGTCTGTCAATTAGTGGCAATTTGGTTACATGACAGCTGGAAGGAAAGGGCATAGCCCTTCACCAGTGTCAGCAACAGGGAAAGATGCCCTGTGGCATGACATGCATTACCACTCAATATTTTACCATCTAAATCTTGCATTGAGATATTTTGTATGCTTGGAAACACCAGGGGAATTAGAAGGTTAAGGTATAGAGCACTGATAAGATTTTCCATTCTGTTATGTAGCTGAATGTTGTATCTATCTCTTGATCAAAACCTTACACAGTGAAAATGTATCCAAGTTCAAATCCTCTTGATAGGTTATAACACTGCAGGGAAAGTGCAGGCAGCCCTGAACGGTGGGGAAATCACATAAAGTTCAATCTGAAACTAAGACTACACAAATCTGTGCAGCTCCACACACTGAACCCGCTCTGCTGATGTACGTGGGGGTGGCTGCTTTCTAACTGTATGTCTTACTCTGCTAGTTAGGACAGGTAACAATTTAGCATTTAAAATGATAAAGGAAATATTTCTACTTATGCATATTATGTGGCTGTGTACAGTCTTCATAAACATATTTTTACAGTTTGTTCTAAATCAATCTTTCATCTAGCTTTATTTTTTAAACAGATAAAAGCAGATTCAAGGACACATTTATGCTTATACTGGTTGAGACCCCACGGTCAAGTGACAAGATGTTCAGTAATATCTGATTTGTATATTCTGTTTCTTTGCAAGGGGCTGAGTTTTTACTTTCAGTGTACATGAACAAATTTGAGCTCCACTGAGGACTGTATACCTTTTTAGCAGAAACCATCAAGTGCTATGCACTTACTCTGTAAAATCCAAGCCTTAACATATCAGAAGCAAAAGATCCAAGGAAAGGGCTGTATTTTTACACAATAGAATGCAGGGTATGTGCATTTTCTCCCCCACAAGTGTCCTTTTAAATTGTGCCTCTTGATTAGCTTCACATTTACCAAGGTTTAAATTCATTTATTTATTTATTTCAAGGTGTCTCACAGAAGTATTGATAATGAACAGTTATGCTACTCCTCAAAATCATGTATTTCATTCTATTTAACTTCAGCTAGCCCTAAATGCCTCATTCATGCACACTGAATCCAGACTCCAGTGGCTGAGAGCACTGTATTTCACTATCAGCTAGAACTCTAACCTAGTAATTTGTCTCATATTTAAAAAAAAAATCTATCCTAATTCTCATCATAACAATTTTGTTGACTGCAGAACCTGCAGTTCTCAACAAGTGACAGCAGATGTTAAAGATGTGCCAAGTATGTGTACATAGCTTACCAAAGAGCAAGAGGCTGCAGGGGAGCTTTCAACTGGATATTAGGAAAAAATTCTTCACTGAAAGGGTTGTCAAAAGCACTGGGACAGGTGGAGTCACCATCCCTGGAGGTATGGAAAAGACTTGGGGACAGGCTTTAGTGGTGAACTCAGCAGTGCTGGGGTAAAGGAGTCGATGACCTTAAAGGTCCTTTCCAACCTAAATGATTCAAAAAGCACCAGGGAAAACCAACAAAAATAAGATAAAGATAGGCTTTTAAAAGAGCTGTGTTCCGTGGACAACATCCTGATACACGCCACAGCATAACATCTTCCCCCCACCTTCCACCACGGACTAATGACCAAGCAGGAACTACAGACTCAGGGTAGGCCTAAATGGGCTTCCTTCCCACCTCAGTCTGTTGAATAACTCATCAGGGTTAGTTCACCCCCCTGAAGAAAGGGATGCTGATGACCACCAACCTCAATCCATAAAACTAGTTAAATCCATAGTGATTACAGAGGGTTGGCAAAGGACACAGCTTCTCACCAGCTTTGTGACATGGTGCATCTCTCACACCAGCAGATGATAATGCTGGAGTTAACAATCATTTTTGTTTCTCCCTAGTCACGTAAATTTTTGCAATGATATACTGAGAATACAAACGTACTGCAATGAGATCACGGGTACCTACAACAGTCAACATGCAGCAGTCAAGTACCTGAAGAACTGGAAGGAGGAGGCAGCGAGGTCTGACTGACTTCAAAGACAGAGAAGTGGAGCTTTACTGGGCTCTTAGTACATTGCCTTTGGGGTTTTTAATGTAAACTAAGTGTAGAATGAAGTATCATTCTGAAGAAAACTCCCAGCACTAACAAAGCTGAAGTACTATTCAAGATTCGTGGACTGTATGCCAGGTGCTGTAGCATTTATTTTTGTCATTTCTCAGAGTAAGTCCCAAACTCCAGGAGAAAAAATAAATCCAAAAATCTGAAGCTTTATAAGGAGAAAAACCCCCAACATAACAGGTAGCCCTTAGGGCTAGAAAGGAACTGAATTTAACTTGTACTACACAAAACATAATAATAAGAAAAGACAGAAAGTTAAATATGAAAACGAGTAAGACAATGATCCTTTTTTTAATCTCAAGACAGTATTGGTGAGGTCAATTGAACGTTCTACAAGTGGCAGGAGTACAATTTTAGTGTCCATTGGCATATCAGGGCCCAGTAACTTAAAAATACATGTGATCATGGGAATTTTTAATTCCACATACAATATAAAGTCTATGGATTTATGTTTTTGGAGTATGATATGTTGATGAACACAGGCACACACGTACACAGACAATGGCACACCATTTATACAGGGAAGATGACATCAGGCCAAGAGGATGGGCTAGGCAGTGCAATTCCCACTTAAAGTATATACTTTATTAAGCTGAATTTCACTTGATGATTCACCACATCAGTATCAAGCTTATAAGTACTAAAAATGAGAAAGTTTAAAAAAAACCCAGGTTAAATGTAAAACGTAACTATCACACTGTCATGCAAACTGACACAGAATTTTGCGTTGCTGGAAGATGACGGATCAATAAATTTCTGAAAAATTATTCTCAATCAATATGAAAGTTACTGTTGGCTCTTATTTATATTAATCTTGGGTTTAAGAGACCAACTCATCTATCACTATTATACATTATAAAAATATGGAATGACAATGTTTTCTGCACAGAAGACTAAATATAAGGCAAATCCCCTGTATGGATCTGTCAGGCAGAGAAACAGGAAGAACAAGAAGACAAGAAGATGATGCTGACTGGCACAGTCACCTACCTGTAACATAGAAAATGAAATGCAAAGATATGAAGGAAGTTGAAAATGGAAGGTATTTTAAAGACTGATAGAAAAGAAATTCTAGAATGGCATTTTAAGTGTTCTTTCAGACAGTTACCAGAGAAGTTACCTTTTAGAGAACAAATGGACTGCACTGGTGATGATGATCCAGCCCACCTCCTGAAGGAATTCTTCAAACACTTCCCCCTAAGGCTTGATCATTGTTCCTTCTACACTGCTTGGGAAAGGAGTTTCCATTGCAGGGTGGGACAGTCCCTCCCACTCCCTGGGGCTGTGCTGCCTCTACTGCACTGGGATAAAAGCCAGATTTGATTCCCCAAATAGCAAGGTGCTTTCCTGCCAGCATAGTTTGTTCTTTTTTTTAACAAATATTTTCCATTTGTTTTTTTCTTACAATCTTATGAAATAAAAGACAATTTAAAATATAAAAAGGTGTTTTAAAAATTATAAAGAATTCATTTTAGCATAATGTTCTGAGTGAGTGTAAGCAAGGCATGTGTAACACACTTTCTGATCTGGTTTTGCCAAAAAAAAAAAAAAAAAGGCATTCATGTTTCACTAAAACATGTTCTCCCTATAAGTTTTAACATAATCAGTATTCAAGAGAGTAAGGACCAATGTGGATGCAAAAAATCTCAGACCACACTATGTGATTGACATAGAAAGTCATTCTTATTCAAATCAAAACATAGCAAAATTAGATGATTCATGAAAATACTAAAGCTTTTTATACACAGCTGCTGTTTTTATTCTATTTTCTATATATGATAGATATTCCATCAGTCTATTCATGACTTATAGTAAAAGAAAGGAAGAAGGAAAAGAAAGCATCCTGAAGAGAAAAACCAAAATGCTTTTTGCTTGTTTGTTTTTTTTTTAATTCCAAAGTATAAAATAAAGTTGTTAAAATAATATACTTTGCTCAGAAAAGAGCAAAATGGGGAAAAATACATGAAGAATTTAAAGCATTTTCTAGCAGAGAACTTTAGTATCAGCCATGGCTGGACACAGCTGAATAACTGAAACTTTCACAAAAGACATTCAAATTTACTGTGCCAATGTCCAGCACTGAGAGGGTAAACAGAACAAACCAAAATAAATCCTGCAGAAAGCTTTAGCCAACCATGTAAGAAGCTAAATTGAGGTTCCAACAACATTCATTGTAGCAAAAGAGAAAATACGTTTCCTTAAAAGTCTGGACTTCAGGACCAAATCTGTTTGGATGACTGAGTTCAAAAGAAATCCTAAGGAAACTCTGAAGTGTCCATAGATGCATGTTCCTTTGGAACGCTACCATTAGCAACAAAGGAGGAAAGACACAAAAATGAGATTCTCTAGAAAAATCAGTATGCACTGTGAATATAAATCAAACTTGAAAAGCAAGCAGTGGCTGCACATATAGATATGATACAAATGGCTATTCCAAATTTTATTTAATCTCTTTTAGTTAAAACCATACGTGTGTAATGTGTTAAGCCAGCAAAAGGTAAAATAAACTTTCTTAAAATCTCTAACACTTCTATCACTGATATACTTGCAGAAATAGCAATTCTTACCTTACTGATTCCATCTATGTAACAAACTTTTTAAACTCCCAGTCAAAAGATCTCAGCCTGGAGAACTATCTGCCTCAGGACAGACAGATGCACACAAAGCCAGCAGCACAGAGAGGCCCCAGGCACACAAAAGCTGATATTGTTCTCCTGCTGAGCAAAAATCTCCCTTGTAAATCCAACGACATCTGCATTCAGAATCACCCACAGAAGGCGTCCCTGGAGAGGTGACCAAACTACTTGGCTCAACAGGAGAATGATTTCTCTTGTCTCCTTCAGTGTCAGGCAGCTGCATAAAACAGCAGCTTCTGGTTTTACATTTTAGCAAACCTGCCTTCCTTTGATGCACTGATAGAGATGAAACATAATGTGTAAAGATCTCCCTCATTAGGCACAGCCCTGAAGGCTGATATACTCTTCAAAACAAACAATCATTAAAATCTTTTGTCATGATACAGAACAACAAATGCCTCCAAAATTAGTAACCTCTTCATATTTCTTTCCAACTTCTCTATCAGTACTGCTGACACAAGAAAGCAATGTCTCCCAGGATCTCTTTCATGACAGTCAATAAAAAAAAATAATTTTATTCCAGCAGTTGATAAGGCTTCTATAAATCTGTCAGTGGTAATAAAAAAACCGCTTCACTACTTAAATTTAACTCTGTTTTCCCATAAAGTTATTTATATACTTTACTACATTCTTTATCATCTAAATTGGATACCAGAATGAAACAGTCTATAAACCTTTATATAGTCATAAACCCAGAGAGTTCTAAGTCACACACAGCAATCATTCACCAAAATTCTGATCATCACATTTCTGACAGAAGAGGAAATAAATAAAAATCCATCCAGTCCAAAGTTAGTATTTTATATTACAAGAAAGACCAATTATTAAAAAATAATTTTTTTAATACAGTGAATATTTCTAAATGGTTGTTTCTATCTAGAAGAGTCTTTTCTTTGTTTTCTTCAGTAAACAAAATTAAGTTTTTAATACTGAATTGTGTAACTTATGTGCAGGAAAAAAACCACTCAACACAACAGACGGATTGTGTAAAATGCTGAAAAATACACACAATGAAACTATTCAATAAGCCTACATCAGGAAATGCTGGTGTATTGCAGGATTTGGCCCAGAGTGAATATAAACTACTTTTCTTTTCCCCTTCTTGTGAACAGCTTTGGCACCCAAGTAAACTGGAGGAGAGTCTTAAGACAGCCACCAAAACAGACACACACAAATGAATCAACCAAAAACCATCGATGGGATGATGTGCCTTCCATGGCCTTCAGAGATGCCTGTCCTCCTGACACCTGAGTTAATGAATTACTGAGAAAGAAACTTCTATTTTGTGATCTGAAAAAAACCAACACCTGGGTAACTCGCACCCTGAACACAAAGATTCTCCTCCATGTTTTAACCTTCAGAAAAGGAGTTAGTTCAGAAGCAAAATAAGGTATTTCAGTAGCAGGCATCATCTACCCTTATATGCCTAATCTAAAAATAAGGATAACTCTTGAGAAAGAGTAGGAACATGAGAATAAATTTAACTGTGGAAAATGGCCATGGAAGAGGAACAGTAGTTTAATACAAAGTGACAGCCAGAGCTCCACAATGGATTAGAAAATTCCTGCTTAGTGGAATATAATGCTTCCCAGGTTACTTGGTCTGGTGGCTTCAGCAACCCCAAATACTCAGAGGAATAAAGAGTTTCCCTGACAGAACTTCATCCAAGTACAGTTGATGATTTTTTCATGGATCTGAGAGAGAAACTGGAATAGTATTGATGAATAAAGAGAAACCAATCTCCCACATTCAAGTTACTGACATGAAATAATGAAATAATAGTGTCTGTAATTTGCTTCTGTCTTTCAAATATATATTTCATGACATTGCAATCTTTTAGAATTTTATGTTATTCTAATCAAAGTATCTTTGGGAAGATTCTACCGTGCTGTCAAGAATAGAAGAAAGTTAAAGCATTGCAGAAGCATGAGTTAATGTCTGTCATACAGCAAAATACTGAAACTAAGGCCACGTGGTTTACCAAGCCAAAGAAGTTACAGAATAACATAATTATGGTTAATAAATATCTAAAACTTTTCTGCACGAGTGACAGAAGTGTTTTGGTTCTTTTTACACTCATGTTACTCTATTCCTATCCAGATTTTTTTATTTCTCATTTGTATCGCCTCATCACCTTTCTAGACTGCATTGTGCAACGTAATAAGAGTGTTGTCAGCATCTGGAACACAAGTTAGATGAACTTACACCAGGGAAAAAAGGTTCATTCTTAAATGCAAACTGCAAGATGAGTTGTTGGAGTCACAATTTAGAAAAGTCACGAGCTCCTACTCGCTTCTTCCTGTGAGCTTCATGTAATTTTATCCAATGACAGTTTGATGTAAAATGCATACAGAGATAGGAAGAGCAAAGATTAGAACTGCAGAGTGCTGTGCCAGAGCAATGCCCTCATCACTTAACAGCTATCTAAGTATCTCTGGTCCCTCCAGTCCCACGGGCAGCTGTGGTGATGGGAAGCTTCACCAGCAGCCTTGTGTTCCCAGACAGGCCAGCTCCAAACCCAGCAGCTGGGCCTGCTGCCAGAAGGAAGTCTGTGTGCATCTGAATCCTTTAAACTCGAGGAATGCACAGAATTCAAGTGACACACTATTCATTAATGAAATTGCAAGAAGTGCACAAATAATCTACCACATTTTAGAGAGTCTGGACACCAAAGGACCTACAGCACTGTTTATATTCAGATCATACCCCTGCAAAGCTGCATAGAGGAACTAAAGCATTCAACAACTTTTCAGAAACTCTTTCAAGTTTCTACAGCCATAATCATCTACCTGCAGATCAGGTAGCTGGAATGACGCAGAGTCCTCTGAGTCTTTCACTAGGTAAGAGCTACGGATAGTGTGTTAGATTTGTGGTATTCACTGAGGTATCCAAGCTGTTCAATTTAAGACATAGTAATAAAATGGTCACCATCCAGAGGGTCACATGAACATTTTGGTTTCACTCAGGAGTGCATTTTTGAAATTAATCTTCTGATTATGCTCACCTACCACATTCTTTTGTTTTTCACCATACAGTGTTACCAGGTCATATTGACTCTCAAATGACACTAAAATGGAAGATGCTGTTCACCTACCAGTGGTTACTTAGTCCACAGGACTGCAGTGTAGACAGCATAAAATAAAAGCTCTTAAAATACACAAAGTCAACACTGGGTTCTCAACATCAACTGCTTTGTTCTACAAATCTGCTACTGCTGTGTCATAGTACTTGCTAATGTGGACACAGACTATGACTCTGTGGATTTGGGTCTATCTTGAGTTTTTTCTCAGTGCAATGTGTAGATTGCTTTAGAGTAAGTTATAAAGTTGTAATTCACCTTTAAAATAAAAACTGAAATCCAGCCCTTATCAAAAGAAAAAAAAGCCATTTTGATGAATTGTTTTAAAGCAAATCTATTAGCTGAAACCAGGTCATTAAGCAGTCACATATTCTAAAATACTCTGCATGCACTGTCCTAAAATACATTTTTGTGTAATGTGCTGGTTGCTTGTTACATTCTACATCTAAATAAAATGAAAGGAAAAAAAGATAATATACTTGGAATAAAACAGAATACTATCCAAGGAACAACAGGTACAGTAGCACAAAGTGTTTATCACAGAAAACTTACATCTAGTAGCGTGTGAAGATGCTGATCCTGGAAAACACTGTGAAGAAAATCTAAGTCTTTTTCACTGCAGTCTGTAAGTGCATGAATTTCTTCCAGGCTGTCCAGCACCTGTGAGACTGCTCCTATGGGGCAATAAACAGGGAAAAAATAGAGAATAAAAAATCAATAAAGCAAAGACTCATGGTAAACTGAACTTCGGAAGAGGAAACTTTCACTTCCCCTGGTACAACTGGAACACGAACTTAAAAAAGCTGGAGTTTTTACAGGAAAAACTCACTGAATAAAATTTATGTATATCAACAGTGCCCATATATAGTGCAATTATACATAAGAAATGGTTTAACAGGAGAGAGTTTAAAACCTGATTTTACTAAGCTTTGTTCTTTTTTGGCCTGGTTTTCAACAATGTCTTATGGAGTGACTGGAATTATGGGCCTGTCCTCACCATTCCCACCCCAACCTTCTTGTTCTTCACTTTTTGAACCGCTGGCCCATTTAAAATACATATTGTAAAATTTTGAAACAACAGCAAAAATGAGTTTGAAGAAAAATTTGAAACATTAGAAAAATTTTGAAAGAACCAAGGTTTTCATGAATTCTTTTAAAATCAGCATTTGGATAGAGGAGGGAAGAGAAAGACCTGACTGCTGTGTCCTCCAGAGGACCAAAAGAAGGCTGCACCATGAGCTCTGGGTTTTGTTCCATTTGTTCTGCTGGCCTGGTTATCTCAGACAGTTACAGCACTTTTTGACCAGTGCATTGTTTTGGGTCATAGGAAGATGGGGATGACTTTTATAAGGCATGGGGGTGAAAAGAGAAGAGCGAGCTACGGAGATAAGAAAGGAGAAATGGGAAGCTTTATGGAAGGTGGAAGTCCATGAGGAAAGCTGAACTCACAGCAGGGGAGGATACAGAAACACAACACAAACCCATAGTAAACCAGCCCACAGTGGTTCTGAGTGAAACAAGTTGTTCTAAACATCAGGTATCAGTTGTGGCTGCCACTTGTGTGCATTACCAGAGTGCCAACTTTGGCTTATCTAAACACCCACAGCAGTACAAGCATCTGAGAAGAGGATAGCATATCCATTCTGCATACAATGCTGGTGTCTGACAGTGAAGTGCTGAATGCTTTGTCATAAATACATTCTTAATTCTGGATACAGAACTACACATTCATTATTTCACTAATTTCTCATTAATATGCTTATTCTGTTTACTTATTCACTGGCCTGTGTCCTTTTGACAAGGTAGATAATATCTTAAAAATCGCTGTATTTCTTGAAATTCCATCCTCCACTGTATGAACAATTCTTACCATCCTTCCTTAACTCAAACTCTTTTGTATTGCATTTTCAGAGTGTAACAAAAACAGAAACCCAATTCCCGCTTAACCACACAAGGAAACAAATTACTTCTCTGAAAACCTTGAAAAACTGGAATAAACATAACAAAATGCATAAAACCCTACTAAACTAGACTTGCAACCACATGGCTTAGAAGGATAAGCTACAAATCTAGAAACTATTGCATGACATTTAGTACAAATCTCAACCTGGGATTCTTCTCACAATTCCCTGTACACCAAGGTTTGAGAAACACTGGATTCCCCTCACTCACCACTCATGGCTCAGGAGCAGTAAGACCTCTTAGTTTTCTCCTTTTAAGTGTGTCTAACAACTTCTATCCAATTGATTTACTGATTTATGTCCCTTTAAAAAAATTGTGGCTGCCTCCAAGGAAAATTAATGGTTTGACTTGGAGTAGTTGCTGTGCATGAGGTTGAGTGCACTGGGAAAGAGAAAAACCTGCCTGCTCTTTGAGAAGGGAATAAGCCTGCTCAGCTGAAAGGAACCACCCATGCTCCTCTGCCAGAGACACAGCAGGAAACCTGAGAAAATACAGGGACTGGCAATCTGCTGGTAAGAGGATGGAGAGTTCACAGCTAAGCCTCAGAGGCAAGGAAGAAAAACATTACCCGGGGACCCAGAAGGTACTGTGCTGTTTCCCCTACATTTTCACAATGTCAGTTCAAGGCTGATGAACTTAAGAGATCTTCAAACCTGAAGCAAAGTCTTTGACTTTCGAGAATGCAGTTGGCAGACAGAAATTTGTTTGAATTCTCTTTTATTTCTAACTCTTGTCATGCTCAGAGTTTAAATTATTTTATTTTCTAGCAAAACTTTGTTTTCTGGGCTCAAAGCGCTTTCTGTGTATTTGGAGTATGTGAGGAAAAACTCTGCAGAAGATTCTCGTCAGAGGTTTGGATATCTTAAGAGTCTCTAATACTGCTCAGTGTTGCTCATAAGCACTAAAACTGGAGCCAAAACCAGAACCAATTAGAAGTGTGTTCAAAGCTGTCTGCAGTGCTGCACTACTGGAAACACCAAATGCTCTGGACCATCATGTTATTCATTTGACAGTATTATTTACTCTACACATTTTATTTTGTGGGATACTTTGAGGGTTTTGAAACAAATAAAACTTACGATTTTTTAATACTTGCACCTCAACAACCTCTTCAATATTAGGGAATTCCAAAACATTTAGCTTTGATCATTAGGTCTTTTTTTTTTTTTCTCCTGCCCATTGGTTGCATTGAATAGATGATTGAAAAGAAAGTTTCCAAGAGTGTCCTTAAGAAATGTTATGAGAAGTTCTGACAGTGGCTTTACTAATCCCTCAAAATCACAGTTCTACCTTATGCTTTTTTTTTAACCTACAATCTCATGCTGCATCTACTGCCATGCCTTTCACATATTTACAGATAATGTGCCACCTGCATGAGAAAACGGCACAGTAGCAATGTACGGACAGCATGTTAGTGCATAAAAAAGGCAACACAACGAATTTACAGGCATTTTTGTGAACATCTAAACTCACTCTGTTACCAACATCTCATTAAAAAAGCCTAAATGTACCTTTTAAAAGAGTTTTATATTCAGAGAAAGGGCATTACATAAAATAAAATTAACCAAACTTTACAGCACAACTGTTTCAAAAGAGATTCCTATTTTATCATATTTAAGCCAAATTTCCAACCTTTGTGGAAGCATCAAAGCACTCAATAATTATATTTAAAGCTTGTATCCTCTTGAAGTAGGATTTAATCTCCTTTCAACATTGCAAATGCAACCATTTTAGTCGGTACAGATAATAAAGGAAGGATTTGAGTTATTACACAGTCACACAAACTAAAAGCTCAGATTTCTCATAGTGTGGAGCAGTTACAGACAGAATCTATAAATACGAAAACTACAATGATGCATAAATATTAGTGAGGTAGGAAAAAGAAAATAAGAAAGTTGACTAACTGGACTGGCTGTATTAATTTGTAATTAATTTTTTTAAGTCTCCCTAAAGTAAATTTCCTCAGAAAATACTTCTTGCTGCCCCAGAATCTTCACGTAGCCGCAGCCACTTGACTGAGATGAATCTCACCCCGCCCCTTAAATTACTATATAAATAAGATACACACACAGTTGCATAGGAAAGGTTGCAATTCCAGTGATACAAATAGAAGACTCCTCTCTGCAGAAACAGTAACCAGATCAACACCACACTTGGTTCTGTGAGAACACAGTGGTAACTGTGGATCCTACTGAAAATGCACACATGATCCCAGTGCCCAAAGGAGCAGTGATACTCTGGCCACTCACACAGCCTTGTCTTTCCTGTACTGCCATAAGAATACCTAAGAAAAGATGGCTGTAACTAATCACAGTTTCCCTGGGGCTGCCAGCTCTGAAAAGTTGAAAATTATGTGCTCTCATATACTAAAAAGAAGAAAAACCACATCAGAATGCTCATGACAGTCTCCTGCAGTCAGTATGAGTATATAAAATGCTTTTATAGCTAGCGGAATTACTTCAAAGAAGACAGAGATGAATTCAGCAGTTTTCTGCCTACAGATCTATTATTTATCAGACAGGCATATTTGCTTTATAAGGCAAAAACTTGGGATTATCTCTTTACCCAGTGCATAGCGAAAGTTCCCACAGGTATTTTGTGCAGGTTCTGTTACCTCAATTATGGAGATGGCCATTCAGAAATAGTTCCTTTTACAGCTGAATTCTATCTCTAGAGTCTTTGTAGTTCTCATACAGTGCTCTTAATACCACCTAAAGCTGGTACAGACACTGGTTCATCAAGCTGGAAGTAGGCAAAGCTTTGGTAAAATAATGTTGTCATTATTACAACATGGCACGTAGATATTTTGGTCTGGGACAGGTGGTTTGACTAGAGAAACTGAAATTTAAAGGTAGGGAAGAGCTGCTTAGTTCTCCCCAGAACAGGAAAGGAGAACTTTAAATACTATTCCAAGAACTGCCTACATATTCTCTGGTACATCCCAGAAGTTGCTTTCCCAAGGCTTAGCACACCAGGCAGGTACAAGTGGCTTCCTCTGCTATGCAACAGGCAGTACAGGGAATCAGGAGCTTTTTCATGCAATCTGCAACAGCATGTGATTAAATGAGCCTTCAGGTAAAGAGACTTCCATATTCCTGCAAAACACAGACCACAGTCTGTCTACAAACACACCCTGAGAGATCGTGAAATAATTCCTTGATTTATTTTTTAATACTGAAGATTACAAATGCCCATTTAAGTCTTGATCAGTCATAAACCCTCTTCTGAGTAACGAAAACCTTTCAGAGGAAGCCTGATGTTTAAATACAAAACTATAAACCCACAACCTTTCTGCCAGTCTCTTGCAATTAGTATGCCAGGAAATAACCCTGCAGAAAGACTCATAATAACCACTATAACAGCATGTTTTTATTAAAGAGACACTGACAAAATCTAAACCCCTTAGATTTGTAGAACCATATCTAATTAAGTTCCTGACAGCAGTCTCTCCTTTCTATCCTATACATTATGTATTCACTATTCTTTATGTTGTGTAAATAGGGTAACTATGTCTTGAAGATTTTACAGCGGTTTTTAACTGACTAACCAAGGCTTTGCTGTTATTTACAATGTCTGCATATATCACAATTCAGTCCTTATGCCAGTCAATCTACAATCAACAGAAGCTGATTTCTCTCAGTCTCATCTCTTGGCTGCCTTCTGGTGTGCAGCTGCTGGTAATGAAACTAAAAAACACTCCTGGCTCTCAAAGCACAGGCATTTCAGCAGACAGGATTTACATTTCCCTTTGTGAAGTGGTCTGAGGCTAGTACATACAGCAAGGACAGAAGAAAAACCATCAGAAATCGTTAGTTTTTAGATAGATCAAATATTATAGCCACTGGATAAAACATAAAAAAAAAAAAAAAAAAAAAAAAAGGCATGTGCATTATTATAAAAGTGCAGACCTTTCCATGACTTGTACTGATGTAACTTCTTAGACTAAGAAAAAGCCAGCTGAGTACCAGATGCTTTTCTTCACTTCAAACATCTGCAAAAATCACTGGAGTTGAGATCCCTCTAATTTCACAAGTAATTTGTTGCTCTTTGCTGTTCACTGCTTTTCAGAGCAACTAATCTCTGCAAGGACAGATAACAGCCAGAGCAGGTGTGGATATATGGCTGTAACAGTTTAAAATAAGGTGGGAGATACCTGTTTCATATATAGACAGCAGTTTAATTAAAATGACAGGCAAGTAAGGACTCCATCCTTCTCAAATCTGAGATACAGAGTGTTTAATGACTTCTTCCTTCTTGAGCAGAAAACAGCCAAGTGTAGACACCCTATAAATCTACAAATAGGTTTCTATATGCACACAGTTCTGTGAATGCTACTGGGAAGCAAACAAGGCAGTAATAATATATATATTTATATTTATGTATATATATACATACACTGTGTGTTTATATCTATATATAAAATGATCAGAAGGTCTCTACAGAGAGAACAGAAAGATGGAGGTTTATGGACATGACAGCGGGAATGTAGAAAAAAGGCAGTTGGAGCAATTGAAAGGTATTGGGATTTACAACTGAATTAAAGAAGGTAAAAACACCTATGGAAAACAAAAAGGGAGCGGCATGTAAAAGTCAGCATAGAAACCAAAGAAAATAGATACAGGAGAGAAAAGCAGGGAGAAAGAGGAAAAGATCTAAACAGTGGGAAAAAACCCCCCCAAAAAAAAAAATAAGAGAGAGAAAATCCCCAGTAAACAAGAGATAGCGTGTTCCCAAACAGAAGCAGGAATGCAGAGGAGTATACCATGTATGGAGACCCAAAAAAGGAGGGGGAAGTGGTGGGGGAGAGAGCAAAGAGGGTGGGGAGAAAGCGGTGCCTGGTTTGGAAGATGCCTCCTTTTCATCCCAAAAGCACAGGGCACTGTGTGCATGCGTGTCTCCAGCTTCTCCCCGTCTCCATGCTGGAGACCTTGACACAAAGTTTGCTAGTTCTTTTTCCCAGCTACCCCTCACTGTGCAACCAGTCACAAATATGACAGAAGGCAGTCTAGCCTGCTGGTAAAGAAACACACAGTGAGAAGGTGCTGTTTTTATTGTTTTTCAGATCAGACCCACACTTACATGTAAGTACACTCACATGCAACTAAACAAATAAATATTTTAACCAATGAATGCCCTTCACTATCACTTCCTTAGACACTTTCTTCCTCATTGCAAAAATATATGGAAACTCTTCTGGGCCAGCATACACCCTGTTAGTAAGTTTGCTGAGGGAAGTCTATGCACAAACAAAAACCAAAAATCATGGCAGAGGCTCCGTATGAGGTGTTTTTTTCCCCTACAACTACAAAACCAATACTACTGCAAAACTTTTATAGAAAAAGCCACTGAGCTCTCACTCCTGCATTAATGGACAGGCATTCTGAGATGGGGAAATAGGAGGACAAGGAACAACTTCCCCCACAACCTGTAAAATCAAAAGAATGAACCAAACAACAACAACAACAGCAATCACAAAATCCATGACTTTGATCAGAAATGGAGACATGGACACATGTCTTGCTGCCCTGACCTGAGGCTGAAGAAGAGCTGTTAGCCTACAAGTCTCAAAATGCTGCTGGAAAACCCCCACTTTTTATAGCTTGTTTTAAGAGATGCTGAATTTGTTGTTTTTGAAATGCCTGTGGTTTGTATCAAAGGGTCTAGAATTTCACACCTTCTCCTCTGTCTAGAACAGTCTGCAGATTTTAGAAGAGCTTGCACTTTCAGTCTCTCATGATGCGTGCAGTTAACTTCCAGCAGAACCTCCTTCCTACATGTAACATTCCTTCATTGAGGAGACACACACTGGAGAGTTATTTACATCAGGTGTATGCATATACACAATGCATATGCATATATTGTGTATCACATCAACACAGAAGGAGCAAGGAAGTTCATGCAAGCGTAGAGCAAGAATATAATATATGACTAATTTTGCAGTATATGCTTGGTGTTAAAAAGAAAAAAAGCCCATTAGTCCATGAAAACGATTTTGGAACGAAAATGCAAAACCAAAACATGTTATTAATTTAATGAAAATTAGATTTTATTTCAGCTGTGTTGCAAATATTAAATATTGGGAAAAAAAACAACAAACCTTGGGTAATTTTAATACTGCCGCTAAACTAGAGTCTTGAGAATTCTCTGGAAATAGTAATACTTCTGGTTAATTATAATGTCAATCACAGATTTAGTCAAAACCATACAGGCTAATTTTTTTTTTTTTTTGGAACAGGCAGTATTAAAACTGAAAACAGCAAAGAGAAGCAAAGAAAGCGGCTTTTTTAAACATGCAAAGACACACACCATAGCTGAATGATATGCCTTAAAGGAAAACAAAGGGATACCTACTTTCTGCTGCTAGAAGTCCTAGTAGGAAGGCAGCGTTTGGACAAACAACAAACAGTATGAAGATTTCATAAGAAGCGATTTATAAAGCTGCATCCTAGCACACTAGTTTAGCCACAAAATAGTATGAACCCAGTGACAAGGACACCCACCCGTTATTTTAATGTGGTTTCTACATGTCAAGCAAATGGCACTTGCAGGCTGGGCTGGGAGGGAAAAACCACTTGGCATTGGGAAGGTAGCACAAGTATGCAGTATTAGATAGCTATATATATATAATACCACACTTTTCCTAACATTCGTTAAACTACTTTAAAAAACTCATGGACAAAAAATGATTTCTAGTAAAATGGTGAACTGATAAACTAATTAAACATACTGCAAATGGTGCATAAAATCATATTAATATACTGATACTTACTAAGCAGAATTTGACAATATTACATTGAAATTGGAAGTTTCAGTGAGAACCGTTATGAGAACCATTTAGAAATATAACCACCTTATTATTGCTTTTAATTAACTGCATTTTTTTGTATTTAAACATACAAGAACAAATAGCTGAAAAAATCATAAAGGTAATAACGGAATATTGGAAACATGCAAACTCATGATCGCAAAACTGATAGTTTCGCTTGTAATACTAAAAGAGGAACTAATAACAGTAAATTAGAAGGTGAACATATGTTTTTTTCCAAGCACTCATACTTAAAAATGTTGCACAACAGTCTTTGCAAATGTTTACAAAATCATTGGTCATTTTTGCATATCAAAAGCATTTCTTTTTCTGCCTCATATCAATGAGGCTGATGGTTTTTAAGATATGGGTTTATATTGCCCATATTTCATGGAAGCTAAATCCCACAAAACTACTAACCACTCTAGTTTGTGAGTTCAGCTAGTTCCATGCAGGTTGGAAACAGTGATCCTACAAGCTGGCCATAAATATGCTGTTTGATCTCACTCTGAAAGATCAAGATTCAGCTTTTCCCCCATTATTATTACTTTCAAATTTGAAAATCAAGGTCTCATGCCATTAAAAATGTCATTTGATGTGACAATATACAGTCTAACGGGATAAAACAACAAAAAATTCAATTTACATACAGCGATCCCAAGACAAAATACCGAGACACATTTATTAAAATGCCCCATGAAACCAATGCTGTAAAACACTGCTGCACTCGTGCGGTGTGCTCACTCTGAAACACAACACCACAGGATGCCTTACGGGAATCCAGAACTATTGGTGGCAAAAAGCCACTCAGAGCTGGTAGTCACATGGCAGCATCTGTGTGCTATAGACCAAGCAAGTCAAGCAGACATTACAGACTGACATCCTTTAACCAAAAGGAATGGTTTGCTTTAATCTAAAAGTCAGTTATGCAGTTTTCTATCTACTATCCACTTGCTTAACTCCAACACTGACTCAGTAGTTCTGAAAGTATGACTACAAAAAGGTACCTCTTTATTTTTTTCTAATTGTTGGCTTGAAAACGTGAACATTTTGAATCTACTTAAAACTCCAAAGTAAACTAAACAGCCTTCCTCAATCCAGCTTCCCAAGCCAAAAGGTCAAACAATTCTGCAGCCTTTCCTTGGGCTGCAACAGAATGGGGGGCTGAGGAAGCAAAAGGAGGAAAAATGAAATGCTTTACACAGGTGATGTTCATTCTTCACCCTGAGGCACTGTTACTGAAACACTTGAAAATGACATGTCTGTACTCTCTGTCAGGGGACAAATGGTCAGCATGTGACAGAAGTAGAGGAAATCCTGTCGTGAGGTAATGTGTGATCAGGAGATAGGAGTGCCAGGGCGCAGGGCAGGAAAGGGGAAGGGCAGCAGGCTGAGCTTCTCTGGTACCTTACATAACTCACAGTCCACTTCAACTACTTTCTACTGGGCCAGTTTTTCTCCTGTGTCAGATTCAGCCTGTAGGGCTGCTGATTGCTAACTTCTAATTTATGTGTGTTTCAGCATATTAAAAATATCCAAAACATTCGTTGCCTTGGGAAATAAACATTTTACAATGTCTTGAAGACAGGCAACCTGAAAGTCAAACTAATGAAGTTACTGAACACAGCCTATCACTAGTAATCTTTTACCTTAAAAATATTTACCTAATTAAAAAAAAAAAATTAAAAGCCTTTATCATACTTTTCCAAAATTCAACAAGACTGATTTCTGCCATCTTACGATAGCAGGATGAAGTTAAGTTCTTCAGAGGATGGCGTGCTGATGAAGGAGAAAACCAACCAGTCAGAACCAAGAACTATTAATACTCTGTACAAATGAAAGGAAGATGTGTACCAAAAAATAGCTGACTGACTTTAAATGAGGTTTATCTCTGTTCATTCCCATCCAATTTAGTTTTGCAATTTGCTGGCCCTCATTGGAAAGCTAATAACAATATCCTTTGTGATTCTGCATCTACAGAAGTCATCTGACTTGCTGCCTGTAGTGCCTTCATATCCCAGGCCAATCCCCTGGTAGTATAGGAAAATGCAGAAAGGTTCCAGCAATCCCAAGTTCACTGAACTTCGAGGAGGAACACCTCCTGATTAATTTGGAAAAAAGAAAGAACTGAAATTTGCTGTTCCTCTGTTTGGAAAGACTTGGAGGACAGGTTATAATTTGCATAACCTAAGAAGCATTTATATTTCTGTATGAGAAATATGAGTTTCATATTTGCCTGTTTCTAACAAACCATTTTATTGCAATGATAAGCTTCATGAAATTTCATGGGAAGATTAAATAGGCAACAACACTTAAAATATTAAATGCTTTTCATTACAGCTTATGATCTGAAATAACATTATGAGATGTTAGGAAGGAAACTTAAAATTACCTTAAGATAGTCAAACTTCTACTGCAATTCAAGAGTTTTACATATCATTTCTATAAACTAGTTTGGTTTAGAATCATCACAAGAGCTTTACAAGATAGAAACTTTGAAAATTTTATTAGTGTACTTCTGAAGAAGAAACAAAATAATTTCCATATTTAACAATTTCAGAAGCTGAAACAATTGTGGTACCTTTGCTTGCAAGGCTCACCGTTTATCGTGCGATATTAAACATTTTATCAGCTAATGTAGTTGGTCAGAGAAACATCATGAAAACAATCCACTTAGTATGATTTTCTGATCACTGTGATCTCCCATCAGAGAGATCAACAGTGTTATTTTAGAGAATAACTACCCCTTCCTGAGAAATCCAAGGTAATGTTTCAGTTCTTTCAGAGATGAACACAAGATAAGAGTGGATCCAGCCCAGATGTTCTGCAGAATTTACATGTGTACTGGATTCAAGTATTCTGTGAGCAGAAAAAACAGAACTTGTACATTTCCTCTATACTGCTATCTGCAATTACATCACTCTGAGGAAGACACATGTCCTGTTGATGTGAGACTGAAACTGGAAAGAGGAACTGCAGTTTTCAGACTAGGAAAGTTGCCACTGCCACCCTTGTTGGTGCCTATTCTCTACTCGGATGGGGGAAGTGGATGGAAACAAAAATATAGGTACTGCAAGTAATCCTAGGTGAAGTAAGACCAGCTTTTTCTTTCTTTAAAAGTGTAAGTGGATCCTTCGCTACAAGTACGTCAAGTATTCAAGTGCTGTCTGCCTGAACTTAAGCTGTGATTGTCCATTTGCTATAAATGATCTGAGGTTCCCATTTATTTCTATGGAAATTATCAACAGTGTGCACGTCTAAGGACAAAGTGATCTTTTAATTTAAGTACTTGAACTTGAATTTCAAGAAGTGATATTGAAGAATTTCAACAAAAACAATTTACCCCCCTTCTTATATTGACATTGAAATAATTTCTAATTACTTGCTCACATGAAAGAGAAGAAAAGGAGTAATTAATATATGCAGTAAATAAGTAATTTTCTCACCTATAAAAACTTTGGGAAAGAGAATTATCACACAGCAGAACAACACATGCAATTAAGTTTCTGAAATGTGTTCTAGTAAGTCAGTATATAGCTATGAAATTCTGCCAGTACTATTTGGTTATTTAGAAAAACAAAGGAGAGAGTCCTTTTGGTCTTCAGTTTTTCTTAGAAGTTCATTTAACCTGATCCTAAATGCTAACTTCAGATCAGATAGACCAACCCAGACTTTTGCACTGCAGCTGTTTTAAGTAATGCTACGTCAAAATTAAGACACATAACTCTGACAGGGCTGTGTTAGTACAGGGAGTGGAGGTTATTTAAATTCCTGAGTATGGACTGTGGACAAAAGGATTGCTGGAGCCAGATCACTGTCCTGCCCAAGGCCCAGCTCACAGCACAGGACAGGTATTAACTTCCCCTTTGAAGTATGTTGGGAGATCCCTGACGTACATGGATTGTCTCTCTCTGAAGATTTTGGGTCAGAAATACCATCCAGTGTGCTTTGAAGGGAAGACATCTTAATCATACTGCTCCCTAAAACAGGAGGTCAGGAAACTGGTACACAGTGGTTTCTTTTTACAAATAACTATTTGTAAGGTATGAGAACCTTGCTCCTGCCTAAGAATTCAAGGCAAAATTTCAATAAGCTTTAATACTCAAGTAGTATAAAGAGAAACATGAGGTTATACTGCTATTTCTGATAAAATGTATCTATGAAAGCAATAAAAAAATCAGAGTTTCTGTGGAAACGTACAACTGTGCAGTGATTTTCTCTTCAGTTTTATAGTCATAGACACCATTAAGACTGAAAATTATTTATTCATTCACATGTAAACATTAACTTAATATTAAATTTTATGAAATCTCAAGAAATTACTACACACTTGGTAGTCTAGTCAGTATAGAATTAAGACAGGTTGAGTGCAGTAAATATACTTTCTGTTAAAATACCTGAGGAGGTGGGGTCTTCAGAGAAGTCTGGCAGCTCTTCAGGGGGGTCACCATAGAAGGAGTTGAATTTGTGGCTTGACACAGCTGCTAGTACTGCCCCCTGAATAAAAACACCCACACAGTCTAAGTTACACACACAAGGATAATGAAAGATTTCCAGACCCCCTGGATCACTCAATCTCCCGAGGTCTCCTGTGAGTTGACCTTCTCAGTGAAGAGCAAATCAATTTTTTAGTCTTCAGCTCTGCTTCCCTGTTATCAGTGACCATATCTAATGGAAGTACTGGTCATACACTAATAAACAGCAAAAATATTCTTTGCAAAGGGATACATGAGAACAGTTCTTTTTGTGAATACATTTTAAAATAATAACTGTGAGGCACAAATTCCCATAGTACAATGTAAACAAAATAACGTAATTTCTCTTTTCCTCTTACCTAGACCGAGTGGCCTAGCCAGTAGAGAAATTCACTCTTTAAAGCAAAACAGCATGTTTTTATCTGAGAAACTGTCAGAATCTGACACTGAGAGCACTAGAATATTTGACATTCATAATATACCTATATAAAAATAGTATAATTGTATAGATAATCTCAGACTCCCAGAATGAGTGTTGCATGAAAGAAATGGTTACCTGCTCTGCCATATATTTACTTGTTCAAGTAAAGCAGTTTCATCACTGAGGTTTTAGTGCCTCACAGCTCTGGCAGTAGGCAAAACGGACACATTTCATGAAACATTCTGCAGAACAGTGCTCTGGATAAAATGGTATGAAAAAACAGCAAAGCTATAAAAGCTCTCAGGAGGCCAAATACAGTGTCCTTCCCAGGCAGAAATCTGGGAAACAGCAGAAGCTGTACCCAGAGCAGGAAAACTGAAGAATACATATTTGCTCTTCTTGAAATAAGACATTACAAAATATTATGTTCTTTTAATTATAAATGTAACACAATAATAACAGAAGCCACTGTACAATTCTCTCCTTCCAAGTAATTCATATTACACAGAATTAATGAATTTATTAAAGATGAAGATCTCACATACACCTTCATTGATACCAGACAATTTGCACTGAAATTCAGTTCGAAAACTATGCATTAAGAAAGGATGAGCATCCTTAATACAATATCACTGCAATAAATATCTGTAAAGGCCTGTTACAACTTTTATTTTATTGCGACTTCAAAGCATAGATTTCTCTTAGCACTGTTAAAATGAATGAAGTATCACATAAAACTCATGTAATTATATTGTTTTAACACTACATTCAGTTTACCTTTAGTTTTCGTCTTGCATTGAATTTTCTCAATTGTTCTACTGTTTCTGGAAGATGAATCTTGTATGCATAGCGATCTCTCTCCTTAAAAAACCCACAAAAAACAAACCAAAAGAACATTAAATACAAGCTCTTAATATTCTCTTGACACTAAGAAACCAGACAAAAAAGTACCAGCTAATAAGTATCCCAAGAAAAAAGAGGATTTGTTGCAACTTAAGGAAAACTTCCAGAAACTGAGGGATTAAAATACTTTGAAAGAATTCTTAACTTGGAGCAGGGATATTTTCTTTTAATAATTTTGTTTCCCACCTTGTAGTAAGACCTTAGTCTTTTGTTTTACTGCTGTGCTGTTAGTCAGCCTGTGGCCAGCACTGAACTTTGAAGCTGGCAAGCAGAAAGTAGTTGTTCTTCTTGGGATTCACAAATCCCAGTGAAGCAACATGTTCAATCACCCTTTTAAGGGGTGCTTGATAGGTCAGGTGAGCTTGACAGGTGGAGTATGATGGCTGGTGATACCAGGTGATGGCTTACAGAAAGAATTCTCCATTGCAGATAAAAAAATTGCCAATGAATAATTGCAGTGACAGTAGGGACAAAACTTGCAGCAGCTGGCTGCTGTCTTACCCTGCTCCAAATCCCCACAGAAGCTACATACACTTACTAATTAAATGCAAATGCTTATCACATGCATCTCCTGAATCAGGATGTCAGAAGTAATTCAGTCTTTCTACAGCAGCAGAGATGTCTCTGTCTCATGTTGTATTTGCTGCTGTCTATATATAGTTCAGGAGAAAGTTCTGAGTCAGCAGGGAAGGCTGTTTATCATGGGCAAAAATGAGAGGACTGATTGGTAGAATGCTGGCCTGAGCTTGCAAACAAAGTTGTCTCAAACTAAATGTCCTCTTTTCTTGCATGACTTTCAACAAATAATGGCAAGACTGGAAAGACATCATATATAGGCAGAGCTTGCACATTCACATTACAGAATTGTCTTTTCAATAAGCCTAATCAGCTTAGTTGCTCAAACAATGAAAATGACAAGATTTTCTGCCAAAATAACCCTCAGTAAAACTCTTGCTTTGGCATCTAAATATGGATAAGCTCACAAAGTGAGGAAAAAGTCTTAATTACAAGCAGAAACAGAACCACTTGTGTATATCACAGACTCAGTCACTGGAATATGATCATTTGGGATTCCCAAACATGGTGTCCATTCCCATACTCTTTGGTATTTCATACACCAGGTATGCTCCAGATGAACAGACAGAACTTTGGCTCCTTTTGTGTTGAATAGTTTGAACCTGCAGTTTCTCAATACTCAGAAGAGTTGCCTTAACCTCTTATTCCTGAAAGGTGCACACTCCTCACCTCCTTTTAGTAAGCCAGACCATTTTGCTGCCTGGAATACAAGAGTCAGAGCAAGAAAGAGCAGAAAAGTGGAAGAATCACTCCATTCACTAGTGGTTACACCAATTACTTGGAGGGAAAAGAACATATGAGCTTTGTCCTTCCCAGGTTTTTTTTTTCTGGGTTTCTTTGTGTCACTATTTGTCTCATGTAGAGCAAGCAAACAGTCCAGAAGCAGACACCAGAAGAGCATCCATTCAAAACAAGTGCCCTGTTTAAGTTAATGGTATTATAACTCTCTCTAGCCTGGATCTACACTATAGTAAAGAAGTAGAGGATAACAAAGATAAATAGTTAATTCATCACCTTCTGCCACAGAAAATACAATGCTCTGAAGCAGGGCTTGCCAGTTTTTAAATCTGCAGCACACCCATCACTCTCCAACCTCAATATTTAGCACAGACTACTGATGGCACTGCTGAGAAGTCACAGGTGTATATTCTCCTGCTCCTGCTGTTAACCTTCAGTGTTCAGCAACTACTCTTCCACTGACTTAAACTGTGTTGTAAATTCTGACACCACTGACAAATAATTTGAATACCAGATGCCATATAATTTTATGTAGTCACAGTGGCCTTTGAGCAACACTCCACTACATACTTCCCTCCCTCTGGTGGGATATTCCAGGAATCTGATGTAAGGAAGCAGCACAGTTCAGCAGCATTAATTACTGCAACAGACCGCATGGCTACAAGAATAATAGAAAAGAGGTGCAGGACTGACCAAAGAGGAGATCAGAAATTATTCCTCTGGAGTTGAAGAGCCACAGAAAGACACATTAATACCTTCTTTAAGCTTTATGCTTATACACAGCCCTAACTCCCTGTACTCTGATGCTGCTGAAGATGTCCAATTGAGTCTGCTCTTGCTGTTAAGAGCTCAAGCCTGGCAATTTTCAAAATCTAAGGCTCTAACCTTGCAAAGCATTTAAAGCACATTATCACACATTTTGTACAGTTCAGGTCTTCTTTGAAAAGCTCAGAGAAACAAAGAAATCAATCTTTTTCTCCCTTGAAGAGGAAACTGGTGTGTAAAAGCTGCTTTTACTACCTTTAACCAGGGATGATTCAGTGCTTCATATACTGTTATCCTTTCAGCTGGGTCCAGCATAAGCATGCGGCGTACCAGATCTTTGGCACTTTCAGAAATATGGCTCCATTGCCTAGGATTCATCTGGTTACAAACAAGAAAAAAAGACATGAAATTGGGAATAAGAACATAGAAAAGAACCTACTTTTTATGGGAAGTAATTTCAGGAATTTGACAGTGGTTGGTGCTTGTAAACATTTAATTGGAAAAAATATAAAACAAAGTTTCTCAGTTTTTTGACTTGTAATAAATTGTACACTACTTGCTATTGAAATGGCATAAAAATTGAAAACATAAAACCTGACATATTCTTGGTATTATAATTACAGAACATGTTTCTACCTGTTCTACATTCTGATTCGATAAAAGTGACGCTTCACTAGAAAAAGAAAAAAAACCAACAATTAAACTTTGTCTGACTGTTAACTACCTGTAAGATAAATGAAGAAATTAAGTCTCCTCCTGAAATCAATATAAGGAATGGGATGATAATCTATCTGTATCAACCCACAATTTCATGCCAGTGATGCTGAGTAAGAAGGGAGTAAAATAATGCCTGTTACGAACTAGTTTGGTTCTGTCCTGCAGGTACCATGGACAGTGGCTCTTCCCAATAAATTCCTTTCAACTTTACAACAGGTAGGCATCCTCAGCCACTAGGAAAGCATACTGTGATCAGCAATACAAGCAATTGCAACACTTTTTAGTGCAGAACTTTATCCTTAGGAGACAACAACGTGAAGGATGGTTTAGAATATATTTTCATCTTGTGCCCAAGCAGTCAAAATTATGGACATCTGATAAAATCACACTACTATGTAACATAAAGGATTAGATCCTTAAGCTATTTCTAGTATTTCTTTTACTTATGAAGTACTTAAGTTTTATTTAACAATACACTGCTAACTCTACAAGCTACTAAATGAAAATTCAAAATTATAACCAGACTCTTTTCAATGTTATAATCTGTTCAATTAAAGAGGTCCATTTTATTTAAAATCAGCCTTTGCAAAAAAAGACCACTCTAAATTGGGGCATTCAGGAACGTTATCTGGCTATGAAATCCACATTTATAATTGTGATTTCTTTTTCAGCATTAATGGAATGAACAAAATTGCAACGACTGTTTTAAAATCCTTACAGTATTTTCACTGAATAGACATATTATTGTGGAAACAGGAACAGAGAAGGAACTAAGAGGACACAATGTGCTGGCTGTAACTTTTTTTTAAAAACAAAGAGAAGTTAACTTGTACACTTCCAGAAGGTTTTAGCTGCCTAAGAGATTCCATAAAGAAATCTTCCATAAAGTGGAACTGGAATGTCCACCAGTCTATGCAATCCCATGAAGAAATGCTGCTGTTTCAAGAAATACAAAATTTAAAGAATGAAAAATGTTCTCCTGACCAGGTGCAATAAAACACTGCTGCCACTTACATTTTAGCAGACTACTGTTAAGTTCGTATAGTAAAATACTACCTAAACCACACTACAGATAATCAGACAGTTTTAGGAGTTTTCATTCTCAATTTGCCAATACACAGCTCATGTATGACCTTAGTTACGAAGCAGAGCAAAGCTCATCTTAGACAAAACTGCAAAACCAGTGAAGTTGTAGCTTTAAATTTGTCTCCTTATTTGGCTGGGCTGCTGATGCTGTGGAACACATTTCTCTTGCACGCACACTGATCTGCCTTCGGTTGCAAGTGGCTCCTTTTGAATCATCAGCTGCACTTAAAGAAGAATGCCTAACTGTATTTATACAGTAACATGCATCTTGTTTTAAATCAAGGAAATATGACAGTTTTCTTAGTTGAGGATTTAAATAAAAGAATTTAAATTACCTATAAATCTAAGGTAACATGCAGTGTGTTATACTTGACAGCTGAACCTTAGGTAATCCTGCTGGGCTCAATGCACAATTGAGCTAGTTGTTACACCTGTTTATTATTTCATCTGAGTAAATATTTCTGTATTCTAATTCCTAACATTGATACAAAACACAGCAGGAACAAGGGAGACTGGAGAGAGAAAATTATCTCTTCCTGCATAACAGACCTCTATAAGCTTCAAATTTAAATTGGGCTAAATACAAAAATCAACTTCTAGAAATTTTACCAGCAGAACTCATCTCACAGGAAAAGGATTCTGGTATACTGTCAGTTACCTTGTATTTGCCTTTAATGATGCCTTCAAATAATCTTTCCTTGGTTCCATAAAAAGGCAAACAACCGCTTAGCAGGATAAAAAGGATCACTCCACAACCCCAAACATCTACAGGCTTCCCATACGGTTCTCTTTTTACCACTTCTGGGGCCATAAAATGAGGTGTTCCTACACGTCCTGAATGGAAATAAAAAGAAAATGCAGTCAAAGCGATGTGTGTCAAACATGGAAATAAAGAATATCACTCCATTAAACTAAAACAGTTTTAATAAATTTTGTTCATGAATTTTTAACACTATTATTTTTTCCTTAAGTTTAGTATTTATTAAATATAATCAGTGAGACAAATCAGTATTTTGCTTCATTTATACTTTTATAAATTGAGGAACAGTCTATCCTAACCAGCAGACTGTGAAAAGAGAAATAAGAGCACTAAGATTTTTCAGTGAAACTTGGCATACAAAAGTAAAATCATCAATTTGAACAACCTTTGAAACAGGAATTATTTATCCAGAGAGCAAGTACAAAAATATTGTAGAGTTCTAGTCTACACTGCTGGCTTGATAAAGCAACACCTAATTGACAAGAACAGAGTTTGTTCTGATGCTCTGCCCAAAACTTGGCCAACTAAAATGCAGAACACCAGCAAATGTGTTGTTCATTTATTTGAAGCAGTCAACATCTTACTGCAGATAACAAGATAATGCTAGTTTGTTTCACAAGGTGCTTTCAATGAGTGTCACACAGTAATGGTTCTGGGCCGGTACTGATTTTGATTGATGAATGTACTCCCACTGAAACAAAACTAATTTAGTACTGACCTTTTGAGTGCATAAACTTCAAATGATTAGAATGACTTCATTCAATCTCTATGTAACACATTAAGCCAAGTAAAACCAACAAACATTTTACCTCTCCTTATAAATGTTTCCCATTGCAAAGAATTTTGTTTCCATTGCAAAAATTAAGCTTAGAATGCTCAGGTTCATCGCTGACACTTACAAGCGTTGTAGTCTTTGAACTACCCTGCTTCCATGAGTACTGACAAGAGAAAAAACCCCACAAGTTTAGCAAACTGTCACCACTTGTACCCCCTTTTTCCATCCCAAGGATTATTAAAAAATTGCCAGAAAAAGGGCAGCTTTTTCATCATACTATCCTTAAGGACAAACAACACCACTGCCAAACTTCTTCACCTGGCTTTGTGTTCAACCTTTCCATTCCCAGCTTATGACGCAATTCCTCTGCCAAATGTTAGGGATCTGTCTGTGACAAAGGAATGTTACTTCCTCAGTAAGCTAGGCTGGCATGTTAAAAAGTCCAGGCTGACCTAAGAGCAAAGGGGCTAAAGAATAAAAAGCCAGCAAGACGCTACAAGTCCAGCTCATCCCTCATACCACTGGGAGAGGAGGGGGGATATTTACTCTGGACAGAGAAAGACAGAGATGGACATGGGGAAAGATTATTAATTCTTCTTGTTGTCTGTACACAATTTATAGGCTTATGACATAATCTTTCAGTCTAACTGATAAACCTCGAAGCCAAATCTTCAAGATCACAAATATGAGGCAAAGAATTATCTCCTTAGATGACTCTCTATCATTTAGATGCCTGGTGATGGGGAAGGGAAGGAAAACGGAAATTATATATAAATCCAGTATGCACAAGTCAGTGGCTTTGCCTTTTTTTTCTTTAATATGACTATAAATTTACAAGGGTTTCCTCCTTTTTCCCCCCTAGGATGCCATCATTTGTGATAGCATAAGCAACAGCATTTCCAGCTCTGTCTCAGGCCATGCATAAGCAGCAACACCTGCCTGTTCCACCAGCTCTTGTCTACCCCTCAGACTGCTCATGTGACATTAGCGGTGTGCTCACCACGCACTGCAACCCTCCAGTACACAGGATCATCAAAGACCACAGAGCAGCCTGGCTTACCCAAGTCTTGTTTATCTCAGTGGTGACTTCCTGACAACTTGGGTGCAGAGAGACCCATTTGCCATTTTGGAGCAGGGGTAACTTTTTTTACATGTTGAAAAAAAGCATTAGTGGTACTAAAGCTTGTTTAAGTATTTTTAATCCGTATGAATAGAAAATCTATGTACTCTCAAAATTCTGCCTTCCCACCAGGCTTTATAATTGCTATTATAAAATCTAGAGGAAAGTGATTACAAAGACAAACAGGAGGAATCAGTAGAAGACAAGATATCACAAGGACAAAGCAATCTACTTAAGAGACATTAAACTTTAGGGAGATATACATTTGTCTGGATAAAATAGCTAATGAAACTATGAATCCTCTGTGTCAAATGATAGGTATGTTAATTTAATGCATATTTCCAATAATTGTGTGTGACTTCTCTCAGCTCTGGAACTTCTCTGTGTTTTAAGCAAACAGTTACAGAGACGAACATGGTACAAAAACGACTACATGTTGTGAGAACTGTGCTTAAAGGTTTGGATTTTGACTTTGGGGTTTTTTTTTGTCAATGCATTTAAGTCTGCTGGGCCTTTCAGTATAGTGAGGGTAGACCTACCGAACACTTTGTGTCCTTGCAAACAATTACCGATCCTACATTATTTCCTGTGGTGTAAAATAGCATATTTAGCAGCAACACAGGCTACCTAAGCAATCCAATAGCAGGACTGGGGTAGGAGTTCAGGTGTCAAGGTGCTGGCACTGGGGGGGCTGCAGGGTTGGTCTCTCTGAGGAGCTGGGAATAACCTGTGCTGGATGCAGATCTGTCCACTGGACCCAGTGCAGAGCACAGCTGAGCCCAGCAGTCAAGGTGGTGGTGCCTCAGGGAAAATGTGTTTAAGAAAGGGAAAAACACTGCCCAGCAAGTGAGGAGTATGGGAACTGGCATTCCCCATCACCCCTGCTGCACTCGGGGCTGGGGGTAAGGGAGTCAGGAGCAAGGGAGTGAAGGGAGCCTGGGAAGAGGAGGAAAGGAGGTGTGTTTTCATTTTTTGTTTCCCACTACCCAAACATCTTTGATACTTCAAGGCTGCTAATCTCACATCAGAATGTGAGGCTGCACGTTCACTTAGTACTCAAGTGCTCTTAAAAACCGCCAAGTTAAAAAAGCACTGTCCCTCTCTGATCATCACACATTTTTTGTCTCCTCACTCAGAAGTGAGATGCTTTTTCTTCTATCCCAGGTAGAAGAACTGGATCTTTTTGGCCTGGTTCAAAACCAGTATGCCATAAAAATCCACTTTAATGAACTGCTTGATGCTGAGCAGAAGGAACAGAGTGGTTGAGTAGTAGGAAACACACCACAGGGCTCTTCAAACCCCCAGCAGATTGCTGCAATAAACCAGGTGAAAAATGCACCTTACGTAACAGCAAGCTGAAAAATCAGTGCTGCTAAACCTTAATACCTGCTGTCACATTTAAAATGAGAACTCCATAAATACAAAGGAAATGAGAAAGAAAACTAGGCTAACTTAATAAAATACTGCCGTGAATTTACCATGGCTAGATTGTAAGCTAAAGAATGATTTGGTTTTGTAACCTTTTAGTGCTGATTACAAGAACCTGATACTTTAGATTGAGGCGGTGGTGGTGGAAATCAGAGTTTTACCTCCATGAAAAAGAAAGCCCTGGACAAGCAGAAATTAATTGGTTGAGACTGAACTGTCCAGTCAAACAGGATTAAAAAAAATTCATATATATGTGTATGTATGTATTAGAAACTCAGAAAGGCTAAAGTAATTTCTGGGCCAGCTGTCATCCCCAGAGACCTTTTCACTGGGGTCTGCGAAGGAGCAAATGATGATTTCAAGGTTATTCTAAAAGCTGACGTGAGCAAGGATTGCTGAGCTGCACCTCTGAACTGCACTTAGCTCAGCAAAACGGATGAAGTGCACACATGAACTTACACAGGCTGGGACTCTTCCAGTGTTGCAACTACAAGAACTGTGAGTGAGTATCAGTAACTGGATAAATACAACCTACAGACAGCAAAGTTGTCTGAAGTCGTGGATACTCTCTGCTTTTCAGACCAAGTATCACTTCTGCTGAAAACTATTTAGTAGAAGATCTGCCTTCTAAATAAGTTCAGTGTAATATTTCAATTACTTTAAAATATTTTAGAAGCTTTTGAATTTTCTTTGGTGTTTTGGGAGAAACTTTGCATCTTTTTGGAGGCAGAGCAAGAACAGCAAGCAAAGGCATTTTCTTATCTTTAACAGGTAACTTCTGCTTTCCACAGGCCTTTTATTCTTCAGGATATAAGAATCATGGATATATTTGAATGATTGCCCATGAAAAAAATAACATTTTAATTAAATATATATTGCATGCATGCATACACACAGGACTTTTAGTTGCCAACTACATTGAAATTAATACTGGAATCAATTTTCTATCTATGTGGTTTATTAGGTTCTTCTTATCTGTGACCTTAACTGAAAATCCTCCCTACAGAACGACTCAGCAGTGGTAGGTAGTCAATGTGATATTTGCCTCCATCCATTTCACTGTAAATAAATGACTACATCAAAGTGTTTGCTGATTTAGGAAGCACTCAATGCCTGAATAGGTACAGACATTAGATACCTTATTTCTAGACGTAAACTTTCTTATCAGCCAGTTTTGAGGTATGTTGGTTGCCTGTAAATTTATAAAGTTGTTAATTTTGCTATTTTTTCCTGTGAATAAACAGAGCTTCAGTCTTCAGGTGCTGTCAATCTGACATCATTTACAAGCACTAAAAATAAATTTTGACTTACCTTTGATAATTTAGTTTCTATGACTCTTTCCATATTATTCCAGACAATAGGGCTATGCTTTCCACAAGAAGAAGAGTATATACAGAGACCCAATCAGATTTTGTCATCCCTAAGGCAGGGGATTGATGACCAAGATATCAGAAGGAGAGTCTTTCAACAGCAGTAGTATCTGAACGATGTATAAGGAAACAACTGGAACAAATAATTTTTAGGAAAAAAATGTGAGGTACTAATAAACATCACCATCTGACCTCTCACAATAGTGTCATAAGAATTATGCTCATAAATTAAGGAGTTTCTAAAAGAGTGGGATGTCCAGAATAATGTGGAAGGAATCAAAGAATCACACACAACAGATCAGAGAGGTCAATACTTTACTACTCTTAATTCCTTTCCACATTACTCCAGACAATAGAGATGTTTAAAGCAGGTTTACAGAGAAGATGAATAGATTAAAAAAAAAGGGCCAGGGGCGGGGAGGGGGAAGGAAAAAAAAGGGCAACTCAGCTTCAGCACAGAAGATTGTCTGAAGAAAATATTTTAAAAGATGCATCAGCAGACACCTGGACAACTGGATACTAGTGTCCAGAAAATGAACAAAGCAAAGCTCACATACTAATAAGATAAATTATAATAATTGATTCAACGACCTTTTCAGCCAAAAAACTATGATGGAAGAAGTAAACCTAAATGACTTTTTAACATATTAGCCTCCTCTTAACACTCTCAAACCAGTGAAGTGGAATTTGTGAGAGACAGTAAACCACAGCTGTATCTTTTAACTAAAGCAAAGTCTCTTAGAGGAAAAGCTTTGAATGGACTCACATTTTTTTAGAAAAAACCAGAAGTGAAACCACTAGCATTTAAGAGAAAGAATACTAGTGTAGGACCTCAGCTTACAAAGTTTCCTTCTCCTTGGAAAACAAATGAAAGCTTTGCAATACAATTCAGACACTGATGATGAAAATGAAAAAAAAATCTATGCAGTGTAAAAAAACTCCAATTGAAAAAAAAAAAAAAAGTTTTTTTAAACTGAGACTTATAAAAACACCAAGAAGATCAAGTTTGGTGAAACACTGAACAGGTTGACCAGGGAGGCAGCAGATGCTCCATTCCTAGAAACATTCAAGGTCAGGTTAGACAGGGCTCTGAGCAACCTGATCTAGTTGTGAAGATGTCCCTGCTTGTTCCAGGGGGTTGGACTGGATGACCTTTAAAGGTCCCTTACAACCCAAACCATTCTGTGATTCTATGATCGTTTTTACATTGATGACAACAAAACAAAAATACGGAACTTAAAAGACTGCTCCCCTTTCCCCCACTCCATAGTCTTATTCAGAGGAAAATTTATGGCAATGCCTTCCTTAGCTATTTTTGTACTAAATCTAAAAGGCCAAATGGCAAAGAACCAAAAGCACTTGGTATTTATGTGCTGTACTTCTATTAAGAACATGTAAGATGTTTTCCAGTAAGATGATAAATTGTGTTAGGATACTACTGGATTTTGAAACAACCTAGGGGAGCCAACCAATAATACAGAAAAAATTAATACTGGACTGGATTAGCATCATGATACATTTTGCAGCTAAAGGAAAAAAGGGAAAGGCAGTTAACTATCCACAGGTAAGACTTGACAGCTTACACAGAACCTCACACCACTAAGGTCTACACAGTTCTCTTTTTCTGTACTTGTTGAAATCAAGAGAACTTAAGTAGATTAAGTGGAGGAAATAGCACTTGCAAACTCAATGCCTTTTTTTTCTTCAGACTTTTATAGCATATACTAAGTAAAAATTCCAAGATTTAGCATCCAAGATATTTGATATCAGATAAATCTGGTGCCATGTTTATTTAGGAAAATATTGTGACACTTCATATTATGTTCTGTGTGAAAAAAACGCCCAAGGAAGAAGACAGAAATCATAATGTGAGATTGCTCTATTAAATCACTGACTTCCCTGAGGTTCCACTACTCCAGCTACATCATAACTATGCAAACACAGACTGTTTCCTAATATATTATGGAACGTGCTGTTCCATAAAAGAGTCCACTTATAAATTATGATGATCTATAATAATACTGTGTATACTGCCAGAATAACATCTTAAAATACCTACTTCAATCTTCAAGTGAAGCACCTACCACAATTTTCCACTTCTGATCAACAAGAACTGCAAGAAGAGGCCTTTAGAGATTGGTAGCTCAGGAAAATGATATCCTGTAACTCAGATGACAACACAGCCTTCTTGTTCACTGCATTGCAGCTTCTGGGCAAATGGAGTGGAACACAGAGCACTTCCTTATATTTTCCTTTCTGGTCTTATGAAAAAGGAGTTATGGCTATGTCATTTTGCTTGGTACTTAATAATAATTAAACTTTCAAAAAAACAAACTCAGCTGGGATTGCCAGCTGATAGAGATACAGTCATGATCTGGAAATCTATTCCATAGACATTTCCATTAATGGCATCTAGTACGATGTCACAGCTTGTTGTCATGAGCTCCCTCACACTTCTGTTAATAGCCATCTACCTGCTTGAAAGAACACTGTATTTACAATCCTTCTATACAACCCAAGTCTATCTTTGGATTTACATCAAAAGATTGGGATTCATCTAACTTTAATACCTGGGGCTTAGTTCTACTTTACTACAGAAATCCTTCCCCTCACTCCCAACAATTTAAGCACACTGGAAAAAAGATGTCTTTTGTTGAGTTAAAAAAAGATCACATTCCTAAACAAAGCAAAAGCTGTATGCTTGAAGGCTGGCTGTAAAGACACTGAGGGAGAAAATTCCCTTCAGTTTGTTCTCCTGGGGCTACACAGAACCTGACCTTGCCAGGCACAGATGTGTCAATGCACAAAGGGAAGCAAAACGGCATGGACAAAGCACAGCGGGGTTTAGGTCAGTGAGAGAACCTCAGTGCCATAATTGCTTTTATTTAATTGAGAATTTCTTTTTTGATGTGGGAACCACCAAATACAGGAATTGTCATGCCAAAAGGGAAATTACTGAGCATGTTAAGCTGAATTGATGTTTCTCACTAAAAATTAGAAAAGCAATGTGAAAGTGAACAGGTTGGTTGTGAGACTGCCCACACTTCTCTATATGGAGAGTTCCTATTTCACTTACATGACAATTGAGAAATAAGTGCCAGCTACTATTATGGCAAAACTTATCCATAGGGCATATTGATAACGTTCTTAGACAAATGTGCAGATCAACACTGTTTTGTAAGAAATTTATAGCCCAGTTCAGTCAGTCAGTATTATTAATTTTCCTGTAATGCATATGGGTGATACTGCAAAGTTGAACAAATAAAATCTTGCCAGAGCTACGTAGGGGACTGTCTACTAATATGCCTTCAGGTAGGATTCTGGCAGGGAAAAGAATTGCCAGATAACAGATGGAGTTTGTGGTAGAAAGACGGGAATGGAAGATGAAAGAGAGGAGTCTTTTAAGGAGAAAACTTGAAACAAGTTGAAGAACTGAGACCTTCTATGGTATATAAATGTAGTGGAATTACTCTGTATATTCCTGAGAGAAAGTGGAATTTGAAGCTGAAAGTAACAAGTTCTAATGAAAGGCTGCAAACTGGAAATGACAATTGAAAGAGAGGGGGGAAAAGTGTATAAATGTAGACCAATATGGCATAAGTTGAGATGGAAGAGGCAAGAGATACAGAGAAATATTATTGTGAAGCTTGAGAAGCTTCTGTATGTGCTGCAAACGAAACCACCAGCTCTGGAAACTGCATGGAGGCTGAGCACAGGAACAGCAAGTGGGATTGCAGAACAGTGAGTGATAACAGGAAAGAAAGGCCATAACAAATTTGGGGGAAAATGCAGTATTTTTTTTTCAAAGTTGAATTTGATGTTTCTTGAGAGACAACTAGTAGTCTGAAAGCAAGTACACTGTATCTGACTACCTCCAGGAGAGTAGCTGAAACAGAAGAAATGGATAAAGTTGCTCAAGTTAGAACATAAAGAAATGAAAGGAGAGAATCTTAAACAAAAGTATAGAAACTATCACTTAAAAGAGCAGTGGCTGAGGTACAGATAATTTGAGTAATACAAGAAAAGGAAAGAAAGGAGAGAACTTTTTACTAAAGAAACAACAGTAGCTTAACTGAAGGGGCATTTTCTTTGAGAAAATGTCTCTGGGTAATGAGACACTTGGATATTTCCAGGGTGTCAGAGATATCTGGAAGGGAATCGAAGCTGTTGGTATGTTTACATTGGATTTAATTTTTATTTTAAAAGCATATAAAGGCCAAATGGACACAGAACTTTAAATAATCAGATTAGGAAACGTGAGTTTTGGAAAAAGCATGGTACTGAAAGGAAGTTACTCATATTGAAGAAAAAAATAGTAAAACTAACAAAATTTGTTTGCTGTGGTCTCCTACTCTGGCAATGAAAGCATCAGTAAATTGATTGGGTCTTCATCTGTGCAGGCTGATTAAAGCATAACCCTATTGTCTGGAACAATATGGAAGGCAGCTAGAGGAAATAAAATCCACAGAAAACAAAACACACTTAGTCAAAAAATATACATATGTATCAAGATATTGATGTTTTATGCAATAATTAGAGTAAAATATTAAAACACAGAAAAGAGTCACATGTGCAAACTAGTAAGATTTTGTATTAAACAGCTCAGCCTTGGCAGGAATTGCTTATGAAACACAGGGGAGCACTGATGCTGCACTAAGTCCTTACTCAACTGCTTTGACAGACATTTCAAACCTGACATCATTTTTATTTGCTTTACTTTATCAAACATGGAAAAATTAAGCCAAAGATTGTACTATAATGTTAACAAAGTCTTTAGCAAAAGCTTATTTTTGAGCTCTTGTTTTGCAGGCCAGGCTGTGTCAGAGGAACAGAACTCTGCAGTACAACATGCATAATACTAAATAAATTTGAAGGAAAATGTCTTACCTCCAGCAACTAGCCCAGACTCTCCTAACTGAATTGCTACCCCGAAGCCACCAAGCTTTACTGGGGCTGAATTCTCTTTTGAGGCAAGCAGTACACAGTGTGGCTGAAAAGAAAAAAATCCAGAGAAATTATTATACTGTTTGAGAAATACAATTTGTATTTTTGAGCAAACAGAGGCTTTTTTGGGGAAAAAAAATCTAAATTTCAGAATTTTTTTTTCCTGACATGGATTCATTTTTCTGTGTTGGTTTCCTTTCTATTTTCCCAGGCACAGCAAAATCATTTCAGGAATTTATCATAACTTGCAAGAAACACAAACTGAAATCATATGCTTTTTCTTTTTACCTTCCCCCTTAAGCCTTACACTGTTTCAATTCTCCAGCAGAAACATCCTGACTAAGATAGACTTTGTGGAATTTTATCCTTCACGCAGAGAACAGAAACCACTATTCTGAGCCTTAATCACAGAATTCAGTGATCACTTCTCAACTGCAGAAAAGGAACATCCCTGTGATGTTTCTAATAAATAAACCAGTGAAGGATATTGTTCAGGTTTCTAAACTGGATTCCAGGCAGTCATCCATACTTTTGATTTTCCACAAATAAGAGTGAGGTGGAACATACAAAAATTAATATTATACAACAATTTGGATGGATACTGGCTGGTGTAGGAGGAAGCAACATACAGACAAAATCTATTAGAACACAATTTAGTATTTAATACACATACCCAAACTATTGCATTTAAAATAGAACAACTTTCTGCATTTACTTAAAGCCTCCCTTTTAAATACCATATTATTTCAAAGGAAGAATGTCAAATTTGTATACCACCTCCTGAGAATGCATTACTGGTTAAATTACAAAACCAGAAATTCAAAATAGTGCACAGGAGTTACAAGAATTTCAATCTGATTACCTGTAAAGTTATCATCAATAACCACCCACGTCTTCTTTTAAAGAAGTTTCAGTTGAATGAGAACAAAACATCTTCAAGAAATTATTCTTTAGATGTTCACTAAGTTTAGGTCTCTCTATGTCAGGTCTTTTAGAATCCACTTTTAAATTTCAAATCTGTAAATGTTATTTGCAATTCCTTACACCCTATTTAAAACAGTATTACCAGCTGGTATTATTGCTGCATATTGTATTTCACTTCTGCCTTATTGAAATGGTTAAGCTGGATCCTTTGGGCACTTTCACATTCTCTCATTGCTGTCATCTTCAGTCAGAAAGAGCAACCTCAAATTTCTTGCTTCAAGGAGAAGGGTAGATGGGAGAACTACACCAACAGAAGCCAAATGTACCATTTCACTTTCTTTAGTCTACACTTGGAAAAGTGACACTAATTCCATGCCAGCACTGGGACAATAGGCTATACCAACATCACTTTCACCCAAAGAGCCACTGACAGTGCTCAGCAGAAACAAAGTTCCTGAGGAAAACGTTAAAATCCCCAACTGAGAGTGAAACCGTGAGAGAATTTGATTACAGAACTTCTCCCAGCAAAGCCCAAACCAACCGAGTTTTTGCTAGTTAAAAATGTGTTTAAAAAAACCAGCCAGTTGCAACACCAGCTAAACTTCCCCTTGCTGCCACTTGGCCCGTGTCAGCTGATGCTCATCACTTTCAGAGAGAAGCTGGTGCTTTAGCTTTCTAATAAGAGGACCTGCAAGTTAATCCTCCCCGTCTCCACCAGCAGTTTTGAAAATCAGCAGTTCTTAATGCATAAATGGTAAGTGGCTGCTTCTATACTTAAACTGCAGTAAAACAAATTTCTATTAAACTTTCTCTTAACTGCAAAGGTGCTACTGACCCTCAAACCCTTTCTTAAATACAGCTACATTTAAACTGCCTGTTTGCTTATAGGTGACACGACTTACAACAGTGACAAATTGTGTTTCCAAAGCATCTGCAGTGTAATCGATGTTTCTCTCTTTCTTATTGATCTGAACTTGTCACTGCTTATGCAAATCATGATGTCAAGCATTTTTACAGGAAAGCAACAAACAGTAGAGAGGCTTCAAGATGCATTTGAAAGCATCATGTTTTAAAATCAAGCTTTAAGAATTACTTCTCGCTCTGACAATATCAAATGGCAAATATGAAAACAGCTGTTTTTGAAACTGCTAACATACAAGTTCAATGCACTTGTATGGTCAGATAACACAGGACGTTAAAATATTTAGGCTGTCCTCTCAATAGTTCAGATCCTGTATGCACATTAGATCTTCCTAAGTGTTGCCATTTTCACTGCTGTAGCTGCATGACATGCTTGAATGTAAATTTGCATTTTTAAGACCTAGCATGCAAATTGCATAGCCTAGACACAGACCAAGCATAAAAACTATTTTCAGGTTATGTATACAGCACTGGTTTGCTGTTGGCTTCTTTTTTTTTTGGTAACAGTTGCCAGACAACAAAGTTCAGAGAACCAAAACCACTTCTGAATTTTTTGTGAGATTAGGGGAAAAAAAACCTTTCCTCTGGTAAAAAATAAAATTCTAAAGAAACTTTTTAATGGAATCTTTTGTTGCTATGACAAACAAGTTGAAGACTAAAGTTGTGTCATTACATATCAGTCTTAACCATCTCTCTAAACGGCTCAGTGCCACTCTGTTCTAACCACATGCCTCTTTTGGTTTTCCTTCCTTGGTCAAAGCTGACTTTTATCTTTCAGATTGCACCTTCCTGGTCAACAATAAGCTTAGTGACATTAAAAACTTGGAAATGAAAACACGGAAAATGATGAAAACAAGGAAGATTTAAAAGCAATTTGTTACTGTATTAAAGTGATTTCCAGCTATTATTACTTTATATGTGTAATATTGGTTTGTGAACAGTCAAGAAAAGGAAAAAACACTCAAATTTATATGAAGGTATAGATTATTAAAGACAAGCTACTGTAATGGTACTGTCTCACAGTGTTACTTACAACAGATTACATAGCCAAATAAATATTAATTCACAACTGCTTTTCTAATTGAAAACTAATGACGTGCATGTAAGAGACCCTGGGTACTTATTTAAAACTAACACCAATGAGTTTAGACTTGTTTTAATATATTTCTATGTACTTTGTGTCAACACCGAGAATACTTCATTTAGCAATGCTTACCCATCCTTGCACCTTACTTAAAAAGTTTTCTTAGAAAGACTAATCCTAAAAACTGAACTTAAAAAACCTCAATTGTACTTATAGCTAAAATGAAAAAAATAAATTTCTTAAGTTTGCAGCAAAACTTAGTAGTTTTTAAAACAACACAAGACAGTAATGAAGATACAAAGAGTACTCTGCACGCTCTATTCTTGCCTACAGATTATTCTAGACTTACATGGTATCATGATATCTGGCTGAAAGTCCCTCTACTCAGATACTACAATACTTGGGGACATTTATTTTTTTAATTACTGCCTTTTATGTTTATATCACGTTACTGTATGTGATAAAGCAAACAGACCCATGAAGATGATCCAATGGAGATCTAATTCTAAAAATTTCTCTTTGTTTCTTCACAGAACAGCTAAAAACCCCTCACAAACGATGGCTGAAGCTTCAGCTGATTTACTGACCACTAATCCATACAAAAACTGGAGTAATCAAACCAACGTGGCCATAAATGCCTCAGAAATTCAGAACAACACCAGCTGTTCCTTAGATGACAACTCGCTCTCTCTCACTTTGATACTTTTTTATTCTATTATTTTTGTTGTTGGATTGGTTGCAAATATTATAGCCCTGTTTGCTTTCCTGTGCATTCACCAGAAGAGGAATTCTATCCAAGTTTACTTGCTAAATGTAGCTGTTGCTGACCTTCTGCTCATCTTCTGCCTTCCCTTCCGAATACTCTACCATGTCAACAAAAACATTTGGATTTTTGGACGGATTTTATGCAAGATTGTCGGAACTCTGTTTTACATGAACATGTATATTAGCATAGTACTGCTGGGACTAATTAGTCTAGATCGTTATATAAAAATAAATAAGTCTGTGAAGCGTCCTAAAATGTTAACTACAACACGAAGCATTCAGATTTGTTGCATCGTGTGGGTAGTTGCACTAACAGGATTTACAGTGGTAGTTGCACCATCTTTCTTTGAGAGTGAGGACAGAAATTCTACTAATTCTACTCTGTGCTTTCATTACCGAACTAAAGAGAATGAAAAGACAGAAGTAATTTTAAATTATATTATTGTACTAATTTTTTGGATAGTTTTCTTCCTCTTGATCCTTTCGTATGTTAAAATTGCCAAGAACCTTCTGAAAATTTCGAGGAGACGATCAAATTTCCCCAACGCAGGAAAATACACCAAGACAGCCAGAAATTCCTTCATTGTACTCATCATTTTCACCGTCTGTTTTGTTCCTTATCACATGTTCCGGTTTGCCTACATTACATCACAGTTACAAAACCCATCCTGTTATTGGAAGGAGATCATTCACAAATGCAACGAGGTGATGCTCATCTTTTCATCATTTAACAGCTGCCTCGACCCAGTGATGTATTTCCTAATGTCCAGGAGTGTCCGTAAGACTGTATTCCAACTTATTTGCAGAAAACTTCATGGAGATTCAACCCTAAACACGGAAAGCACTTCAGACATAAAACTTGGACAATACACACAAGAGAGATTATCTACTATCACTCCCCACTCAAGCTACTCCAGGAAGAAGTTTGTGGTTTGATTGTTCAAATGAATGGATTTCTGCCACTCCAGGACATCAATTTCAGATCTCAAAATGCTAAACTGTACAGCTACTAATCCTGCCTCTTTCTTCCTTTTAAAAAAATGAGAAGTCTTACTTCTGTTTGTGAAAATGAGAAGTTACTTTTCAGAAGTATTTCACTCTTGTTTATCCCTGAAAACAAATTAGGAAGTTCTCGGACATTTTCTGTTGGACTAAACTAGAACACTAACTCTTTAAGGAGATTTCCACAAAGGGATTTGAACCTGTATATGGAATCTTGTATATACACATTAATATTAGTAACTTGTGTATGTAAGTAATAGATGAGTTTTGCAAAAAGTAAATTGTGTCCTATTTGAAGGATCTATATAAACCATTACAGAGTTTATATAATTCTCTGTTTTAATAGGTTTCAAAGAGATCAGTATTTTGACTACATTTATAAACGCATTTTTTGAAGAAAATATTTTAGAATTTAGCAACACATGTGGCTTAAAACTGAGGTGAAGAATACAACAGCCATTAATTCAGTTATAATTACAGAAGATACACAGTTTTATTAAACAGCAAAATCAAAATATTCAAGCTTCCTAAGCCACTTATATTTCAAAATTTTAACGAACATCACGGCCCAACACCTGAGGAAAAACAAGTGATGCTTTCAGAAAATCAGTAATTAATGAAGGAGAGGTGACACGAGGGTATTTTCAGTTACCTAATATCTCCTTCAAACTCTGATAAATTTGGTGGCTCAGCTACACAAAGTAGCACATAAACTCAGAGAACTGAGCATGAAGAGCTGCCAGGCTCAGTCACTGGTCTCCTGACAGGTTTCCAAAGCCACACTCTGCAGCTCCATGCTTCCTCCCTGGCACAAGCCTTCTCTTGCCATGGGATTAAAATAATCTCGGTAAATGCTGATGCTGTGTGAGCAGCAATGTAGCAGCAACGCCTCAGAGATGCTGCTGTGCTCTCAGATTAAAACTAAACAGGCTTACGTATTTAGGCACAAACAAATCTCAGAGTGTAACATCTTTTAAAAAAGAGGGAGCAGAAGGTGAGGGTGGTCTAGTGCAAAGATGACTAAAGCAGCAGTTACACCAGGAACAGCTTAAATGTCTGGCATTCAGAAAGGTGAATGAAATACAGACTAGACATCAAGCTCTGTAAAATAAGGATTTATTATCATGACACATAAAAAAAATATTGCTCAAGGTGTAAAGAAGTTGGTTTTACTGTGACTGCCAGAAACTTCTCTAATTGATCATATGACTTTTAATGACAAATCTGCGCCAAAACATGTAGATTTTTACTAATTCCATACAATATTCTGGTTTTACAGAATACACTCATTATACTCTTACTGAACAAAGTAAACATAAGATTTCAGCTCTGCTAGATATAAACTTGGCTTGATTTTCTTAGGATTTTACATAATTTTGGTGAAACTGAGTATAAACATGCTAAACATATTACAATGACTAGCCAGTCTATTTTGTTTCCATTTTTTTTTTTTTCTCCTTTCTTTTAATAAAAAATTGTGGCATTTCTTAGTCTTCAAAAGAAAGATTCCTACAAACATGTAATTTCATAAAGATACAACGGTAACCACATTTTTTCTTAAGCACTTCAGCAGACAATGAAGGTATTTGTACAATAATTTCTGACTGATTCTCAGAGCATTTCATGATCTTCCATCTATCATCTTGTCATCCTATTATATGTATGCCTCTCTTGGTTCGGTATTTGTACAGTGCAATTCTTTGACGTGGTACTGTAGTTGTACATAGTTACATCAACTCTGGGAAATCTAGCAGATTATAAACCACAATTTCACACTATATAGACATTGTCTCATCTTTTTCTGCATACACTTCCTCTGTGAGCAGTTGATCAATGACACTGATGAGCAGGCCGGGGTGAGGGTGTGGGCAGGACACACACAAGTGATATGGTGCGGCTTGAACAAAGTATGAATTCTAAAATTCTCTAGAAAAAAGTGGTCAGTTTAAACCAGAATTTTCATTTACAAGGATTGCCATTCACGGATACAGCACCACAGCAAAAATAGACTCAGATCTCTTTAGGTGAAGTAATAGGACAAGGGTTTGATGCTGAAAGTCCAGGCTACAATAAATAAATCAGAAATGAAAATCTGAGCAGGTCTGTAAAAAAGTCTGTCAGAGCAGGTATGGCACAACAGAGGCAGAGGGAAACAGGTATGAGTTTATGATGTTCACAGAGTACCAGTTAGAACAAAGAACAACCCCAAAAAGCAACGAGACAAGGGAAAACCTTTTTTATTTCTACAACTATATAAATCAGTGCTTCAAGATGACAAAGGCCAGATGTATCATCTGGTTCAGACGGATCTGAAACGAGACTGCACTGTCATGTAGGAAGCAATTACTACTGACCAAAAACCAAAAGCAGGTACTCTTACTGTTTTTAAAAAATTATTTAATCCTTACATGTTTTTTCTGCCATCCATTTTCACAAACTTGAGGGTAAAATGCCAGGTTTTACAAAACAATATTACTGAAGAGCAATTGATCCTAAAACATCTTGGGAGATCTGCTGAAGGTGACACTGTGACACATCAAATGACCATATAATTAGTCACATTAATAGTATCTTACTTCTCGTCTTAGCAGTGCTTCCTAAGAATTATCAGGGACAACTACAGCCATTACCTGAGTCTTCAGGTGAATTTCAACATGAAAATAATTCTATTTATTCTTCTTTCTGTAAAGCCTAACTCAATGCACATCACATAACCTGCACGAAACCTCACTGTCCTCTTTATTCAAATCTACAACACATCCTTGAATTTCTGTTGGTGCATCAAAATGTCATTTGTTTTTTAATATGTAAAAACAGGTGTGTATTCTTTATTAGCATAAATACTATTTAGAAAATGTATATAAGGTATACATGCTGCCTACACGGTGTTACTTCTGTATCTTTTAGACTTGACAAATACATTATGTTGTCAAGCTATGTTGTGCTAAAACAAATGGAATACATAAGCAAAGAAATGAAACTGTTTACCAGACACAAGCTTATAACTTGAATCATAAACCTGTTTAAGTGTACCTGGTTTGAATAAACAGCTGTGCTGGTTTTGGCTGAGATAGAGGTAGATTTGGCTGGGACAGGTTTCTTCAAAGTAGCAGGTACTGGCTGTGGTCTGGTTTGTGATCAGTGTTGATAACACAGGGATGTTTTAACTATTGCTGAGCAGCACTTGCACAATGTTAAGGACTTCTCTGCCTCTCAGAACACTCCAGGAGGAGGCTGGGGGTGCATGGGGAGCTGGGAGGGACAGAGCTGGGAGAGCTGATCCCAAATGGTCCCAAATGATCCCAGAGCACCTGGGTCAGGCTCAGCAATAAAAGCCAAGCAGGAAGTTTGCCGGGGCAGCCATTTCTCAGGAACGGGTTGGGCACTGGTCAGCTGAGTGTGAGCAACTGGGATTTACTTCTGTCACTTTTCTTGGGTGTTTTTTTCCTTTTCTTTTTCTTTAAACTCACTAAACACTCTTTATCACAACTCATGAGTTTTCTCATTTCTACCCTACCAATTCTCCCTCCAATCCCACTGGAGAGGAAGTAAGAGTGGCTGTGTGGGGTTTAGGTGAGCACTGGGATGGGACCACAGCAACCCTCTTTGACACCCAGTGTGAGGCTCAGAGGGTTTGAGATAAGGGCAGATTTGACCAGAGCGTGTTAGAAGGAGCAGGAGGGAGCACCAGAAGGAGTGCTCTGTTCTGCAGCAGAGCAGCCACAAGAACGAGAGGGGAAAGAGGCAAAAATCACAAACAAGTTTTCACACTTCTACCCTTCTGATTCTCTTCCCCATCCCAGCAAGGGGGAGCGAGCGGGCGGCTGTGTGGGGCTTACTTGCCTGCCAGGGTTAAGCCACAACATCAGGTTTCATTTTCACATTGAAATTAACTGTAATTAGGATTTTAACCTGCAAAATGGTGTTTTTCATGAGGGCATACAATTATCAATTGGTTTGATAACACAACATGGAAAAATTTAATTAAATTACTTCCCTCACAGCATCAGTCAATGAAATGATAAAAGAGGACTGCAAATTACATCACTGCTACAAAAGTAAGAATCACATTATTCCCAGAACTGGGAATTTCACATAAGGATGCTTTAGTTTAATGCTCTGACAGCACAACAAAACCACTGCAGAGGAGGGAAATGTGTTGCACAGTACAAAGTGTACAAAGAAAAAGCACCACTGATAATGCTCCACCAATCCAAAATGTACTTCCAGGGCATTTCCTGTAGCAGTGCAAATCTTCTGCCAGCCTTTTTTCCATCCCAGCTACCGAGGGCTCAGTGGAATCCAAGAGAACTGAGAAGGTGCTAAAAAGCTATCACATTCACTGTCTGTAGAGTGGATTGATAGGAAAACTCCTTGAAGAAAAGTTGTTCAACAGACATTGTGAGAGTGAAGTAAATTAATTAAATTTTTCCATGCTGTGTTATCAAAATAATTGATTTGTCTGCCTCATGAAAATTTGGCATAGGGATGAAGCTGGAAAAAAATCTTAACCCTGAAAACGTACAGTTAGAGTGGGAAATGCAGGAATAAGAACATGAATGGCAGAGAAATTATGATAATCTACTATAGTACTGCAAAGTGAGAAACAAACTGAGGTGTAAATGGTGAGTCTTGGTTCCTTTAAGTTTGCATACAGTGAGCAGACACCTCTGAACCTATTACAAAGCAAGGTCAGCTTCTTCACAGAACTCTCAAACCACAGATATAAAATGACTGTGCTTTAAAATGAAAAATGTACTCGCTATTGCTTACACTAAAATTCTCACTAGGTAAAAATGATAACACAAACATGGTCAACAACAAATTAAAAGTCCAAAGAAAAGATGGGATCATTTTCGTCAGGGGGTACAGAAGTGTTCTTTATCAGCAAGGAATGACTTTTGCAGCCATGTAGTTTTAGCTTAAACCACAATAGCAGCCAACAGAAGCTACCTTTGAAAATATCAGTTTTGCTTTAGCTGCCATGCTTTAGATTTTTATTTTTACTTTATTACTTTTGCACTTTCACAGAAGGTTAAGAAGAACCTGGAAAAGCCACAAACGTATTGAACTTGAGAAAACACAAATTATAATATAGTGCAGAAAAACACAGAGAAAGCTTCCTCTTTGACTGTGATGATCAACACAGTTTTCATGCTAAAAAGTAAATTCTGAAGTTAAAAGTAAAAATCCTCATGAGCAATACACAGGCAGTGCTTTTATAGAAGCAAACAGATTTATAAAGACCTCTGGGAGATGTACAATGCCAGTAATATTAAAGACCTGAAATATAAAAATGTTCGAAGATTATTTTTGTTAGTGTTGTCATCTTCAAGCTATGTTTTCCAGACGAAAAGACATTGCTTGGCTTGTGTTTTGTCTGTCCAGGTAAAACAATTCCTTGGTGTCTGTGACACACTTAACTTTGCAACCAAGGAATTGAAAGTGTGAATGTAATATATCCCAATGTCTGTATCCTTAAAGATGCCACAGAGCTCCACTGCACACACTTGTAATTCAGCAATGTGAGAACTTTCATTTTAGGTCTGTTTTGCTGAACCACAAGGGCAGTTCTAAAATTAGTGAAAATAAATCGTCAGTGAGTGAACAAAGACCCATCTTAAATCTGTCAAATATTTTATCTTCACTGATTCAGCATAGTGCTCGACTCAACTAGAGTAGATTTAAAATTGAGATTAGATGATTTTGCTTTGATAAGCACTTCTTACAGCATTAAATACATATACTGACTATAGCTAAAATCCTTATTAAATTCAGAGACAAAAAGTGCTGCACACACACTGGGTTACCCCTGCATGAAAAACTGACAAGCAGGCAGAGAGGAATCATGGTGCTCTGCAACAACTTTCCTGATAGAGATGTCCAACTGGAAATAGTTATTCTGCAGGGTATTTATCCTAAAGAGTTTATGCAGTCAAAAAAACTTTTCAATTTTAATCTTTAAGAAAAAAAATCCCCCAAAAAAACAAAGCACCAAAAGTCAGAGTTCTAGGTAAGCTACTTGGTAAATCATTTTTTTGTAATGAAGGCATAGATTTGACTTGTGTAGTAGCCAGTGCACCTCAGAGACTTGTCTTGCATTAAATGCAATACAGTAGATCTCAAGCCTTCCACGGCACAGAAGGAGCCAGGATTATGAGAGAGGCCAGCGGTAACTAAACTGCTGCCTTCTTCCATCCCACAAGGAGCAACTGCTGCCAACATATTCCATACTCTGCTGTACAGCAGAACAGTCCAGTTCTGCATTAGGTTTGTGACAGGCACAAGTCGATTTGAAGTTGACTGGGCTGTCTTCTACGACCTCAAGAAGGCAGAGGGGATAGAAAGTGGCCACTCAGCCTCAAAGTACATCAGTCTGTCCTATATGGTTATAATATGTAACATGACAAGTATGGGTTATAAATGGCCAATTGAAATACCTTTCACAGATTCACAGAAAGGGTCAAGTTGGAAGGGATCAATGTGGGTTTTCTGTCCCAACCTCTCCACTCAAGCAGTGTAATCCCAGAGCACACGGCACAGGATTCTGTCCAGACAGTTCTGGAATATCTCCAGGGAGGGAGACTCCACACCCTCTCTGGGCAGCCTGTCCCAGTGCTCCGTC
>JAWWTY010000001.1:111894232-111931615 GCA_035222235.1 Margarornis squamiger
TGAGAAAGTTAATCAGTCCTGGGCCCAGCATTGAACCTTGGGGGACACCACTAGTGACAGGCCTCCAGCTACACCCTGTGCTACTGATTACAACCCCCTGGGATTTGCCGTGCAGGCAGTTCTGAATCCACCTCCCTGTCCACTCTTCCAGTCCACACTTCCTCAGTTTGCCTGTGAGGATGTTGTGAGAGACAGTGACAAAGCCTTGCTGAAGTTGAAGAATTTCACCATTGGGAGTTTCTTCGGTCTGGTGCTTTTTGAGCCAGAAAATAAGTTTTCTGCATATAATGACAAAATAGAATATATGCCACCTACTGGCATATAAAATTTAGTAATGTGTATAAATTAAGAATTATCAATGTTTTGAGAGTACAGAAAATATAAATAATTGATGTGAATGATGCACATGACAATTATGAAGACCTTAAGAGCGAATCACACAAAAGAAGCACTTGTACCATTTGAGTATCTTCAAATATATTTATAAGTTAGGTGAATGGAAATAGTCCACTGAAAGAATAAGGAAGGTGCTTACTACAGCTTAGAACTAACTGTGACTATATTTCTGGGGTGGGTGTCTTTTTTGAAAAACCTATCCCGTTCCTTTGCTACTGATCTCAGTAATCCATTCCAAAATGAAGTCTTATAAACCACAATTCACTACAATAATCTATTATCATAAAATAAAAGAGAAAAAATGCAGCATCATCTCTTCCTACAGCATGAGTTATTGTCATTGAATTACAAATACTACAGGCAACAGTCATTAACAAACCAAATAATAATAATAATAATAATTTAAAACCCCCACGCTAATCGGAATTGTTCATATCACTCTTAGCAAATTGTCAGGCTATGCATCCTTGTATCTAAACCTCAACAGAACATCACAATAACAAGGGCTTCTAAGACTACATAAGAAGCTATTAAACATTTAATAAATACAAGACTCTTTCTGTAAAAGCAAATTTTAATATAACTATACATTCAAACGTAGAAAAAAATCCACAAGGTATAATTATATCTAACAAGAACAAGAATTAAAGTACATGCAAACTAATTACAGCATTACAACCTAATTACTAATACTCCACAGCAAGTAAATTTAATTGTAAATGAGTTCAGCTATGCATTCTGAACACAAAACCAGCATACATGCCCATCATTTCAGTAAAAAAATGAGACTGAACAATAAAATTGATAATAGATCACTGAGGTGAATTCTCACAATGTATCTTTAAACATAAAGCCAAACTAGCAAAACAAGAACCTTACTAAAATTGCAGAAGTCTTTATATTGTATCTCTTCTGTTATCGTAAGCAATTTATTTATAGCTGTTGAAAAGCCGTATCTGACAACCACAGATGGATCAGAGAGAAGAAAATTCAAAGGTCTCAACTTCTGCAGAGCTAAACAGAGTTTGCCTGATCTGTGATCACACCTATTATCCTGTGGAGGAAAGAAAGTGTGCTGTACACACTTCTGTATGATTTGTATAAAACACCGTATTTCTGGGACAATGAGTCCATTTCCCCTGACTGATGCCAAGGATGCACCCACTGAAAACTCCTTCCACACAATCCCTCTCCTGACTCACATGAGAGATGTACTCATTTGGTCATTCACACGAGGACAGACATGGACACAGTGTTATTGCACACAGGCTTCAGGAATAGACAGTCAGCTCTGGGGTAGCTCTTGATGCTGAAGAACTGCTAAATGTCATTGAAATGACATGCATAAAATAGCAACTTCTTTTTTTATTTCACATTGGAAAGAGGGCAGTCCTAAAGAGAACCCCTCCACCCCCAAAAAGAGGAAAGCACTATATAAGGATTGCAAGATGTTTCTCTGTCATACCTACATGACCCCAAAGGACTGCTACAATCACTCTTCCATACTATTGCATTCTTTTCATCTCCCTAATGGAGCTGATCCTGACCTAATTCCAAAGTTTTTCGTACAGACAATATCATCTTGTCTGAACTTTAAATGCCCAGCTGCTTTCTGACATTGTGAAGGAAAAGTGTACACTCTGAAAACCTTATGCCAGAAAGAGATTGTTCTTTCCAGACTGAAGTATCAACATTTTCATTGCAGCAGTGGAGACAGAACAGACAGAAATACTGCCTCTCTGCAAAGGAAGGTGCCTGCAGCTTGTAAAGGTAAGCTTGAAATTAATACTTTGTTTTACCTGACAAAATTTGGTCATTGACACAAAAATTATCATTAGACTCTTAAATGTGTAGATTCAACAATTGCTTTGCCAGTTTAACTCATCATAATAAGAAAATTTATACACTTTGGTTCAACAATACATATGGAACTTAGTGTACACTAAAATGCAACAGTTATAAAAGTTAATTTAATTGGCAAGTTGTCAAACACTGCCTACAGCACAGTTTTTAAACTTAGTATCTGGGCTTTTTATCATACCTACACAAAATCCTCTTTAGCATCTGAGTTCATTTGCTTACAGCTGGTTAAAAAATACTATTATCTGTCTGTAAGTTTGAAATCTGTTAAATTTTTCCATATGATTTTTTATGAAACAAAAGCTAACTGGGATACACTTCACTAAAATGTATGTATGTATGCAAGAGTAAAAGCTCTCCAGCACAGGTTAGTAAGCTGAAACACCAGTTTTTATACACAGTCATTGTAGAGAGCTTTGATTTCTTATTTTCAGTTTGGAAATTGATAAGAGATTGAAAACTGAAATTGGAAAACATAAATATATTGCAGTTTTCAACAGCCATTTTATATGTTTACAAATACAGCCTGAGTTGCAAAACTTACATCTAAGATCAGAGCTCTGATAAAGTAAAAGCAGATACAGACATGAGCACAAAATAAATGCATCTGGCCAGATTTCTGCATCATACAGAGTCTAATTTGTACTTAAATGGAAGTACTGGACACTCCTCTGTGTTTGTGCAATGAAAGCAATACTTTGCATTTAATTTGCTTATTTAGTTTTAAATGGTTTTAAATTGTTAAGTGGTTTCCAAAATAGGTTACAGATGTTCCAGAATGCTGAGAAACAAATCAAGATCATAGAAGTTATTTGCCAGACCCTAGCTTGAACCTTCAGTTTCCTTGTTTATTTTATTAGATTTTATGCACATAAAATCTTAGGGGTTTAACATCAGCCAACTCTTCACAAAATCTCAGTGGAAGAGAACACCCAACTGTAACCCCATGCAAACTCAAGATGAGAATAGCATCAAACAGCTGTTAGGAACACTGAAAAGTAGGGGAGAAACAGAAACAGCTGAGATAAGAGCAAGGAGTAAAAGAGATGCTAAATGCACAGAAGGATAATTTTTTGAATTGCTTTTCAGCTCTGACCATTCATTCAAAAAACACTGACGTAAATGAACAATTCAACATGCCTTCTTCAGCCATCATTAGCTACTACTGTAGCTCTACCTGTCATCTACTCCTGCCTATTCCCTGCTGGAAGCTTTGGAAATATTCTCGCTGCCTGGGTATTTTCAAGGAAAGCACCCATGAGAACACAATACATTTACCTGGCAAACCTCGTGACTGCAAACTTGTTTGTGTGCAGCACTATGCCCTTCCTGGCTGCCTATTTTGCAGGAGGGAACCAGTGGAGCTACAAGTCTGTGGAATGCAGGATAGCCCATCACCTCGGGACTCTGGTGATGCACGTCAGCATGTATGTGACCATCATCATCCTGTGCTCCATTGCTCTGGGCCAGTACGCCACGCTGAAGAACAACGGTGGCATCCAGTACTCCCAGGCAGTCAATGAAAGCTTCTCCAGATGTGTGCTTCAAGCGTTTCGGCAGCCAAAATTTGCTAAATATTTGTGTGTCATCATATGGCTTACTGTGCTCTGTGTAACAATAATAGCTATAACATATGATGTTCAGGCAAGGACTTGGGGAGACTTTCACAGATGCTACAACATCAAAGTAGAAGTTGGTGAATTTACTGCAATGATTGCAAGTTCTTTGGCCACTGCATGTTTTTTTGTGACTTTTATGACAGTTTTGTGGTCATACTATTCTCTTACCAGACATCTGAGTAAAATACAAAAAAATACCTGTATTGGAGAAAAACATCTAATTTACAGTACAGTAAAAAGAAATATCTTTGTCATCCAGATGACATTAACTGTCTGCTTTCTTCCATATCATATTTTCAGGCCTGTTTTTTATGTACTGCTTAGACATGATGACTGCCCAAGGTTAAACTATCTAGTGGAAATTAAAAATTTCCTTACTTGTCTTGCTGCTGCTAAAAGCAGTTTAGATCCAGTTATAAACCTTCTGTTAGATAAAACATTTAAGAGAAGTCTTTATGGCCTGTTTACAAAATCCACAGCAGAACATCAAAAACATGATGCTGATATTTTCACTTAAATGAGAAAGAATATGACAAGATTTTAGTAGACTGTAAGTAACAATAAACTAACTTTAACTACCTGTAGCCAAGCTTTGATATGAAGTGGTAAATATTTAAATAAAATGATAGTGTATTTTTTCCAAATCATCTTGCTTGATGTATCAGTATTAGCCATAATAAACTCAATGTGTATATCCAAATGAGTTGAAGCAATTTGTACAGTGAACTGTATAATACCCATCCATCCACATAATGCAAAAGACATTTTATGTTTCACCTATGGACAGTGTTTTTACCTAAAAAGGAAGAAGGCAGAAACTAGGCTGAAGTTGAGGACCCAGCTCTCATCATCATATCTCTCATCATCAATAAGACTCCCAGGTTTTAGACACAGGTTTCCTTTACAAAAAAAGGCTGAACAAAGCACAGACACTGTCCCTGGGATGGCTGAACCACAGCTGTGCAACACAACTGATGGCCAAGTAAGTACAGCAGGACTGAATGCAGCAGTGTAAGTCCTCCAGATGCTCAGTGCTGCTGACAAGACTGGTTTTAGACCAACAGCTGAAAGTCTGGGTGGCCAAAGACATTCACTACCAAAGTGCCCTTCTAATTTGCACAGGTACAAACACAGAACCACCTACTTCTGTCCTTCCTTAAATACATTTCATTAGGGAATGTAGCTGCAGTTGTAAGGATACCTCAGCACAGTGGCTGACTGTGGCTGTTTCTCTTAACACTGAGTTCTTGATGGCAGCACAGGTTGAAATCATTCTTTCTCCACTATTCTAGTCACAACCACTTGCTTCCCAGTGCTTATCAAAAAGGCAGGAAAATGAACAAAATTTTTGGAACTACTAATCAGATGTAACTTTGTGATAGACTCTTAGCAAGATCTCACTCCAGCATTTCTACATAGTATCAAAAAAATTACACGTCTTGTTTTTTTCCTATATAGTCTGCCCAAGATGACATTTTTTAATTTTTTATTTGCATCAAAGCTTTTCTTGTTTTAAATAGTGGAAAAGCTTTTGTGCAGTACAGGCAATTTGAGAAAGTACAAAATGAGTGCTACATTGGTCTAGCATTTGACAGAATAGTTCACGGATGAAAAATCCCAGAAAACTTGAAAAGGCACGAGGGAGAGACAGGAAAATATTACAGCGTAACACAGCTGATGTAGCAAACTTCTTGCATTGCTGAGGCATCCTGGTGCCAAATTAGAAGTTACAAGGTGACTTGTGGATTCTATAATAATTAAAAAAAAAATTCATTTCCATTGCAGAGAACACAAAACCCTAAGGCAAATACGCACAAGCACACTGTTTGCAAAGCGGTTTAAAGACTGGAAGTGTCTGTCTGCTTTTTGGTTAACCCATTCAAATGTGCTGCATGGGCAGCCTGCTCATCGATCACAAGGCACATTTTCTGCCTGCCTGGGCAAATGACTGAAAGATATAAACCTACTGAGCAGGAAGCATGTAAATGCTGAGCTCCAGGTAGGGCAGAAAGCATAAATACAATTCTCAGCAAAACTGCTTCTGGTCACCCAGCAGCCAGCCAGCAGTGCATGAGGAAAAGGGCTGGACACAGGGACTCTGAGATAGGGAGCAGAGGCACAGGACTGGACATGAACAGGGAGAAAAGTGTACTGCCTGAAGAAACAATAAGAAAAAATACTGAAAGCTTTATTCCTGGAGTCTCTTCACTTCTGCATCGGATGAAGAAGTGCTCAGAAAAAAAAGTGGCCAGGCAGGACACTGTAATTCCACCTCTGTTAGGGATTTTGCAGCCTTAATAACCTTTTAACAATTTAATATGTAATAAAATCCTCACCAAGCAGTTGCTACTGGATCTCAAGGATCGAATAACTTTTAGAAAATACAGAAAAAACACTAGTCATTACTGGATGTCCCCAGAAAATATAAAAGAAGTTTCATATCAAAGTGAAAAAAGTAGAAGGAAAGTAACATGCAACAGATTTCTTGTTTTGGATATTCAAAGACCAGAAAGAGAAGATGGTCTTACAGAACAGCTTCTATTCTGATCATTTTTTTTATACAGTTGAATATAGTTACATAAACACACACAAATACATGTACACTAGTTTTACTCATTTCCAGATATGCCTAAAAGCAGAAGTGCAAAAGAATTGAACCCTTCAGGCAAAATCTGAAGCGCTGAACTGCAGGCAGTGAAAGGCAGAAGTGGTAACTGAGTGTGATCTCAGAATTCCTATGGTTAATTAAGCTTTGTATAGTGCAAAAATCAACGTGCAAAAATCAACATGCAAATCCATGCACAGGTCAGCTCTCAAGTCACCTGGACCAACTCAGGTTTGTATATGACACACAGCACAATGCATAAGGCTCAGTCCTACTCCCTGGAAAAGCGTTTTTACTCCCAGTCACAGAAATATTGAACTGTATCTTAATGGCAAAGAAGGCAGAATCTGTATTTCTGCTTAAGCAGTTTCATCTACTCACGTGATCACATTGCAAACAACCATTCATACCAACCAAGATAAAACTATAATATGATTTTTGGATGCCTGCATTTTGCTGACAAGCTTCCCCCAACTCCAGTTGCACACCAATTTCCTAATCAGAAACATATACAAGCACTCAAACTATGTGGAATCATAGTACAAAGTTGGAGCTTTTTGAATGAACTAAGAAGAAAACCCCAGCAACCTAAAGCTCTTGATGTGATTAAATTACTCCTGTATCAGTTATATTAAAAGGTATTTTTAGAACAAGATTTCTGCAACTATGGAAATTGCTGCATAAGCATCACAACATAGGCTAATAGGCTAAGATTGCAAAACCTCTTGATGTTTTACTGATAAAACCATTCATTTGCAGTTATTGCAAAAATGAACAAGTGACAAATGATACTCAAACTGTGGCATGAGTTTTACGGGAAAAGACAAGCATGCCATTTCAGACCAGCATTACTCCCATCTCCCTTTTGTTGTCCTCTTACGTAAAAATTATTCTGTACACAAAATGCTGTGTAATAACATTCTGTACTGAAAAAACCCCTCCCTTTCAATGCTGCTACTTTTGGCAGCCATCGTTGGGGTATTTCTGACATAGCAAGGTGACTACGGGTCATCTCGTGAGAGTTTCCATGTTTTGATTCTGCCATCAGAGGTGAACCTCAGGCATAAGGGAGTTTGCCACAGGCTGCAGTCACAGTGCTCCAAAAACTCTGGTAGACTGTCACTTGGGAGAAGTCAGGTGAGTTTCTGGCACAGACTACAGCAAATTGAATATTCCTGTCTAGCACTTCCAAACCAGTCAGGAGGTAAGGGAGCACAAAAGTCGCTAAAAGACACCTAATCCTTATATGGACTATAAGGTGCAAATTCTCCTGTGCATCAGATAATGATGAAATATTTTGCAGTTCAAAATAATATTTGCAGAGAGCAAAAAAGGAAAAACACGTAGTATGGCTTTCTTAACCTTACAGATTTTATTAATGCACTTTCACCCACTCAGGTAATATGGAAACCGGTCATTTAGTGTATTGCCTTTCAAAACAATGTCTACAGTGACATCTAGAGCTGGGATACTGCATTTAGCTTAATGTGTTCTACATCCAAACTCTATAGTTCTGCACTGCTTTTGCCAAAACAAACCACTGTTGGTTTACACTTATGATATGTTAAACACTTATTCTAATGCAGTTAATTGAACAGGTTGATTCCTAAGGATGGCATTGAAAAAAAGCCTTGATTCTGAGGTTTTCAGAGAGTGGACAAGCTCTAAGATAAATTCCCACTTTACACACAGTAAAATGTGCCTCCTTCACAGGCCCTCGAAACTAAAATTTGTTTTTGTTCAAGCACATGGTCCAACAAAAACAAGTGAAGCTTTCAGAAAGACACAGCAACATAAATTCTCATACGGTACCAAAAAAGAACAATCAAAAGAATTCAAAACATTCAAGATAGAACAAGATGAGACATTCTACCAGGCATTATGAGGACATCCTTAGAATTTGACATAAGAAATTACTTTTAAAATACCAAACTTTAAAACAAAAAACAAACAAACAAACAAACAAACAAACAAGCCTATTACAGAATATTTTTTTTTTTTATTTTAGAAGAAAAGGAATAAGATGCTGGGGAAGTCTGCAATGTCTGGGTACCCAAGAACAAATGACTCCTTAAATGAAAACCATCAGGTCAGTGTCTGTATTGTCTTCCCTCAGAGATCACCTGCAGGAGTTTGAATCTTCTCTTACTCACTAAAGCCCAAGATTCACTTCTCAAACTGCACCATCAGAGCTAGTTAGAATTTTCATTATTCCTATAGTGTTTGACTCACTTTGGATAAAACCAAACTCTTAGGGAATTGGGGATAACTGTTTTAGGCAATGATATTAACAAAGAAATTGTATTCTCAAACTGAAGAGAGTCAAACCCACTTGGGTTAAAAATTCCCCAGGACTTACAATACTTTGCGATAAACTACTTCCATAAATATCCACAGAAATAGTATAAAATTCACCAGATCAAAAAGAGCATGTATATATGCTGTTCTACAACACTGCATTTCTCCTCCTAAACCTGTTTATATTAGAGAAGTTTTCATAATAATAAATGTTTAGGACTCCTGCAAAGAGTAGGTAATACTGCCAATATAGTAGCACTGGAGCATGTGCATCCCTCTGAATTCTTAGCGTGGATGAGGACTGTCATTATGCTGTCAAATTGATGCCCTTAAACTACCAATTCCAGTTTAATTTATGCAATTAATTTATATACACATTTTCCTAACAAGAAAAAAATGCAAGCAGATTTCATTTGAATATTCAAAAACTAGAAATTAAACTGACTTTCAAAGCAAGTTGTAATCAGATGCATGTGTAATTTGTGAATACAGACCTCCTAAATGCTCTGCATTGATGGAATTAGAGATGGGCTTTAATATTACATGAGACAATAAAAGTAGAGACAGAGACACACTCAGCAAATAGAGATTTCTTTTCTAGAGATCTCCCATTCCTCTAAATTATAGAAATTGCAATTAGTAGTTTACACTATTGTGGTGAAGAAAAAGAATAATGAAAACCCCTTACCTTCACATCCCTGTGAATTATATTATTATCATGACAGTAACGTAGAGCTTCCAGTATCTGCCTCATGTAATGACTGAAAAAACAAACACATTATGCATGACAAACCTGCAGGAAAAATTACTATAAACATGTAATAAACTAAGTTTTAATAGTCTAATTATATAAAACTATTTGACCACCTAACCTCAATTATGTAGAGTTCTGTAGAATGAAGTTTGTGCTTATAATAATGAATAATACAATCTAAAATTTGAGAATTACTCTGAATGGAGCCAAGGAAAATTAGAAAAGAAAAATCGGTATTTTTGTAAGGTCTAAATATTTAATAATTCTGCTTCAAATGACAAGGAAGTCAGGACTGTCCACTTCTTTAATAAGAAAGAATAGAAAGGAAATAAATGAGTACCAGTGCCTGATTTATCTGGAAAAGGACACAACCAAGATCTTGGCTTTCTTGGTCCATATTGGAGACTGACTTCTTTCTCCCCTTTGTCTAAAGGTTACCCTAACAGATCACTGACCAAAGCAGAGAGCCAAGAAACCCAAAAGCATTCTGTGCTGTATCAGACAGAGCATTACTGTGGGCTAAGGGAGGCAATCCTTGTTCTCTGGAGACTCCAGCTGGTCAAAGGGAAGGTTTTTGTCTAGGAACACAACTATGCACTGGATCAAGTTGCTCAGGGAAGCTGCAGAATCTCTATTCTTGAAAGTATTCTAGACCCCACTGCACAAAGCCTTGAGCAACATGATTCAAATGCCATGCTGACCCTGCCTTGAGCAGGAGGTTGACATAAAAGACCTCTTGGTGTCTCTTCCAACCCGGTTTCTACTAGGCTAAAAAATCTACAGTGTAGAGAAAAGTAAAAAAATAATCTCCTGGGCTTTGAGGTCAATGATCATGCCACTAGGACACTGGGTTTTATTATCTTTCTGCAGTTTTATAGACTTTCGCGTTCTTTCAAAAGTTGAAGTGACCATAAATAAAGTATTGCATAAGAAAGTAAAAAAAAGACAACTCCACCTAGCAAGACCAGTAAAATTCACACCTGTCAGGAACGTCACCTAATGCCATGATATGAGAGATCCATAAAAGGCAAAGACAGACAATTAAGTATTGGATATGAAATACATTTTACTCAACAATCTCATTTAAATATATAACTGGTAAATGGCAAAATGCTAATTATTGTAATAAACATCTAGAGTGTGGAAACAGGATTATTTATAGTAGTCCAACTTTCAGCTAACAGATTGTACAACAGTATACTCCACTCTCTTCTATTTATCCTGTGGGATTAATTAAAATTATAATACATACCTTGCTACAGCCTCACTGTAGACAAATCCAGCATCTGCTCTCTTCACAATTTCAAAACACAGGTCTGCTCCATCCATACTGCAGGTAAAAAGAGGGGAAAAAGCTTCAGATGGATCACTGTAATCAATTACATAAAAATGCTCAAAAATATCTATTTGCTCCATTTACATAAATCTTACATAAAATACTCTGGATACATGTACAGTGCATTACTAACTAAAACAGCATTTAATAGGTAATCTAATAGAAAATTGCTTGCCACATGTTAACCATTTTATCTCCCTCAAATCATATAACAATCCTCTCAAAAAACTGGATACAAAGCATTTCCATTCTTGCTTAAACTGCTCATTGAAAAAGGTGTGCAAGACAGCAGGAAGTCAATGCCTCTACAAGAACGCTCTGCAAGTTAACAATTAATGCCTGATATTTGGTTAAGTGTTTGTACAAGAACTACAAGTGCAACTCTGTAATAATGACTGTAGTAATAAAAAAATCTTACTCAATTTGAATTTTAAATGAAGACTTAAAAAAATCCTTTAGAAATGTAGTACAGTCTTTTCAGTTGGCATTTTCTCATAAGGATAATTAAGCAGCCAAGATGAGATTTCACACCCGACAGCTTCACTGAAGGCACCTGAGAAGAGGAACTGCCAACACACAGTATCAATAACCCTTGACACCTTTTTCCTCTTTTCCCTCATTGTCTGTAGTCTTTCTGATCACTTAATTTCCCACAATAACTAGTATTACACTTCAAATGCAGGTGTATTCACAAATCTTAGGCTGAAATTAGACTGCCATTTCTCTAAAACTAAAGGAGTCTGGAGTGGCAGAACTGCCCTCCTTTTCCTGTAAGTGACCTAAGGCAGATTGGTATCTAGAAATATTCACAGCTTGATGGGGCAAGGAGAGAGCAACAAGAGTTAACAGGAACAATAAAAATGACATAATTCATGTTTTACAAGGCACTTCCAAAAATATCCATTGTAACATGGCGTTTTCAGCCTTCACACCTTTTCTTTTTCCTCTCCATAAAGACTCAAGGGGAAGAAGAAAGGCAGAATTTGCAAGGTCTAGAAAGCCAGTATTACCAGGGCTGTTTTGTCAAGCTAATCAGAATGCCAGCATCAATAATTTTTGCTGTGTTACATACCTGCAATGCTAAACTTCTTCTTAGGGAGTCACAAGTCACGTGCAGAAGCTTTAATTCCCAAACAAATCCAAAAGGTATCCCACGCAAAATACGCTATCATGTGGATAGAGCACTGACAACTGTAAGAGGGACTGGTCACCAGAAGAAATGCACATTGAAAAGGGTTTTTTCCCCCAGAAGTTTTTCTGTCTTGCTCCATTTCCTACAGCTACTCTGTACACAGGGCTAAGTATTGCCCAGGGAATATGCTGTGCTGCACTGCACATGGTTCTGTACAGCAGCCTTGGGATCAGGCTCAATGAGAGCAGCATAAACCTGGACTTCACCAGCTCACTGGAAAAATCCCTCATGGCAATCTCTCTTTCAACACTTTCTCATGCTGCAGAACATACAAAATATATGATTAACTACCAAAAGCTAAGAGATGTCAATGCCATGAAACAGCAGAACCTGTGAAAACTGATTTCACTCTGACTTGTTATAAACTAAAGATGAATAAAGGTCCACAGGCACTTAAGATTTTTAGCAGCATGGACAGTAGCTGAGACACTGAAGTAAGACTGTCATTCCTTTAAACAAAGTACTCATAATCAGAACAGTCTTTAACATATATTTCTATCTCCCACTTACACATACGAGCATTTTTCATTTAAATTTTGTAGCAGTAAGTGGCAGGATTTTTTGATGTTTGCCTTTTTTTTTTTTTTTGCAAATATGTTTAAAGTTTTTATTCCATTGAGATGGACTCTGTTGGTCTCCAAAGCATAAAGATGCAGTACATGTATTTTAATCTCTGACTTCAAATGACTATTCTTTCAAGACAAAATCTTTTTTTTTTAAGAGCAGATTTTTTTTTATGCATCAAGAGGGCTTGCATTACCCCACAAGATACAGTACATTCAATACGTGATACGAAATTTTACCTGAAAATTGTAAAACTTTTGTCTAGCTGAGGCTGTGGAAAGCCAGAGTCATAACCTCAGTTATAAGAAAACTCAGTGCACTAACAGCCTAAAAATTTAGCAACATCTCAACCACCTACAAGATGATTTTGTAGAAACTGAAAGGTTTGTGTGATATAAGAGCATTAAAGTTTTGGGATAGAGATTGAATGAAAGTTCAGGAAGTCTCAAGGGTTTGTAGCTATCAGCATAAGCACATCAAAAGTATTAAAAAAAGGTAAGTTAAAATTCACTGGAATAAACATACAAAGCTATATCCATACTGAAGACTTATGTGGATGATGCAAAAATAGTCGGGAAAAATCACACTACAGTTGTAACCTGAGAGAACCCCTTGACACCAGCAGAGGGCACTCATGGCAGGTACATGAATCGATACATCTATTTTATATATATATAGTATACATATATTCAGGTATTAACAATGCAGGTGCAGCTCCAGGTGCCCTGCACAGGCAGGGGCATACACCACATCACTGTCTGGGTATCAGGATGAACTATGTCTCCCAGTTTTCCAAATTCTACTATTGATTCTTCCACATTTTTAGCAGAACTCTGCCTGGATCTCAGCCCTTTGGATAAATGTTTCTTTCCACAGTTTTTATCACTGCTGCTGTGCACCTTGAAAATCTCTGCACAATGCTGGGGATAAGTTACAACCTTCCCAGAAAATTTACTCCTGAATGATATTCAATGCAGAAATCTGCTGTGGCAGTAACAGTGACTGAAGAACAGACATTACACTGCAGAAAAGATCTATGTTTTCATACTGGGGTATGAGAGCTTTGAATTTGCAGATGATCTAATAGGATGTGGTCTAAAACTTAATTTACTGATGAAGAAATAGAAAGCTTTAGAAGCACTGCTTTATTTAGGGAACTGAGTTATTACCCGAGTTGACATATTGCTCGTAGCTGAGTTTACTGAATTTTGTACCATGTACATTCATGGCTTATGCACAATGGCCTTTTTTCCTTCAGCTGGCTAGTTTTTATATATTTGCCATCTTTGTTTACTGCAAATAAACTACCATAAATTAATTTAAAAACTACAGTATCTAACTTTTCTTGAAACTCTATGTAGTAACCTCTGAAAACTAAGACCAAAAAAAAGTCCACATACTCATATTTGCACCCAGTTCATTATGGATAATCAAACAGTGTTCCCCAGTTTGCCTTCTCAGCATCTGTTTAGAGGCTTGTCACTACTTTAGGCTGAGACAGCCTTTCCTCACAGAAGAGCTGCTCCATCCCCCTGATCGTCTTGGTGGGTTCCTCCAGACTCGCTCCAACAGCTCCATGTCCTTCCTGTGCTGGGGAGCCCAGAGCTGGAGGCAGCTCTGCAGGTGGGCTCTCTGCAGAATCCCGTCCCTGGCCCTGCTGCCCACACTGTTTTTAATGCAGCCCAGGACATGTTTGGCTTTCTGGGCTGTGAGTGCACATTGCTGGGTCATGTCCAGCCTCTCATCGACCAGCACCCTCCTAGATACATCAACTTATGCTTAATGCAAACCTGTAACCACGTTAAAGTACTGTTTTTGAGTTGGAGATTTTAAAACTGAAGCATTTTTACATGTTAGCTAGGTTAAATGCCAAAGTTATATGTGTACAACTAGATATACACATCCTAACTGCTAAATCTAAATAGATCAGTTCTTCTAATGTCCTGAGAGACAAATCTCTCTTAGAATGCACTAAGCAAAGCAAGCCCACCTATGTACAGTGGTGAGACAATATTCTGCAAGTGACCAGACATTAAGGTATCTGCAATCCACTCACTGCTGCTGTATCTGCGCTCTTCAGTGTGAAAGTACTCTCAGTCCACACACTTCGATTACACTGAGGATAAACTGCATATAATGCACTAAGTCCAAAATGTGGTTTTCAGATACTTCAAAAAGAATATTTGCTTTGTTTCAGAAATACTGCAAGTAGCTGCTCCATCTCAAAGTATCCTTATTGATAAAAATGAATAATCATTAGAAAAAAATGGTAATAAATAACAGCCTATAAAAGCAAAAGTGATACTTGTATAGCAAACAGAAAACAGCATTCTACGTAAAACCAGGAGGCTCAGGGGACCTTATCAGTCTACAAATACCTGAAAGAGAGTTCTAGCCAGGTGGGGGTTCGTCTCTTCTCTCAGGTAATAAGTGATAAGGAAAGAGGAAATGGCTTCAAGTTGTGCCAGGGGGAGCTTAGACTGGGTATCAGGAAAAATTTCTTCATGGAAAAGGTTCTCAAGCATTGGAACTGTATGCCCAAGGAAGTGATGGAGCCACAATCCCTGGGGTTATTTAAAAGATGTGGAGTTCAGGGACATGGTTTAGTGGTCGGCTTGGCACTGTTGGGTTCATGGTTGGACTTGATGACCTTGGAGGTCTTTTCCAACCTAAATGATTCTAAGATTCTATATTGAGCTGTCAACAAATAACATCAAGAATGGGAAAGGAAATGGTATGAGAGAGAGTAGAGCTGTTCTTTCTCAGATGTAAGGTCTCTCTAGAGCCCCCGAGGGATCTTTTCCATCAATGTAAAGAGTCCATTACCCTTCTGGGGTGTGTGTGAGGGAAATCATTTGGCATAAGCACATCCTTTCTCATTTATGATATAATAACATCTAAATATTTTAAAACCAGTAATTTTACTTTGGCAATAAGATTTTCTGGTATAGAATCTGCTTCTTATCCTACACATGCAGTTCATCTATAACAACCAACTGCTTCTCTGCAGTTTATTACAGCAGCACCACATGGGTAACTGCAACCTACTGGTAACATGACATATGGCCCCATTGTAAAGAGTGCTTGAATTTGTGTATAAATAGTGGTTAAAAACATAGCTCATTTTTTGGTGTTAAACCTCACTGCTACTGTTCATATTCATCAGTGCTTCCATGAATTGTAATTTGATTTTTTAGATGTTTATTTTAACAAAAGTTTTCGAAACTGGGCAAAAATTATATATTTTCCTGAATGGTGCAATCTGCTGTTAACAGGTATATACCACATTTGCTTATTTAACTGGTACTTTTTTTTTTATCAACAGATTTGGCAAGATATTCAGGGTCATCCTGGCAGCTGCCCCACGTGGCTCACAGCCTATGAAACAGTAGTGCACTCATGTATCATTTACAAGGGATAGCACAAAGTTTTAGGTTCAGTTATTCTGTTCATTTCATGTGTTGGACCTGAATTAATTTTCATGCAAAGCAGCTGCCAGCCCACAACTAGCTCATCATCAGCTAGGTTTGTATCTCCTCTGCAGATCCGTGCTGCCTTCCCCTTTCCAGTCATTTCTGAATAACTGGACCCTAATGAAATTCACTTTATTAGTGCAGACAGAAGTTTGTTGCAAATCAGTTGAGTTTTGTTATAAGAACAGCATAATGAACAGAAGGCAGTATGAGGGAAAACAAGTTACCTACAAATACGCAGATGTTTTTCTGCTAACTACAAGTTACTTATTATGGTCACAACTACCAAGTACGTCACTAACCCACTCAGACTCAGACAATGCAGTCTTGCTCCACAGCAAACATCAATCTTCTGCTGGAACACTTTACCAAAGCACTGTGCCCACAATTCTTCCATTCCCTCCCACATTTTGAGCACAGGTGTTCCTACTGACTCATTTTCTATCACTGTTTGTTACAAAAGAGTGATGTTTTGCAGTGTACAAAGGAAACAAGGACACACATATGGTAAACAATTATTATCCTTCAAATAATTTCACCTTGTAATTCCTTCTCTCATGTGGCCTGAAGTCAGGTACAGTATTTGTGTAGTAATTCTAATTGTTCAGACTTACTTTTTATGTATACAAACATAAATTGTAATAGGCTTGTCCTTAAAAAATAATTACTGCTTTTGTCTCATATTCCTGAGCTATCTGTATGGTAAAAATAGAAGCAAAACCTTTTTTCCATTTCAAAATCTTGTTAATTATCAGAGTATGCCTCCCCAAGGTGTACATAATTATTTCATAATAGGGTAATTAAAGTCCCTTGGTCCATGCATTGGGATTTACAAAATGAAAAGCAAAGTCAGTATTGAATAAAAATGTACAAAGAAGAAAGCACAGAATAATTATTTCACAAAATCCTTACGTTTATAAACTCACCTGAAAAAAAAGGCAGAAGATTTTCAAACAATTCTCTGCTTTACCTAGTTTTTTTTGCTGTTACCACCTGCTTTTCCACTATCTCAATAAGTAAAGCATGTGAGAATTATTTTTAAAGTGCGTATCTCAAATCAAATTCTTGGCTCTAGGGGACAAGCCAATTTGATGTAGAGACACTGGCATGACATGGCTGCTCCACCACAAGGAGGCCAAATGTGTCTGAAAATGTCATGGAGGAATATCCGAGAAACTGAAGAGGTACAAACACAAATTCCCAGACACACTAGGAATGAATACATGTTGAACATAAAAAGTAGAGCTGGTAGGTGCAGAGTAGAGCAGAGAAGGAAAATCTAATAGAGAACATGCACAAATTATCCTTCTGCATATCTGCTTTTGTCCTTCCAATTTAGACAAAACCTATCTAAGGAAGGACTGACAATTTTCCCTCAAAGAAGGAATGTGGTGGATTTAGGGGCTACCTCCCTGTTTTGTTTCTTGTTGTTGATTAAAAATACCTGTCCAATGCTAAAGTCATGTTTTGGTCACCCTTCCAATTAAACTCTCACATTCAAACTTCCAAAATGTATATTTTAAACAAAAGCCTCTTTTAATATATTGTGAACATGTATAGTGACTTACAAGAGTATTAAATACTCCAATAAGCCTTACTTTCTTATCTAATAATGGAAAAGCAGTGCTAAAGCAACAACAGTCTGGAAACAACATAAAAACTTCACAACTGGAACAGAATACCATCAGTTACCCACAGATGATGTCTATCACTAGATTTTCAGCTTGCTCTGATGTCCTGTTAGGACATCAGCTCATCAATAAGCAGCCTGCCTGTCCATAGAAAGCCCTGATCCTCACTTAGCCAGTGGAACAACTTCTTTTATTTGAGACAACCTGTACTTGCCAGAAATAAATATTTTCATAGTACTTAAGATCTCTGAGCTATGAAACAAGGAGGTGTGAGCAGACACTCTTTTAGGATTTTATTTGGTAAACAACAACAAAATAAAAGCAAAATCAAAGAGAGAAACTTACAACTCGAAGACCATATAAAGCATTCCATCTGAGCTGTATGTCTCCAACAGTTCCACAATATGAGGATGCTTCAGCATGTGACAAATACTGGCTTCTCTCTTTAGATCTGTGGGAGATAAGAAGGCACTAGATTAGCTATATATTCAATTAAAAAAAATGAAAACAATTAGAACACCATGTTTGGAAAGATGTACCTGTCTGCAATGTCTAATAAGTTCATTAATCTTTATAAGGAACACTGATGAGATGGTATTTAATCATGCTGTTTCAGAATCTTAGTGTGAAACTAAGTCAAAAAACTCGCATAGATCTCAAAATATAAACACACAAAACCAATTCTTGAAGTGACTTATTAATAAAAGATCTTCTTGGTCATAATCTGAAAAACTGTACAGTAGTAAGTTCTTTTAATGCACATATGCAGACTACACCAACACTGTCATCCTAAATATCCAACATCACTACAAAATTATGTTCAAATAGAGAAGACAGGCTTTCACCACACTACAGCACTACTAAAACCTGGAGGTCTCCAGTCTCACCTGCCTGCTCAAAGCAAGGACAACCAGAGCAGGTTGCCCAGGACCACACCCTGTTGGGCTTTGAACATATCCAAGTATGGAAATTCTACAACCAGCCCAGGAAATCTACATTGATACCTGCTCAGGGTTTGGAAATGACTGAATTTAAATCCAAGAAAAATGTTTGGATTCACAAAATACAAATGTCCTTACTAGACCTTTCACATTACACCTGCATTACATGAATCCCCCTTTACACTCGTGCAAATATAATCTAAAAGCAAAATGACAGAGCAGTGCCTTAGAAACCATTATGTAATGACACCTTAGGAAGTGCAAGCATAGCAGCAAAAAGAAGCTTCTTTCACTGATGCAGAAGGCATTTTGATAAAGAAATTAATGTAAAATTTGTCCTTTATACAGATGAAATTGTCATATACAAAACCAACAATATGTCTTCTATTATTAAAAATAGTTGCACACCAGTTCTTACACCAACCCCATGTAGAGTAGCCACTGAAACCATATTTTAACATTCCCTTCCATCACACTTGGGTTTTGGTTTGACACTAAGTGGTGCCCCCCTCTTTTCTGGGCAGAGAGGTTCACTGAAGTGCACATCCAGTCCTTCCTAAATAGGATCTCAGACGGGCATACCCAGGGACAGCATATGAGAATAGAAAACTATGTGATTTAGTTAATGACTATGATCTTCAGAAAATAGGGCGCTTTCACTTGCTTCTTACTGTATAATGACTTTAATGATACCACTCTTCACCACGGCATCTGATACCTACTTTAGGTGGAAAGCAAAGTGAAAATCCAACAGGAAATTAGAAAAAAATTATTCTTAATTTACAGGTAAAAATTGTGTTCAGATTAGTTTATTTAGGCTGCTTCCCTTATGTAATATTTTGTGGGCTTTATTTGAAGAGAATTAGAACTGAGAGGAAGAAAGTATATGCTGCCGTTTCCCTCATTCCTCTGTGTAATATTGGATGAGTACAAAAATTGCTCACACACTCAGCACAAGAGTAAGGAGAAACAAAGTGGAAAATAAAATCTCCAAACAGGAAAACAAATGAACAGAAGTTACAGAACAAGGTTTTGTATGACTAAGGGGTCTTGGGGCTAAGAGCAGAACAAACTCCTATTTTAAAAACAGCAGGGCCTTGTTCAACAGTAGACCTATTAAGGAGGAAGAAAACTAGGTATAAAGAGACAGACAAGTATATACCACATTGATTCAACAAAGCCACAGGGCAGAAAGGAGATGATGAATTCTGAAGTACATTTGGACTGTGACCCAAAGGTCAAAATATGTTTAAGACCAGTAAAAAGGAAAAAGGAGGCAGGAGAAATGGCACATACATTTCATTGTTTTCAGTGAAAAAAATGACATCAGCATCTACTCAATTCTTTATCAAATGCTTTTACCAGACTGAATTAAATTTCACCTCCACAAGAAGTAAATAAAATCCCAAGTACCTACAGATACTGTTCCAGTTGTGAGTGCAACATAAACCCAAGCAGATGTTTAGCTGCAAGCAGGTGATTGAAGATTTCCTAAGAAAAATCCCATGACTACCTTGTGAGCCCTGTATTATTGGTAAATTATCATTGTGAATATAACCTTGAATGAACTATTTGCTGTTAAGTTTTCTAAACCTCTGCAGAGTATTTTAGCCATGCTGTGTAGTAATAAAGGTCCCAGACACACATCCCATATCAAAACAAGCCTTTGACATTCCAATCCCCTACAAATGATCCAGGACAACTCTAGGATCTGTCAATGGAGTAAGTCAGCTTTAAGCAGCACGAGGTGACATCTCATTTACTAATGCTCATGGGTCTCATATATACAACAGTCTCCTTCACTAGTAAACAAAATTTAGCTAAAAGAACAGACCCTAAGGCAAGACAAGGTCTTGGAATCTAAACCAAACTGTCATCTGTTACTTGCTGGACTATTTAACTTTATGTTTAAGTCTTTTTTGAAGACTTCATCTATTAATTTTTTCTCTCCTTGATAGAGCTGAAGAAATTACTTTCTGGTCTATTCTTTAAGACTTTTCTGTCAGCACTTCTTTCAAAATTAAACATTAATGACAACAGTGATAATAAACAGAATAGCAAGGCTTAAAAGCACAAGCTTTAAAAGTTTATCTGCCAGCTGCATGAAAGGTATTGTAATACAACCAGAAATGGGGACAAAGACTTGGTGGTTCATTTAACTTGTTTACCACACAGGCTGATACTTTACATCATAATTTGAAAAGCATTTAAAAGCTGTCATTTTACACTGGTGTTACCAATAAATGTTCCAGAATTTCAGTCTGTTTACAAAGCCTGAGGGATTTTTACCAACTGGAGACATGTTAAAGTTTCCATTTTAGACCTGGCTAATTATTTAGGGAGGTGCTAAAGTTGTTATAATGGCATGAGAATACAGACTTCTGTAACAAAGAAAAGTTCAAATATGGCAAAGGGAATTCCCAGCGATAATCACCACACAGGGAAAATGCAGCCTTCGTGTACGGACAGTGAAAGTGAATTGCTGGAAACACTAAAAAGACAACTGCTCTAAATAACCACAAAGAAACATATATCAGTCTTTGATAGACAATTAAACTTGAGTATCTCTTAAAATTCCCATGGGTGTTAGCAACCTAATATCTTACACGTCTCTGACAATTCTGGCAAACAACTCATTTCCTTTCAAAATCTGATACTCAAGGTTTTAAAACATCTCAAACATACTGAACATATTTTCAAAGTATATTCATGGTATCTTACAGCATGGAAGAATTAGATGCTTTCTGGCAGCCCACATTATAGCACCATTTCAGTATCTTAAAAGTGACATGCACAGACTGTAGAAGCCACATCTTATAGGGGGAAGGACAGCACCACGTTTCTCAGCAAGATAGAAGACACATGTCATTTTTATATATACCCGATTCATTTTTATACATATACCACTCTGTTTTTCCTGGTTTCATCCTTTAAAGGATTAGTTCCCCAGCCACAGCTTGGGTATGACAGTATTTTGAAAGGAAGTATTTAGATCTGTAGTAAACTTCTTGCTTAAAATACTTCGCTATATTTTGTCCAGTGAGAATATGATTATATTTAATTAAAAAAGACGTGGTAGTGTTAAGTTTTAAAAGGAAATCAATATGCTTTGTTCACTTGGTTGTATCATTATCACCTACCAACCTTTGGTGCTCATCATGGAGAGTTTCTGACCACCCCAACTGGAATTCTTCCAGATGCAACTAAAGTGAGTGATGTGCTTTGGAAATGTGCCTGATGCACCACCTGAAGCACAGATAAGGCAGACACTGAGAGCTCAGCACCCACTGTTTCACCCCACAAACACATGGGGTTTAATGCTGTGGATTAGCCTTTGCCAGCTGTTAAACTCCCAGCCAGGCTCCTGCTCACCCTCTGCTCTCAGCCAGGAAGGGGTAGAAAGTACAAGTAACAAGAACAAAAAAGTTCATGGGTTGAGATAAAGACAGGGAGATTGCTTATCAGCCACTACTGTTGGAAAAATAGCTTCACTCGATGAAGTTAACATAGTTTTGGCCAATTAAAATAAATACTTAGTGATTTGGGTAGAGACAATCAAAAACATGAAACCAACAAATTTCCTCCCTGCTTTCCCAGAGGCTCAACTTCCCTCTTCACTCCAGACCCCGTGCTCCCAGCTCTGAGTGGTGCAGGGAGTGGGATCATGCTCCATACACCACAGTGGCCCCTCTCTGCTGCTCCTTCCTTCTCACACTTTGCTGCTGCTCCAGCACGGGCCATCCATGGGCTGCAGGGGATGTCTGCTCTGCCATGGTGAACCTCCTCCTTCCCTGATCTTGTTCCACACTCCCTACACTTCACTCCAGTGCCTTCTACCCTTCATTAAATGTATTTTTACAGAAGTACACAGCTGATGGGTTCAGCTTTGGCCCACTGGAGCTGTCTGGAACCAGCAGCCTGGAGTCTCTTCCCACAAGTCCTTCAAGCCTTTCGTTACCAAAAACTCGCCACTAATACTTAATACAGGTTTGATTCATTTTCTGCACTAGACACTGGGCTTCAAGGGGCTACAAAGGACCTGAGCACCTCCAAGCCCAGCACACCTCTGCCTCACGTCACCCTCTACCAAGCACAGGGCACATCCTGCACAGCAGCAAACTCCAGTTTAACCAACCATACTGTACCTGAGGTCATGCTTCCAAAATCAGGCAAACTTCCAGGGCAATACTAGCTTAAAAAATTTCCCTATCTCCTCTCTGTTTGCTCATTCCTGCTGCTCTGTGAAAATTACTTTTAGGCTTAATTATCCTAATAGTATAGCAAGGAAGTCATAAAAGCTCTCAGCGCAGCCAACACACTGCAACAGGAATGAGCAGCTGGAGGTGGGAACACCCTGTATTGACATTGGCAATGAAACTCCTATACTACAGAACCACAGCAGTGCTTCTGTCCCAAACATTTGTCTTTTTGATTTTTTTTTCTTCTTCCACAAGAGAGTATTCCCCTTTCTCTTAATTAAAATGGCACCACCTGCCTTCCTGGGATATGTGAGTACCTCCTCATCACACAGATATATCTGACCAGGTAATGATGCTTTGCCTCAACAAGCACTAAAAGCTTTCCTGCCTCTCCTCCCACACACTTTGGGGTGGCTGAAGCTCCACAGTACCCAAGCTGATTTAACTACTGGCTGTTTCCCCCTTCATCCCACACACATTCCTGCCCTCTGTTCCACTGTGCAGCAGCCTGGAGGTTGTCACACCACACACCAAACCATTTCAGTATTAACTCAGCTTTAAAAACACAAAAAAGACATTCTTTTTTGTCTCCACTGGGTCAGTGTCATGCAGTTGTAGCATGGGAAATGGCTCAGTGAGCAACCCCAAGTGCAGGAGCCGAGTTAAAAGGAAGGAAAGGAATAAGGAAGGATAAAGCAAATAAGGCTGGGAAAGGCAGCATTCAGAGCTGCTTACGGTGTGGCCAAACACAAGCACACACCTTTCCCTATAGAGTCTCCACTGCCACCAAACCTTTGCTGCATAATCAGTCTGTACCTGAGCAAACATGCTTAAAACATGTATCAAAAAACCCCAAATGCATATAGCTGTGAGTGGCCCTTGATAAAAACACCGTGGTAATCAACAAGTACCAATGTGAGATAATCCAACTCCTGCCAGTATATTTTCTTTTAATGCTACTGCAGCATTTGGAAACAAAACATTTGACATGAAGAAAGAACAACCAAATGCAGTTACAGCTAATATCAATAACCAGAGTCTCTTTCTGAATCCCCCTGGCAGCAACCTATGGAAATCTTAATTCCGTGGAAATCAGACTTTATAGATGTTTGCTAAATCCTGTATAACTTCATTTGGTACTCTATTCTTTCTCAAGAGTTTGGACATAAATATAAACATGTTAATGGCTTTTCAGCTGGAGCTGAGTGTCTTGGGAGACTTATAAGGCAGTTTTCCTACCTCAGTTTATACTCTGTCAGCTATGATGGATGTCAAACTGGGTGTGAAAAAACCCCCCTTTTCTCTCACAACTTCTGATACATTCACTGGACTTGTCCAGAATCGTGTATCTGAGAGACGTTGTGAGTGGCTTTGCATGGTTGTGTCCATGAAAGCAACTCTCCCTCCTTCTACTCCCTTGCTCATTTTTACTGGCATGCAAATAAGCAGTGATTCATAAATAAGATGGTGTATTTTAGGTAATGAATCAACTTAAGCTAATGAAAACGTTTAAGAATGCCTGAAAGAGTATTAATAGCTGCCTACTGCAGATGATTACACACAAATAATTTAATTTCATTTAATTAAATGATAATTCTTAGCAACTTTTTACAAAACACCCACCACAATGAAAAAAAAATCTAATATTTTTCAAGCACGAACATGGCTTGGATATCTTTCATCTAAGACTTTCCATATTCTATGTCCTCTTGGTTTATACTCAACAGCAGGTTCAGAGAGGTAGGAGAATAGAGAAAGAAAAGGGGAAACAGAAAAGTTAAAGTAACATTTCCTGGATTATTATTTTTTAATTAATTAGCTGCACAATCTGTATTTCAAAATACTGTTAGCAGTTCTCTCTGCTCCAAAGTAGTAGTTTCAGAAGCATTTCACAAACTCAAGAAAGGACATGATAATCAGAAGCAGGTTTACAAATTCCATAAATTAACTTAAAAAGGAATAAGGAGGATTCTCTCTGCCACACATTTGGATTTCCAAACAGAAATGGAGTTGCTGCTGAAGATATTTTTCAACCTCTGCGGTAAAATCTGAAACACTTTTCTCCTAACGTTCTGTTTTCAATAATTAATGAAAGGAAATTGAAAACAAGTCATTGACTCTCAAGTCATGATCAATCAAGTTATGAAAGCGGGTTCGCTACTGATAACCATGTTCTATTAAATCCCACGCACTGCTTAAGAGGCTGAAACCCAACACCTTCCCGAGTCATAGGGAAGGCCACAGGTTTTTACACTGCAAACCACAATTTTAAACACTGCAATGCAATGGATTCTTTAAAATAGGGAAATGGAAGGGTATGTGCAGCAGCAGATCTGTCAGAATATGCTGTGAAATTTCTTTTAAAAATAAACAAACAAACCCACCCCCCCGAGAAACAGCTAGTCACATGGTGTGTATTTGGTAAAGGAATGCTATGTGCTTGGCTGGGGCACTGAACTGGCAAAATGCTCAGCTATAAGGTCACAGTGACCCTTACCGAAATAACTGAAAGGTCGTAATTTCATAAAGTTACACAGATTGTGTTTTATTGTAGTGATAACACTTGGAAGTAGCACCCCAATAAAAGCAGTAATTGTTTCCTCTTCTGTCAGCTCTGCACCATCTCTCCCTTCCCTTTGGTGCAAGTGCTTGTGCAACTGCATCATAAACAGAATCAAGGTATTGATCCACCTCAACTGCAAACAACCTTCCTCTTCCTCTCCCCTCAGAGCTGTTTTTCAGCCAAACTTGTTCTTTCTAGTCCTGGGAATCTGCACAAACACCTAAGAGCACAATAGTGTTGATAGCCCGGCAATAGAAACTAATGGCCAGATTACAGCAGCAATTCTCACCTCACAGCACCACTGGCTTATAATGTTTGACAATACATTAAATGCCAACAAACTGTATAGTACTGCAGTCCTTCTCCCAAAGGGTAATGAAGTCAGAGAACTAGATTTCAGTGCTACCAGGGAATGTTAACTTTCAGTAGTTTTACCTTTATCTGTAATTAAAATTGAGGACTGAACCTGTAAGTCAGGTCGTTTTCCTTTTTGTGTCTCTGCAATTTCCTCTGTTTATGCATCCCTACAGATTTCTCACTAGGTGGCAACCCAGCCCCGGCTTTGATCTCCGTGTGCTCAGCAGCTGAGCACAAAAGGTGGCTGCATCAATTCAGCTGCAGAGAGCTTCGCGTTTGGCCACTTTTATACCATGGAGAGCTGACTAATGATGATTACACAGTTCAGACCTAACGAAAAGAAAATCCACTCTAAAATAATTAAGGTACATTCAATGCTATCTTTTTATCCAGATGGTGTGGAAGACCATTCTCTCCTCTCTATGCCCAAGGAGCCATTCGGGGCTGATGACCACACACCGAGAACCGCATGACACAACCAGAATACATTGAAACAGTTCGCTCACACAAGCCAGAATTTCTTTAATTCACAAACTGTAACAGAGCAGCGTGTTTACTGCTCTGAAGTCCAGCAAAAAGCTTTAGAAAGCTAAAACCTGCGGATAGTTCAGCTTAAATCACTGGAATTTCTGCTTTACAAAGGTTAATCGCACAGGGTGGGGTTCCTTGTTTCATTTTTTTGTACATTTGCTCATTTCTGGAGGGTTCTTTTTGCTGCAGGTGTATGTGTGTGTTCATAGTTGCTCTCCAGCCTTTGGACAGGGCGATGCAGTTAATGCATTATCTCAAAATGTGCTAAAAGCGTAATTTAAAATGTTATGTTCAGACTGGCATAACATTTTTACACCAAACTTTGACATCTTTTGGCCAGAATTCACTTAGGCTGATCAAGTTAACTCAAGGTTATAGACTTTGCAGTCCTTTAAATGAGTTTTTAGTACTCATGTACTATAAAACGTAATGACATTACATCAACTATGTGCCCTGAAAGGCAATGGGACATTATCAAGAAAAGAATGTTAGTTGATCCTGAAAAATTAAGTTATTTCTCTTGCTGATCACTCTAACATTTGAAGGTTTGAGGTTTGTTTTTTTTCTTTGAAATGCCTTTTCTTCTGTGACTTAGCCTTTACCTAGACATAATGACAGGGAAACTTATTTTTTGATATTATCAAAGAACCTCGAATTTACAGGAAAAACTCTGGAATTTTAAAGACACAAAGGAAATCTATTCGTAACAGATGCAGCTAGTCTAGACAGGCTGTCTGTGACTCCTACTCGAAGAAGGGTTAAACAACCCATCACATTGAGCTGAACACTACGAGGCAGAAACAGCCCAAAGGCACTCAGGAGAGGGAACCGACTGCCTAGGATGCTTCTCATAGAGACAAAACCTACTTGTTTCCCTTGATCAAGTTTCTTTGGTCTTGAACTGCTGAGCTCTGCATAACCAATATAAAACCAGTTGCACACTAAGGCTAGAAAGGAAATAATCTGCTTTCCCCAAGTCTAGACAACCCAGGCAAAACCAGCATCTAAAATACCAGTCTGCTCTGAGCAATCTAACTCCACAGTGCCACATAGCTCAGTGAGTGACAGTGGTGGAGCTGTGGTATCTGTGGCAATGCATCACAGGTCACATCACAGCTTTTCTCAGGTAAAATAGTGCAAGCTGCAGTAAATGCTGCTGTAAGGGACAGCTGAGTTCTGAAAGCTCCCCCCACAGCACACAAACTCAGCACAAACAGCATCTACAATGCACCCTGAGGAACAGATAATGACCTAGTAAATATAAGGATGATACCAATTCTGTCCAACTAAGAAGTCCTGTGGTGGAGTGATGTCTGAACGCTGGAGAACAACTACCTTAAAAGAACTTGTTTTCTGGTTCAGGGCAGAACAACGTCAGGAACCAGAAAACGTTTTTAAGCAATATCAATCCAGGATACAAAAAGAGCTAGTCTCGGTTTGTTCCACTTTGCCCATACTTCTCTTCGCAATTATTACCAGAAGTCATAGAATTTTTTTGCTTTCTTTGTTAACTGACACATTATAAAGCAAGTTCCATAAAATAGGTGTGGGTGTCTTAGTTCAGTAATTTAAAAAACCCCTCACTACAGAATGCATTCTTTACCAGCACTTTTAGGATTTCAACTAAGAACCAACAAAGTTTAACTAGACTTGTTGCTACTTACCAAATACCCACAAAATACTTTTACATACTGTCTATTAAGTTTGTAATGCTTTAAAGAGCACATTTCCCCCCTTCTGCTTCTGCAGTTGCAATACTCCTCCAAGCCTCTGAAACCAGTGCTCTTAAATTATATCCCCCCGTTCACTCCACAAAAATCAGATGTCAGTGGTGGAAGCAGTGCAGTTGAATTCAAACTTGTGTCTAGCAACCCTCAGGTCACAGGTCTAGGAATAAGGTTTTAACTTGCCTAAATTGTCTCAGATTGCACAGCAGGCTGAAGAGACTGCAAATCTTCACAAACTGTCACTTACACTTTTCTCTGTAGAACAGATGAAGCTGACAGAGCTAACATACCCCCATAATGAGCCTATCCAATCACAATTTTGCCTGTTAATTGATTAGAGTCCTATCAAAATTACAGGTCATCAGAGAAATATTTTCTTTCATAATACACATTTCTCATGATATATCATGAAAAAGGACAATTTCTCTTCACCAATACAGATACAAAGGGTTTTCTTCTTTAATCTCACCTAAGCATCAAGAAAACAGTATTCCATTTCTCTTCTTTACTTATGTGGCAATGATTAAGAAACAAAAAGTACCTAAAATTCATACTTAGCAGAAGTTGAGTTAGAAACACTTACGTCACCTAATCCAATCTGTGAACTTGGAGATTATGTCAAAAAGCAGGAGATATGGCCTTGGAAACAGTACATCTGCATGGAAGTTCTGAGGGAGCTTCCCACTGCCCCTGAAACTCCCGGTGATGTCAACAGAAAGAATCACAACTTCATTCCCTGCCACAGGGTATTTCAGGGGACTCACATGGATCTACAAAGCCTTGTAGAAACCAGCTGGGGATAATGGATTGCTCCTCCTGCTAGGCAGAGCAGAGATTATTTAAGTACTTATGGTCATAGCAGTTCATGTAAAACGCTGATCTCAAACTGAATGAACCTTTCTCAGGTGTTAAAATTTTTGACACAAATTTGTTCCAACAACTAAGCTGTACTATCCCACTCCTGCATGTTTAGCATGAGATCTATTTTCCTTCATTGGTGTCCAAATCTGAAATGATAATCAATTACAGTGAGAATAGAACTTTATAAATCACGCATATTTTTCTTGCTCAAAAGTGTAATTGCAACAATAAGCTTGCATATACGTGAAATTATCAAAGCATATATCCACTAATGATAACAATCTGCATTCTCTATGCAGAACAGCTTTGTAAGAGCACTGTAAGAAACAATTAACAGGGTTCTTTTGTTACAAGAAACACAAATTTCCTTTCCTCACAAGTTAAAATATCTGCCTAGGATAAAAGAACATCACTGACATGATGGGGGACATGGAAATGTAAAATGTAACACATCAGTCAGCAGAGTTAAGAGGGCCCTGACCCATTCCACAGATTCTTTAGACCACCTTTCCTGTCTGTACAACAAAAATCAGAACTCTCTCTTAACACGACAACATGACTTTCAGGCTGAATGCAGCATTGTCCAGATTCTGAAAATGATCTGAAGCACAGTGAATTGCACAAGATGTTTTACCCACCCTCTGTTGAAGAAGGAAGCAAATACTAGTTCCAACCCTGACTTCCCTCCCCTCACAAACCTTTTGGTGAAACAACCTGTTCAGTGTGTTTCATGCTGCACAACCAGTTCTTATTTGTCCAAAATACTGCAGATAAGAAAACAAGGCAGGGAGGGGTGTACATGCCACTATGGAAAGGGGATGAATTATGCACCTGGGGCTTTGACATAAAAAGTCAGATTTGCAAATCCAAGAGCTGTTTCTGCAGGTTGTATATGCATCTGCATCAGTATTAAAAGTCTGCTCAGGTCTAGAATTTATTAGCTTAAATGCAGTATATGCATAGCAGCTATGCTGCTTCAGGGCACGATGATACAGTATAGTCTCTGCCAGTCAATACCTGGATTAATAAACCATGATGGACTTGAGTTAGCTCCATGTAAGGTCACTTGAAAGCCACAGGGACCCTGATTCTTGAAGGTTTATTAGCTCAGCTAAACACAAGCTGTGGATATGCTAAGACACACTCCCAGAAATGGAGAGCCAGGAAAACGGGACTGATGCTCTGCAAAGGGTCAGTTCTGGATGGGTGCTAAGATAGAGCTCACAAATCTTGACAGATAATAAAAGCACACTGTACATGTTTGGATTTGTGCACCCACATGCTTTTAAACTGTACCTGTACTATTGCATTTATTTTTTGTTATTACTACAGTACCTCAGTCTCCATTTATCATGGAGAAGTAAGACTTGACTGCTTAAATCATCCTGTTGCATAAATCTTCATTCATGAACAACTAATTAGGGAAATAAAATGGCCTCAGAGCACAGAGAAATTAATACAATTTATATATATCCTATGTCATACATATTACAGTCAGTCTGAAAAGCCTAACTCCTAGGTAGGTAGGATTTAAAAACAGAGCAAACTGCATCATAACATTCTTAACCTGAAAAAAGAAAAATTAAAACTCAACATGTTTTTATACAACTTTGAACCTTTAGCATTGAACCTGAGCCTAAAGCTTTGAACTTTTCAGCATTCTTGGAAAGGTATTAAATTAAATGAAACCATCTTTCCTCTTCTGTTTTCCAAGTGCCACAGAAAATCATGAAACTGGAATCCACTTAAACCTTCTGTTACCACAAACAATATTATTCAAGTGATACTTGTGCCAACTTAAGAACAATCATAGACACAAAAGTGCTGTGAGCTGCCAGCAACGAATACTGGAATCAAAGAAAGATGGAAGCAGACAACAACACATCTGCATAACCTGTTTTTAAGAGTTTTTGCAAAAATACATGTACCAAAAGTGTAAGAAGTTATACACCAAATTAAACCTTGAGGACAGTTACAATGGCCTACGGATTTTAATGAAAACATTGACTGAACTTCAACTTTATGCAAGTATAAATGTAAAAACTGCACAAATGTAACAACCATTTATCCTAAACAAAGACTATTTTATTTGTTTTGCTGTTTTTTAACTGCAAATTTATCTTCAAGTTCCCAAAATACTGATAAAATTCACATGATAAAAATTCCATAAAACCTGTAGCCTACTAATAGCAATGAAATCTGATTCATTGACTCTAGTTTGGAAAAGGATTTTAAAATACAAATCTATTAATTACACACAGTATAACTACAAAGCATAAAAAACTTGTAAAAATTTACAAAAGCTCCAATTTTTTAATGTTAAAAGTTCAATAATTTTCTTCCTCTTCTACTATACAAATATCCCTCATTACTGTAACACATTTTCTCTATAATGCCCCAATACTGCAAGTTACAAAACCCTCAGCAGCAACTGATCTTTGAGTTGAACTTTGGTCACTCTTTGAATGGTTAAAATCTGTTGGAGAATGGACTTGGCCATTGCAATACAGTATCAGGACAGTATTGGATGAAAGGGCAAAGAAACTCGCTTTCTATCACCTTTCAAGATCTGAGGAGTCACAGAGCTGCAAGAGGATCCCACAGAGACCTGCCCAGACAGCAGGCTTAAGCAGGGCCTAGAACAGGGCTGGCTTGTTTAAACAAGCTTTCCTGAGTGCTGATACCTGAAACACACCGCCCTTTTCAGAAACAGTTCAGGTAGACAGAATGAACCCCACTGCTCTAACAACCAAGGCAAAACACCTGACCTCAGAACGCTTTTCTGGGTCAGCCTTTGTGAAAAAGCCTCCAAACCAAATGAAAATGGGAATTTACATCTCAATAGTGGAGGAACAACATCAGTTATTCTACAAAAACAAAACAGCTCCTTTGTCCTCCCCACACCACTTCAGAGAACTGACAGCTATCAAGATCACCAGTTACACAAACAAGTAACAACACATATCACATTGCAAAGAAAATTAGGTGTTACGTAATCGTAGTCCTTAAAATCTCTAAACTCTGTTGGGAATTGGGTCCTTCTTCAGTTGGTTCAACTTTTTCTATAAGAAAACATCAAAGTGAACACCAATTAACTCACTAATAACACGACAAGACTGTCTGCTGCCACACAGGCTCCATCCAACTGTGAAAGGAACAAGATTCCTTAAGCTCTCACAGCCCCAGACAGCTGCAGTGGAAAGGTCAATCTGTAGGAACACAAAGCCAGAATCTATTCCACCTGTCAAGGTAAGGAACTCTTACTTTCCCCTCATTAATTAACAAAACCACACACAAGTGGCACCCAGCACCCACAAAACGTAAGTGGGGCAAGCGTGCGGTGATGCACAACTCAGAAATTTTGTGCCAGCTGATACAGGACAGACCTCTGAGCCATATGAAGCAAATCCTAAAATCAGCATTATCCCAACAAAACCAGTGCCCTCATGTTTATCAGTTCCTACTCATTACAGTGATCTCAGAACTAGACTAATTGTAATTACCTTCTGGTTTGGGCTGCTGGGTCATGAACACAGCCCTCAAACTGCAGAAACAAAGGATGTACTAGAACTGAAGGTCCAAGGTTTTTACTTGGGAGAGTAATCACAAATACAGAAAAACAAAGGACTGCAGAATACTCTTCACCTGACACAATATTCTTCTAGATAGAGCCTTCAAGAGGAGCTACTTCTCTTGAGCAAATCCAGCAGTCAGTTTACAAGAGGCAAAAGTGATAGTGAAGAGCAGTGCTGAGAGCAAGGGGAAATAAAGTTACTGCAATGTCACATGAGGATACAGATTTGATTCAGGATATGAACCTGCATTCCCATCAGCAAACAAACTGTCACCACAGCATGACCAGCCCTAAAGCTCTGTTCTACAACATAACATTTCTAAATACTAACCCAGAAGATACTCAATTGTATAAAGAAACCATCTCTCCCCATCAGGTTTTATAACACTTAAGAAATCAATTTTTCTTGCAGTAGTTGTTACAACATGGAAGAGCAAAAAAGGTTTCAAAATGTAAAATATTTTTATTAAAAAAACCCTCCCAGAACAGATGTCAAAAGATATTTTTTCCTCCAAAGATCATTGCATATCTTGGCACATGTAAGTGCCCTCCGACCAGCATTTGCAACTCAGATTAGCATGCCCTGAGGCTGTGAATAGCTTTGACTGTTACTGTACAGCCCATAATTCCTCGAAAGTTACTAAGTACAACAGAACCAAGGCAGAGGTTTCTCCTGTGCTGTAAAACACACAGGGACAAGCAATGAGCAAAACAGTGCCCTCCAATCCATTTACCCCAACCCTACCTGACAAGAGCAAATTACCACATCTTCGCACAGGTGTGAAAAAGCAAGAATGGCAAGACCAAAAAGATAAAAAATCATATAAATGCATAAAAATGTGGGGGCATGGGTGTGATGGGGTGTATAAGGCATAACTGACAAGGCGTTGTTCCAAAGGTAGCAAGGGGCTGCCAGGGTGCCTTCAGTGGGAATAAATGAGGGGGTTGCCTGTGCCAGAGACAGCTGGCTCTGGAATGGACCCACCACAGGACACAGCCAAGCCCCATCAGTCACACGAGTGGTCCCTCTGAACCAGAGGATGAAGAGAGCCTCTGTGAAAACATATTTAAAGAGGGCAGTAAACAGAAAAAAAATAGGAGAAAATAAAAGTAACAACAAGGCCAGAGGGGGAAGAGTGAGGAGCCAGAAAAAAGAAAGGAGCAGGAGGAGGGCAGGGGCTGGAGCAGAGCAGCAGCCCCAGCAGGGAGCAGGTACAGCTCCAGAGGGGCTGCTACTGCTGCAGGAAGCAGAACGTGCCCATCCCAGCTCCTGTGTGCCCAGGGCCACTCTGAAGGGATCCAGTGCTATCTGTGGCCAGTGGGATGGAGACCAGGAAAGGGGAGGCAAGGGATGTTTTGGCTAAGCTTGTATGTGTTTGTTTCAATACCAGAATCAGTAATTAAAAGCCTGTTAACTGATGATAAATTAAATTGTTTGGAATTTCCCCCAAATCAGTAAGCTCTTCTTTTGGCTATGTGATGGGGGAGGGAGAGGATGATGACACAAAAGGAGCAGATCCCAGCTGAACGAGCACCTTCAGTAAAGCAGGCAATGCCCTTAAGGGGAGTTAATCATACAGACAGACCATACCAACAAAGCAGGACATGACCAAAAATAAGAAATTGGGAGCAAAAAACCTGGCAAGTCCAGAAAATTTCTACACTGGAAACACGTATTTTCAAATCTTTAATTGATATTGCTGAACAGTCCTACCAAACAGATTGGAACAAAGATAAGGACAGAAGCTTTGATAAGATTTGAGGCTTTCTCCTCTCACTCCATTGTCACTGTTACCTTGTGCATGCCCTTTCTCCAGTTAGCTTGCTTGTTATTTAAGGCAAAAAGAAAAGCAGAACAATGCCTATGAGCTATTTAGGAAAGAACTGAGGTAGCAACCACAGCTATTTACAAGACATGCTCCCACAGTTCCTACTCCAACCCCAGACTGCATTTCTGTGTTAAACACTCACTGGTAGTCAGTCACTCTTACAAGAAGTGAAAATTTCTTCTCTTTCCTAAGCATCCCACAGTGGATTATCTCAGAATCCAGATTATCAGACAGCATACAGATATTCCTCTAAAGAGAATATCAGAATTCCCAACTGAATAGATTCAAACTATGCTTGCTTGCATTTTCCCCATAACAAGGTAAGTGTTCAACCCTAGCAGGTTTCTAAATGAGGTGCACTTAAAAAAGGAAGCAAGCCAATAACAAGACAGCAAAGACTTTAGAAGACTTGGGGTCCAAGTCCTCTGTTCACCTTTCTTTCCAACTGTAGTTAAAATAAATCCATCCAAAGGTAAAAAAAGTACCAGACCCAACACAAATGAGGCAAAAGGACTGCAGAATAAGTAGCCTGGAATGAAGAAGCATTTCCCTCCCCCTTCAACAGCCAGGAGCTGTTCAATCATCTCAGTCCTACTGAGGGGGAGCAGGGAGGAGATGCAAAGTAGGGATACTCACCCACACACTGCACAGACGGTGAGTGGCAGCTAATAGTCCTAGATGTTAGCATGGTACATTTCCAGGGAATACCAGTCTCTTTACTGGTTTTCGACTCTAATAGATAAGCTTTTGATAAGTGGAGATGGTGAGTGCCTTGTCACCCTGGAGCACAAGAAGAATATTGGTTGTTGTAAAAATACAACATCAGAGCTTAAAAGCTTCTTTCCAAACACGTTAGCCCCACTTGTCCAGCCCTGTGCTGGAAACACAAGCTCCAGTTTGGCACAGCTTTTCAAAGAGAATTACGAGAACAAGAGACAATATGGCAATGATAACCTGTAAAGACCTGAAAAGAGTGATGTGTAACACTGTAATAAACATTTTTGTGGTTGCAGCTTGGATTCAAATACTAATTTGATTTGGCAAAGGAAAAAAATCTACCTTGCTCAGGTAAAGTAGTATTTTATAAGTAATTTTCCCTATCTATAATGTTATAAACTAAGACAGTATTTTCACCATGATCTGCAATTGTTAATTGTCATTATATCACAGTCAATGCTAAAAGTGACAGACATTAAGAAATCTATAATAACTGGTTCTGTCACAGTAGATAAAACAATATATTTTTTAACCCATCTTTATTTAGTTAATCTTCTGAGAAGTCAGAGGAAATTAAGAAGCTTGGGTTTTATACTGCTGACTCTGCTAGTAACTTTTGTGGAACTTATCTTTAAACTAATTTCTCAGTTACATAAGGTATTAAAAATAATCCTTGTTTAAGTGCCTTAACAAATGCTAAGACATTCTGAAACAACAAAACATTACTTTTTAGCACCAATCTCATTTGCAATTGGGCTTTTCCTTCTACAGCAACTTCAAAAAACAGAAAAAAACTGACCACTGAATAGGCAAAATAAATACACAGAACCCTCCCCCAACCGAGAAACACACCATAAATCTTACTCATATATGAAGTGATCTTAAAAAACAACCTCCAATAAAAATCTCTGTCATGGATTTTAAGTTAACCAACCATAGGTCACAGCATTTTTATTTACACTGCCAATTTACTTACTGTCATTGTGTATATCTGTTGGTTGGATTCATATTAGGAAATCAAGTACATACAATATATTCAGTGTGAGTAGACTGTCCCTGATAAGTGTCATCATGAAAATAAATGACTTGTAGCTGGAAAATGCTGTGCCATAAAGTGCTGTTTCAGAGCACTCAGACTGCAGTAACACAGAGCTGTTTGTAACAGGTCTTTCTCCTAAAGCCTCTGGCACTTGAAACCCCCAAATTGCTAGGCTACAACCCTGAGGAAATTCAAGCATCTTACAGTGGCTAGTTAAATAAGATAAAATATTCTCATCCTTCTATCGTCTAGGTAGTTAAAAGATAGAAGTGTTTTAAAGCCATACATCTTCCATTCCATTACTGTGAAGTAGGAGAACGACAATTGTGTCTCAGTCAAATACTTAAAAGTTACTGGTTATACATGCAGTAGTTTTAAAACACAGAATCAAAAGGAAATTCAATGCAGTACTAAAGATAAAATTTCACTCATATAAAATATTCATTCAGGCTTTTATTAAGTGGATTTTTACCTTAAATGTAACTGCATAGACAATAATTTATTTTTTGTACCTAACTTCTTTCCTTCTATTAAACTAATATACTGGAAGGCAGCTCATGGTAGAACTCAAACAGCAGATAAAATGTAGCAAGTCTTTAAGAAACAGAATTGAGTTCATAGGTCTCCTCAGGACTTTCAGGTCTTTGATTTATTTAAATTAAAATGCTTCTCTTTACTGCAAAGCTAAAAAGCTTGAAAATTCTACTGTATGTTATCCAAGATATACTTTACAAGATAGCTTCCAAGCACAAGTACTTCCATCTGCCTTCATATCAAGGAGACCTACTCGTTTCTCTTAACATCTCTTCCTTTCTCGCCAAAGATTTTCTTTCTTTGTAAACATTAAAAAATACTTATTGTGCTAGTTTGTCTTTACCTTTACCATTCCTTCAATGCTTAATTTTTCAGTTTGAAGATCAGTTAGGTGGTAGGAGGGTTGTATTATGTGTGTTGGTTTTAGTGAAGTGTCCTTACAATCAGCAGTGCATAACTGATGGAGGTAAGACCTTCTATGTACAAAACTTACAGCAATTGATATCAACACTTGGGCAGTTATTTTCTGTTTTCTTAAGCAACTGATTATGAAGCAGCCAAGATCAAAAAACATTTTGCACTTGTTTATCTTTTGTCATTTTCACAGAAGCACAGAATGCATCAGGTTGGAAGGGACCAATGTGGGTCACCTGGTCCAACCTTTCTACTCAAGCAGGGTCATCCCAGAGGACATGGCACAGGATTGTGTCCAGACAGTTCTGGAATATCTCCAGGGAGGGAGACTCCACACCCTCTCTGGGCAGCCTGTCCCAGTGCTCCGTC
>JAWWTY010000001.1:111931715-111945696 GCA_035222235.1 Margarornis squamiger
GCAGGTCTGGCCCCAACCTGTCCTGGTGCCTGGGGTTATTCCTCCCCATGTGCAGGACCCTGCACTCGCCTTTGCTCAGTTTCAGACAGCTCTTCTCTGCCCATCTCTCCAATTTGCCAAGGTCCTTCTGAAGGGCTGCACATCCCTCTGGGACATCGGCCGCTCCTCCCATCTTTGTGTTGTCAATTCCTGGTTGTGTCATGCATTTTACTGATTTTTGGTCAAATACTTTTAATTTTGATCTGGAAAAGACATGAGACTAATACCTGATGTGAATGGTTTTTGTTCTGTACCTATACAGAAACTATTATGATACGCAGACATATATATACTATATATTAAAAATATGCCCCCCTTTTAAACACTATAATTCTCACTCTCACCCTGTTATGTAGGGGGCCCATCAAGGTTTTCTAACACATCTTTACTTTTGCAGATTTCCACTGCCTATAGTTCAAAACCACATTTATCACAATTTAATAAAAATATCAGTCCCCGCAGAAAAGCTCCAAGTGGAATGTTTGAAGCTGATTTGTGAGAAGATTACCCAAGATCATGATATATCTCACTCAGCAGAAGACTCTGGACAGTACAAAAGAATAGATCAAAACCCATGAATCTCACTTTTGGAAAAGAAGTATTTTAGACAAGACTTGCACAGGATATACACTGTCCCAACCATAAACCACACAACCCAAAGACAGGGTTTTTGCCAACGTCCCACTGCTATGGCAGGACACAGGTTTGCAATTCTAACATGAAAAACAGGTTGATACTGCACAAGGATTATTCATCATATCACAGTGACATATATTTCTAGATTCACAAAACAACAGAACCCACCATTTAAGAGTCAAATAAGGTTTTCTCTGGATCAATGCATTAACAAATTGCAGCTCAGCTGCAATTAATCTTGAGTTTTGTTGATTGCACAAACCAGAACAGAATACATGCTCGCATACAAACAGAAAATATTTGAAAATACAGCTGATGCTTATTATCTTCCCTGGGTGTAACCAGCCTGAATTACGGCAGGCACAGTTAGAGCCCATTTCTGGACTATTGGCAGGAATCAGGATTTGTTAGAGGAGGACAGACTGTGTACAGAGACACAACTGTTTTGGACAGCATTTTCATTTTTCAGAAGTTGGACATACCTCATGAATTTTGCAAAGAGACTACAGACAACAACTTTTAAGAGTGAAGACTTAAGAGTGTTTTTAAAATAAATATTTTTAATAGCATATTTCCAGATTTTTTTCATAAATTTCATTATGACTGCTTGTTCTGTGATTTATGCTGAACCACAAGCTCTATCTGAAAATGTTTTTCCCAAACTGAAAAATTCTACTAGGAATTTAAAATATTTAAAATATTTCAAGTTTAATTTTTAGTGAAACTTACATTCTAAATAGCTGTGAGCTCCCAGGTACAGATGGGGTTCAAACGACAGATTTAAATGACTGACCAGTTTTTGTACAGACTAAGCAGAAGTGATGCAGAAGAACAAGTCTGTACAGAAGTTTCCCTGAATTAGGAAACATCCTTAATGACTTGAGATGACCAAAATGTGCATAAACTAAGTGTATTTCTTTGGAAAAATGGTTCGATATTATATATCACCCAAATAGATTCACTAATTATTTCAGTAAAGAGTTTACTAAAATGGTTCCTAAGCACTATTTTCTATATACAGAGAGGAATTAACTTTCAAGTGACAAACCATATTCACTGACTTAAATGAAATGAGGTTCAAAGAAACTTTTCATGGCAAGAATCATTTGCATCGGTCTCATTTTCTTGTTCAAAAATGTGAACATATTTTCTTGTTCCACATCTATGGAAGTGTGATATAGAATCATAGAATGGTTAAAAAGATCATAAACATCATCCAGTCCAACCCCCTGCCATGGGCAGGATCACCTCCCACCGGACCAGGCTGCTCAGAGCCCCACCCAGCCTGGCCTTGGACACTTCCAGGGATGAAGCATCCACAATTTCTCTGGGTAACGTGTTCCAGTGCCTCTCATATGAGGTGAGAGAAAAGATTACAGCAATGTTGCTACAGCAGCACTTTTCAGTCAACTATGATTACTTAGAAAAAAAAAAAAAAAGCCTGGTCAATGGCACACTTGGTTATATAACAAAATAACAGTTACATTATCTATTATCTGCTGCATAATTCTGTTTAGTGTTAATTACGGAATTATTTCATTATTACATGTGCTCTAAGAATTTCAAGATACAGCAATTTTTTAATTAGCACTCTAATATGTTATTCTTAGAATGCATAATTATTAAAATGACAGTTAAATACACTTGATATAATTGCATTTTGAAATCTACAAAGGGTACCATTTCTGTTTAAAAAACTGGGAGATGTGCTGACTGCACTTGCTGCTTCCTCAAAAGCAGTCCCATGATAGTGTTACATAAAGACCTGATCTGGCAATGAGCAACGAGTCCACAGTGGTTTCAGCCACTGAATACAATAGTCATTTTTACAATGTTGGCACTACAGTGAGACCAAGAACAGATGAACAAAGCTATCAGAGCAGTGTGTAGCCAAGTAGTAAAGATTACACAAGAGGAAGAGGTGTGCTCTGCAAAGCCATTGTATGTTCAGGGCTGTAGTAAATCCAGCAAAACCAGATACATATTAAAGGCAAGGGACTGAAGTCATTCAGCAAACAAAGCTCTCCTTGTTTTAGAGACTGATTAGGAGGAATAAAGAACCAATTGCCTGCAACGCATAAAAACGTAACGATTTGCCTTCTATTTAAGCAATAGTGCATAAAAAATTAGGTAAATATTCTTATGTGCTTTAAAGTGGGTGTAATAAATTCCCTGCTGAAGATGGAAAAGGGAAGTATTACATCAACACTGCTGTGAACACACTGGTGTCAGTATTTCCAGAAATTTTATGTTCTTCAAGTAAAATAATACCATACAGCTGATCTTTATAACTCTTTGCTTATGATCTCGATGAAACACCATATTTCTCCAAAGAAAATCATATTTGCTTCTCTGGACCAGTTCTGTACTTGTGACTCCAAAAGAGGTCAAAACAATAATATGACCAGTGACACTTAAGTATCCCACTGCTGAAAGCCTGTATCAGAGTATAGGCTAGAAAATGCTAAAAAAAAATAAAAAAAAACCCAACACAATGCTGTATTTTACACTTAAAAAAAAATAAATTACATTGTGCATGTGAAGTTGTGCCCAAGACTGAATTCTGTATTTCCAGCCAGAAAAACACATGCACCATTTCTGCCATGAACTGATTTCCAGTAGCAAGAAAAAAAGGAGTCCTGAAAAACAAACCCTTGTTATGTTCTCATGCAATACTGGGATTCATTGTCTCTATTATATGGTTAACCTGCTTCCACACTTTTAGAAATGTCTTCCTGGAAAAAAAAGGCATTTCATCTCTTATGTTACATTTCTGCACAGAATTATTTAATTCTAATGACACTTTGTTTATGAAAGTGATAGCAGAACTATAAAAGTTAGATATTTATGAAATTTGTACATACAAATGAGCAGAACTGAACTTATAACCAAACCAGCCTGTGGCTTCTCCAGAAAATGAAAAGAAGAAAACTCAAATCCTTCATTAAGTTAAACAAGCAAAGGCTTAGGTAACATTCCCTGTACCAAAACAGGAATAGTTCTACCCCTGTGTGAAAGAAGAAGAACTAAGACAGGAACCACACATTCCCCACAAAGGCAGATTCTTGAAATGACAAACATCAAAAGTGATTTCCAGCATCAGTCTTCAAGTCCTGCTGATAGGTACAAACTGTATTACAGGTCTCTTCCATCATGACCTTGACACTCTTTAAAGAAAAAAAAAATCCTAAAAAGCATTATATTTATATTTAATTTTTATTACCAGAGGCACGTGGTTAACTCAAATGCTTCCTACCTTTCTACCTCAACCTACTCTATTGTTTGTACAGCACATAAACTATAGTTGTATTTAAAATACCAGCAACATAAACTCCATAACAGGCAGTTACCTACATTTTAAACACTTTCTTTTCAAAATTCCATATTTGTGCATTTTCTTATGAACAGACCTGTCACTAATACCATGTGACTTCTGCAGTGCGTAAAGAGATGCCTTAATCTCTTCAGTACCAAGACATACACACCCTATGAATCTTCAAGAAAGTTCCTGTATAACACATCTGCAACACCACTATCATTAAATACTTTGATTACAGTTTCTCATAGGGTTAAAATTATAACAGAAGCAAAAACAAAATCAAGCTGACGCAGCGTTTAATTTAATGAGATAGCATCACATCTTCTACACTCAATGAAATAAAACCCATAATGGTGGTGTCTTCATATTTTCCTTAGATCACAGAAAAGCTGGTGGGAAGTGACCTCTGATGGATACCAGATCCAACCCAGACTTGAAGTGAGGTTCCTGCTAACACTTAGTCAGGACAGCTAAGCCTTCACTGAGCAAAGTCTTGAAAACCTTTAGGGACAGAGGCCCTGTGACTTCTCTACTTCAAGTAGTCATTAACAACATTATAACACCCTCTTAGCATTCTCTTCACCAGACTATAAACAACCCCAGCTCCCTCTACCTCTCTTTGCCCATCATGTGCTGCAGTGTCCTGAATCTTGATAGTGCTTTGCTGGGACCTTTCCAATTCTTTAGCATCCCTCATACTGTGGAACCCCCAGCTGAGTGTGAGCCCAATAATGCCACACTTCCCTTGATCTGTGAAAGATGGTACAACACAGAACTGACAACTACCAGAAACTCCAGATTAGTTGGTATTTCTAAATCAAAGGCAATGAGTCACTCACTCTTTCTTCAAATCCAGTCTATATATGGTGTAATACCATAACATTTGATGACATATGATTTGTAGTATTTTTTACTCAAAGGAGATGAGCTCACACTGACAATATATTTCTCACTGAAACCCTTGGAAAAACAGGGAGGGAGGTGCAGAATCTTACACACAGATCCTCTGGTGAGAAATAAGTCGTGATTCACCACAGCATTCCTATATCAAAAGTTAAAGATACTGTGTTGTGCAACTTTACTCAGAACTAAACAAAGCCTTTCAAAAGAACTGCTCTGGTAAAATGATTTTAAAAATCCAAGTCTAAATTAAATAAATAACAAAAGAACCCTAAACCAACAAGGGTAAACTATGTAAGGAAATAAAGAGAACAAGAGTAAGGTCTCAACTGGAAGAAAATCACTCACAATCTGAAAATATCTCTGGGAAAGGAACTGTGGATCCTCTGCAGAAAGCAAACGAACCCCAACAAAAACGTGATGCCAACTTTCACAATTTTTTTCCCCCAGTGAAATAATTTTGGAATTCTTCTCCTAAGGTGGATGATCCATAGCAATGCCAGTTTTGATTCAATTATCTTGCCCCTCTCAGTATCAGAAGTAGGCCAAGAACTATATTTAAAACACTTCTTTATTGGCTACAGTTTTGCTCATTGTCACAGACAAAACCATTCTGCAGACTGTCTTCACAGCTTTCTTCCAGAAAAAGCAGTTCGAGCTCTAAAGGAAACCCAAATCTTTCCTTATCAGCTTATCTATTTAGCAGTGGCTTGCATGCATATTAACCACGTACATAAACCTAATAAATAAGGTGTAGCCTATTAGAAGGTTGTAGCAGTCCTCATAATCACTTTCTTGGCGAGGATATTTCTATAGCAATGAACTACAAGTAAGTGAATCTAATATGTGTTGAATTAAATCTGAAGAAACAACCTCAAAGAGACATGCCCTGTAAGCACAAAGCACTGGCCTTTAAATTACTTTAAAAAACACTCAGCATGTTACACAAAAGCAGTCTGTCTTTAAGAAAAAGCAGATGAATAACGTGTAGTGGCTTTTATTAGGTAGTAAGGAACTGACCACCGTTCTCTTCCTGAGAAATGGTATTTGTACTTGGAGATATTTGGTGTTACAGCAGCTAACTAAAAATCAGATACACAAGCCATGCAAAGAAAAGTAAAAGAAAGAGAAAATGCATGGGATGCAGAGAGAGCAGCAGAGGAAATGGACAGTCAAACTAACTATGGTGTGGGCTGTAACAAATTCAGAAATAAGGAACATGTTTATTACATTTTTCTATACCAGAAGTTTTGAGTACAATAACTAAGAGCTGTATTTGAAAAAAGGTTTATTTACACTGATATGTTTTTTAGACCTCAGTGAGTCTCCCACTACTGGGTTCTGAGAGCATCAAGTACTTTTCCACATGGATTCTCTAAAATGTACAAAGTAAACTCTTTTATGTCTAAAGATATTCAACCTTCATGTTTTTTGTATCTCTGCAATATGAAAGCTGAGTGAACTGTAGTAGAATCTGTCAACATGTGAAATATCCAACATTAATCCAGCAGATCACGTGGCCACTTGAACAGTGACAAGGTGTCAATATACTTCATTAATATGGTTGAATTACAACACTGCAGAGATTGATGACACACAATATGCAAGTCCATGAATACTAATACATAAATCCAATAGAATTTAGCCTAGATTAGATTTGCTAGCTGTCAGGCATCGTTACCTAGCATTAATTTTTCCCCCTATTATCAAACCACTGCAGAGATGCACACAGACATAAAAAGCACTTGAGATGTCTCTGTCTATACATGCTATGAGTATTGAGCAGCCTTATGGAAAGAAAGCTCTACCAGATAAAAGGTTGTCTTGTGAGCTGGTGGCTCCTCCATCATATAGCACAAATACAGAACAAAGTGATAAACACATTAGCCTACAGAAGCTTTCAGGCTTGATTGTTTTTGTTTCTGTGGTAAGGCAGATACCATTACTGTAAGACATCACTATATATTTTTTTTTTTAAATGAATTGTTCAGACTAACAAATAGTCCTTTTAAAACATATTTGGTGCCCAACTGGCTCACAAGTTAAAAGAATAAAAAAATTATACTGAAAGGAGTTTTAAATTAACTCTTTTTAAGCACAGTACTGCTATGCCTAAATTGTCTTTTTACAGAGTATTCAAACTGTACTGTCCCACAAACTACACATAGACTGTTGCTACCAACATCACAGAATCATGTGTCTTAATATTACAAATCTAGGACATAACAATTCAAAATCTTCAAAAAACCCCTCCAAACCAACAAGAAACCTCACAACAATCCACTACCAAAACCACAAAACAAACAAAAAACCACCAACCTCGAAAAGCATTTATGATCTGTTAACTCAATGACCTGCTATCTTGAATTATAACAATGTAACACAAGTGGAATTGAAAAACACCAAAATTTTCCCAATATACTCCCAAGCCTTTTCTTTAGACACAGGCAGCTAATGTAAACCCTCAACAATTATCCTTTTTTCAGTCAATATATTATTACTGTTGGCTTTTCTTTTCCTCATGATGAGTCTCTACTCTTTTGTCTACTACTTCACCCTTTCAGAAATTACTTCATGGCCCCAAAAGGTTGAATTTTCCTGTCATGGAGCAAAGAAAGCAATACTCCACTAATGGCAGAAATCTATCCTAGCTGAAATGAGTAGTTAAAATGAGGCTCAGAAAAAGACTAGAATATGGGCAGAACTTCCTTAAATGATATCAAATAATTTTGGTAAAAATTCACTAGCTCAAAATGCAATGGTTTTGGTATAACTTGTCAAAAATAATGGAGCTAATCACGAGCTGAATATTATGGAAACCGCAGCTTATATTTTCTTGGAAGTCCAGAAAAAAGAAACCAGCAATGACATTATCAGATTTATCTGAAAATATGCAGTAAAGACCTGTAATTTACCGTGAAAACCCAGCTAGTCATTAAGGCTTAAGATATTGCTTGCTGTAACTACCAACAAAAGTCACTGACCCTTTTTGGCTGCTGAACTTGGGTTCATAAGGACTTAGATGGCACATGTGGAACTCCTCAATCATATTACTGTACAAAAGACTATGATCTCCAGAGAAAATATACAGGACATGGAACGCACAGAGATTGTCATTCAGTTGACAATGCTCTTCCCTCTGTGGTATAAAAGGAGAACTTTATGCAGGCACAGATTGCATGTTTAACTTGTAAAACATACATTGTTTCACTCTAAAATAGGAAATGTTAAACTTACAGCATTTTATTTACACTGTAGGAGTTCTGCAGCATTGTTTTCAAATCCTGATGATATAAAAAACTTAAGGTTTTTTTTAACATAATTTCACAACTTTAATCACAAGTTTTCACCCATTTATAGCAAATTACTTGCTAAATCTAGACAAGTAAAACCAAAACTCACATGTTCTTACTTTACTTCCTTTGTATGCTTTTTTGGACTCAGAACTATTTTCTTCTTTACAAAATTCTCATTCTTAAAAAAACCAAAACTAAACAGAAATAGAAATGGCTTAGACCTATTTATCTTTCTGACATTTATTATTACCACTGAATAGCTGTAGGAACTACTAAAGATTAGAAATGCATGCACTAATATAAGACCTTGCTTTAAAACTTCCACGAAACATAAAACAGAAAGGATTTTAAACAGAGCAAACATAGAAAAGGTTGACAAATCAAAACACATGTCTGCTGAGAATTTGCTTAATTATTAGTTCTTACCTTCTGTGCTTAATCCAGGACTGGAAGTGAATTTTGCTACATCGACGATCTTCACAGCGAACTGCTGCCCCGTTTCCCTGTTGATACATCTCCGCACAACGCTGAACGGACCCCTGGAACACACACAGAGAACACCCATAAAACACCCATCCTCTTATTTGTTGAGCTGTAATTCTGCTACTTCTCAACAAAGTTTCTATTCCAACATTCAAATGTATTTACACAGAATATACCATTAGTCCTTGCTGCCCATTAAATGTAAAATTAATAGCTTTAGCTATAGACTAGTGTAAAGAACTCCAAAGCAGTTTTGCATTTTCCAATATTCAAGATGTATTTATTATTAAATTTGAAGTGGACTTTATTTTGATGCATAATCCAAATGGGGAGAAAAAACAAAGGCGAGAAACACATTCCGGCTTCCAGTCCTAAGCTACAGTTTAAAAATTACCGTTTAAAAACTGAAGGGATAATGGACAACAAGACTAACAGAATTGTTGACTCACACTGTGTGGGTTTATTTATCTGTTTGTTTTACACACAAGAGGTTTATTTCGAGTTTATTTGACATCACTAGATATAAACAACCTCCGTTACAATACTTTCAGATTGCACAAAAGCTTGTCATTTTCCCTCACCCATGGCACTTAGAGAATCTCCCCAGAACTTACAGATAAAAGATTAAAATTAGTTCAGACAGATGTTAGTATTGCACTCAACTAATAAAAAGCTGGTTATTTTTTCAAAATTGAACTGACATTTGCCAAAACACAAGCTAGAACAACGGCAATCTTTTAAAAACCACCAGCACTAATACGTATTTTTGGAAGCGTGCTTTAGCAGGCGGTTTAAGTCCTTGGTGCCTTGACTCAAAATATGGAATCTTTGTTCAATGTTAACAACAACCAATTCAAGTGGATAATTACAGTAGGTCAAGCTTTCAAACCTGAAAAATTAATACTTTATGAAAACGGAATAGGATTATTTCAAGACTGCATGAGCTGTGGCAAATCAATTCTTTTTTACTGCTGTTTATTTTACTGACTAACATGTGCCATCTAAAGAAAACCATCCTAAAGTCTTCTCAAAAAGATGTGAGGGGAAGTCTGAGGATGGAAAGAGGCTTTGTTCCAAAGTTCATCTATTAAGTGAACTTGCCCCTGCTAAATGAAATAATAAATGTTTTAATACAGCTGAAAAGACAAATTCTTCCATTCAAACAGTGAGCAGGAAGTTAGTTGACACGTTTCTGAGCAATGAGATTGCAAAGCAACACAATTCTCAAAATAAAAGGTACCCTGAGGAGGCAGAAGTGTCCCTCTGAGGGCTCTTACAAACCTTTTTAAGTGGCTTTTGGTATTCCTTTATAGACCAGATGATTCAAAGTATGTAATTCATCACACTACCAAACCTGTACTCACATAGCTTAAATCCAATTTTTGTACTCTTTCAACAACACCCTTGCAGATATTTCTTGAAATAGGATCATTTCTGACATAGAACACGAATGCTAAAACTAGTCAATGAATCCCAATCTAAATATTCACAACCAAGGAAAGTATTTATTAGCCAGCTATTGACATGTGAATTATGCTGCTGCACTCAGACAGAACTAACTATACAATAAAAAGCATGCTTTATTTATTTTTTCCTTGTTCCCAGCATACAATTAAATCCCTCATACTGATGGCTATTTTCTTTTCCCGATCCACACCCCACTGCTATTCACTATCTGGTCATTCAATAACAGTTAGCACTGATATTTTTAAAAAGATGTTCAATTAAGCCTCCAATACACAGAAATCCACTTTCACCAATAAATGAAAAAGGCTAAGCTGGCTTCATTTGGCATTGGATGGATACAGCTATTGACTTAGACTCCTGTCCTCACATTTCAAAAACTAATCTTCTGTGGGAAAGTTTCCCTTTTTATAGATCAGTGTCACCTTCTTATCCCAAGTTTCTGCTTACACTTTTAGCATCTGTCAAAGTAACATTGCTTTAAAACAGTATAAATACATTCAAATTACGGTAATTTAAAAACATCCCAAAACCTAAACCACAGCTTTCAAATAACATTGGCAACAGTTGTTTTCATTTATAATTGCCATAAATTATTACAAGCTAAACGTATTTAATTAAAATGATCCTTTTCATTTTCATTCTCACTGTTTTTCCCCCACACAAAGTCTTTCTGAAGACATGAAATAATGCTCTGAACATATTCTGATATGGAGTGCGAGATCACCAGAGTGCAGAGACACCTGACAAGACCATAACCTTATTTGTAGGTAGATCCCCAACTTCTGTTCATTCACACAAACTCTGTGAATGTAACTATTTCTTGCTGTTGGCTGAGCTACTTTTAGATTTCCTGGTTTTGCCAAGTCTGGGCTGTAGAGCCTGCCCAGCCACCAGAGTGTGTGTACATGCTTTGAGCAGACAAGGAGAGAGAGCTGGAGGAATCACAAACCCAAAATAAGCCTACAAAGTGCAGCTCCACTAGGATCAGATCTGTGTTCACCCCACCTTTCACTCTTGCAACCATGCCTTGATTCGCTTTCCATTATTTATTAACATTTTAGAACCCTGACTTCAATGATTTGCTTCCTGCATGTTAAGTCTGGGACATAAAAATTTAAGCATTTTATTCAGTTCTGTAACTGAGAGAGCACAGAGACATCCCTGTAGTCTCAACTTTTATGGCTATATTGAAACTTCACTATGGTTTAAAGTTCTCTGCTTAGAATAAGGAACGTCAAAGACTTAAGTAAATGAACAGTGCCATAAAGCACAGAAAACAAGAACTGAGATTTGAACTAAATGATCTTCAAGGTCCCTTCCAAACCAAATCATTCTGTGATTCTGTGAATTCAGTGATGCTCAGAATTAACTCATTCTATTCAAACAAGACTCCAATTTAGAGTTTCACATAGAAATAAAAAGGTTTTTAAACAAAACCTGGACATTCAGCTACTTAAGCCCCTCAGATTTAAGACTTTTTCGAAACCCTCTCATACTCAAGCTACAGACAGCCTCAAAATAGTATAAGTTATGACAACACACTAGATGAATATAGTCCATGACAATGCCAGCACAATAAAAGCTTGAATTTTCCAATTTCAGACAGTTTTAAAACACTCATGAGAGGTGCCCTCATCAATTAAGCAGACACCACCACTTGCACGTGCAAAGTAACACAAAGGAACTTTTAAATAAATTACGGTTGCAGTTAACTTTCTGACTTGTTCCTCAGTGTCAATGGCACACAGCAAGTTTACAAATTAAGTTGTAACAGCCCACGGTGATACTGTATAGCCTGAGTCTGAAAACAAAACTCTGTCCTTCCTAACACAGTAGTATCAAACCTTATCTGGAAGCAAGAAGTCTTTCAGGCCACCCTCAGTCTCGGCACTGAAATCACACTCTTCCCAGCGAGAAAAGGGACTACATCAGCTCACCTCTCAGATGAGACAAGGAGCTGTTCAACAGTTGTGTCTGTAATGGGGAAACGAACATCACATCCTCACTAAATGACGACTTCTAAAGCTCATTTTACCAACCTTGCAGCTCAAATGTTACAGATCTAAAGCACAAGGGTGACACAGACTGGGGAAGGAACAACTGTAACCCCAGACACAGATCATCAAAGCTGTTAGACATAGGTCAGACTAGTGATTTATTTATTAAAAGAGGAACTGAGTTGTTATATAATAAGACTTCATCTTCTAAGTCATACAAACTGCAATTATAATGTCATGTGCTTTATATTTCATTTCCCCCCGTGCTACCCTTAACTGACATACCTGCTGAGATACACAAATATTTAGTTTCAGACCTATCGTCCTCCCCAACATGTTTGCAAAATCTTTCTCTGCACTCAGCATGCACACAACAGACTACACTAACTCAAAGTATGAGGATCATTAAAATACGTAAGTAGTAAGGACAGACAATTTTTTCACTGATATTTTGCCAACATTGGCAGCAGCACATTCAAACACCTGGGACACTTGGAATTCCACCTGCAATGTATGCCAAAAAGCAAAATGTATTTTCTTAAACTGAAGATGGGATGCATGATGGTTTTTGCTGTCTACTGCAGATGGAATTCAAAGTGTTACAATATATTATTGATGAGGTTAGTGAGTACATACAGCCCATAAAAAGTGGATAGAAATGCTGAAGAAAGTCTCATAACCAGTCCTTTTCATGCTTCCAAAATTTGGAGTAAGCAGGGCAGGGCCTGATGTAACCTTAACCCTAGTGAAACTATTTTGTGGTGGTTACTGACTAGCACAGAAGACTTAATTTTCTATCAGCTAGACACAAACTTGAAGAAAATCAATTCTTAATTATTCTCTCCTTCAGGAGTACACCACTTGAATTAGAATAAAATCCTAACAATGAGACCAGCAAAGTCCTTTTTATCATCTCCTTAACTTTAAATTATTTTACTTAGTGTATGTTACTTGGACTTTAAGGACAAAGATCATAAGCCAATATATTGCAAACTATCTTTTTATACTCCAGTCTCACTGGCTTATCTGACAGCTTTGTTTCCTTTCTCCTTTCCTCCAATCCCTGCTGGTGTGCAAGAATGTGATGAAAATATGCCTTGTTGATTCCTGACAAGCACAAACATTTAGAACTATGGCCTGTTTTCCCTTCCCATGTCCCTCAATGAACTGAGCTGACCTGTGGGAATGAAGTTCCTACAAAGGCATTTTCTGAACCCTTATGCTTCAGAGCCTCAAAACTTGAGATTTTAGGTCATTTACACAGCAGATCACCAAGAATTTGCTCAACATCTCTCCCAAGTGAGTCACAACTTAATGAAGTGAGGAACTTAATATACAACAATGCATTTTGGCTCTCAAATTCAGTTTGTGCTAATTTAACTAAAAAAAAAAAAAAAAAAAAGAAACAAGTTGAACATTTTGTAGGAAAAAACCAAAAACAGTGAACAGCATCTCTTCCAATGAATAAAAAACTTGAAACATGTAACAGAGGTCTTAAAAGTTACCTTATTCAACATTTTATATGGCATTTTATTTCCTAAAAGGGGTTATGTCAGTTTTTTGCAATAAGGTACTATAGATGTATACAGGTAAAGTCACATAAAAAGGCATATATACATGGATTTTTAAATTTTGTTATTTAAAGGCTATGCCTTTGCCTACCTAAGCAGCAGATGCTGCTTTGTGCTAATGTGGTTAATACTTCCAAAACAACTGTATTCAAATTGATGGAAATAATTGGAAAGAAAGCAACTTGCAACCGCATTATAAAGTGATAGATCTTTCCATCTGTCGTGGTTTGACCCTGGATAAACGCCTGGTGTCCAGCAAAACTCCTTCAGGGC
>JAWWTY010000001.1:111945796-111993737 GCA_035222235.1 Margarornis squamiger
CTCTGCTCTATAGGATGGAGGGAAACTTCCAGAGACTGCAACAGAAGCCAATCTTCCTCTTAGGAGGAAAAAAAAACAAAAACTCCTAATCAGAGAAACCCACGACACCATCTTAACTCATCCACGCAATTTATAATATACACTTGTCCTCTAAGTTTCCCTTTGACTGAAGTAGTGAACCTCTTTCAAAAATTAACTATTCCCAAAATTAATTAAATCTCCAATTAGCATTATAACAGCTCATTTGCAGATGGGGCTGCAGCTTAAAATAGTGACTGAACTTTTCTGTGAACCAGCACTTTGGATTAGAGGGCACTCTCATTTACAACGCCATCACTGGCAGTTTTGGGTAGACATTTTTTGTTTTATTCTCAAAGGAAAATTTAAAATAATACATTTTGATGATTGTGGCACAGAAGAACATTTGGACTGAAGATCTGATAGTTCTTTAAAAAATTAAATATCCCAGTACAACCCACAAAACTGAGTTGCCAGGCAGCAGTATTTCTACCACAAGTACTTTTCAACAGCACACATCTTTGAAACCAAGTCTGTGTTTTAACTCAGCTTTAGGAAGAAACCTACGAAGAACTAAGCACAAAACAGCAGTTTACTGGATCTCATCCCAATATGAATACATACTTCCTAATATTAATCCAACAAAAAAAGAAAGAATATAGAACACTGAGTCTTAACCATTTCTTTCCATCCACGAGAAACCTACAGAAGTAGCCACTCGAGTGGCTGTGAAGTGGAAACACTCCTCAAGAAAACTTTAGGGTGGGCTCAGAATTCATGCAGCAAACTGAAAAAAAATACTTTCCATTTTAAGATTTTTCTGGTACAATTCAGAAGTTTGTTTACATGAGTTTGTCACTATAAAAACAAAACACAGGCAGAAAGATTTCTTCTGCTATTCTTTCTTGTCTCCAAGCTGTAAGGGAAATAAGCTACCCTTAACTGGTCTGTAACCTATACAGACTGAAATGGTAGCCATGTGGCCTGATTTTTCATCTTATCAAGTAAAGAAGTAAGAATGATTTTATCAGTCATTTTATATATCTATCAAATCTTTGGCATACATGCCCTATCAACAGATGCTGACATGTAAAAATATCTTTAATGTATCTATAGTTTGTAAACAACTCTTCTTTTGCACTGACTGCCTGGGATACTGAGGGGATGGAAAAGGAAGAACGCTGAGATGAGACGCTCACTAGATTCACTATCCTATTAACACGAAATAAATATTTCGGCACCAATCATGAACAACATTCTTCACATGCAAGTGATTCAAAAAACATTTGTATGTTCACATATACTACAACCCTTCATTTTTTGAATTCCATAATTATCTGTTAACACTGACCTTATCCCTGTAAATTCTCACATTCTATTCACAGACTCATAGAAGAATCTAAGCTGGAGTGTAACTCTGAAGGACCATGCTTAATAAATTTTATAAGAGCATCTACTGCCTCATTTTTTTTTTTAAAAAGAAAACAGAAAAAACCCTACCTTGCTCTTTGAAAACAATAATTTGCAAATAATTATCTCAGCACAGTGACAAGCAAATTCTGTTTTCAGTAATTATTGCAGTAATAGGTTTCATGGTCGCAAAAGAATTGGTCCAAAAGCTGCAGCTGTAGCAAGTACAGTAGCAGTAACTTTACTTTGTCAAGACTTACTGGAATAAGATCCAACATCAGCTGCTGGGTGGCTTTCCAAGGGCCACATGACACATACAGAAGAGCACAGCACATAATTTCAAGTTCATGTTCAGATGACACTGAAGCAGAAGCAATGGCTATTGACACAGAACAGTTCTTCCAAATGACTGTCCTCAGATCTCCCTTTATTTTGTATTTTTCAACTCATTAAAGGTCACTTCCTAGAGAAGGTCAAAACCTCAAATTCACATCACTCCTAGATACACTTCTTAAGGAGTTCAGGCTCTTGCCTCCACAGATTCCTTTTTTAAGTGGTTTCTTCCTTGATAGTACATTTCCAACGATTCCCTACTATTTTGCTTTTGCTCCAAGATTAGACATTGGACACTATTTTCACTTTCCTAAATCCATACGGAGGTCTAAAATGCTATGATAACAGCATCAGTCTTCCAGGAAGTGACTGGTTATTTGTCCTGGTTCCAGATGGATGAAAGAAGGTACAAACAATTATTTTTATGCACGTACATAGCAAGCACACAAAGGTAAACAACGAGACATTCCCCTAAATGACAGACAAATTGTTTTAAGGATCTGAGAAAACGGTACTTTCTCAACAGCAGTTTTTGGAACAGTTTTTTAACTGCTGGTGAGAAAGGGGAACAAAAATTGACCCCTCAGCAGTAAAGAACTCAAGAAATTTGATTACAATTGAACTTCATTACAAATATAATTCTCTCCTGTCCCTCTGATTCACCTTGAAGTAGATGAGAATCTACATCTCATGCAAGCAGTGATTTTGGGCAGGTGAAGATTGATAATCGAAGCACAGATCCTACTACTTGAACTGGAGAGGGGAAAAATAAGGAGAGCTTTGTCCAGTAATAATTTCCACCTCTAAATACTAGAATAAAAGCATGAAATCAAAATACCCCCGGTTTATTGTTTTTGGGTTTTTTTAATACTTCACAGAAAAAAACACCACACCAGAAGCTGAATCAAATGCATCAATTCAAGAGTGTTCAGAAAAACTGATGCTATTCTCTTAGCAGTCCTTTAATATCTGACCGAATCTTTCACTTATTTCTCTTCTTTGTGAAGAAAGACCTAGTGCTCAAGATCAGGAGGCAGTGAAAGAAATCTGAGAAAAAATTCTAGAACTACTTTAAGTATGAAATCATTCAACAGTGAGAAAAAAGTGGCAAGAATGAACAAATGTGTTAAAAAAGGCACTTCAATCACAGTAACAAAGGGGAGCATGTTAAAAATAATAGCTTCATCTCCAAAAGAATAGAGAGAGGCTGTAGAGTTATCTTCATGCTCATCAGCTATGGATGATGATCATTACTTTTCTCTTTTCCCCATTCAGAGAACTTTTTTATCCTATTCATGTACTAACCCAGCCTTGTTCCACCTGAGGCTGTGGCTTCACAGCACTTTTTCCTGAGAGTACTGGCCAAACCAGCAACCCCTCCAGCTACTGAGACGTCCTGGAACAGCTTGGGCATTGTTACACTGAATCAAATCAAAGGAGAAACAAAAACTACTCAAAATACCCCAGACCACCCAATTCTTCCCTTTTTTTCATCCAGAGCAGGTGCTTGGTTTAGCTTTAAGCATTGCTACACAAAGAGCTGTGTCCAGACAGTCAGAGCCAGGAACAAATTGCTGGGACATGGGGTGGGGTGCTCAGCAGTGCTGCTGCTAAACCCAAACCTTGTCTCGGGCCACCGTGACTTCTCCTGTGGTCCCACAGCCACCTGTGGGCTCTGCACTAATATATCCCACCTGAACTCATGCAACAGGGCAAAGGAACCCATCTAACTGAGAAAGTCTTATGTAAATCCACATACTGCTGGCTCATGGCTCCACTGTGCATTTGCCCTGCAACTACAAGTGCTTTCAATAACATGAAGCACACAGAGCAAGATGAGAAAAAATGGGACTGTGTCAGCTACCACTGTTGCCAAAAATTTCTCCATGAGATTGCACCCTCAGGTGAACGCTGATGCATTAACTGCTCCCTACGTCATCTCTCCCTCGTGCATTGTGGTTCTATTTTAAATTTCCACTTCAAGATTATTAATGTCCACTTTATGTCTATCAGTCCTGCTAACAAAACAGAGCTTACACACTATTTCCTCTACTCTCTCTCACAGATTTAGCCAAGCCTAACAAAATGCATTTTTTTTTAATAATGTGCTCTCTCATTTCAGAATCTCTTCCCTGCATTGGTTCCAGTTTTAATTTTTCTTAACAAAAGCAGCCAGAACTGTGAGCAGAACTCCAGATGAGGTCACAGTAAAAGTCTGCACAGTGTTAATGGTTCTTTCTTCTCTGCTGGAAATATTGCACCTGGTCCAATCCTGCACTTGCCTTCTTTACATGCACATCTTAGAGCCACTACTATAGGTGCATTCTTCTGCTCAATGTTCTAACCTACCTGCTTTAGTCTACCCCAAAGGCTGTTACTAGTTTTTCCATTCTCCAGTGGTTGATTTCTTTTTTTAGAAGTTCATAATTTCCACTATTAAAGTCCAGGTCCTCCTCTGCATTATCCTCAAATGTTGCATCAAAAAATGGACAGGTTAACCAGTGCAGTGCAGCTCAATTTAGTACTTTTTTTCATTTTAAAATAACCTGACAGACAACTAAATATAAAACTGGCTAATGACAATTCACTATTTCCCTCTCTGAATGCTCCATTTTAATTTCTTCTTTAGTCCAATATGGAATATGTATATTTATTAGATTGTTATCTTTTTGTTTGTTTTAAAGAAACCAGCAAGCCAAAACACGAGGGGAGTTGGAGGCAAGACTAGAAGATCTGGCTCTTAGGAGGGGTTTTCTCACTGCCTGAAATACACCACCACTAACTGAGCTGCCCCAACACTACTGTCTTACAAAAATCAGAAGTTTCCTGCAGGTTCATGACAATGGAAAGGTACATTTTACTTGAATTGGCCACTACAGAAGTAGAGAAGTAATTTAAGGAAACAACCTCATTCACATGTTGCAGTTAAGTCCATGATAACACATGACAATTCCTCAAAATGGAAAATGTATCACCTTCATACTGTAATAGATGTAAAAGTCTCACCAATTCTTTGAGGGCCTCTCTGTTCCCCAAAACCCCTCATTTAATTTCCTACCACTACAGTTGTTAAGATTCAAACTTGAAAAGGCAGCAAATACACACATATACCAGAAATAGATACCTCCCATAAAGCCAATACCTGAATCTAAACAGAATTGATTCTGGTAATCAGTTCAATCACAAATTGCACTCTGAAGAGTTCAATAATTAGTTTCTGCTTTAAAAAAACAAACAAACAACACCACAAAACCACATTCAACAAAACAAAACAGCAACAAAAACACCCCCCAGAAAGACAACTCCATTCAGTTTGGCTGTCACTTACAATCACTGCCTCAAGGGTATTTCATACTCTTTGGAACCAATAACCAGAAGTTACTGAGGCCAGTGACAGCGGCCAAATTTCCAAGTGTGAAAGTTCTCCAGAGCAGCACTGACCAGCAAAGCTGCGTTATCTCAGGAATTGTGATCCAGACAGGCAGCATCCTGTACTTACAGGAGCATGGCCCCTGAGCTGCCAGCCCTTAATGTGTCAGGAAAATTAAAGGTATCCTGAAAAGAAAGTCTGTCTTGAGTGTTTCAGAAGTATGCAGATTAGTATTAAATTTTATAACTTGTTATCACAATCATATATAAAATGAAGGAAAACGTAAATACTTGAGGCTTTCTTTCAAAGGTGTTGGAGGACTTCCAATATTTCAGAAATTGAAATTATGACCCAAATCATCCATCTTCAGGGTCATTCATAACATTCTACATTCCAGAAAGATTATGGGATTTATTAAAAACATTCAGCTGAACATTGGAAAAAAGTTTTTGGTTATGGTACTTGTAGAAGGTTGTTGAATTCACTTTCCAGGGGAGAAACAAATTAATTCTGACCTCTTGAAATCTGAAGCTTTCACCAATATACTGAAATGAAAAATCCGTCACAGATGAGCAAATTGAGTTTCTCTCTTCTGTCTGAATCTGTTAGATTCTGAGTAGTAGTTCCTTGTATTTTTATATATTTAATGCATATGAACTACTGTTCAAAGTCAGGGTATTTTTTTGGGGGGGGTGGAACATTGCATTTCAACAGTGTATGTATCTCTATGAGAAGAACATTAGTAATTTGTACTAGTTCAGCCTTTTTCTACACTTGGAACAAGTTAATTTTTAGTAGTTTCTTTAGAAATATCATCTCTCTTGCTAATTTTGAAAATTAAACTAAAACTATTCTATGATTCCATTGATCTTAGAAAAAGCTAATGCAGCTACTAGAAAAATTTTTAAACCTAAAAAGAACTATGCACCTAACTAAATATCTGGACAGTATATTGTTCTATAATTTTAGCAGGAAAATTAACCAGTATTGTACGTAAACTGTGTTGTATGTTGTATGTATGTAAATATCCACCCGAAATATTTAAACAGTTGATACCAGCTTCCTATAAAACAACTGTTCAGCAATTTTAAATTCAGCTCCTCTCTTCAAGTGCGAATGTAAAGTTTAAGGTCTCTCCTTAGAAAGATCTTGTCATTAGAAAGACTCAACCATACAAAATATCTCACATTAACTGTAGGACAATTATTCCTATGTGAACTATAGCCACCTACATGACAATTATTAATACACATGCAGCATAATGTATTACACGATCATTTCACAATTTTTTAAAAAAGAGCCACATTTTCTAATGGTTAAACATTTAGCAGAACTGTTAATAACATGAAACAAAATGTAAAGCCTTCATTTAAAACCCACTTATAATAGTTTTCCTTTGTTCCATTACAAAAGGAAAGGATGCCTGGATGAATTTCCCAGTGAACTCCAAGACACAGTTGTACCAAATTTTGTGCCAGCACCACTGTGAGGATGGCACAGGGGTGCCAGCAACGTGCCAGGACAGGACAAGAGGTTTAGTACTGCTTTTAAAAAAGGACCAAACAACAAATTACTCCTGGAAATATGAAATTAGCAGGACTCAAAGCATTGACTGTGTATGACCACATAAGGTGCATACACTGAAAGATCCCACACTCCTGCAAATGATTATCTGACCTTTGGGACATGGACAAAAATAGGAAGCTGAATCCACAGTCCAGGTCAGGAACAGCATCTGACACCTCACCAGTTTTCAGCTGCCCTTTATTTATTTTCTTCAAGGACTGAACAGTGAAGTGAGGCAGCTAAGCAACACCTTGAGTCCAAGAGTAGATCTGTTTGTTTCCTTATATATTCTCACACCAACAAGCAAAGAGCTGAAGTATTCTTTCAGTCACATCACTACAAATTCAAATCAAACTAAAAGTGATTTCATCTGAAGTGATAAAAATGCTGCGGTCTCTCATTTGGACCACAGAATCAAATTCCTTCCCCAAATTGTTGTCTCAAAGCACCAAACCACCTGTGCACTGATGTTCTTAAAATAAAATAAAAACCAAATATCCAGTGACACTGGTTAGAAGTCCTAAAGAAGAATTAGGGGACTGTTCAATAAGAAACTTGCTGCTGCATATTTAAGTCATTCCCAAGTGCAGTGTTTGGCTGCCACAGGCAGCTGGTGCCGCTGCTGCTGCTGCCACCAGAAAGGAGCCAAGCAGCAGAAATGAAGCTTCCAGCTTTGTCCTAGGTCAGGCACACCTGGAGGAGTAAGCACAGCACCACACCAGCTTCCCTGGCAATAAAAAGGCAAAAACTGAGAATTCAGTTACTACTCTGGTTGGAATGATGGCACATTCTCAGAGCTATGAAGTATCCCAAGTATTCAAACAATCAGGTTAGAAATTTGAACAAAACTAGGATTTAAAACTGCCAATTGCTTTTGGACTAAACGTATGTACACGTGCTGTGAAATCCTAGCATACACCCTCCTGCTTTATACTAGAAATTTCATTGTAAATTCAAGTCTAACCATATTTTTAGATAAATTGAAGGCTATACAAAACACAACCAGAATTTAACTGCTAAGAAAGGCAACATTTAGGAAAAAAGTGAATGAGGAGGAAAGTGCTGGCAGTTGAAGATGGGGGAGAGGGAAATGGGAAGAAGAAATCAAATTATCATACTATTTTTTCTTTATTATGCTTCCCTAGTCAAAACCATTTACAGAGAGAGAAAAAGAGAAAGACAAGTGCTACAGACAATACAGAGTATTGTGCAACCACAGAACACAGCTCCCTGTTGGCAGGGTTTTCAAATAGCTGTACAACACTATAAAAATGTAAAAATATAAATACCCAACACTTTGGGTGAAACTTGTACAAGTGGAAACCAAAACCCAGCCAAACCAAACTTTTAATGAGAGCTTATGATGGTATTTATTCCTTTCAAACATCCATCCAGCACTTTTTTGAGTCACACTCACTGGGCAACTGGTTATGCAGTTGAAGTTGGCAGCAAAGGTCTACTTCGTTTTCTCTGGGGAATCTGTTCCAGTGTCTTGTCACTCTCATCATAAAGAATTCCTTTCTTATGTCTAATCTTAACCTACTCTCAGTTTAAAACTGTTGCTCGTCCTCTTGTCACTACAGGCCCTGGTAAAGTCTCTCTCCAACTTTCTTAAAATCTCCTTTTAAGTACTGAAAGGTGAGAATAAGGTCTTCCTGGAACCTTCTCTTCTCCAGGCTGAACAACCCTCAACTCCCTCAGTCTTCCTTCATAGCAGAGGTGCTGCAGCCCTGAATATCTTTGTGTCCCTCCTCTGGACTCGATCCAACAGGTCCATGTTCTATGCTGGGGGTCCAAGAACTCAATGCAGAGCTGGATGCAGAGGGGCAGAATCACTCCCCGGACTTGCTGCTCACGCTGCTTTGGATGCAGCCCTGGATTCCACTGGCTTTCTGGGCTGTGAGGGCACATTGCTGACTCCCATCCAGTTTTGTGTCCACCAGTATCCTCAGTCCTTCTGGGCAGGGCTGCCCTCAATCCATTCATTTCTCAGGCAGTTTCTTATTCCAACAGTCCATCTGACAAAACCACATCTCTCCAATTTAGAGGCAAGAATGTTGTGGGAGGCTGTATCAAGGGTGTTACAGGAGTCCGGGTAGATGCCACAGGTAACTCTCCCTTTGTTGATGCAGCCACTCCACAAAGAAGGCCACAGACAGTCAGGAACAACTTGTCCTGGGGAAAGTTGTGGTGGCCGTCTCTAATCATCTCCCTGCATTCCATGTTTTGACATGTCCTCCAGGAGGTTCTATTCCATGAAGCAGATGAGGTCTTTTTCAAAGAACTGGAAGAAGCCTCATGGTTACAGACCCTGCTCCTTGTGGTGGACTTTAAACATCCCAGTATCTGCTGGAGGGACTAAGCAGGGTGCACGCAATCCAGGAGTATATAGATGGTAAATTCCTGACACGTATTTGAGGAATAAATGAGGGGAGATGATCTGTTGAAACCTCACATTTACAAACAAGGAAGAATTCATAAGGACCAGGTGCAGCACTTGCTGCAGGATCATGAGGTGGCAGAATTCAGGATCCCAAAAGGAAGGAGCAAGGCAAAAAGTGGTATCACAACCCTAGACTTTAGCACAGAAATGAGAGCAGGAGAGATATCTCTTGTAGTTTACTAGCACACCTGGCCAGACATAAAAATCAAAGAATGACTGCAAATGCAGAGGAGCAAAAGAAAAGACGGATGTCAGAAAGTAGCTTTGACATCTTACAACAGCAGAATTAAAAGGGAATTTTAATCAGGCTGTTTTGTATTTAGTCATTTAGATACAAAATCTACTTATTCAGATAACTGTCAGAATGTTCTGCTTGTAATTCAGCTGCATATTTTAGGTTCCAATTTACCTCAGTATGTGTGTCATCCCCAGATAAACTCCTATAACAAGTTACAGCTTCACTACAAGATTTAAACTTTATTGGCTGATAGTACTACAGTAAGTTTCTCATTAAAATCAACATATGACAATATATTTAAAGCAGTGATTACTGCATTCTATGAGAAATTCCTTTACTAAATTCCCTGGCAAAACTGCTACAATATTCAAAACTCACTCAAAATAACAGCAATTTCAAGGAGATGACCTAGCTTTTCCGAGGAGTTTCACTTGAGGCGGCTGAATGATTACATTATTAGTTATATATACTCTCACAGGTGTATGTGGTGCATATACACAGCAAACCTCTCCAATATATGTACGCACAGAGTTAAAATGGGGTATGCCAAGGCAATTCCAACATATGTTCAAGTCAAATCTCTTGCAAACATTTTTGAAATCTACTTTTCTTCTCTGAAAATTAAAATGTATCTGAGACTCCATTACTGAGCCATCATTAAATAGCTCACCTTCTGCTTCTATATTTAATTCTACTGGAATTCTTATTCTTCAAAGCCCAAGTATGCAAGTTAGCTCATGGTCATAACAAAGTTACTAGATCATGTTATATCATTCTGAAGGGAAAAATAATTAAAAAAAAGTCTGATAAAAGCATAACTAAGTTTTCAGTTTGATCCAATCTTGCATGAAATGCACATAAAATGTCTGAGGTATCAATTTTCACTATCTTTACGTTATGTATTTTATTTATTGTAGCACAAAAAATCTCATGCAATGGGTCAACGAGGCAAAAACCAATAATTAAAGAACTGATATTAAATGGGATAGTGTTCAGTAGCTTTTATCAACAATGTAGTTGCTGATCAGGCAACAAATAATGCCATCCCATAAGTTACAGATGAGCAAAATTCAGCAGACACAGACCTTAGTTTGCTAAAAGACACAGAAGTGCTCATGTCTATGAAGCACCTCAAGATTTAACTTCACAGAACGGCAAAAAGACAATTCAGCACAACTGACTTTGATACATCTTGTGAGCTGATAAAACCTCTTTCATTATCTGTCCTACATTCTTTACTCTTTTCACCAATTAGCTAAAATCTGCATATTAGTACAAACAGAAAAACAAGGATAGACAGGTTTTTTTCTTGGATTTTTGGTTAGAATGCTGTTATGTCCCATCTCTGTTTCCCTATCCATCTTTCCCATCTATTGACAAAGGTTTAGCTTCAAATCACCTTTTTACAACAGACGGTCCTACACAAATATTTTAATCAATATTTTTGTTATGCATCAGATCTTTATCTGGGAACAGCAGGCCCTGACTTTGTTAGAAGAAAATTTCTCTACAGTGAGCAGAAGTGAAACAGCAGAACACATTTAGAATACAGACGATTTTCAACAGCTGAGTTACTTCAATCCATAGGCATGAAATAAAAAAAAAACCCAACCAACCAAAAAAAAATTATCTGAGTACCACAGAAGTCTCATTTCTGAAGTTCTTACAGAAAAGACGTGTTACAGGCTTTGAAAATCAGTAATGTTTCATAACGCATATTCACAAGAGCACACTGCAGGTGTGCAATGATATCTGGTACTCGAGTCCTCTCTCCCCTGATATCAAACCCTTGATATCAGCTACAGGAGGAAATCACAGGAGACATCACTCCTTCACCTCTCAGTTCTTCAGGAGGTGTGAGTGAAATGCAGAGCTATATGAGCTTGCCACATACCAACATGATAGAGAAGAAACCCGTCCCCCCCTCCCTTTTTTTAAAATTTCTCTAAAAGACCACATACATTTTAAAAGCCACCTCATAATCTGCCTAAATTAAGTTTCCAATTGCTCTACTGAGAGCAAATAAGACCAGCTTGGGGGAAAAAAAGAGCTGTTTATGGAGTTTTCATTCGAAACTTAAGCAGTCCTGTGATACCAACAGAGAAAAAGCCATCTCCTGTGCTTTCGTGTACATTGGGAAAGAAACAGGGGCATCACAAATTTACCAACAGAGAAAATACAAATGGATGATGATCCTTTTCTCAAAGCATTCTGCTGTTCGCAAAAAGTTATGCTGAAAGTCATGAAAATCAAGGGAGATGCAACAGATTAAAATCTGCTCGGACCCCCTTCATGTTAGAACTCTGTAGCAAGCTAAGATTCTTCCTCTCTCTACAGTCATGAAGGTAGACAGAAACTTCTTCTGTTATTCCTGTTGCAGCACTCAAAACTACCATATTCTCTAGGAACCATTCAAAAAAAACTCTGTCAGTAAATGACTGATGATGTCTTGTTAATGAAGGCCCTTCCTATTACAAGAGCTACAGTTTCAGTAAATGGTCTTTCCTGTATTATTTCCTACATATTTGTAACACAATAAAAAGATTATCCATAAAAGCTAAATATTAAAAAAGTGAAAATTGGGAAAAAGCCACTAGTCACATGTTATGAGGTGCAGTTCCTGGAAATGCAGTATTTTCTGTTTTAAGCTGCCTGACAGCCTTACATGGAGCATCTTTCTTTGCACCTTAAGATCAAGGTAGGGCACACCAAAGTGTCTGAACTTTACAGCCGTGACTGAATGACAAAGCTAAATACTCCTCACCATTCAATAAAAGGCACAAAACCAGTCACAATGCATTTGAACTGAAGTCTTTCAAGACTGGCTGCTTTCCCAGCAACCTTCCTTCTCCAGAGCACCAGAGAGCAGGTTTGCATCAAAATAACAAACAGAAAACAAAAATAAATTAAAAATATATAAACATTTTAATACATGCCTTACAGTAATTTAAATGTAATTTAGGTACCATATTGATTCTTGCAGCACAAGCAGGCAGCCTTCCACGCTACACAAGTATGTACCTTCTTTACACACAAACAGATTCTTTAGTCCAGACTTCAATGACTCTTTGCTGTGCTCTGCTGCACCTCTGGCCCTTTTACAAGAGCAGGAAAGCTGGGGAGATGCCAAAAGTGACTCCAGCTGCCACCTGGACTATGGCCTGATGATTGCTTTAAGATGAACTATTACACAGGTAGTCACCAAATGAGGAAATCCTGCCCTTCCAGGCATGCACTTCTGCCAGGTTCTTCCCTTTAGCACTGGCAGCTGGGTGGCCACAGGAGTGAGACAGGTAAGAAACAGACCTAGTGGAAAAAAAACTCTTTCAGAAACAGATGTTGCCTCAATCAGCTTGAAACAAAGAAAGAGTGTAATTTGAGTGTTTGCCAATGCTAAAGGACAAAAGATTGTTTGCAGAATCAGACAGGTCTTAAAAACATTTCAAGAATCTAATTTACAAAACAGGTTTGGCTTTTCTTTTATACTGATACTCTTCTATTTTATACAAATTAACACTACACTATGATTACTCAGTCAGAAACTTAATTATATAAGTTGAGCTCTCACTCATGCAAGCAAAATTCACGTTCCATGACTTTTCTGTCAAAAGCTAATTCACTTTTCCCTAAAGTTTAGATGCAAAGAATTAACCCATCATTCAAAAATATGTTTAAATTAGTTGAGAATCACACAATACAAAATGCTGAAACAAAACCTTTGTGCCGTTCCTACAAACAACTATCAATAACAAAATTTTAATGTTTTAGTAAACAATCAGATGATCATTAAAAAAAAGCTCTCCAAAATATGTATTTCATTCTCAGTTAGATCACCTGCATTGCACTTCTATAATTATGCAAGTTCAGAGGATATTTTAGGCATAACACCTACCTGAAAAAAATCTTGCAAGTCACAAGCCAAACAAAAAGTAATTTTAAGTAAGCAGTATTTGGCAAATCCTCTAGTATATACCACCACTTAAACAAGTTCCTAGAAGACATGCAGAAAAAAACCTTCTTTTAGAACAGAAGCAACTATTTACAACAATCCAGTATTACTTCCCACCAACTTCAGACCACCTGCGTTTTCTATGTTCGTTTTCACATTTTGTATTCTTAACTACAAAGTTCATTTCACAGGTTGAAAGGGTCTCCGGAGGTCATCTGATCCAAGCCCCTGCTCCAGCAGGGCCACCTAGAGCCAGTTGCCCAGGACCATGTCCAGATGGCCTTTGAATATCTCCAACAATCAAGAATCCACAATCTCCCTGGGCTACGTGTGCCAAGTCTTGGGAATCCTCACAGTTAAATAGTGTATCCTGGTGTTTTAGTTTGCGTCCACTGCCTTTGGTCCTGTCACTGGGCACCACTGAGAAGAGCCTGGCTACAACCTCTTTGTATCCTCCCTTCAGGTGCACATCAGTGAGATCCCTCCTGAGCCTGCCCTCCCCCAGGATAAGCAGTCCCAGCTCTACAGTAACACCACAATATTTACACAATATAATGCACTGTACATTAAACCACAGAGTTTTATCCTGCTACTCCAGGACAACCCAACCACATCTCTTCACATCTCTGTTGATGTCATTCAATCAGGTTTGTGTGAGTCTTGACACACATCACAGTCAACATCTTGGATGTCACAAATGAAAAGATGTTTGTCAAAAGTTTTTTTCCAGACGGGAAAACCCCTTGGTAAAAGTTACCATATTTATGTCCATCAAGATAAAACCTGGTAAACAGAACAAAATTCTGTAGTCTTTTTTTGACATCTAGTCTGGCTGCACAGGATGGTGCATTGAGCTAATGATGTGAAGTCCAAAATTCCAGCAAAAGGAGAGTCAGTTTGAAAGTTCTTCCTTTAAATGATAAAATCACACAAGAGTAGTTTCAAAGGTGTTTATATAAGAGATGACATATTTCTGCATTCTGAGGTGTCACTTTCATTCCCAGTTAGGTGTAATAAACCCATCCCAGGTGGTGTCTGATAAACCAAAAGTACAAGGCACTGCAGCTGAGCCAATAACTACCACTCAACCCATCTGTAATGCACTCCCTGACTCTGGGGTGCACTGTCCCAGTGTTCCACAGAGCCAAATAAAGTTGTGTTAACTGTCAGATCTGTCCTTCAGCACATCAGCTGGCTTATTCTGGCTTAAATGCTGTGTGTTTGCTGCCTGACTTTTCTCCACACTACATTTCAGAAGTTAGAGGCAGCCAACCCATGGAGCAGCACAGCCCTGCAACCTGCCCACTGCCACGCAGAGGACCTGGAGCAGAGGGCACTGCCCTTAAGCCAGTCTATACATGCTGAGCCCACCAAAGCAAACACAACACCCAAACCAGTTTCACTTCAGTAGGAAATCACACTCTGGTAGTGCAAAACAGTGTGCAGGTTTGTCTTTCAGCGTAGGGCAAATTCTACATAAACAAAACATTAATAATGAAACTTTTACCTTTGTTTTTCCGGTTTGAGATATAACCTAAAGGTGGAAAGATTTAAGTCTCAAAGCTAACCAGTCAAACCCATGTGCTTTGGAAGCAGAGCTACAGGGAAGGTCATACTGAAAGAAATTGATTATCCCTTCCCTTTCCCACCCACTCTGGAGTAGCAATAACTTCCTGTCTTTAAATGGTAGTAGTCAGATATTTTAAGCAATACAATCATCACCCAACCCAGCAACCCACATAGTTTATTACCACTGCAAACATGTGCTCTAAAATGTTTCAGTCAATCAATTTGTACAAAAACTTCAGTTCCATATGTATCTGGAAAGAAAGACAACCTCAGAGATAAAACCACTTGCCAAATTCACTAGGACACCCAAAGATGAGCACAGAATCATTTGGAAAAGACTGGTAAGACCATCAAGTCCAACTGCTAACACAGCACTCCCAAGTTCACCACTAAAGCACATCCCCAAGTGTCAAAACTGCATGCCTTTTAAATATCTCCAAGGATGGTGACTCCACCACTTGCCTAGGCAGCCAGTTCCAATGCCTGACAACCCTTTGAGTGAAGACATGTTTCCCAATATGCAAGCTAAACCTTTTCTGGGACTACTTGAGGCCATTTCTTCTTGTCCCGTTGCTTAATAACTTGGGAGAAGAATCCAATCCCACTTGGCTACACCCTCCTTTCAGGAAGTTGTAGAGAGCTGAGCTTCCTCTTCTCCAGGCCAAACACCCCCAGTTCTCTCAGCATCTCACAGGATTTGTGCTCCAGACCCTTCACCAGCTCCACTGCCCTTCTCTGGACATGCTCCAGCACCTCAGTATCTTTCCTGTACCAAGGAGTCCAAAACTGAACACAAGATTCGAGGTGTGGCCTCACCTGTGCCCTGTACAGGGGGACTGCCCTGGTCCTGCTGGTCACACTATTGCTGATATGAGCCAGGATGTCACTGGTCTGCTTGGTCATCTGAGCACACTGATGGCTTTTTTATTTACCAGGCAGCTTTCCAGCCTCTCTGCCCCAAGCCTGGAGTGGTTGCGTGGGGTTGTTGTGACCCAAATGCAGGATCCAGCACTTGGCATTGTTGAACCTCATCCAGTTGTCCTCACCCCATCAATCCAGCCTGTCCAGATCCCCCTGCAAAGCCTTCCTACACTCCAGCAGATCAACACATCCACTCAACCTTGTGCTGTCTGTAAACTTTCTCCACACCTCTCTAGTCAAAAAAATCACTTCAAATTCTGTACCAGAGCACAAGTTCACATTAACAAGAGGTCCAAATCAATTGGAATCCATTGGCAGAACAAAAGAATATTGAGAATCCAAACATTCACACCAAATGTGTTTTCAGAGGTCTTGCTCTGAACTAGGGCATTTCCCATGAACTAGACTATTTCCCATGGACTAAATACCCATTAGTAGTTGGAGAGCATTATGTTCACCTTCAGAGTGCATTATTCAGTTTGGTTTAACACAAAACGAATTCAGTTCACACACTCTGAGATCACTGTACCATATGAAATGCAGCAAAGCATACTGAGCTTAGACAATCAAGAGACTTAATTCAAAAGAGCACTGAAGAAAAACCACCAATGGAGACACACCCATATTTGCAGGTCTGCTGATTTAAAAAATATTTTTCTGTTACAAAGAAATCTCAAACTCACATTGATAATGTGGAAAAATACATCATCTACTTCAAAACAACCTACACTGCAAACAGAAAGAGATTAACAGTGTTTCTTGCACATTTTTTCTTGGGGAAAGGTATGCTCATTTTCAAGTACTAAACTGGTAAATTCTGAAGTGTTTAAAAATGTTTTGACAAAGTCCAGAGAAGCAGTATGGCTTACACAGTTCTGATAAATTCCCATGTTAACACCCATCCTCTTCTTTCAAACATCATTAAGAGTTAAATTATGATATATATTGATGTGACTTGGAAACATTAAGTCATACTATTGTGAGGCAGACATCTGGAAAAAAACCCCAGTAACAAAAAAAAAAAATATCAGGCAAATAAAACATTTTAACAAATAATAAACAATTAATTGCTTCCCGTTGAAGAATTAATGTAAGAAGTGACTGAAGAGTTCAATGCGCTCTTTCTCAAATTTATTTACATTGCCTAATTCTCTCTTGATTTTGCTTTCTTTCCACAGAATCACATGAGGAACACTAAATTAACTTTAATATTTCAGTGCTTTGGCAGCAATCTTCTAAAGATTCTCTATCAGGAGACACACCATGTAATCTATGGGCAAAACCAGTTACATTCTTTTTCACATCTACACTCTTATTAGACCTCAGAAGACTGTATTTGGTTTTCTGTACTGTGGGCTAACCCAGCAAGCAGCTAAACACCACAAAGCTACTCACTCACTCCTCACCCCACAGTGGGGTGGGGGAGAAAACTGGGGGAGGGGAAGTGAAGTTGTGGGTTGAGATAAAGACATTTTAATAGGAGAGAAACAAAAGGAGAAAAAAATAATAAAAATAATAGCAACAACAATAACAGTAAGACAAGTGATGCACAATGCAATTGCTCACCATCTGCTGACTCATGTCCAGCCAGTCCCCAGGCAGTGGCCCCTGGCCAGTTTTTCCCCTAGTTTGTACACTGATGATGACCCCAGGTGCTCTGGGACACCCCTGTGGTCAGAGGTGCTCAGCTGGCCCAGCTGTGTCCCCTCCCAGCTCCCTGTGCACCCCCAGCCTCCTCGCTGGTGGAGATGGGGGTGAGGAGCAGAAAAGGGCTTGACTCTGTGTTCAGGCTGCTCAGCAACAGCTAAAAACACCAGTGTGTGATCAACCTTCTAAACCCAAAACACTGCATTCATTGCACCAGCTACTAGGAAGAAAGTTAACTCTATCCCAGCTGAAACCTGGACAGTAACCAATACAGAAAAAAGATTTCAAAAAATGAAAACTTCTCCAAAAAAATGACACTTTAAAAAGTTAGTGAAATTTGTTTAACTGGGTACTACAGGACTTCATAAAGGTTTTGGTCCCAGTCATTGCTGCTCAAATTACATACTTAATCCACCTTTTTTTTTTTTGCCCCTCAGTCCGCATCAGGACTGATGTGAGAATCTGCCAATCTGCTATTTCAGCTAGCATGCAACTTCAATACATTGTGCAAAACCAACCAAAGGAGCATATAACTCATTCTGTCCTTCAGTTTGAAAAATCAGAATCAGAAGCAAAGAGCAAGCTGCTGTAACCAGGGCTCCAAACAAAACCAAGGTACTGCACTGAATGCTCGATCAGCTTTGAGCTGCAGAGCTGTGCAAAGATAATACTAGTAACAGGATAATGTTAGGTGTTGGAAATTTAAAACACAGTCCTGTTTTGCTTATAAAATCAGTAAGCCAAGTTTGCTAGATACAACATTTTTCAACTCAGTCATAAACACAAGTACCAGCAGGGCACAGCTTTTATTTAAAAATGCAACTCACTGAAGAAAAAAATTATAATGAAAATGTCAACCCTAAGTTATCTTCAAACAGCCTTGAGATGCATGACATTTACTTCTGTGTATTTAGAAAAGACAACATGGAATTCTATTTGAACAAGGTGTAACTCAATTTACCCAAAGAATCTAAACTGCAGGAGCAAAGTAAGCCATACTCCAGAAACAGTGAAATCTATTAAATGCCTGTATATCTGAATTATAGTTTTACTACTTATCTGAATGATAGATTTAGTGTTACCAATGTTACAGGGACTAAGCAAATACTTCCAGCAACAGTGTAATAGCCTAGAGGCCGTAATAGCTATGGAAGAGGAGTGTCTATAGGGAAAAGTTTTTAAGTTCTACTCACACCTCACACAGGTTTAAAAAGCATCTAGACAATACTCCCTCTAATGAGTCCTGTCAGTAGAGTTTAATGTAACTCTAATTCCATAGCAACACGTATTTACTGATTGCAGTCCAACTTTGTCAGCATACTTTAGCACAAACAAGCAGTTATTTTAACAATATTCAATTCCCAAACACACACAAAGTCTAAGGCCAAAACACTTGTTCCAAATAGTAAAATTTCCATGCAACCAGTAGTTTTGTCTCAGAAACAGAATTAAGTAGCTCTCGTTAACTCCCCAAACTTCACAGACAGGAAGGATTACATTAAATGACACAAAGAGGGGCACTCTCTCTTCTGGTCCAATTTGAACTATCTGTCAGTGACATGGACATGCTGGAAAAGCTACATTAAATGAGGAGTTTAGATAATCACAGTCTGTGTAACAGAAAAAGAGATGCTACTCTCAGCAGTCAAAACAAAATAAAGCCCATTCCAGAGCAACGTATTTGAAACACATTCAACACTAGATACATAGAACTAAATTCTGCACATATTCCTTATAGTCACCTAATTCAATTAATGTTATTTCATTACTTGAATCTCTGTAGAGTCCTGGCTCTTCAACACAAAATGTGGCCTAGTTTGTTAAGGTTGTGTATTGTGTGTGTTTGTGAGGTTTTGTTTTGTTGTGGGAGTTTTTGTTTGGTTTGGCATTTTTTATGGGGTGTTTTTGTTTTATGTGTTTTTTTTAAATTGGTTTTGTTTGATTGTTTTTAAACAGATGAACATTTAGGTCCCAGTTTGCACACAGGAGTAATACAAAAGCACTTTTAATCATGCTTTTAAAAAAGCCTTTTGGTATTACTATAAAACATATTTTAGCCATTAAAGATGATGTATGGAGATCGGTTTATTATAATATACAGTACTAGTACAGCAAATTTTATGGTATGAAATAAGGTTACCTGAAAAATGTGCAGGAATTCCACAGGTGCTTTAATGACTGTTAGCTGTTTGGTACATATTCACATGCACTTTTATACAATCTCACAAATTATACTTTGGTTTGGAACAGAAAGATTAACAGAATCCACAAAGAATATAAGCAAAGCAGTTACAGGAAAAGTTATAAAGTTAAAAAAGGCAGAGTTAAGAAAGTTGTCACTGTGTCTAACTTACACCATTGTGCTCACAACCAAAAGCAGCAGCACTGTTGGTTTGTATTAAAGAGTCACTGCTCACTGTGGTTGCTGAATTGGGAACTATTTCATTGCTGTTTTCACTTAATTGAAAACGGTCTCATCATTCATAAGTAGCATCAGCTCAGGCCGCAACCTTGGGTTTAGAGAACCTTAAACACAAGAAACAAAACCACTGAAATTACTGTTCAAGGACAATGCTATAAAGCATTATTACCACACACAGGAAACACCCACTCAAACAATGCCCATATTAATAAGTTGCACCATTTCCCAAACAACGGAGCCGGATTAATTATAATACTAATTTGCCTCTGCTTGTGATGCTTCTTGTCATGAATATCTTACATGCGTATTTCATACACAGCTAACATTGATGAAATAACGTGTGTGAGAAAATACATCCATTTGGTTCAAGCCTCCCAAAATATCTAATACTGCTCAATTTTAAGTACACAGAGCTCCCAAGACCATTCAAGCAAGCAAAGACAAATCTTACTTTTTCTCCATCATGTTTTAAGAGGAACCTTCTGATAAATTTGCGTTTGATATTTTACAAAGAGACAGATTAGATACCCTATAAATTATGTTTACACGTGTACAGAGTACACACTACAGAACACAGCTCTAGAATACTGTGCTCAGAGATATCTATATGGAGCCTGAGAAAATTGTATCTTTTTTCTCACTTACACTAAAAGAAAATTAGAGGTCTAAGTAAAATGCCCAAATAATATATTCTCCAATTATCAGTGATATTTATTTCTTTATTTCACTCTGTATTTGCAAAAGCAAGACTTGGCAGGATTGGCAGGAGGAATGTGCTCATGAAATTGTCTTTGCGTAGGGAATTAAAAGTATCTGTCACAATTCTGTTACAAACCAGTTTTGTTACAGAATAATAGAATTTTCTGTATCATGGCTGGCATTAAGGCTATAGTCACGTCCTTAAACCCCAAACAAATTATGCTCAGAGGAAATGCATGCATTAATAACACTCTGCACAAAGGAGCACAGATTCAAAAAAAAACAACTTTTCCCAAATTGTTATTTGCTGCCATACTATTTTTCAGCTCACAGGCATGAGATATTATTAGTTTCCCAGCTGTTAGTTTCAGTAATTTTGTTTGAAAATTAAATTCTGTGCGAATGGGTTGCAAATGAGAATGATGCCTTAATCTCCTAAGCGGTCAATACTTCCAAGCACGTGGCTACTGCAGCTAATTCCACTATTAGGTACAAAAGCAAAACCAGCTTAGGGACAGCACTAATGACAGGTTTCAACACTACTGGCACCCAAACACAAATTTTGGCCCTGGTAATGAAGAAACTGCTTTGCCTCTCATGAAGTTTCTCCCTCCATTTGTCTCTGCACTGTAGAGAAAACAAGACATGCTGCTTTGCATAAAACAATTACAGCATACAGCACATAACTGCATATACTTTTTTTATGGATCAGGCATAATAGAGAAAATTCTGATGCACTTCAGTCAATTCTATATATGTATGTATACTCATTTTACACAGATTCAGAAATCTAGAATCTAAACAGTCATTCTTTAAAGAGCTGATTATTCATCAAATGCCTACAAGGTCATTTAAATGAGAAAAAAAGCGTCATGCTTCCCTGAAAAGATTTTTAAATTCTATCTCTCTTGAAGAAAATTTCTATCTGATCCCCTTCATGACCCTAACATTTCTCCAAAAATTTAAATTATATATCTAAATCAGTTAGGTGACCTCTGGTCTCCCGTTCTAGTGTAGCAAATTTTGAGGATATTCTTTCCAATTACCACACAAGTTCAAGTATAATTTAACTATGGCAAAGGTATTTTACGTTTACTCTTCCTGAGTTGCACGTTTGGAGTAGGTGCTCCTTTATTCTCTTTTACATATCAATTTTTACTTACGTCTTAATCACTGAGGAAATGATAAATTATATCAATTGTGATGTGTTAAGTGTGGAATACTCAGAGAAGAACAGAACACTCCCTGGGTATTTGACAATGAATTTATTCATCTAATTACCCAGGCATGCTGCTAACTCTTGACGATTTTAGAAGAGCTAATATCACTAGATGGATCCATCCTCCCCCTTCTTTTCCCACGACTAAAATTTTTATTTCTTTTCTTATTTACTTTCACCATGGAAAAAAGGCCCATTTAAAAAGTGAGCTTACTCACCAGGTGGGTCTCTCAGACACACACAGCTCAGGCTGTAAAGCACTCGGAAGCCTGTTAAGGGACCTGCTGCCAAGGGTTGGCTTTAGATCTATTTATAGCATAAACATGGGGAAGGCCAGATAAGTCTTATTAGCCTATTTAACAGTTATTTGAAGATTTATTTAAGATGCAATAACTTAAAAATAACAGCATAAGCCTCGGTTTCTCCAAAACATTTTAAAGCTTAAGCAACACCCTGTTAAGTCTGTTACCAACACTACTCTTAAAAGTCCTTCACACCTTTAATAACTGCAGAGTGTTTCTGCATTTAAAGGACCTCATGAACTCCAACAAACTGAACAATCACAGCAAACAAGCCCTTCATTACATCACCTTCAAGTAAAAGCCCTATAAATGCATACTAAATCAGCAAGACAAATTCAAGAACTAATACCTTTTTGTAACTGGATTTAAATAAGCTAATTTTGGTCTTTGGCACCGGGTCTCAGTAACAGGAGAGAGGCTTAAAATCACAGACCCGCGTGGCTCAAACAGACAAGAGTAAACATTACTGCTGCACAGATGCCACTGAAGGCAGGAAGATGCAACTCAGAAAAAGGAAAGAAGAATGTGATAAAAAGATTTTTAAAAAGAAAGAAAAATAATCTGAACTCATTTTATAAATGAGTGGGGAAAAAAAAGGTACTTGAAGCATGTGCCAAAAAGGCAAAGAATGCTCTAAGAATCATTCATGGCCACATTAGTGTAAATCTAAGTCTTAAGAAACAACTTCCTCTCAGGAAACAGAAATTCTTGATTTACAATTAAGGCTGAAAAAAAAAGAAAAAAAAACCAACAAGCAGAACTGATGACTATGAACTGCAAGCAGCTGGGCACATTTTGTTACACAAAATAAAACAATTAAGGATGACCCCAGTTCACTATGCCTGACTTTCAATGTGAGGTGTATGTCAGTACAACATCCTGCTGGTTTAACATTTCTTTTAAATTTCACTATCATTTGAAGGGGAGGAAAGGGGAAATCAACACCATAATTAATCAAAATTAAATAATGGTTTTAAGTTAAGTTCATTTTTTCCCACTGCTGTGCAGAAAGATATTCTGGTTTAGCAAAGGTGATCCAATGACTAGTCCAACTTCTATGTTAATTTAGCAGAGGTTTAAGTGGAAAAGCTACCTGTACCCAGGTGTTTCACCTACTGCTCTCCCTTCTCTATAGAAGTCCACATGGAAAACATATGAGGAACATGCATTCATTCATGTTTCTGTGATGGAGGCAGTGAAAGACCACCTGCAAACAACATTCCATTTCTCACTTCTGTTTACAAAGCAAAATGAAAGGATGCTGAGAAGCCACTAAAACTTCAACAATAATTAGGTGTACTAGAACATAACTCCATGCAAACACAGCTTCTATTATAAGAAATGTTAACTGAAATGTGGTGTTCAAAGGAGGAAAACATTAGGATCTCTGTTAGCTGTAGCTCTATTGTCTTGTACCCTTTTAAAGAATGATTTATTTCAGTTGTTACCAGCTTTACTGAGCTAAACACAATAGCACCACACTGTGGGAGAAACCACTGTCACATATATATGGTGAATGAGGCAGCAATCAGGGACTGAGGCATCATAAGAAATGTTTTTAAGTGTTTTCGAAGTTGTGTATGCCCTTCAGGTTTATGATATGAGGTCTGGAATGATGTCCAATAAGTTGGATCTTTCATTTAGTACTAAAGTTAACATGACAAACTGAAAGGTATATTACAGCCAGATTTTGAGCATATTTCTAATCTCAGCAAACCTGAGCATGTAGAACATTCATCCCATTCCCACTTTTTTTATAAACTGCAAGATACTGAATATAGTATCAGAGGCCATTCCACTATCAGAAACATCAAAAGCAGCTGTTACATGCAAACCTTGGCTGAATCCATTTAAAAACTCAATTTTTTAGCCTCCTGCTGAGGTAACTTGTCACAGAGCTTATAAAGACCATGAGATGAATTTCTTTAAATCATATACACAGAATAAGAGAATGGTTGAGGTTGGAAGGAACCTTTGGAGGTCATCTCCATCCCTCCTGATCAAGCAGGGCCACCCTACAGTGAGCTGTCAAAAACCATCTGCTTTTAACTATCTCCAAGGATGGAGACTCAACAACCTCTCCAAGCAACTCATGCCAGTGCTCAACCATCCTCACAGTAAAAAACCGAATGTTTCCTGATGTTCATCCAGTCCTGCGTTTCAGGCTGTGCTCACTGCCCCTGTCACCTTCCTCAACCTCCTGGTAACCTCCTAAGCCAGCCCAGGAAACCATTAGCCCTCCTTTACCACAAGAGCATGTGGCTGGCTCATGTTCAACTTGGTACCCACCAGACCATCACAGCCTTTTCCTGCAAACACACTCGCCAGCTGGGCAGCCCCCAGCATGTGCTGGTGCTTGAGGTTGTCCCTCACCAGATGCAGGACTTTCCACACCTCCCCTTATTGAATGTTATGAGGCTCCTCTCAGCCCATTTTTCCAGCCTGTCAGGGACTCCCTGGATGGGAACATGACCCTCTGGCGTATCAGCCACTCCTCCCAGTTTGGTGTCACCAGTCAAGCTGCTGAGGGTACAGACTGTCCCATCGCTGAGATCACTAATGATGTTGAAGAGGACTGGACCCAGCACTGGCCCCTGGGGTACAACAGGAGTTTCTGGCCTCCAACTAGACTTCATGTCAACTGATGAACACACTCTTCATCTCAGTGTGCTCAACCAGTGCACACTCCTTCAGTTTCTCTACGAGAATCTTGTGGGAGACATTTTCAGAGGCCTTTCTGAAGTCTAGACAGACAAAACAATGTTTTCCTTCATCTTCCATGATTTTTTTTCCTTGAAAAAAAAGAAAGAAAAAGGAGATGTGCCAACTCCAAGTAGGGATCTAAGATCCTTGAAAACAACTGACAATCTAGAATCCGATTAAGCGTCAAACATTTGTTCTATGGGGACAGTCTGAGGAAAATGCACTTGTATAGCCTGGAGAAGAGAAAAAGACTGACAGCAGCCTTTCAGCATCTGAAGGTTATCAAGAAGATACAGCCAAGCTCTTTGCTTTGGCCTAACACCACACATGTAGTGAACGTCTATGGCATAGCTCATTCACTTCCAAAACCTCATTCACTTATCTGAGTCCTCAAGGCTTTTTCTTTGTTTTGCCAAAGGAGCAATGCAACACAAATCTTATTTATCCACTCTACTGCCTCTGGACTGATGGGTCACCACACAGGAGAGAAAAGTGCTGCAGCAACAAAAGCTTAAAGGGATATTCATCATTTTCTCACCCATAAATCTTCAAACATTCAAGCAGGCCAAAAGCAAGAGAATTTGTAATGCATTCATACTACACAATACATTAAGCTTCTACAGTTTCATTAGTCTGAGGCAGAGGTGACAACAACCTTCTCTTTTCCAGCAGCATAAAAGACAGAAAAAATCCACGGGGAGGAGGGACAGAGCACCATTTTCTATTGTTGACTGAATATAAATAACTGTCTGATTGACACAAAGCCCCATCCTTTGACTACATCCATACACTGGAATCTGCTTTTTCAGTGACAGATAAGACCATCACACAATTCTACAGAGACATGGAAAGCTGAATGGAATCACAGTATCTTGCAGATTTCTAAGAAGGAAATGTAAAATTACAATGCCCGATTTCTGCTAAGCCAGTATACAAAAATACTACATAAGCAATGGCTGAATTTTTTATTATATCTACTCAGAAGGTTCTTTTACAGAAAAGCAGCACTTTAGAAGATAATTTTCAGGTTTATATTTGTAAAATGAGTAATTCTGTATGGCAACATCCTTCAAAGAATGTTTAATCAAGTGCTCTCCCTTTGTAACATGCTATCAACAGCAGCTGCTGAAGCTGAATTCTCTCTGTTGGTGACCTTGTACAATCCTACCCTTACTCAGGAAGGCTGCAAGGACATGGTATAGGAAATCACTGCCAGTTTAACAACTGTATGCACAGTTCTGTGCAAATCATTCAGTCTAGACAGTAGATTTAAAAAGCCAGTCTGGTTACAGTATTCACATTGCACATCACAGGAAAGGTGGAAATTGTCACACTTAACTAATTTTAAGAGTCACAGCTACCAAATACTCCTGCTAATTTTTAAGTTCGCAATGCTAACAGGGTTATTTTCTTTTCTTTTTCCCCCTTATACCAATGACTTACATGCACCATAACAAAACACTAAGATTTCAAGAAGTGGAGAAACTTCTAACTCTTTCAGAAGAAAGATAATAGAAGTACCAGTATGTAGCTAAAAGATATCCACAGGACTCAGAATTATGATGGTAACACAGACTGAGAGTCTAAAAACACAAAGAGTATAAAAAAAAACCCCAAACCTAAAAGCCCCAGAAAACACCAACCCACCACCCCAAACCAACCAACCAAAAATCCAAAGAACATGTCTGCTCTGACAGCAAGATTTAAAAGAAGTCTGACTATCAAAATGTACAAAATTCTTTTACATTTACTGCAATGTCTGAAAATAACAGGTCTGTCAACTGGAAGTGAGTTGTCAAATTTTGTCCAGCAAACATCTTCGAGCTTGGTTGTGCCAACAGATAAATATATTAATCATATTTCAATATATTAAAAACCTGCATGACATTACCATAATGTTAGCAAGTTTGTATTGAAGAAAAAAAAAAAGCCTAAATAACTTTTACTAAAGGGAGAGTTTATATGCATTCACAAGATAGCTGCAGTACGATGCATGTAAACAGGATCAGATAATCCAAGCTGGCAGAGAGCTGTCAAACCAAGCTGTAACCAAATGCTGTTTCCTCTGTCAGAGCTTCCATCCCTCACCTTGGGATTCCTGCAATTGTTCCCTAACCTGCTTTAGTCTAAATGAGCTACAGTAGCAAGACAGAGTATTTGAAACATTTAAATTAACCCAGTTCATTTAAAATGAAGGGAGCTGTGCTACAAGCACTGGGGATGAGGGAAGAGCAAGAATGAAGATTCAGGAGGAGAAAATCAGTTAAAATATTGGATTAAGAAACAGGGAAAATATAATTTGAGATGGCTGACAACAGTCAACTCTTACCACCCATGATTATCCACTGTGATTCAGCTCAGTACAGTTTCTGAAGTCAACATTTTTGTTCAGGCCTTATTTTAACATACTAGTAACTTCTACTATGTTTGCTTTTCTGGCTAAATGGCACACAAATAAAGAAAAAAATCACTGCAAATAACAAACATCCAACTTCAAAGCCAGTGAATATTGGAGGAAGAACTGATGGCAATAATCTTGTCAAACATTCCATTCCTACTCACGGATCAATCTTTACATCCTTCTGCTTACTCTGCTTTGCTAAAATGGTCTCTCTCGTGTTTGATTATCACTTCACTAATCCTAATCCTGCCTTTCATGATTCTCATCTTGCTTTCATTCCTCTTCCCCTTTCTCAGCTACCTGCTTCTTCTTTTCCACAACCTTTAGTTCAGCTGGGATGTTTTTCCTCTTACCTTTACAAACATCGTGTTATTAAACAGTAGATTAATTTCTACTTGTTGCTCCTTTTCCCTCTGTCAACCCATTTTGCCTTTCCTTGCAGGCTGGCAAACACAAATCATCCTCCTCTCGCTGGTCGTTCAGTTTCATTTTTCAAGCTCTTTTCCTTATTCTCTCCTTCCTCTCACCCTACTCTATTCATCCTTTTTCCTCCCTCTTCCTCCCACACTTGGCCCAGCATCTTCCTATTCCAATTTCTGTTCCCGTCTTTTCTCATCCTGCAGCTTTTGTAAATATACTCGAGTGGAATAGGGTTAGATCATGCTCCAATTAAAAACCAAGCTTCCAAAATCCGCTTGGCCAGGATTTCAATGATTCCTGCTCCCTCCCATCCACGAATAATGGGGAAAAAAAGAAAAAGAAAAAAGAAACAACAACAAACGGCATAACCCTGAGAAGTTATGCACTTGTTTTAAATTAGGATTTAGTTTTAAACAAAATATATAGATTTTTCCAGAGATTGTTATAGAAGCACTAAAATTTGAAGTCCTTCACTTACCAAACATTCATAAATAATGAATCAGTCATGTATTTAAGAGCTTCTATGAGAACTCCTAGAATTATTATTTTCCAGTTTATTATATGTACCAATGACTGCTTTTTCATAGCATTCCCATAAATGGTATATTACTATAATTCTTAATGAGAAAATGAGGAGTTTTTTTACACTCTAAATTACCTTGTATTCTCTAGAACAATTTTGCTTCTTTTCTAGTCTTCATTCTTTGTACTTATCCTCCTTACAGAAGTTTTGTATCTTGAATCTAGAATGCGACTATAACCAATTTCACAAGATTCTAAGAACCAAAGTTAATTTCCTTTAAATATTGGCACCTAATCTGTATCTTCCTTTTCCTAAGATTTCTTCTGAATTTGTTAAAGCTCTCTTTATGACCCTTAATGAAATCCTTCAATGTTTATTTACCTCTGCTACTTCTGTTATGGTACTATACCTTATGTCTTTTTATAGGAGCTAAAGTGGTGTTTTCTATTATTGCATGTAAGATGGCTTGCTTGGAAAAAAAAAAAAAAATTAAACCAAATTGACTCTTCAAAGCAAAAAGATCCCAGACCACAAACCACCAAACCCAAACCCAGCATTCATGAGCTGAACTGTACACAAGCAACCAGAAGAGGCACATAATATTTTTATGGGCTGAATTGCTCTTCCTTACAGCAGCACTGAACACAACAAATAAACAGCACTAGAAGCTCCAAGCTGTACACTGCAGTTCCCTTCACAGGCAAGAATTCAACCTAAATTCCTCATTTACCTGTAGCCCTCTAATAGTGTATTCTTGGGTACAGAATCACCCAGCTGGAACACCAGGATTGTAGAGCTCCACATCTAAGTCTGACTTTTAATATCGTGCTCGGGACACTTAGTCAAAGTTGGGTCTCCCACAGCCAGGGCATTAACCATGCACTAGACACAAGGAAACTACTTCCTGCTCTTCCTCCCCGGCCCCGCTTCCCCCGTTTTGATCACAAGAAACCATCTCCATGAGCTCTGCACTGAGCTCAAGATATTCCAACACAGCCTCACCTGACCTGAGAAAGTTTATGTCAAAGTATTCAAGGCTGGAGGACAAGTTTTGTACTGTTGCCTTCACTGCTGCAACACAAGAGAACTCAAACCAACCCTAAGCAACTGCCTCAGCAGATCAGATTTGAGCACAAGTTTAGAGCTGCTGCTGAAGCACACTGTTGGTTTACTGCTCCAACATGTAACTGTCAAGTATTTTCAACAACATCTGAAATTAAGGTACATATGAAGCTGTAAGTAAGTAAGTAATATCACAAGAAAAATTAAAAAGTGAACCACAGCCTACAGCTGAGGCTCTGTCAGGCTTCTGGAAGTAGAATTGGGCAAAGCTCTTGGTTTAAATGTAGCCTGAATCAATTCCATTTAACACACAGATGTAGTTTCTTCCTGGATAGTTCTAATCAAGCAATAACTGGAACTGATCAATGATTTTAGAAAGTACATTAAAAAAAGCTCGTTTGGGGGTGAAATGACACTTTAGAAATGCTTCTTTTTTAAAATGTAGAACTTCATCCCTAGAAACTGCACATTTACTGTTATCAGGACAAAAAGCCCAGTGATGAACTCAATGCCATTAAACCACAGATAAGTATCGCTTTAGCTTGTCAACAATATAAAAGCTCAAACTTTTAATTTGCCTTTATGTGTAATAATCCATAAGAGATGTGAATATGTTTCAAAACCATCTGCACTGGGGATATTTGGAAAACCATAATCGTTTCGTTCATCTTAGAGCAGCAATGGCAAAATACTAATTAAAATAAAACTCAGATGCTCAGTATGAATGATAGGTACAAAAAAAAGCTAAAATTACATCCTTTGTCAGGACAGAACAGCATCAAAGTATTTTAGCAGGTATTTTTCTATGAATATAGATGACTTTTTCTGATGTAAGGTATCTGATAGAGTTCAGGCTTTGTTGAGACCTTCAGACAAGTCAAGAGGGAGGAAGCCCCAGAAATGGACTTAAATTCCCACAAAACTGGACAACCAGTTACATTTTGAATTAAAAAAGGGGTTGCAGACACTACAGTAAGTGCATCTACCTGCCTCCATTTGGGTGCAGACACGGCTCAGTCTTGGCAATGAGTTATTGGCAAAAGAGAACTCAAACTGCATCGTGAGTGGAGGTTGAAAGCCTTCTGTAGACATGGCAGCAGACAATAAATCTGATACAGCCTTCTTCTGCAGAGCTGCAACTTCAGTACAGCTACAACAAGCTGAAAAAAGTTCCAAGGCTGTACTGGATGAACCTTCACAGCTGGAGGAAGGTTGAATGCTGAAAGGGAGGATTTACTGCCAAGCAGTTTGCAGAAAACTCTGTTTTTTTCCCTCCAATACACAAAAATTATGCTATGAATGTGCTTTAAAAATAACCAAATGAACAAACCCTTCTTTGCCCCCACAGACAGTTATCAGCTTATTATAAAACTCTCTTGGGTAAGCTTAGGCCAGACTTCAGATGTTAATGTACTAATTAAAATAAGGACTTGCAGCAGCCAAGCAAGGTTTTCTCTAATCAGTTTGCTCAAGTATTCATTTCAAATCTATCCTACCTTGCAAAAAAACTGATTTACTTCTACCTGAAGACCCAGTAACACGTCAGCAGGAACCAGACAGCAAAATGGTCACCACTAGCCGCTTTTTCCCTCCACAGTGAAGTGAGAAGCAGCTGAACGTGTCCAGAATGCAGATCCCATTCCTGATTCTCAACGCAAATACATATCAGAGATTGGATCAAAGCCCCCTTCCTCATTTTTAGGTTTAAGTGCACCTGAAAGGACTAAACCAACTCTCTGCACAGCTCTTGAGATTCAAAATCTTCCTTCATTTCCTCCCACTGGGTGTAGAATTGGAATGCAGAATAAACATAATCTGTACACCTTGGGTCTTTTCCCTCTGAATACAAAGAGGATGATTCCCACCCCCCCATTTATTATGAAAACCTTACTCAACAACAACTGCTATAGCCAAAACCAGATCATACTATGGCCAAAAACCAGATCCTACCACGGCCCAAACCAGAATATATAATCCATGAAAACTGGGATGTCTTTATAGTTCACAGATGTCATAGTTCAACTGTATGTCCATGGTAGCAGCTTTTGGGTTTCTTAATGGTTGAGCCGCACTTTCAAAATGGATTATTTTCAACTGATTGCTCATTTCCTATCTTAAGGAGAAAGGATTCCCTCCATAAGGCTAGAAAATTCCATCTTTACAGGCTTGTCCTTTCTGCAAGTACCTGACCCGAACAAAGCTTTAAAATCTTTACTATTGAGGGTGTAGTCCAAAAGTGACTTCAAATACAAGCTGGAGGAACATTATGCCAAAGCAAAAGAAGTTTTTAAAAAATATGTATATTCAAAATTGCTGATGACCTCCTGGTCCTCCTCTACACAGGTTTTTTTGGATCATTCAAGGAAGGTGCTGCCCTGGTTCTCAACAAAATAATTTCTACACATGGGACACTCAAGGGATTGATAAATTTGTTTACTATATAATACCCCTCTGAGACAAAATAGATTCCAAGTAGCATACATTCCATGCATCACTAAGGCAGGATCACTGAATGGAGTCAACACCAATAGTCCCTTCTCCTATGTATGTTTTCCAGCATGTGACAATCACACATAATCCACTGAGAAGCAGAAAGTATTTGCCTGGGAGGTAAAAAAACCCCAAATAAATTATATCATCTGTGCTTTCCTTCTAAAGATACAGACATGTAATCTTCTTTCTGATAAACTGGTTTCCTGGTTTAACTGTTTCATACAGACATACAGAACTTCTGTTGTTTCCTTATTCCTATCCAGGTGAAGATGAAAGTTTTAAGAGTAATTGCTCTGCAGTTGGAAAACTGGCCAAAATCCCTGAAGAGAATGACTCAGTGGGAAGCTCATGAAAGGGGTGGCGGAAGGAAGAGATGCCTTTTTTAATTATGATTTTTTTCTCAGTCTAGTTTATGTGCCAGAACAGTAAGCACATGAACAAAAATGACAAGGAGGGGGAACACAAAGGAAGGAACACTGATTGACAGATCTTTTATAGAACTTCATTATATACATTTTACTATGAAATGTAAAAAACTTTGAAAGTGAACATTTGCATAGAAACTCTTTTTTGGACAAGACGAATTTCATCTGCAATATTAAGACCATGAATATTTTCTATTACTTGCTGTCAACTTCCTCACAAGGAAGTAATTCATATTTTATGGAATTACCTATAGCAACCTGTAGGATTTTCACACAATACATAAACATTATAAATGTTTATGTAAACAAACATGGACTAGAATTTAAATAAACTGTTTTTGTGACAACTATCTGACTATAGGTAGAATCTTCTACTACTAGACAGATTTTCTCAAGAACTTAAATCAAGAAACCATTTTAACTAATGAAAGAGCATATGCATCATTTTAATTAGCAAGTCACCTCCAACATAATACTGAGAGGCTGACCATGATTTTTTCAGTCCATTCTGAATAGCACCAAACATCCATAAATACACTGAGAGTTCTGGACCCTGGATCATTCCAAACCACATCAGCACATCTACCTTGCTGATTACTAGCTCACTAATACAGCCCTTCCCAAGCCACCTGTTATAAAAGAGGTAACATATAACACATGCTTTACTGAGAAACAGGACTGGGGAGGATTGAGAAATCATCTGAAATAACTGGGGGGGGAAAGAAAACAACAAAAAAATGAAGGGTTTCACAGTAGATCTATACCGTCCACTTTCTCCTTCTTATTATTTGCAGTATGTCAGGACTAAAAATTTTCTCCTGAGCAAGACACTGACTATAACAACTCAGCTGCTAGCCATTAAAGCAGACAATAATACAAGTGTTTTCCATGTTTTGCAGGGTCTTAACTCTAAATAAAACACAAATTAGTCAGATGTGCATTTGGACTTAGCACACCTCTGTGCATCTGAGCCTCGCCAAAGAATGCTGATCAAAAGGTTTTTGCATGTCATTGAAGAACAGCATACTTTCTGAAGGTTTATAAACAATCATTTCCAAATAACACTTAAGGTGATAGGATGGAAGGTCACATTTATGTTTACTAGAAGTGAAAGAGAATGAGGGAAAAAATGAAGAATTTTACCAGCCAAAATTTTACATGTGAATAAATTTAAAAATAATTTAAAAAAAACCCCAACAGTGCTGACATCGTCTCTCATTTACTAACAGGGCAGGATCACACCCCTTCAAACAAGTTAACTGGCATAAGATTTTCCACAGAACACATACTCCTGCACATGACATGTTTCAGACTTTGGAGATACAACTTTCTCCTTTCTCTTGGAGATTTATATTTCTGGAAGTCCTTGAACATGGGCAGCAGGCGTGTAAGTTTTCATTTCCTGAGATTTCAAGAGTTATCCTGTAAAACAGCATCAGCTTAAAAAGTAGCAAGAAAAAAAAAAAAGCAGCACTTTTTAAATCATTCTTTGAAGATCATCCCTACTTCCCACAAAGTCATAGAGATTAGCTAAAGTAGAAAAATGAGAAAAATATAAGAATTATTTTCTGCTTGTTACAGTATACAGGAGAGACTGGAGCAGGTTTGCACTTATTAGGTATAAAACACACTTGTGTGCTGAAAACCCCTTCTTGTCCCAGAAACTGACTGAGTAGGGAAGCACAGTTGCTAAAACAAGAAGACCAAGATCTCATTCCCTCCTGGTGAGTAAAGATTAGGTAAACTTCCTTCTTCCACATGTGCTCACAGGGGCACAATTCAACCTCTCTTCCTTGAATTCTGGGCAGAAGCAGTGAAGTTACAAAACTTTACTTTTTCCACACTGCAGAAGCAAAGTCAATCTGCTAGAAGAAAAGCTCTTTCCCCTACAGCTTTTACAGATATTATGGGGAAAAAAACCCAAAACAAGACAAAAAAAAACGTCCCTTATTAAGTGTCTGAACTGCCACTGGGACTCCTCTGCCACTGGGACTGAGGAGACAGGAACAGAACAGGTTACCATGTACCACTCCCTCTACAGAAAACAAACACAGGTCTCAACACTACAGTCTCACTTGGTTACAGATTCAAAGATAAACTACGATGACACGTTTTCAAAAGTTCTCAATAGTTACGAGGAGAAACTCTTTGTTAGTTTAGGTTTCAGAAACTGAAATTGTAGTTCGGTTCTGCAGCAAGCCAGTTTCCATGGGAGCAAAATTCTGACTGACAGACATTGCTACAGCCTGCTGGGAGGCCAGTGAGTCTGAAGAAAACTACAAAAGCTCAGTGTAAGGCAGAACATACAGTGTGAAACAATGTACAAAAGTACTGATAGGAAAAAAATGGATGGAAAAGTGGGGAAAATAAATCAGGATGAAGATTTGAGAGAGCTACCGAGGAACTTCTTACTATAAATGAAATGCTAAAAGAATGAAAACTGGCAGAGAAACCCTTAAAAAACCCCAAAACATGGAGTATTGACACTCAAACTGGAAGCAAAGTGTTGGTACTGAAGAGACTGGCAAAACCCCAAACTGTTCTATATTCATTAACCAACCGACAGAATATACCATCTTTATAACAGTAAATGCAGTAGCAGGAGTGTGACTTACAAATTTTTAACCACCAAAATGAGAGGAAGAAGTGTGGGAAGTTTGCTTATTAACTACAGCTGTATCTGAAGATGAAACAAGGAAGAATACAAGGTACTTCTCTTTAGAGAAACTCCCTAATGTATTCCAAGAGAAATAAACACAGGACACAGCTATCTTCTTCACTGATACAAGCTTTACAAAACAAACTCTTCTAACAGCAGTCAGTCGTGAAATCCGGCCAAAATTTGCCTTTTAAGAGGACAGATGAAAATGCAGGATCAAATAGCAGCTCAAGATAAATTTCATCGAGAAACTAGAGATGGCAGCAAAGTCTCAAGCTAGCAACTGAGAGTAAAAGTTAAATGAAAAGCAAAGTTCTGAATAATTGAATAATTCTTAAAGCTTTGTCCAAACAGTAAACATCTCAAGTTGGTTTTTATTCCCTTTTATAAACAGTGACAAAAAAAAATTAAAAATAAAACCTTTAGTAAGAACAGGTATAAACCACAAGGCTCTATTTTTAAGTGCAAGCACTTCACAGATCAATTTTTAGCACATATGAGAAAAAGAATTTTAAAAGATCTTTCAACAAAATACGCATGTTCAAAGTCTGACATGTACCAACATTCTCAGAAGTCACCACTGCTTTCTGAATGTTCCAGCCATGTATCTCAAGGCACATTTCAGGAAGATATTATTCTCAGGCTTTTCCGTGGCTTTGCAACTGTAACAAATACCAAAAAGCTGGGTATAGGCTTGGTTTCAGGAAGACAATGTCAAGACTGTTACTTTTCCACAACACTTTAAATTTTTAAAAAATACATTAGCAATATAGGATACACTATCAATATAGGAAACTAAATCCTATTCTGAAAAACAACCAATATTCAGGGAAAGAATTACATAAGTTCCACGAAGAGACCTCACCTTTCTGCTAAACTGCATTCCTGAGAATAATCTAAAATTCTACACTTCTGAGTTTCCTGTTTAATTCCAAAACTAAAGGATCCTGGTGTACTGAAAAGCACTGCCCAAAGAGCAATGAAATCTCAGTATCTCACAAGTATGGAGAACACCCAAACCAGCAGTTCTGTTGTTTATTTTGCCTTGGGACAAAAGCAAAATAAGTGGGACATGTTCTCAGAACTGACCTGCCAGTCCGTCCCAGTGCAGCAACTGCTGCTACTCATCAGTGCCTGGAAGAACCATTCCAAAATCAGGAGGCACATATTCCAATCCTTCCCTAACACACAATGCCTACAAAAGCACTCACCAGCCTAGAACACATGGGAAACAAAGGTATTCTTACCACTCCCAGCTGATGTTTATGGAATCATTTAATATTCACCCGATCACTAAGAAGGGAAATGAAGCATCTGTGATGATCATATTCACTAAGCAAAAAGAAATCCAATTTCCAGTCCCTGTTCTGAGAGAACTTCAAGTATTTCATACACACAGCATAAGAAAAACAACTCTACAGTCAGCAACATATTTGAAAACATTTCTAATCAACACAGCACACAAACAACTCAAACTTTTGAAAACTTCAAACAATTAAGAAACTAAAAATCGAAGAAAGAAGACTCATCTGCAAGAGCTGAGAAAGTATCTGTCTCAATGGCAGCTATGAAGTTATGAAGAGTTTACAACTGCAAGTGGCTGCAGCTGATAAATAAAAAACTGACACACTTGAGATCTAAGATTAGAGAAAGAACTGATATTTTAAGCACCCTGTTTACTTTATGCTTTTAAAGATAATTGAACCTTAAGGGGTGAACATCCGAGAAACCCAGCCAACAGATAACCATGCTTTCCAAAGAGGAAAAAGTAAAAGAAAATAATCTAATAGCTCTACTTCAGCAATACAGTTCTGTCTGACCTTCAGTTTTGAAAGCCCCTTTTGTTACTTCCATCTTTCTGGTGCTGAAGCTCTGAAACTAAGATGCTTGGAGGAACTGACTGTGGAAGAGGTTACCTCTAGTTTGGGGGATTAGAAAGGAAAAGAATGTTTTCTGTAGGCAGAAGTGGGTATTTTTCAGTGTAAGCTTGATCTAGATGCACTAACCCAGGACTTTTCCTAATAAAAACCCCCAGAACAAAAACCCAAATGAAAAACCCCCAGCAAAACAGACAGAAAAAAAGCAAATACTTTTTAAGCAAGTTCTTGATCAATACATTTTACATTTAGGTTTAGAGTAAAACAAGTGCTGAAAGTAAGAAGTTAGGAAAATTTTGCTTTTGAATTTCTTGAATGTTCCCCAAATATTCTGTCAGTACTTTTGCACACAATCACACCACAACCAGAAGAAACAGATTTGGTTTCTATAAAAATTAGAATTACTCACAAACATTAAGCATGCTTGCTGTTCAGAGTACATCCAGCTCATGACATTTTAAGTCCTGAAGGACCCAACAAGACACATGCACATTTAAAGAGCATCTCACCATGGCATGAGCTAATATGCTTTGAAGAGTTAATTCAAATATTCAAAACATCTCAGGTTGAGTTGCCTTCCTAACTAATTTGACTATACTGTATAGCCAATTAAAATCCTGAATGAGGTGAGGTCCCAATGTAAAGTTAGTGCTTGTTTTTAATTATGGGGAATGTCAATGTATATAGGAAGAAGGAAGAAACAAATCATGAACATAAAAACAGCTGTGACTTGTATGTCTGTAAATAATTGTATGTTAATTTAAAACTCATTTTTTACCCTAAAAAAAAATAATCTCTTCCCTTTTTTCTTTCCCTCTCCTCCTTTTCCTTACCATTGTCCGGATTATTGCAGAAAAGGGTTTGGAGGCTAACACCCTGCTTATTAAAAAAGCCAAACACGCTTTTAAAAAAAACACACTAACAAAGCAATTTATGGTATGGCCATAGTAATTCACTGTTGTCAAAGGTGAGGAAAGAGGAGGGATCCTTGCACACCTTATCTCTCTCCATCCCTAAGTCTCCCACCTTCAGCAAGCCCTGACTGCATTCTAAGTCTGGTCAGGAAAACAGCAGAATAACCCATCCAACAAGTGAGTATTTTTTGTAGTGCACCAGCTTTATACAGATCAGATGAATGCTAAAGTTGGCACAGAGGAAGGGTGGATCACTGGGGCATGGAAGCACATAAAAAGAACAACACCTCCTTCTTCCAGCAGCACTGAACTTGATTCAGCTCCCACTGCAAAGCTGCCCTCACAGACTCCTACTGCCACATTTACAGAACCCACAGACCAGCTACAACTTGACACAGCTCTCCTTCAGGAATCATCATATACTTAGAGAGGCTGCAGGATTATGGAGATGCAGGATTTCACCTGCTTCCCACCCTGGTTCCCTGCTCTGCATGCAGCCAGATCAGCACTGACTGGACAGGAGTCATCTCTACATCCCTCTAAACTCAACCTGTCAGGTCCTGATGGATTCAAGTACAACCCTGGAAAACATCAAGAGCTCCACAAAGATCTGCTCTGTTCCAGAAAAAGTTACTAGTTCAGATCAGTACTGATGCAAGAAAAATCCTATCACTGAAATATACAATTCCATAAATTTCTTGTAATCTTCACAGGCTATCCTCACCCCCCCCACCTTTTACACCATCTTTTCCTAATCAGTAAGAGGAGTGTGGAGGGGTGAAGAAGGGAGATAAAACTACCTCACTTGCTTCTTCACTGTCCCTTCCATTTACAGGTGTATAGATTCCACTAATCGAGTGTAAATAAGTGCTTTCCCACCGTTCAAAACCATTCCTCTCTGTTCAGTATCAGGAACAACATCTGGAGCCAACAAAAAAAGGAGCTGACAACTCCATTTGCAGCAACAGCTGGACGATTTCCCTGGAGCAGGGTGGAAGTAAAGCAATAGCAGACCCTTTTGGCTGGAACTCTAAGCAAGAACATTAAGAACTCAGCCAAAGGTTTTACACAAAGATACTCCCCCCAAAATTAAAGTGGGAAAATAAAGATAAACATGCCTAAGTTCTGGTCAGATGGTCAGAACACGTTTAACTTTCTTCTAGAAGAAATGGTAAGTTCTTTTTTGGTTTCAGTTTTTGTTGTTTGTTTGGGGTTTGTTTTTAAGACAACACCTCTAATATTGAGATAATGAATACTTAAGGCACAAAAGTAAAATGTCTACTTTACAGACCCACATAAGAAGACATCTAGAGAAAGACTTCATGAAGTTCTGAATATCTTAAAGGCCTCTGGACCTGGGAAGCCTCAACTTCACTATACCTAAGACTTTTTTCCTTACCCCCTCGAGATCTTTGGATCAAACAATTTCCAAATGCGAATGACCTTCCACACTCTGGTAATTGAATTTAAATGAAGTCACAAGTTACCTAAGAATCATGTGTTCCCTAGGAAAGGCACACTTTAAAATTCTAAGTGTTTCTCAATCTCAACTGCTGCAGAACTGACACTTTGATGAGATAAAACTAGTTTTGCAACTTACCTTAAAGTGTTTCCTAACCAGCTGAACTGAACAGAACACATTCTGAGCCAGCGTAAAAGCCTGTATACAATTTATACCCCAGCTTTTACTTCTAAAATTTTTTGGTCAGAAGTAAGTTTTTTACAGCTTTCTTAGTTGATATATCCTAGAAAATTTACTCAGTGTTACATGCTAGGAATAACTGCTTATGTCTGCACTACCTGAAAAGACAACGGGGATGTTAGTTAAAAATGAAAAGCAGCTACACATGCCAGTGAGCAGCCAAAGAAACAGGAGAAAGAGTCAAGTGAAAATCTATTTAACCAAATGCTATTAAGAATTCCTGGTAAAAGGCAAATATTCAGAATTTTACTTCTTACACAGACAATGAACTTTGTAAGTTGGTAAGAAGTATGCACCCATTATAAATGTCTTCAGGTGCTGAAGATATGTTTTAGCTACTGATCAATCGATTTAGAAATGAACAGAATATTGACAACACAAGAACTCTGATAAATACTAAGCCTGAAAGTAGAGCCCTTGAATAGTGCAATTAAAAGACAGAAGGTAAGCAGTAACATTCTGGCTACCCATTCTTACTCTACTCTAGCAAAAAGGTATGAAAGTAAAAGAGCAAAGCACTTGTTAACCAAGGGATGTTTACTTCTGTCCTATTAGAATACATTCGGAAATAGTCCTCAGTCATTTTAGTCCAAAACTTATCCTGTAATAGTTTTCTAGTAATTTCTCTGGAAAGACACCTTTGCTACTCATACAGACCGAAGTGAAAAAAAACCCAAACAACATCCTTATTATAATGCAAAGGTCTTTTATGGTCAAGCTCCAAAAATCATTCAAAACTTATTTCACTGTTTCCATTTCAGGAAAAGAAACTGGTAAGAGGGGCCTTAAATACAGAGTAACACAATCGTGACAAACTCCAAAGCTTGCTGTGCACTGTTGTTTATGACAAGGGGAGCATTCCTTTTACCAGCAGGCACCCTCCGAGGGGCACTGTAACTCACTCTGAATACAGCAGGAGTTTCTGCAGAGAAGTTACTAACCTGGCACACTAAACACAGTTCAGTTTACAGCTATGCTGAAGTCAAGGCACTCTCTTCCCAAGCTTTGGACGCCTTACCAAGGTATCCTCTTACATGCTTATCTGATGTACACAAAGAAAAGGGTTTCTTGGGGTTCTTTTGGTGGGAATAGCTGGTTAATACACTATCTTAGGAGATAAGTCTAATTTTTTTAACAGGTATGGATGAAAATTCTGGCCATGTGTGTACTATATTCTAGATACACATATTCATGCTGCATATTAAAAAAAAAAGAAAAAAAGTACTTCCACCTGGAAAAAGGAGAACGCATGAGAGTTATTTTTATCAAGACCACAATACAGCACAAAACACCTACTTATAACAACTACTCTCATTTCTGGAGTCACCAGTCTTTAAATGACACATTCAACAGGACTACAAGTTTCTGAAAAGTGATCTTTGGAAACATCATATTAGGGTTAGTATTGCTTGATTACCTTTCACTGTAATAACATCTTAGAAAAGATTTTTAAAAAGACCACTGTATCAGACAGAGGGCTAGGGAGGTGAGTGGCTGTTGACATAAAATAGGTATCACTTTTCTTTCCCTATTCTTTCTTTATCCTGAAGCATTTCATCTTGAGCATTGTGTTTGAATTGAAATGATTATCAGGGATCACTTGGGTCCCGAAGCCTAGCCCCTATTCTTGAAGGCAACAATGTTTCACACTATTTTAATAAAAACATCAAACTCCCAGCTTAGTAAATCTTCCAAGACAAGGTCAGGTTTTTTATCCCACAACTTCTCGCAGACAGCTGCTCCAGAATCTCAGTAGGAAATTGGTCTAAAATCTTCTGATTTTCAGCCTGAAATTACACAGGACTAGTCTGCTCACATTTGCTCATCTGTGCTTACCTTCGAGGGCTTCCTTCTCTTGGGTGTTTAAGCACATAAACATTATTTGCAAAGCCCTTGTACAATCTTTCTCACTTTATCTTTTCCTAGGTCAAGTTCCTTCAAACCCCTAAGTGAACCTCAACTTCCCAATCATTACAGCCATCTTGTACACACCATAAGAATCACAGAATCAGTCAGGTTGGAAAAAGACCTCCAAGATCGAGTCCAACCTCTGACTCATCACCACCTCGTCAACTCGACCATGGCACTGAGTGCCACATCCAGTCATTTTGTGAACAGCTCCAGGGACAGTGACTCCATCACCTCCCTGGGCAGCCCATTCCAATGTTTAACAATCCTTTCTGTGCAGGAATCCTTCCTAAACAAGGATATAAACAAGAATGCATCTGCTTATCAAAACAACACTAGAAAAAGCCACACAAATAGAGAGTACTGATTATAATATCAGACTCTGCAACCAGGTATATTAATTCTACTCTGTGTGCAGATACCTCTCTTAAGTAGGTAAAACCTCTTAAGTAGAAACAGGTCACTTACTACAGTTAAAATCCATAGCAGAATTACTTAGCTAAGGATATATTCTAACAACTATACAGTACAAATAATCTGCTGCTATTTTCACATTATGACCTCATGCTTAAATCAAATATTCATTATAATCTGTTACTCTTAAAGACTGTAACAGAGAAAAGAGCCGAGAATTAGTACACAAGTATTTCAAACAGCACTAAAACTCAATAGCTAAACTAGACAAATCACTTTCCGTAACCCAGAAGTTCCCTTCCACCTCCCCACTTTTCAAACAGTGAATACATTGTACAGTTGTTTCACATTTTCACGTGTTTTGTCAAAATTATACCCATCAGTTATTTGCATCGGTTTTACAAGAAATGCAAAATTCCAACAGTGTAGTAGAGGAAAGCTATGTTTGAAAGTCAACAGCATTCTCACTCCTGTGAGTGAAGATGGAGGCAATAATGGAGAACAAAATCACTGAAACCATCAAAATACCTCTAGATTGTTTTGTTGTCACAATACTTACAATTGTTAAAAGTTTTAAGTATTTCTTGGACAAGGAATCCATGAGCTTTGTCCTCTCTTTCCTGAACACTCCCAGACTGAGACATAAATCTAAAGCACCTTCAACACCAGATCATAGCTTAGGAGGGAATTGCAACCACCATCCTCTTATCTGACTTCAATGGGATACAAGCCTTCATACTTTAATGCAAAAAAATCCCCTGTTCCACTTCCTGCTGCAGGACCTTGCATCCTCCCCTCACACCTCCTGCAGTGCTGGTAGTCTGGAGAGAGAAAGGAGGAACACCTGCAGGGTCTGGGCAATTTAACTACTCTTTCTCAGATGGAAGAACCCAAGCAGAGAGATTCATCCCGTCACAAGGGAAGGAAGGCTGAAAACAAACTCAAATCCTCACGTGTGCAGTGCAGAAGAGGATTAGCCTGAACCCAGCAGAGAATGTCCTGAGAGCTATGATGGCATTAGCACCAAACATCACATTACACTCTGGTAATAGAAATGCCAAGAACTACACTACTACACACAATTATTGTATATATGGTCCACAAATGGGGGACAAAGTTACAAAAATTTGCATTTTAAGTGACTTAGTATCACAAATGTATCAGCTTAGTATCAGCAAATGGGTCAGGCTGGAAGGGACCAGCCTGGGTCATCTGGTCCAACCTCCCTGCTGGAGCAGGATGAGGGAGACTCCACACCAGTTCCATTGCTCGGTCACTGCACAGCGAAGTTCTTCCTCGTGTTCAGGTGGAACTTCCTTGGCATCAGTTTTGCCCATTGCCTCTTGTCCTGTTGCTCAGCATCACTGAGCAGAGCCTGGTCCACCCTCTGACACCTCCCTTCAGGTACCTGATAGACACTGATGATCTCAGTGTCACTTCTGGAGGCTCAGCAGGCTCAGCTCCCTCAGCCTTTCCTCATTACTGAGATGCTCCAGTCCCTTGACCACCTTTGTCACCCACCACTGGATGTGCTCCAGGAGCTCCATGTCTCTCTTGTCCTGAGGAGCCCAAAATTGGACACAGCACTCCAGCTGATCCACACTAGGGCAGAGTAGACGGGCAGGATCTTGACCTGCTGGCAATGCTCTTCCTAAAGTACCCAGGACTAATGTTTTCAGTTGTGACCAAAGCACTTTTAAACACAAATAAACTTTTATCAACTTTATCTCACTGCATTTACAACTTAAAGATTTTGAGAAATTTTTAAGCAACCTCTAAAGCTCAGACAATCTTTCTGGTTCTCCTCTAATGCTAACATAAACTGACATGGATCTTAAGAGGTACAGAAACACAAGGTAAAATAAAGTCCTTGCAGAACAAGGACTCAATCAGAAAAGCCTTGCTTTGGTCTTCTAGATTCAACACCTATTAAAGACAAGCATTCCCTCTTTGGCATAAAGGAAACTATTGCTACGTGTATGTGGAGCTCCTGCGATAAATTCAGAAGAGCTTTCATCCCAGATGAATACACAAGATGTTTCAACTTTACACCTACTATGTTTTATGAACTACTAAATGCATTTTGAATGTAAATTTTAATAAAAAATTAAGAAGTACACATAGCACAATTATCGTGACCTGTTAATCAAACACATGGTCTGATCCACATAATAACAGGTTTAAATATTTTAGACTGTGTACTTTTCAACCAATATACAGGGAGAATCTCTTCAAAGTTACCTGGATGCAAGTTTGAAAAAAATGGCACATCTGTACTTTTCACTTATCAGTTATCCAGAGATATGTTTAACACATTTTTGAAGGTTAATATAGAAATCCTCAATTTACTTCTTGCTTTAAGTATGTTTGTGTCAGCCAAGTATGAAGATGAGACAGTAATCTAAAACAACAGATCTGATAAAGTATAAACTAGATGACTAATGTTAATGCCACTTAAAAAATTTCAACCAAAAAAACTGGGATTATTATTCACATTTATGTCTCCATACGGCTTTCAGTGATGAAAAGGTATACTGGCAATACACACAAAATAAGATTTCCCTTAACTTTTTTTCGAAAGGAAATACAAACTAGAATCTCTCTCTGTCCCTCCTGGTCTTTCCAACTGCACCCATTCAAAATGAATAAAGCATACTTGCAGGACTTAAACACATTAAGTGTCACGTAATAAACAGTTTATCACTGTCATTCTAATCAATTCATTCATACAGTATTGCCCTGTAATTGTTCCACACTCCAGCTCACCAAAAGCTATTATCACTGTGTTGACACAAAGTCAGTCTTATCAGTTTATTGCATTTAGAAGTGCTTCAAGTTTATCCTAAAGAACAGAATATGCCTCAACAAACTGGACCGTATACTGTCCACTAAGGAACTATCTCCCGATTTCTCTAGTAAATTGTTTGGGAACTTTGACTAAACACTTATTTTACAGGCAAAGATCTCTTTCCCTCACCCTTTGTGAAAATACCTTTTACTACCTTAAGTGACAGTGGTAACTACCTATTTAGGAAAGACAAATTACACGTTTTAACATTTCATGTGTCCAAAATGCAAATCAGGGCCAGATGTGCTATTTGCAAGAACTAAATCACTGTATCAATCAATAACAAACCACAGAGGCATGCAGACATTTAGTGGATGTTTCACTGGAAGATGTTCACTAAGATGCACACATAGCAATTCAAAGCAGATTTACAGCAGTTTCCCTCAAGTTTCTTACAGACAGACAAGGTGGTACCCAAAATCTGTAAGCTAAACAAAGGTGCAGCATCCCTGGTTCCCCGGAATTCACCTGTGTAGTACTGTAAAGAAAGAGGAATACTACTCATACAACTGTGTATTTGTTTTAAATGCTTTTTTTTCAAGGACTGACATAACATCTGTGCGGAAAAGCCTGAGCAATCACAACCAGCTATCAGCCCTTCACACCATCACTGCTGCTATTTTCAGTGATCCACCCTGTTTTTGCTACACTGCTCTTGGCATCACTATGCTGCTGTGATTCAGTATTTATCTGTTAGATCTAGTTACATCACAACACTACCCATACTACCTAAATCTCATGTGGAACTCGGAGGCTAACACCTAATCCACCGTTTTTGAGCTCCCTCTTCAAAATTCGCCAGTCACAAAGCAAAAAGTCATCGGGGATGTGCAAACATCTGGACCCCTGTGAATCACCCGTTCTCTGAAAGGGTGTGCGGTCATGCATGAGCACTGCACCTTCTTTCTAATGGCAACTGGGTATGAATAAAACCGTGTGTGAACTGCAGTGGTTAGCATAAAACCACTTGTGAAAGGACTGTGCCAAAAATCGTCTTCAAAACGCCTTTAATAACAGAGTTTTGCTTCCACAGGAGCTCCTCCTCAGCATCAAGCTAAAGCAGTCGTTTACCTTCTATGATGGCAAACAAGGCCCTTTAAACTTAATATTTTTAAAAGTTGTGTTAAGAGCAAGGTGGTAATGCCTTGTGAAACAACACAACGGAGTGCTGAAACTTCTGCTGACAACAAAGCCACCTGCTATGTCCAAGAGTAGCATTTTCATATAATCCTGAAGAAAGATTAATTCCAGAATATTTTTAGCCCTAGCTCTGAAAGTAGACAGCAACTGAAAAGCAGACTGGCAGGGAGCAGGCAAGAGAATACATGCAGGAAAAATTCTTTGTTTATAATCAAAACACAGAGAACAATTATTCTCATAAAATCCATTGTCATGAAGAAAAAACTCCGAGCACACTGAGCAGTGTCACTACTAAGGCTTCCACAGCAATCTCAGCTTCCGAATCAGAAGCACACAGAAAACTAGGCAGGCGCTACATCTTTTTGCAACACAGAAACAACTACAGAAAATAAGTGAAAGACGATGAATAAATAAAAAAATAAAAGGATTTCAAAACTGAGCAGTCACAAAAATAGCGGGGGAGGGGGAAACGGAGTTCAGGTTTAATTCTTTATCACCATATGATTTGGGGGAGTCTCTGCGTTTTCTTGGTGACTTGAATTGTCAATTTCATGCAACAGCAGCAACCCAAAAGAGGCAGCTGGGGAACGCCAGCCACTGCCTCAACTCCCAGGTTTGATACAAGCCTCGAGCATCGGTTTAACAGCAGTTGCATAATAAGACTCAAAAGGCCAAGCACTCCTCCTGCCTTGTACATCTCCATTTCCACACGGGTGAGAGTGATGGATCCGGACGAAAACCGAGCGCTACCCGAGCGCCACTACCAAGCTGGTTATTATGCAGCAAGCAAGAGGCAAACCCAACACCTGGCGCACAAATATGCAGGCACCCAGTGAATAGGTGGATCTACAGAGCGCTATCTTCCCTCTCCTTTCCCCAATAGGCAATCCTCGATGGGTGTGCCAGGAATGGGATATCGGGCGGGGGGGGGGGGGAGGAGAAGAAAAGGGGGGGGAAGTGATTGCCGCTTGCTGCAGCCAGGCTGGGAGCGATGGCGAGGTGGTTAATCATGGTGGCTGGGGAAACACGGGGTCACTCCTGCCCGCTTGGCGCCTCCCGAGTGGGGAGGGCGGCGGGGGCTCCGGGCCCCGCATGGCTCAGGTGGGTGCGGGAGGAGCATCCCCACGGCCACGCACGGCTCCGGGCCCCGCATGGCTCAGGTGGGTGCGGGAGGAGCATCCCCACGGCCCGGGGGTGCGGGCCCCGCCGCCCCCCGCCCTGCCCTGCCCTGCCCTGCCGTGCCGTGCCCGCTCCCCGCCGCACTCACTTGCCGATCACCTCGCAGAGCTCGTACACGTCCTCGAACAGCACGTCGTCGTCGGCCATGGTCCGGGCGGGGGGGCTCAGCCCCAGCCCCAGCCCCAGCGGCCCCGGGGACGCCCGGCTGCCCCGCCGCTCCGCGCCCACCGCCACCACGGTAAATCCCGGCCGCTCCCGCCCGCACGGGGCTCCCGCGGCCGCGCCGGGACTCCCGGTCCTGCCGCTGCTCCTCCTCCTCCTCCTCCTCCTCCTCCTCCTCCTCCTCCTCCTCCCGCGGCCGCCGCTCCCCTCCCTGCCTCCCTCCCTGCTCGCCGCGGCTCAGCGGGGCGGCGCGGCGCCCATGGGGGGCAGCGGGGCGGGCGGGCGGGCAGTCGGTCTGTCTGCCTGTCGGTCGGTCGGTCGGTCTGTCGGTGTGTCCCTCGCCGGGAGGGCGCGGGGCGCGCGTTCCCGGCCGGGCGGGCGGTAACAGTGGGAGGGGGGAAGGGCGGGCTGTGCGGGGTGGGGGAGCCCGGGCGCGGGCGGCTGGTTCCGCTCCTGGGGCGCGGGGAGGAGGAGGAGGGCGGGGAGGCGGCGCGGCTGTCGCGACAGGCGGTCGCGATAGGCGCTGGCGGCACCGGGATACGGAGGGGGGGCGGGCGCGCTCCCGGCGGCGCCGCCGCCGTCACGCAAAGCCCGTCACGGGGGGGGGGGGAGGGGGGCGGCGCTCGGGGGCGCGCGCGCACGCGCGAGGGGTGCGTGTGTGGTGTTGGGGGGGGGCCGGGCCACGCCCCGCCCCCCCCGCGCGCTCGAGGGGGGTCCGCGGGGGAGCGGGAGCGCGCGCAGGCGCGGGGCGCGGTGACGTCATGGCGCGGTGAAGGGAGCGTGACGTCACGGCGCGGGGAAACGGGGGGGTCGGGGCTGGGCGGGGCGCGGTTATTGTCACCCCTCTTTATATCGTCACCCCTCTTTATATCGCTTCCCCCTTATATCCCCCCCTTTTATTGCTTCCCTCTTATATCGCTCCCCCTTTATATCGCTCTCCTCTTATATACCCCCTCTTATATTGCTCCTCTCTTATGTTGCCCCCTCTTATATCGCCCCCCTTTT
>JAWWTY010000001.1:111993851-112098331 GCA_035222235.1 Margarornis squamiger
CCTCCCTTATATCGCCCCCTCTTATATTGCCCCCTTTATATCACTCCCCTCTTATATCGCCGCCTTTATATCTCCTCCTCTTGTATGGCTCCCCCCTTATATCGCCCCCCTTATATCGCCCTTGCCGTGGGGCGCTCCGGCCGTGCCCCCGCGTGTGGCGATACAGAACCACCAGGCTGGCGGGGCTGTGTCTCTGTTTTATCTCCTCGCAGTGTGGTTTGGCCCCGCTTTGCAGTCGGGAGAACAGGTGGTTACCCCAAAAAGTGGGGCGTTCACCTTTGGGCAGTGCCTTCAATGAACCGGGACTGCTGTTCTGTAAGAGACGCTCAAAAGCAGCGCCTGAGACATCAGGTGGGGCTGGGGACACTGAAATACTTACCTGATACTCGTGTTCCCTCATTTTTGACGTGTTACACAGAGACTTGTGTGCCAAGGGGCGGTGGGAGTTGCACACGTGTGCTTTTCCCAAGTTTGGAATTCGATGGTTTGTGGGAGAAAGCAAAGCCCTGTTGGAGGAATTAGTCAGGAACTGTTCCAGTTTATGGAAGTATTTATTTCTGTCAAAGTGCTTTAGCACACAAGCACCTTCTCCAAGCTCTTTAACAAAGGTAAATTACACAGTTGTTCCCCACACAGAGAAAAAACCTGTCAAAGCAGAATTATCTGATGAAATGGTTTAAAGGTTGGCTTTAAAATGCAGAGCTGACAACACTTCACTGAGAACACCTTGTTCCTGTCTTCAGATGAATTTAAAAGAAAAAAACAATCAAGAAAAACAGTGAAAAAAGTTACATTTATTTTCTATACAGTGGTAGTGCACAGGTTAGAGATGTTCCTTGTGGGTCAGTGCTCTGTGACATACAGATCTTTAAAAAGTATTTAAACGCTATCTGCTAGTGTTTAAAACACACAAAAACCAGATGTTTTTAAATTGTCCTCTAAATTTCACACAACTAAACGTGTAGGCAACTGTTTTTGCCTTTTGCAGGGCCATGAAGTTGAGTTCCACACAGCAGGAAGTTCTAGGGTGAGCATTCACTTACGTTTTGAACTGAAACTGTATGAAGAGTCATCAGAAAAGGTTGATGAGAAAAAAACCAATACAGAAATGCACAAGGAAGAAAAGTGCATTTCAGGAATCCTTTCCTGAGCTGAGGGAAATGCTTTTGCTGCTCCAGTAGCATCACCTGACGGAGGTCTCACCTTCCTCTGGATACACAGTGCTGGGATTCCCACCAGGCCACATCACCCAGATGTGACAGGTTAAACTGGAAACAAGGAACACCAAGAATAATACATGGGGGGCTTTGGGCCAAAATACTGTAGTAGGGAAAACCCTTCAAGAACTTTGGAGGGCGTTTGGGTTCGTTTTGTGATAACACAGCACATAAACGTGGTTTTCTGCTAAAAGACAAAGCCTTGGGGAGTTAATTGTGGGTGTGGGAAGGCGTTTTGAATCTCTCTGAACTAGGATTTGTGTGTATATCTGGATCATAAAAACCAGCAAACGCAGCAAAGGTACCACTGCATCAGCAATTACTAGAACACTTGAGAAAGGTGCTGTAACTCAGTTCCAGGTTTAATGGGCTCAGGAAAAGGTGAGCATTGGGTAGCCAGCAGCCAGGACCCGGTACCATGACAATCCAGGCAAAACATTTGCAGGTATGTTTGTACTCAGGAATTTCAGACATAGGTTTGAAAGTAGTCATTCCCTTTCTGAGGGATGCATTCTTGATTTTCACCCATGTATCCCATATGTCTCCTTATAGATTCTGGGTTTGATTTAAAAGTTTAAGGTTTAATTCTGGGAATACACATATCTAACATCTTATTAAAAAGTATGTAACAGTAATGTTTGACATATGAGCAGGAGGAACTTTGCTCTTGAGACATGGAATGAATTACTGGCAGGGGTAATGGTCTGAAAACAGGTTGAAGCATCAGTCGTTTCGAAGCTGAGAGAGAGACTTCTTCATCAGCAAAGAGCAAGAAAAGAATTCTGATTATTCACATCAAGGAAATGCCCTACAGTCCCTGGTAGCCTTCCCCAAACCACTGCATGTGTTTGAGCTGCCAGTCTGCCAGATTCTGAACAGCCAGGTTAAGGTAGTGTATTTTTAGGTTAACCACTATTGTTTCATTCAAAAGTTTATTTTCAAGTCCTGAGGAGTAGCTGAGTGTGAGCTTAGGCTCTAAAAACCCAATTTCTTAACATTTTATGGGGTTTTCAAGTTTTGTTTGGCTGTGGTCTTCTTGGGGTATGTACATTTTGTCTGCATAGCGTTGGTGTTCAGAGGCTGGTTTGGAAAAGTAAGTTATCAGTTACATCAGAAGAGCCTTTACAGTGTTTTCTTTTAAAAATTTGATGTAAAAGTTACATGATGATGATGAACAAGAAATTTTAGTGGTTTGACATCATTCTACTATCCAAAAGATGTAGGAAGCACCAAATCCTGTGCCTCAGATTCCAAGTATAACAGGATCCCGGGTACTTTGATCTGTAACCTGGGTGTTGATTGACTTCCTCTTACAAAGTTTGAGAATGATATCCACTGAAGGTGGATATGAACTGCTAGTACTTTGTAAGAGAGAACATTGGAGGCCTACCAGATTTCTGACAAACTGCCATATTGTTTAGGTGTGCAAGTTCTGTGAACTGAAAATAGTTCATATTTTGGGTAATAGGAATGTATTTTGGTTGCAGTGAAAAGAGACAACCTTTTGATCATGACAGGCACTGACGTTGTCAATCCCTGTAAAAAGTGTCAGTCAAAAGAACCCTAAAAAGCCACCAGCTAACTCTGAATAAGTCTGGCTGGCTTCTTGCAAAAGTCTGTAATTAAATCGGCTTGGAAATCAACTGTGTGGCAGGGCAGGCTGCAGCTGCAGAGCTCAGGTGTAGCACACACATCCTGCCACACCATAATTAGGGAGGCCAGGTTTGCCACGAATGCGTGTCTTAACAGGTGACTGATGTTTGTCTCGGAAACTAAATCTCCTACTGCAGTTTTGTCCTTAGTGGAGTTGTTTTTAAGTTCCTTCATGATGTCAGTTCTCCATTGCTCAATAAGATGGGGGCTTTCATTGCTGCCTTTCCTCTCTGAAGACACCATCAGGTCTGTTTTCTGGGGCTGCTTATTTTCCGAGAGCAGTTGGAGCTTATCTCTGGGATCTGTACCTTACCCCCATCTCATTCTGTTGAAATTGACCGGCAGGTTCAAAAGTTCCTGGGAAAGCTACATGTGTATGTGAACATGGCGAAGCGTGAATGTCATTTCCTTGTGCAGCTGGGTAAGAGCTGCTTCTTTTGAATGAGGAATTCTTCTTTGCTGCCCTTCAGAGTGACCACATCCCCTTTGTCAGACCCTCAGCTCACACTGCCCCAGGCACCTGGCTGTGGGAGAGTGCCAGGGCAAGTAAGGTCTTGGTTAAGGAATGGTAAGGGAAAAATTCACGTTCCTCACCTGTGATTAGGCCATGGTCATAATTAAACATAAATTACAATAACTGCTGAAGATGGGTAGTAAACTAAGCTGAAGCTGAGCCTACCTGATATTGTCAAAGGAGCTCATGGTCACTCTTCAAAATCAATTTCCAAAGGTGAGACAGTCCCAGGCAGAAATAGATGATGACATCAGAAAAGAAGGGAAAACTTTAAAATTACACAAACCCTTAATTTAATTTCTTTAGCTATTCCTTGCCATTCTGGTGAGTTTTCCCTTCTTGTGTACCTGTGAAGAGTCTTGATTGGATTACTGGCGATGCTTATTTCTTTTCTCCCCATTTGCAGCTTTTCCTCATTGATGATGATGGATTAAATTACAAGAATTGTGGAGGAATCCATGATGCTTTTATTGATACTATCTTAAAAATATCTTAGAGGGGATAAAACCAGCTGATAAAACCAACTCGAACCAACAGAAATCTGCAACCATATGCTACAGTCGTGCACCTATATAGAGAAAAATAGTTAAAATCCACATTGTAAGGACAATATCAAAATGCTATGTACTACCACAAACAAAAAACCTAATCACCTTTATTTTTTCCTTTCATATATTTCTTTTTTTCTTGCATTTCTCACTCCTATCTTTTGTACAAAAGTATTAAGGTCTTTGGCCACTCTAATGTTTATAGAGTCCAGAAGGACCCCACAAAGCAGAATAAGTGCTCAGAGGAGCTTTGGTGTGGATAAATGGCAAGGAATGCTGCATCTGGAGGAAATCCTCATCAACACCATTGCTGCTTGATGCTGAACTTGGAACTGGCAGCTGCAGCTCTGGAAAGATCCCTCCGACTCACCCAGGCAGTTTTCTGAAACCACTGCTGCAGGGTGCAGTGATGGTCAAAAAAAGCCAATGCAATATTGGGCACGTCAGGACAGGCATGAAAAGAAGGCAGGAGCTGTCATTTTGCCTCCACATAAAGCTCCAGTGCACCCACAGCTGGAGGGCAGGAACATTTTGTGCCTCCCTATCTGCAGAAGGACAGCAGAGGAGTTTGCAAAGGAAAAGAGAGAGAAGGGCAGCAAAAGGAAACCAGGGATGAGCCATCTGCCTTGCCAGGAATGTGCAAAACGTCAGGACTTGCCAATTTGTAGAGGTAGGGTATGGTTGAGGTTTACAAGACCATGAAGGTGGTAGGTAAAGTGATGGCAGAATTGTTCACCATATCCTGCAATACTGAAACTAAGGGATGCTGAGTAAAACAAGTAGGGAGGTAGTTTAAGACAGATACATGAATGCATTTTTAAAAAAGCACACACACTGAGTAGTGAACTTTGAGGACTTGCTGCTACAGTAGGCTGTGGACACCAATAATATCAGCAGTTCAAAAAGGAATGAAATCATTTCAGGGATGGCACATCATTATAAGCAAATACAGGAAGGAATAGGCAGGAGTGTGCCATGGAGCATCCCTGGTACAACCATTGTTGGTGCTGGGGGAGTAGAAGGGGACTGGCTGCAGGTTTTGGCTAGGCTTTCCTGTACTTTCTAAACTGTCTTCTATTGCTCTGTTTTTGTTTTCAAAGGTGTAAATACAGTTTTCACAACAAATTATGCAGTCAGCTTCTCCGCATTCTGGGAAATCACAAGAGTCAGCATACCTGGAATGCAAATAATATCCTTACCCAGGAAGGCCACATTATTGATCTCAGTCTTCCCTGTTGGTTAAGGAGGCCTCAGCAAACCCATTAGGGCATTTCTTATATTCTCAGACTTTTAGTTTCATCCTGTGTTTAATTTTTCATTCCCAGCTTTGTCCTTTATTTTGTCCTCATTCTGCCACCAATTTATTTTCCAAACCCTATTTACAAGGTTTAAGATACCTAGTTTTTATTACTGCATTTCCCATCTCACTCTTCTGTTAATGTGCAATAATGCAGTCCAAAAGCTGACAAGGCTTACAGTTGAAGACTTCGAAAACACTGCTATGGCTTTACCACTTATCCTATAGCCTCAGGGTAAGCCAAGCTTACCACATTTTATAACTTTAGAAGAGAATACTAATTCTGTAAATAATTATTTGCTGAGTATTTCAACTTCCTCGTCATCCAGGTTTTTTGGCTTTTTTTTCCCCTTTCCTTTACTCTTGGTTTTCTCAGCCTATTCTTTTTTTCAGATGGGTTATGACTTCACAGAAGAGAGCAAACACCCTCTGCCTGACCACTTAGTTACTTCCCACTTCTTTCTCCCTCTTATGCTTTCCCTTTCTGAAGTGCTATGCTGACACTGCATGATTATTCACACCCAAACTTAAAAGCTTTTTTTATCCTTCAAGAGCAAAACCACCTGCAATGTAAGGAGTTAGTACTGACTTCTTGATTTGGACTGACCGAGTTACCATTGAGAAAGCTTCTTGTAAGTCTTTTGCCTGCAGGAGTTCAATCCATAGATGGTTTGCAACGGATCTTTGAAATTTGGCAGGACAAAAGTCATAGAGGGTAAAGATGTATGCCTTTCTGTGTCCCATGAAATTGTATTCTGGTTTGATGCAAGGAGAAACTGGGAGAAAAATACCCTTTTTTCCTGTGGCTTATGTTGGCAGCAGCACTCTGACATCCATCCAAGGGGACTGGCCATGGGTATTCACATCCCAGGCAGCATCCACAGCACTCACTGTTGGGCTGGGAGCCTGACACTCTGGCTTCAGTGAAAAAGCTGTTGTAGAATTCAAGTTTGAAGACTACAGAGAGTGATAAAGCAAACACTTTGAAATAGCTCTCTCTAAACCCAGTACCTTGTTTGTCTCTGATCTCTCCCTTTATGGGCTCAAAAGCACCCTTATTTTGAAGAAATTCAACACATGCTCCCTTGATGATCACCTGTGCACTGTGCATGGTCCAAATCTCAGCAGAGATTTCTATGAGTAGCTTGGGGCCTTTTCATTTGGAAGGAAAAAAACCCTTCCACAAAGACAAAATATTTTTTTCCTTGGGAAAAGGCATTTATGTGCTATGTGTTAGACTATTTTCATGATTGCTACCCTATTTGCTCTCACTGTCTGAAAGTCAAATGGAGAATATAACAGAAGGTGGGAAGAAGTGGGAGAAGGATCTTGATGTTAGGACAGGAGAGTGACACACAGGTGAACAAATTGTTATTTACATTGTCGTAAAGCGTGGTCCCTGGTGATGTTTTGCCCGGTGTTTATACATGAGGCCAATATGCTCAGCTTCACTTTTTGTCAGCCATCAGTGCTCATCTGGAGACAAGACTGCCCTCAATTTTCTCACAGCTCCAGGTGTACGGCAACATCAAACACATCTCTCTGCTCCTTCACCAATGTAAAATGTGTTATCTTAGCAGCGGAAAAAAACCAAGGATCATGGAAACATATAAACACTTTTTGAAAAGTTGCAAATACCTGTTCTAACACATATGTATTGTATTGATGATTACCCCTGATCAGAAGCTCTGGTGCTGGCAATGTCCTTAGCACAAGTAACACAAAAGAATCTGGCAGAACTAAATTCTGAAGATTATATTTTTACTATAAATTAAGGAGGACAAACCTTTTGAAATAATGAATTTTTTTTTTGTGAGGAAAATAGCCAGAAGTAACACTTTTTGTTGAATTCTGAATAACTTCCGGTTGAGTTGCAGTAGATCTGGGCTTGGGTGAATATACTGGCTTCTTTAGAAGAAACTTGAGGGAATTAGGGCCCTGATGATGAAGAAAGGAGGCTCTACATGAACATTTCTTGTCTTCCCTAGTCCATGGTTGTGTTGCCTGTCACTCAGACTCTGAAGTCCCTACTTACAGTGCAGCAGTTTTAGGTTAATCAAAGCCATCCCTGTTGCTGACAGTCCACCCAAACCTCTGTGCTGTAACCGGTGCAGGGACAGAGTAGGAATGCACGCTGGTGTCCTCACCCTACTGTCACCATTCAGATCCCTTAGACTTCTCTGCTGTTCGGGTTCTCTTTGAGGAAGATTTACCAGTACCATGGTCTCCAATATGTGCTCCACACCCCCAGGCTTTGGATGTGCCCTTGCTCAGTCATTACAGATTTGAATAAAGGGCATCTCTTATACAGGAGACTTGAGTTCAGTCAAAATAACTGATTGCTTCAAATGAGACCCAAACAGGATCAAGTGTTTTCTCCTTTCAGAAGAAAGGAAATACTGTCTAAAAATTTTCTAACTGCTAAGCACTTGTTTACAGTAATTGTCAGGTCAATGGGTAAATCCTACCATGAGTGGGAAAGCTGTGACTCAGTAGGAGGCCTGATGGTGATTGTGTTGTCCCTCCTTTGGTGTCTTTGTTTGGAAGTGTGAAGACAAATCACACAGCAGATGTGGCCCAGAGTAGTTGTTCCTGCACAGAGCACGTCAGCTCAAGAACCTGTGAAGAGCATGCACACCAGGAATGGAATATGTACAAGAGCAGGCACTGGTATTGCCTCTGCTACAGCCAGTGCCCAGCTGATTGGCTAAACCAAGATTTTGACAGGCGATTGTTAATTCTGTTTTCTCATCTTGTGACTTTCTAATACAGAATCACATACAAATCATCTCATTAACTTTAGGCCTTAGTGGTGCAGAGGTCTAGTTTGAGATAGTTGTCTGGGCTTCCAGTCAACAGGTACAGGCATTTTTGAGGCATAATCCCTCTGTGTATGCTGGGGAGGCAGGAAGTGTCTCCAGCAAAAGCTTCCCGTATAAGAAATAGGGATATTTTGCCTTTGATGCTTCAAAGGGGGACGCTTTATACTGTTCTGTTAATCTAGTAATAGATGCCATAAAAGAAAAGGAGAATATTACTAGCTTTTTGAAAGGTAATGAGAAAGGTATTTTTTTTTTCCCAGTCTGGCTTTCACCTTACACAGAAATGAAAAAGATGTCTCCTCAATATTTCTGGGTTGTGCTGCGACCAGCAGGCACCATGGATTTTGATAGGGATCTGCCTGACTCCAAGTGTGAGCTCTTCACAAGAGCAGTGCAGTTTGTAGCTTGTATTTAACAACTGGTTCAAGCCAGAGCCTCTTAAAGACAAGATTCGCAGCAACTTCCCTCTGCATCCTGAAATTAAACATTAACATAATAAGGAAGTTCAGTTACTAACTTAATCTAACTTAATGAACAAGCACGTGTTCAATTAGTCTCTGAGGTAGTCTGCACTGATTTGTGGAATTGGAAATATCTCCCAGAGTATCAATACTCTTGCTGTCAGATTGGCAGCAAGTCTGTTAGTTCCGGTTGTGCTGTGTCCTGAAACTATTTTGTCTCAGCCTGCGGTGGCTGCTGGCTGTCAGAATTTCTCAGGTAAAATGGCTATGTTGGTACGCCTCCTTTGGAGAAAGTGTCACGTACTCCTCTGCACTTGTCCACCCGGTGTGTCAAGATTGTCTCTGACCACAGGGTATTCCTTATGACATTATTGCTGTCTGCAGTCATTGCTTTTCATTACAGGTATTCCCACAGTTATTTCTTACAGAATGGTGACAGCTCCCAGTACCCCAGATTATGTTTCCTTTTTATCTTCCCTCCACCCCATCTTTTTTCCCATATATTTGCTGGTTGCCATGGCTTTGACATGAGTTTCTAGTAAGCGCTCAGGAGCAGGCACTCTTGTTTTCAATTTTCTGTTGAATAAAATGTAAGCAAGTAACAAGTCGTATTAAATGGTTACCACTCCATTATTTAACAGTATTAAGTACAGATCAGAATTGGCATCTGTTCCTGTATATTCTTTAACACATTTTCTGTTAGCCTTCAGAGGCTGGAAATGATGGAGGTGATGGTTATATGACTAAACTTATATTTCAGAGCAGAATGGTTAACCATGACCCTGATAAATGTCAGATGTTACTATATCAGGTATACCAGGCCTAGCATAGCGACTCAGATTTGGGATGCCATCTTTGTAAGCCGTTATGTTTTCTAGCAACTCTATCCCAGGAAAATGAGAATACTCTCAATACACATCTAGGAATAAGGGACTTCTGACTAGATTTTCCTTTTCAGCCAGGACATACACGTTTGTCTCTCCTTTGCATTGGGAACATGTACTTGCTGTGTCATGTGACAAGTCTCACCACTTCCTCAATGGATTCTTTTGTTTAGGACAAGAACAGATCTCTACAACTTTTTCTTGGAGTTTTCAATCTCTAAATAAGTTTGCTTTGCCTATTTTATAATTTTCCAATAAAATGACCTCTAGTCTCTCTAAGTATCCATCTGACACTAGGAGCATCCCCCAATTCTATCTTGATAAATATTATCATTAAAGACAGTATAATGCGCTGGGCACAGTATGTAAATAGTTTTAATTACATTTTGTAAAATACTTGTTTGTAAGAGCAGGTTTGGCAATCAAAGTCTGTATTCTGTTTTTGCTGTTGTTTTTTTTTCTGTTTGAATCTGACTCTGGACCTTGAACGACAGCCCAGTTGTTAAATGAGTAAGTGTGCCTCCAGCCACCAAAACTTTCCTAGGTTTGTGTTTAACTTGCAAATCATGTTTCTGTACCTGAATATCCATCTTTAAACTACTGTTTCTTAGGTCTCTGCCACTGACAGTCACTTTCAGCTAAAACTGAACTCTGGGGACTGAGAGCATGAACCTTTTTAATTGTGGTGCTGGCAACCATTCTTTCCTTCTGCCTTTGAGACTGGCATTTTGTCAACACTCGTGACACTCATGCCCCTGCTTTGCAGCCCTGAGAGAATCATAGAATCATAGAAGGAAGGGACCTTCAAGATCATCCAATTCCAACCCCCTGCCATTGGCAGGGACACCTTCCACTAGACTAGGTTGCTCAGAGCCCCATCCAACCTGGCCTTTCACACCTCCAGGGATGGGACAGCCACAACTTCTCTGGGCAGCCTGTGCCAGTGACTCACCCCCCTTCACAGTTAAGAGGCCTCGTGTCACTGCCCTTCTAGGAGTGGGTGGCAGAAAACTTTATATTCACAGGCCTCTCACTTCTTCAGTTTCTCAAGAGCTTTGTGGCCCTCGTTTCTTGAGGGCTTTGCTGTGTCCTCTGCTCTGCAGAGCATCAGGCTTAGAAAGCTGGTTCTGGCAGCTCTGTCAGGCACAAATTTGCCTACAACATTTGTCTCTCCAAGGAATCTTTAAACCCTTTCTTGTCTGTCAGGCTAGGTATACTAATGATAACATCAACCTCCCTCGTGTGATCATTTCCTAAACCATTCCGGAAAATGAGCTGGATTAATGAAGACTTATTATTTAAATTGCTAAAGCTACCCAGCTCATTTTGACTGAACACAGGAGTTTCTGCCACGACTGCTACAACAAGAATGGATGTCTATTGGTCCCTGAGCATCCAGCACATCCCAGTTGTAAGATTATATGCCTTAGTTTAAACCTCATAAACTAAAGCAGCTATGACTAAACTTCTGAGAGCGTGCTCATACGCTCAGCTAGTTGTGTATGACAGCACAAAGCTTGCATGGGTTAATTTGCTCCACTGAAAGCTCACTGATTTAAGTTTGGCTCAGATATCTGTGCTGTCCACTGCAGCCTTCAGTGAAGTTATGCCCTTAGTTCATTTTATTTTTGGTCCCGAACTTTGTTCTATAAGCCTACAGAGCCAAGATGTTTGAGTGATTCATTCCCTGACTGATACCTTGCTGACCACTGTGGCTTAACCTGGCTCTCTGCACCAGCTCCTGGCTTTTTCCAGAACTTTGGAAAGCTGTGGTTCCCTGCCCTGGCCGGCCTTACAGCTCATACTGTTCTCTCACAGAAGCTGTGTCTCAAAATGTTCGGGTCTTGTACTTTGAACTCCATGAATGGCACTTAAAACTATCACTCATTTCTGAAACATAATCCCCTAGTGCTGGAAATGTTTACAGAATTAATTTGCTGTGGGTAGGCAGAAAATGCTGGCAATTTTATCATAATTAAAAAAATTTTCATTTCAGCACTCAAGAGTTTCCATCTTCAGTGTGAAAATGTCACAGGTCTCAACAGCCCTGTTTCCCTCAGCAGACCTCTGTGCTGTTACTCAGCATATCCTGCTTTTACAAGAGTTACATTTGAAATAAAAAGTTAAGATTTTCAAATGAACTTCTGGTTTTTGTTTTTTTTTTGTAAGTTGAACCTCTCTCTTCAAATAAGAGGAGGCTGGTAACATCATTTGCTCTGTTTCTTAGATACTACATTATGCATTTGCCTGATTTTGTTTCAGCTTTTCCTCTTTATTCTTTGATTTTCCACATTACACAAATGACACAGTAGCCCTAAATATAGCAGAAGATTGCTCATGAGACTCTCTTAAATTAATCTTATTAAAATAATTGATTAAACTTGGTTCTTGAGTAAAAATTAAATCATCTTTTTTTCCTCTTTGTTTGACTCAAGGTCAATTTTAAGCACCTTTGTAATTCCTCAACAGATAGGCAAAATGTTCTGGAAAACATTTTGAGGAGAAATAACATAGAAAGAGCTTGTTCCCACACAGTCTTTAAGCCCTGGGGTTCAATCCTGAAGCTGAATGAAAGATCACATCTGTAGTCTGCTTCTTAAACGTGGGATCTCTCATATATAGGGTTAACTGCATGTTTAAGTATTTGAAAACTTTGGTTTGTCTGTTTACCTGAATCAGCCCTCTGTATGGTGATAATCAAATTCAAGTACACTCTGAAAGCCTGCCTGGCTCATTTTCAGCCACTACAATAAAAAGACCTTTCTTCAAGGGGAAGGTAATGCAGGGGAAATCCTGACGGAGGAATCCCCCACCAAATTCAGCACATAGCCTGCCCTGGATGGTTATTCCTTTGCTGCTGCTTCTTGCTGCAGAACTCCAAGCCTGTAGAGCAGCTCTTTGGGTCATGTAGACTGAACATAAACATGAAGAAATCATTACTCATGAACACAATTCTGTGTGTTTTTTTCCTGCTGTCTTCTTAATACACTTGTGAGAGAGATGCTCAGTGAAAAGTTTTCTTTGCAGTATGACAGGCTGTTGCCAGGAACTCAGCATGAGCGATCAAACAATTTCACTATTCTGTTTTTAACTCAGCATACCGAGGCAAGGAAGAACAGTGTCCTACACAAATACAGTACAGAATCAGAATAACATTTTCTGGTTCAAGTATCAGCATGTGGAAAAGAAAAGAAAAACTTTGCTCTGAAGTCAGCCATTTGGATGGTGTTTTGGCAGAGAGAAAGTCAAAAGTTCTGCTGAAATAAGGAAAGAAATACATGGAGTATGGAGATCAAAGCGAGTCTACACTGTAGGATAACCAGCTGTCATTGGCTGGTCTCTCTGCGGTGTATTTATTTAAATACATATGCATTCAAATAGTAATTGCTCTGCATTTTTAAAGCGCTCTCTCTTCCATTTGCATATTGGTCTTGCATCATTTTGAATGGAACTAAATTGCTTCACTAATTTTGACTAATATTTTAAACGAAGCTGCCAAAAAGTTACCACCATAATTTACCTAATAGAATTACTGCTATGAACTTTCCTACAAGCTACTGAGTAAATAAATTAAAAATTCAAGTGGTGTAATTTATCTCTGACTTTCTGCAGTTGGAATATTGTGCAATACTTCATGAAGTTGAAAACCAATACAGTGTTAAAATGACGATAATGGAACAAATTATTCAGATTCTTTAATTACAGTATGTGTGTTAAGACCTTGAAACTAATATCTGCAGCTCATACCAGTGCTTTAATACTAAGACTATCAACTTCTGGCCTTGAGAAAGAAGATACACTTCTGACAAAGAAATGTTTATATCCATGGCTACAAGGACCATTTACAGGACAGGTTAGGACAGGAAACAGTGGGTACTATTGAAACAGAAAGCAGAAAAATGAGCAGTGTAAAACATTTGTTCAGCAAGAAGATTTGGTTTGTCATGACAATTTCCCCCCCAGCCCAGCTTTAGAATGGTTAAACTTGAACCCAAACATTTGGCAACCATTCCCTGCTTGAAAATATTTATAGAAGACTAATACTTAACAGGTGGTAAAATTTTCCTACCAGGGATCTCCGAGTATTTTACAAAATGTTAATAATCAGGCTTTGTAAAAAATTAATATGTAGCTTTTCCTGATGTTTCTGCTCCTGCAGGCAGGCAGATCCAAGCGTCTGGCCTTGCAGAGCTTCCCCTTGGTGCTCCCTGTCCCACCCAGAAAGGAAATCCTTGGATAGCTGGCAGAGTATTCAGAGATGTACGGAGGAGCAAGGCACCCTGCTTGCTCTGCTTCTAATGCTCCTGTGGAAGTGTCCTACAAGCCCCTGGAAATCAGCTCTAAGACAAACACAGACACTTGGCAAATCTATTCCTGTGATGTTATTTAACACCACCAGTACTGGAGAAAGGAGGGAGGTGTGGAAAGGTTAGAAAAGTTACTTAAGGTTGCACTGCCAGTAGCTGGCAAAGCCGGAGCAAGGATCCAGTGTTGACTCTGAGCCTTGTGCCTGCATCACTGGGCTGCCTTTTATTCCAGGGAGCTACAGTGCAAATGGGAAATGAGACACTGCAAAGGTATTAGACGGCTGAACAGATTGTCAGTGCTCTGGACAATCTTGTGATTACAGCCCTTGAGAGCTTTGCTTAACTGCTGGGTAATTGGGATTAAACAATTATGAATAGGTACGAGACATCTAAGAGGATGTAATGTGGTAGGAACAAACGTTTTTCCATCAAGGAAAGTGCAAGATTTTCTACAGAAGTGAATTAAAAAATTTTTTTTTCTAAGAATTTTTTTGTAGGATCCTGTGAAAAAAGCTAATTATTGTGGAGGAAAAGAGAATTGTTATAGAAACATGGGGAGACAGATAGAGAAATGTCAAAAGAAGTGGTGGAATGGCCCGAGGCTGAGCACCAGTACTTGGTGATTAATGTAATTTGCAATCTGTAAAAGAATGATCAGTGAGGTGGCAACGTTTGCAATATGACAAAATTGTCTGGGATAATTAAAACAAGAGAAGACCACAGAGCACTACTGAGATAGCTAAGCTAGGTCACTGAGCATCAGATGAAAATTAATGTGGGTATTGCATTTTGGAAGAATTACCTGAACTGCTTATACAGATGTCAGAGGTCAGAGTTGATGGCAACCAGTAAAACAAGAAAGTTTTGAGTGAAAACTTCAGTGCAAACCTAGGAGCGGCGTGGCGGAAGGTATGGATGTATATGCTGAACAAATTTGTGGTATGTTTATTTGGAACATTTCAGTTCTGGTTATCATGAAAAGAATGAACAGCAGAAAAGAAAATTTAGAAGCAACTGGGAATAACAACATGGAAAAAATTCCATATAAATCTGAAATCAGGATTATCTAGATAAGAAGTAAATAGGTAGCTGTAGAAGTGCCCATTATAAACAAGTTAAGGAAGGATATTTCATGTTCTTATTATTTTTACTTATGATACAAGAGAAAGAAGTTCCATCAATCCAAACACCAAACAAAAAAGATAAAACTTATCATATTTAACTGAAGACAGAATGGATAATGGGTTGCAATGGATGCAATGCTAGACTATAATCCTGAGGCCTGGAGTAGAACCAGATGGAGAAATTAAAAATATATTTATGTCCTTAATTAGAACATACTACATGATTCATAGGACTGAAGAGAAAGGATAGTAAAAATTACCATAATTCAGTGACTTAAAAACAAACATTAAAATAAGGAAATGGAATGGTTTTTCTCTTTGCATAAAAAAGTGGGACTTGTTTTCGTCATCTGAAGCATCTGGGATTGTCAACAGCTGCTGACATGGTCCTAGATGAGGTGGTGTCATCCAGTCTACCCATTTGGAAGTCAAAAGTGCTCATTAGAGGAGTCAATAATGAACAGTAGAAAAACCCAGCAGATTGTGCTGCTTTCATATTTTAGACAATGAGATGCTTCATTTTGTTTAATCAGGAAACTTATTTTCACAGGGGGTATATAAAATTGAACATAATAATTAATTTAGGCAGTATGTTTATCCTTAGGTTCAGGTATTTTGGTTTTTAAGGAATGCTTCTATAGTTATTTTCATTCTTAGTCAGCAGGAGACAGTCAGTGCATAGGCACAGAGCAGTTCCTTTATCAGCATTGAAGAGCACATGACCTATATATCCCTGCCATCTGCCCATCTTTTACGCCAAGGTAAATCTGCCTCAGTAAAGTACTTCGTATAAGAAAGGAAATACAGTTATGGCTGTTTTATTAGTAACCAGAAATCATCAACTGATAAACATCAGAACAAGGATCAGAGCAAAGTGATTTTGCTGTTGCACCACGACCATGGCTGTAGCTATGTGAACAAACCAGAGGTCAGAAATATTTCCATTTAAAATAAACAATCATTTGCAAAATGACCGGTTATCCCACAGAACCCCAGAGACTCCTGTCTCCTGTTCCTGTCTGCTTTAATGGCTGGGTTTTCCACCCTGCAGAACAAAAAACCAGAAGGTGCTCCAGGTGTGTCTGATCTCATGGTCTTGTCCTTTTGTACTCTGAGTTTATGTCTTTTCCATTTCCCTAATAGTGTAGATGTCCACAAACTAAGGAGTCTCATGAGCTGTGTCTTGTCAATTGATCTTAAATTTTGATGGGCTCAATGCAATGTGATATAAAGGCCATAAATCTCCTGGAAGACAGCTTTCACTTTCTGATGTAATTGGAGTGGAGGCAAAAATTAAACAGTACATATGTGAGAGGATGGAATTACGTGGTTTGGTTTGAAAACACTTTTTAGCATATATTCCCTTCAGAAAGAGATTCCATGCCATGGCTGCTGGGCAGGCAGAATACACAACTGGGGGGACCTGTGTGGTGACCTGAGTCCTCTTGGTCATGTAAAACTCAGCAGTACCTCAGGCTGGTGGCAGAAGTGACTGCCTGTCTTCAAGCTGTGAACCCCCATTCACCCGGGACTGCCTCTAGGTCAGTGTAACTGGGTGTAAATAACCACGAGTTTCCTAAACTGGATGTTATAGAAACCTTCCTCCCCTCCCCATTATTTAAATACTTCATTAAAAGTAGTCACCTTGCCCCTGAGAAAGGGTTATGTTTCAGCAGAACATTGTCACACACAGACCCAACATAGAGCAAAGTTTGTAGAGACCTTGCTGTGCACTGAAGAGTTTATATTGTTCTTATAATGAGGAATTGTGTTGAGTTTTGTTTTTAAGACATAAAGCCACTAGCACTAAAAGACTTGCATTTCAGTAGCTTGCTGTATGTCTTCAGTCCATATCTATATCCCTTTTTCTTTTTTCTTTCTTTCTCCTGAATGTTCCTGCCTTCTGCTTTATTACCCAGTCAGTAGATGCTTGTGCTGAGGATGCACCAGTGTTGCATCTTCCCAGGCAGGAGTGCTCAGGTAACAGCTGCACCACGGCAGCTGAACTGAGACCTTTTGCCCTCCTGCCAGAGCTGATCCTGCTCCAAAGACAGTGGAATTTGCTCAGACTCCACTAGGGTGAAGAAAGGAAGAGATATTATGCAGAGGAGAAGACACGGGCATGTTTCTGCTCCTCCATTTGGTGCTCTGTAGTATGAAGCACACTGCGTAAGTGCAGTCTATCCCTTCCAAAAGTCCAGTTAGCTATTTCCACAGCATCCCTGCAGCCACAAGCGTCATTCCAGACCTCCTCAGGCATTAAAGCTTATTTAGAAACATCTTCATCCTCTACATATGTTACAACTCTTGCTCTAGAGACCTGAAGTTGACTAGGTCATAAGTTGGTGAAAATCCTTATTATAGGATGTTCACAGCTGAACTCCTTAAATATGAAGGGATTCTACTCTGAGAGCATGGTCTTTTGTTATGTAAACAAGGCTTATAGTTTTACGGAGCCTTTTCTTAGGTCTGTGTTTTAAAGCCAAAGCTTACAGTTCTTCAGAGTTAATTTCTGGTTTTTAGTACTCCTAAGCTTTCTTTGTCCTCTCTTTGGTCCAAAAATGTATGGCTTTATTCTTTACTTGTACCTATAAATAAAAAGGCTTTTCTCTTAATCTTGGAGTCTATGACACTCTGTCCATATCAGTCCTGATCAAAGTACACCTTCAGACTTTAAAACCTTTTCTAGAGAGTATTCCTCTATTCTTTTGTGTGCCTCATTCTGATTTTTAACTAATTTCCTACATTCTTCTTGTGCTTCCTTAAAATTTCTTCTCTCTCTGTTCAGCTTATTTTACAGTCTGCAGGAACCTCACTCGACCAGAGTGTCTGTCTTGTCACACTTCACTCCCACTGCTGGGGCCTCCTCTTTAATGGACAGTTCAGGTTTCCAGAATTTCCTAAGTTCCCTTTGAGCCATCCTTTCTGAGAAATACCACCCCTTTTAATTCAGCCATTACCACCTACCAATAGTAGGGCTTTGGGGATTCTTTTTCAAGCTGTACCTTTGTTGCATTAAAGTCTGCAGGTTTTAATAGCCGAGCCATTAAAAAGTCAGAGAGTGAAAGCTGTTAAGAATAATATACAGAATCTTAACTCAGCTATTAAAGGAGAGTGGTTTCTAAACATAAGAAGTATTGTCAGTGAGACACTGCCTGGGGCCCTGGAAACACTCCAGCCTCCAGTGTAGGAGTGTTTTCAGGGTGGCAGCAGGGTGTGTACAATTACATCTCTACCTGCAGTTCAGCTTAGATGGTTGCTGTGGCTCAGTGCAGCTGGCTGGCAGTGCCAAAGCCAAATGCCACGAGCAAGAGGTCACAGCCCACGGTGATTAGACAGTCACCTGATGTGTGGTTGTACAAAAGACCTTTCAGCCTCTTCAGGGTGCAGGTGCTGTGCAGTGGCCCCTTACCTCTCCCTTTACCTGCCCTCTCCTCTCCCGGAAGAGTTTCTAAGAGAGTGCCACAAAGTCTTTTTTATGACTGGGTGATAAGAAGATGTCTCACCTGCTCTGATTAGATCTGGTTCAGCAAGGCTGAAGCTGCTGCTTTAACCATCGTCTGGCAGACTGGGGGAGGATCTGCCATTTGTCTGTCTGGGATGACTTCAGACAATCCTCTCCCAGAAATCCAGCTGGTTTGGTAAGGATTTGTAAGACTCAGGTCCCCAGTCCACTGTTTCTGGGTGGGTTAGCAATCATTCAGCCTGGCTCTTGTGATCCAAACTGACTTGCTTGTGCATTCCAGAAACCCCTGCCCAGTCATGCTGTTAGGACTCTGGAGCTCCAAACTGGGACAAGCCTGTGAAACTGGGGACTGAGGGCTCCAGACAGCCTGCCTGTCATTTTTGTGTCAGATCTGTTGCCTTGTGAGACACCAGCTTAGCAAAGGTATCCTGCAAGTTAAGATTGTGTTTCTCCATAGCTTGTGAATGACCAGCAGCAGGAGTTCTGAAATGGGACACAGTTAATGAGTTTCACTGAGATTTTGGAGTCTAATGATTGATAAAGACACCCCAGTTTAGGCTCCCAGAAGTGTACACAGTACTTGCAAAAGCAAGTAGTAGTAAAGACTAACATTTGCCTATGAAGATTTGGTGACTCAATCTATAAATGAAGCAGACAAATTTAACTGAGAATTGCCATTTCTAAAATAATTTCCTTCCATAACTGTATTACAGGTTACTTTATTGGGAGATGCTGTTTACACAGAGATAAAAGTGTGTAATTTCAAATTTCATATCAGGCTATTTAATTTCATAAGGAGCAAAGAAAAAAATTGAAATATACATAGAATAAGTTGTTTGTATCAATGTGTAATGGCAAAATGCTGAAACCAATAAAGTCCCCTAAATAAACCGCCATGTAAGGAACCCTGTGCTTAAAAGTCAATTGCTTTTTGATTAGGCTGGAAAAAAGTTTGTTTTTTCCTCCAGCCCAAATACTGTCAGAAAGATATTCATGTATGTATGCTGTCTGGCTGTTTGGGAGGAAGATTGCTACAAGCCTTGCTTATCTGGGTATTTGTGATGTATGTGTTACGACATTACCTCAAAATATATTGCTGGCAGTAATGGAAGTTTGTAGAAAGTGTGGAAGTTCCTCTTTATGTTGTTTAAATTTTTTTGATTTATCCACTCTGCTTGGGGATTCTTTTGTCTAGAAGCCTTGGTGGTGTTTTATGTGTGTGCTATCACTGAAGGTATGATGATGAGTATTGCTAATGGACAGAGTAAGGGAAGTGCCAGTAATATTTACAGTATATTTACAATATTGGACAACTTGCAGGTTATCTATTCACTACTGACCTATGTAATATCCAAGTGTTAAATCAGAAGAGGGCAGTAAAGGAAAATTACATGGGAGATGAAACAATGGGGAAAATATTATTCCCTAAGGAAAAATAGCAGAGTGAGTTAAAAACCCAAAGCCATATGCCTGATTTCATCCAGTCTAGGAGTGTTTACTCTTCCCAAGACTTGAAATAAAAACAGAATGCTTTAACCTCACAAATTCTCATCCCAGGAATAAGAAGTGGGTTGTCAGCAAATAGCAGCTGATAACTACACAGAGACAGAGGTGCAGAGGGAGAAAAATGCATCCAGTATAACAACTTGTTAATTCAGAGGTGTGTAGAATTGGGTCTCCTGGAACTCAGGGTGGTAAAGATCAAGCCAGGCCAAAGAGTTGTACATCTATGGACATCAGTCACTGTGTGACTGAGTGCACTTTCCTGAATATCTTGTGCCTTCCAGGAAAATGAATGAACAATTTCATAGTATCTGTTTGAGATGACATGGTTAACTTGGTCGGGTACTGTATTGGGTTTGTGTGGCCAGGTTTTGGTGGTGTGGGTGCTACAGGGGTCCTTCTGTGAGAAGCTGCTGGAAGCTTCCCCCATGTCCAGCAGATCCAAAGCCAGATGGCTCCAGGATGGACCCACCACTGGCCAAAACTGAGACGACCATGAATGATAGTAATGCCTCTGGGATGACATAGTTAAGAAGGAAAACAAAGAAAGTTGTTGCACAGATGTCACTGGGGCCAGAGAAGGGCAGAGTGAGAAGATGTGAGAGGAACAGCTTTGCAGACACCAAGGTCAGTGGAGAAGGGGAGGAGATGCTCCAGGCGCTGGAGCTGAGAATCCTCTGCAGCCCATTGTGAAGACCATGGTGAGGCAGCTGTGCCCCTGCAGCCTGTGGGGAGGTCCATGGGAGTGCAGGGATCCATCTGCAGCCAGTGGAGGAGATCCAGGGCAGAGCAAGTGGATGCCTGAAAGAGGGCTGTGACCTGCTGGGAAACGTGCTGGAGCAGGGTCCTGGCAGGGACCCACACATCCCCGGAGAGAGGAGCCCACACTGGACCAGGTTTCCTGGTAGGACTTGTGGCCCTGTAGAGGACCCATGCCGGAGTAGGCTGTGGCTGGAGGATTGTACCTGTGGGAGGGACCCTGGAGATGTTTGTGGAAGACTGTTGTCCACGGGAGGGACCCCCACACTGGAACAGGAGACTCTTCTCCCTGAGCAGTGACAGGATCATGATGTGATGAACTGACCATAATCTCCACTCCCTGTGCTGTTGAGGGGGGAGGAGGTAGAGCTGGAAAGGAGGGAGGAGTTGGGGGTGAAGGTGTTTTAACAGGTTGGTTTTACTTCTCATTATTGTGCTCTGATTTTGTTGCTAAAAAAATTCAGTTAATATCCCCAAGCTGAGTCTGTTTTGCCTGTGATGGCATTTTGTGAGTGATCTGTTCAGATCCTTATTTCAAACCACGAACTTTTCACTATATTTTATTTCCTCTGTCCAGTTGCAGAAGGGAGTGATAAAGTGGCTTTGGTCTTGCCTGGCATCCAGCCAGGGTCAACCCACCACAGACTTTTTGGTGCTGAAATCTGGGATCATAAGGAATTTAAGATAAAGATAGTGATTGGGAGAGGTAATGGGCAAAACATGAACTGAACAACGTTACAGAGTGGAATGACTATGGGGAATTTTTTGTTGTAATTGTGGTGAAGGGACAAGGGGTGGATGCTGTTTGAATTGTCCACTTTCATTTGGTGTTGTGATAATGTTGTTTTGATTCCTTGTGTGAAGAAGAATTTTTCTGTTGTTTTGTTTTTTTTTTTTTGTTTTTGTTTTGTTAATGTAAGGGAAGCTTGTGTGATGGATTTGGATTTTAATGATAATTATGTCATTCGTAGAGGCTAGGGGTGGAAGGACTGCAGGGGGACACAAGGATCAACCCACCACAGGTACCCAGACCTCTTCTGGTACAGTGATTTGATCACCTGGTTTCACCTGGATGGGGATGCCATACCTATCACCTACCAGTCCAAAGAGACAAAACAGGCATTGTTTCCCTAGGATACATACCCACATGAAACTACATCCTGTGAAAAATGATGTGCTTAAAGCACTGTGAATATTTCAATAGCAACTGATTCAAATTCTGAACCAGTTGGTAATTTCTTTTGAAAAATTAAATTGCAATCTAGACAAGAGTCTTATTTCCTAGGTTACAAATCATATTAAGGGATAATTTTTACCAAACTAAAATGATAATCTTGATTATTATTATTATTATTAAAATGGCACTGCTGCATCATAAGCCCTCATATATGCAGTGCTGTTTGGTTTATAAAACTTCCATGTAGTTCCCTGTATTCCAACTAGGAGTCATTTGAAACAGAAAGATTTTAACAGGAGCACTTCTGTAATTGAAGTTCCACTATTTACCTCTGGAGTGTGTAACAAATGGTAGGTTGGTTGTTCTTGTTGAGGTGTTTTTTTTTCTATTACTGTACATTTTTTCAGCAGCCTGGTGTTGTTCTGACCTTGGTGCATCAGCACTTACCCAGGTGTCCTCCTGCCAGGACACGATAGAGGTTTGTTGGTCTTCCAGAGAGGGGGAATTTCTCTGATGAGCCTTAGACAGGACTTGAGCTTGAGGACTCAGGTTTGTGGATCCCAGCTTTCTCCTGAAAAGGAAAAAAAAGCCAAATAATCTTTTTTAAAGAAATGGAGGCTTTTTTCTGGTAACATCTCATTCACATCCTGGCTGCCCTGGCTATTTGGCTCCTTAGCTTAATCTCTGGTCCTTACCACCAGGGGATCAAGTTCACTCCTATCTCTGAGTTTGTAAACCTATGTCAGACTGTTACATGCCATGTCTTAGCTTGGGAAGAAACAAAACCTTTTCCAGAATAGCTCCCCTCCCCATGGCACATGAATCCCTCTGAAAATGCAGCCAGTTATTGCTTGTTGCTTTCATCATGCAAGTGTTAGAAAATGGAGCTAAATATTTCAGGCCAGCTATTGACCTCACTTAACAGGTGTGCAGGGTGAGGGAAAGAGCAAGGTTCAGCCTGACCCTGCACACTCTCACTGCCATCTAACCAAGGACACCAATACCACCGTATTTTCCCCTAAAATGGGTGGTAGCTTTGGGCCTGGAGCATACAGGAGCTTTTAAAGACATGGCTCTTGCTATCCCTGAATTTTCTATGTAGTGAGCATCACTGGAGCATCGCTAGAAGCATCCTGGCAGTTGGCAATTTTAGGTACTCTAATTGCCTTTAGGAGTTACAGATTAATTTGCCTCCTTATTCTTACACCTCATTATTAAATCACACACTCCAATGAGAAGCTCCAGTACGTCTCTCTAGGTTTAAAAAAGAATAGTCCAGTTTAATGTCTAGGGAACAAACATTTCACTATTTTTTTTTGCTGCCTAAGCAATTATTTATGCTGTATGAAGTGAAATTTATATGCTGCTCCTGAGAACAGTTGCCCGTATTCACTTATTGGTGCTGTAAGGGGCAAGCAGTGATGAACCTGACTATAAAAGACCCATCAAAAATGTTTTTATTAACACAAGATCATCCCAGACTTCTGATGGAAATTTCAGTTTTCTTCTCTGGAAAGAATTTCTACCACATATCATTAAATTGAATCTACTTGAGCTTGTGTTGTGCGGTGCTGAATGTTTAAGCTAAATATTGAGTGTAATCCATTTTATTTTGGAAGTTGCAGTTTGCTGTTTGAAGATGAGTTGTTGTAGCTCATCTGAATAATGGTTTTGTTCTTAAGTGAGCCCACTGCAGTGCTGTCCCAAAGCACCAAATTAAGAAGCAGGAGAGCATGTAGGAGTTTAATTTGTAAGCTTATGAGGGGGCACAAAACCAGCTCATCTGTTAGGAACACACAGATGAAAGACAAAACTGGTGGATCTAATAATTGTGTTCAAGAGTAAAATGTTTGGGGACTGTAATATCTGGAAAATTACAGGAATCTCTCTGGGTTTCCATGAAACCAAAGCTGCTTTGGAGAAGGAAAAGATTTGCTCATTTTTTCTATGTATTCTGCAAAAGAGAAAGGATATTGCAATTATGATTAACAAACTTTTAGAGGGAGCTGGTAAGTCAGGTTGATTTTCATTTTTCAGATAGTAGTAATTATTTCTACACTTACTAACTGAATAGAGACTTGTCACAAAAATGTAGAAAGACATTCTCATGTCTAATTAAGGCAAATAAAGATGATTTATATAAGTAAGGTTAATTTGGCAAAAAATACTAGCTGAACTAAATTTATTAGATTTTTTTTTTAGCTTCAGTTATCATGTTATAGTTGAAATTCCTCCTTCTATCAAGACTATTCTCCCACATATAGGACCGTGGCCTCTCATGTGTGTCTTCAGCCTTCTGGTCTGTACTTATGTGTTGCCAAAGCTGCATGTTTTGTTTCAAAGTCTGGTTTAAGGCAGAATACTTTGGGGTTGTCAAGGCCTCCAGATGTTTTCTAGTCACCTTTTTGAAAAGTAGCTTTCAAATACTGTGCTGTGTTTGTTCGTTTCTTAGGATGAGGCTGTGTTAATTTTTTCAGTCATAATTACAGTTTGTGAACAAATCTTTAAAGAGGTGATAGATGTCCTTCCTGTATGTCCTAAGTATTTCTGCCAAGAGTCCAGGTCTGCTGGGCACTGCTGCTTTTCGAGTGTCCCTCCAGCAGAGTGCACAGGGCCATGAGGAGTTTTCTTGTCCATCCATTGGTACAGGAGCACATGACCTGTACAAGCCCATCTCCTGCATCCTCTCCCGTTCTTTTCCATGTTTTGGCTGCAGATATGTAATGCTGGTTAGCCCTAGTTCCTGTTCCCTAGAAATTCCAACTCCAGTCAGCTGAGGCTCAGCCCATCAGATGAAACACACATTTTCTGCCAGTTCTGCTGCCTGGCATGGACTTGCTGTTTCCCCTCTTAAGAATGATGGGCAACACTGGTTTTGAAAGGTTTGGTGCAGTTTATCCCCATGTAATTTTGTGGCAAAACACGTTCCTATATGTTACAATTTTTCCAGATGAGATGAAGAGTTTTTAAATGTGACAAAAAGAGTCAAACATCTCTGAAGTTTGGGAAGCATTGAGGCTCTCTCTGCCCCCAACTTCTGGCTGGAAGTGTCTCGTTGCAGTGCAAGAAGTCTTCCTAATATAGAGATGGCAGATTGCTTCCTGGATTTTCAAAAAAGCTTTAACATTGGGAAATTCACTCATGTTGCTTTACAGCTCTGTCCAGCTGGCAGCACCTTCACTTGAACCATAACGACAGCAGGTAATTGTAACAGAACAGTCCCTGTCAAAACAAGGAAGATATACTATGCTGCTGGATAATGAAATGGAGCAACTCATGCAAGCAATAAAGAAAAAGCACTGCTGGAAAGATGGAGAGTCATATTCAGACCTTTAAAGACTATAAAAACAATACAGTAGAAGAGTGAGCTGTTGAGTGCATCACTGCTCAACATCCCAGCACAACAGGAGAAATGTGTTCACAAGCTTCTGTAGACTCGCTTTGTGTCGGGAGTGCTTGCTGAGCAACTGTGGTGATCATTCCCAGCATCATTAGCACTTCCCGTATCAAACCCCTCAGTGGAAAACCATCTATTCCAGCATGCTGGCAGTTTCTGAGACCAGCCCACGCCAAACAATTTAAAAAATGGTGTAGAAAACTTCCTAAATCCTAACACTTAAAAAAGTTTTTCCCGTTTGCTTTGCGTTAATGGTTTTCAGTGTTTAGGTGTGATTTGTCTCTGTTTTCTCTCAGGTTATATGAATCTCTACCCTTTTTTTTGGAATTATTTTGTTTTGCTGGGCATAGTAATGTGTGCTAGCAAGGAACTCCATCAGCTAATTATACCTCGAGTGTAAGTCTGTCCTAATGTGCTTGTTTTCTGTTTTACTGACGCGATCCTCGGGCTGGTTTATGTGAAAAAATAAATAAGGAACATCCATCCACCTGCCGAACACGAATCATTATTTTGTACATAATGCTTTTATACTTTTGTAATAGTGCCTAAACAGTACACTGAAGTCAGTGGTGGAAGAACACTCAAGTCAGTCCCAAATTAACTCTCCCAGCTGCTGCCTGAAGCTTGGTGGCAGCACCTCTGGGCACAGCTGGGGCTGCCAAGCCCACCCCAGAAGCAGTGAGCTACTTACAGTAGCAACTGCAGCTCCATCAATCATGGGCAGCAGTGGGGCTACACCTTGATCTTTTCAGTCCTTCCCCCTGCAGTGGGTTTGTCACCTAATTCAGAGCTCATTTGTTTGCAGATATCTTTCTTTCTGGGAGCATGTTTGCCATATGTTTATGTGCACTTCTTTTATCAAGGAGCATGCAAAGGCTAAGTTCTTGGGTGTTCTAGAAATACTGTAGATAAAGTATAAGGTTGTATATACATGGGTAGGAAGGACTATCCTCTCACTTCATAACTCTCAGTTTCTTTTCCCTCTGGTAAACCGCAGTGTTTTTTTCAATCTGTGCTGTGCCAAGGCTCTTCCAGTGGCAATAGACACATCCTTAGGATAACAGCAGGACCAGATAACTGTGACATTGAGAGAGGGAAGAGGTGAAGGCTGTCCAGTTCCTGGCCCTCTGAGTTGTCTTGTGCTGCTCCCCTTGGAGTTTCTATTTTTATTTCTGCCCCTGGGACTCAGAAGTAAAACCAAGGGTTGTATCTCTCTTTTTGCAGTGGCACAGTAACATTTCCAATAGGGTCCTCTTGTGGACCGGATTTTTATACAAGATTTAGTGTCAGAGTGATTATATATTATATTATTTGCTATGTAATGACAGTAATTTTTACTATTAATTGCTTTTTCTACTTCCTGACATTCAGGACTCAGTACCAGAAGAAGCAAAAAAGGGAGAAAAATCTCATATTTTTTTGGAGGGCAACAAGCTAACTTTTAAATAAAATTTCATATATATATATATATATATATATATATATATTCTCCTGTGTTCAGCTCATGCAGCCTACATTTATTACACAGACAGTGTCACCACTGGAATCTTTACTGTTCTACCTTTGAGAGAATATAAGATTACCATAATATTCCTTAGGTGTTTTCTTTCCTTAACTGAGGGAATGCTTTCCCTATATTAATTACCTGGAAAAGCATTTGGATAGATTCTAAATGCTGACAACTGTATTGTTTGTAATGTTTACATATGATTAATTGTGCTTTGGCCATGTGTATGTAATGGGATATGAGCTATAGTCAATAATATTTCACTATTTGAAGCACGTTTCACAAAAATAATTGCTTTCTGTATTTGTGTATTGGTCTAATGAAGTGAACAATCTCAAAGCATAGGGCAAGGTCAAACACCTTCAAAAAAAAAGCACCTTCAGCTGTGTCTGGAAGACACCATTGTAGAAAATAATTTATATGGCTCCATTCTCCTTGGATGTGAGTAGATATGGAGTCTGCCCCTTATTCTCTTCTTTACGTAGCCCTGCTCCCTTTCTTCACACTGTCTCTTGTTGCTCCTCCTCTCCTGCTGACATTCTTATATGGCTCTGTTGGGTGCAGTAAGAAAGATATTTACAAATTGTAAATTGAACAAAGGCCGATTTTACATGCCATCCCTTCGAAGTTTTAGTCTGCTCCCGGTAGCTGTTTTCAGATGAGACAAGAATATGGTTTAAAGGCATGATTTTAGTTCTTCTTTCTCTAGCACTTCATATAATTCAATAAAGCTAGGAGTTTGTTTTATTTAGTGTCAAAAAGTGCCTTATTTTAAAATGAATCTACCTTACACTTTGAGGAGTCTCCAATGGCAGCTCCCTGGAGTGGAAGCACATGATGGAGAATGTTTGCAGAGTGTTGGACTGGTAGCTGTGTGCCCTCAGCACTCACAGATTAAATGCCTACATGGCCTTTTGGTTGCTGCAGTGTTATTGATGTGGAATGTGGTGAAAAAACCTATCAGAAATGTGCAGAGCAAAGGTTGCTAGAAAAACACCACTTTCTTCTTGTGCAACCTGTGTATTTGCTTAAAGATGCTTTTGCAAGTACCTTTTAATGAGAAGAAGATGCAACAGTTAGATGAACCAGTCATCTGTCAGGCTGGCAGTATGGACAGTCAAAAATTAATATAATTTAGATACGGGCTACAAATGCCTGGCAACAGTGAGTTTAGATTGACAGCACACTTTAATTTGCCTGCAGTCTTTTCTGTGCAAGCTCCTTCTACATCATATCTGAGATTGACACCATATAACCTTTCTCATGGTTGCAACAGTCAATATTCTCTTGTAAAAATCAAGAATTCCTTAAAAAAAAAAAAAAAAAAAAAAGAAAAGAAAGCTCTGGAGTGCAAAGGAGTTTCTACCTGTCAAAAAGACTGTGTGCAAAGCATTTAATGCACAGGAAAAGAATGTCAGAAATCAGTGCCTTCATCCGCACTGTTGAAGCAGCGGGCTCGTCACTGAGCTGTGGGACCGGGGGGAAGGAAGAGGGGACAGGCGCTGTGAGCAGGATGCAGCAGCACTTCCATGTGCTGCTTTGATTTTCATGCCTGCTTCATGCATCTCCAGTGAAGAGCTAAAGCTTAGGCCCTTCCTGGGTGTGCAGCCTGGTGCACCTTTCTTGTGCCCTCTCTTCAGAGGTGCAAGTCACAAACCATGAAGTGTTTCCCCTGCTTTCCACAAGACACCAGAACTGACATTCTGGAATGAGTCTATGTTCAAAAATGCACTTTTCCAGTCAAACTGCTAAGTGAATATGCTCTGGCTGATGCACCCTCCAGGTTCACATGCAAAGCATGACTGATTATTTCAGAAAGGAAAAATTGAAAACAAAAAAAGGAGAAAGATTTAAATCTAAGTGTTAAACAGAAAACTAAGAGATGTACAGAATATGCATCAGGGGAACTTCAGACTGGACATTGGGAGAAGGTTGTTCACTGAGAGGGTGGTTGATCACTGGAACAGGATCCACAGGGAAGTACTCATGGCACTGACCCTGTCAGAGTACAAGAAGAATCTGAACAACGCCTTTAATCATATGGTTCAGCTTTAGGTAGTTCTACAAGGAGCAGGGAAATTGACTTGATGATTCTTATGGGTCCCTTCCAACTTGAGATAATCTGTGGTTCTGTGAAAGGCTGATCTCTGGTGCAGAATTGGTGATCTGGCACAGTTCAGTCCCTTTTCTTAAAACAGAATTGCCAGGTCCTCTCTAGTTTCATCCACTGAGGTAGGAATGGGGTCTTCCCTTTTCAATTTAGCCACTGAAGATGGAGAAATCCAGCTATTATTTAAATAATCAAAACAATAACCCATACGAAACGGATTAATATATTGGCAGAGGTGCAGACAAGTCACACTCTTATTCTCCTGCATGTGTTAATAATTATGTTGCCATCCATTTGTATTTTGTTGTTTTCAGTGCTGGAATAACCACTTAAGTGCCCTGCCATTTACTTTGTTCTGTAGTTAGATGACAATCTTCTTGTTGTTGTTTATAAAAGTGCCAGTGCCTTCACATGAACTTGCAAACATATTGGTAGCCTTTGCATAGAAATAAAACCTTTACAGGAATATTTACAAGGACCAAAGGCACTGTGAATATCAAAACAAATTCCTGATTTTCAATTCAGGCTTACACTTGGAAGTGCACTTTGGCATTGTTCACCTAAGTCAAGCTGATGTTTTTATTAAAATATCTTTGCTAGAGATATGAAAAAGATACGTTTGTGAATCACTGAATTTCTATGCAAGATGTGAAGGTGAATGGAAATAAAGTACTGTTTGATAGAGGGAAATGAAAAAACCAAACAATAGAAGTGGCTAGGTTGTAGCTTCTACTCATGTCACAAACAAAGCTGGGTTGATGTGTTTGGCTGCTGTTTTAAAAAGGCAGAAGGCAAACTGCTTTCACTTCTGCCAGCAACCCCAATTAGTCTGGATCAAGTCACAAGAGGGAAATGCCCTTTTATTTCAATGATTTCCAAAGTACTGAGCGCCTCTGAGCAGTTAACAGAGACTGTACAGGGGAATTATGTGGTGGATGCTATTTTCTACTCAGTACTTTCTAAAAAGAAATCCAAAAGATTTTTTGCTCTGAATTGCACTGATACTTTGCAAGTTGTCCCCATTTGTCACTTGACATCAAGAGAAGTCCACTGCTGACATCCATTGCCAAGGCGCTGACCAGACAGCACAGACAAGAAATGTCACCTTCTTACAATTTGAAGACAAAAAAAGGGGGCCCTGGGAGCTGTCTGTTTGGTGAGATGTCAAAACACAAGTTCGGTGAAGCCAGAAGATGTACCAGCAATTAATTTAATTCTTTCAATCTCAAGTGTTTCTGTTTTATCCATCTGTGTGTCTGCTGTGACCTATCATTACATCCCTTGAAGATGCTTGGTTAGACCATCTTCTACTCCTCTGCTCTCACAGACCATTTCCAGAGACAAGAAGTGGGGAGGTTTCATCAGACTAATCTGTTTCACTGGGCAGTGCCAAGTGCTGAGTGAGACTGAGGAGTGGGATTTGGGAATCTCTAGTAATACCAGACAAGCTGGTGATATTTTGTCCTGTCTATGAACAGGATAAACCCTGAAGACAGGGAAACTGAAGGACTCTCCCTCATGCTTGTAAAGCAACCTCATATCTTGGTCAGTTGTGTTACATGCAAAGTTTATAAAGCACTTCAGAAATTTACTATACCATAAAAAGAAGTGAGGATTACAAGACAAAAAGTAAAACAATCAGGGTTTTTGCACACTCAGCTGTAAGAAATGCTTTCCCAAAGAGTGCAGCTAAGTAATTAACAATCCTCCCACACCCTGTTATAAAGGGTACCTGCATTTTGGAATTTGAAGCAGGGCTTGTTGCAGCAGAAGATGCTGAGCTCAGAACTGGCAGTACTAACAATTAACACCTTAAGATACTGTCATTTCTTGCTGATGGAAAGCAGACATTGATCCCCCATGCTGCGGGTGTAGGGGCTTTGTTACCTCTCTCTCTAATCTGGGCAGTTCTTGCTCTGACTCAGATGGGGACATCATGACGTATACCTTTCTCGTATTGAAAGTAAGTAGTTTAAGTGCTCCGATGCTACTTTTAACTATATTCCAGAAGGAACAGTCATTATTGCACACAATTGGTGTTGCAATAGCCCACAGAGACCTTTGCCCAGGCTGGTCACAGCTGGGCTTTGTGCAGTGTGCACATAATGTACCCACAGTGACAGATAGCTCCTGCTTGAGAGAAGTACCAGCCAGGAGGAAAGAAACCTGGAGACCTGTGTCACCGTGTCCTGGTGCCACTGGCCAGTTAGTTTTTTGAGGTTCTGGCTTTACAGAGATTGCTGCTTTGTCACTGTCACAGTTTTTTGGATTCAAAAAGTACCCTTCTCTTCCCAGTGAGGTTCTGCATCTGACTGCTGTTGGGTGTTTGTGTTTCTTGCAGCAGAATGGCCATTGTCCCAGGTGGTGCTGCAAGTCCCTTTCACAGCACGAAATATATGCCATTTTTTAACCCATCCCCTAATCTCTTCTGTGGTTATTCCTTCAAATCAGAAAGGGATATTCTCACTCCTGAAGTGCAAGACTTTCTGGGACCACACCACACCACTGGGAGCAGTGAACATTGTTCCAGACTCCTGCCAGGGTTTTGATACCTTTCCTGAAAGACTTATTTCAAACCCTACTTCGACTTTGAAGATGCTTTTAAGGCACACAAATTATTGAATAAAATTTTAAACAAGGAAAACCAGATTATGTTCTATAAATATTAATCTCAGAGTGTAATTGCTCTACTACTCTATTATATTGCAATAAACCTGCTGGTGTTGCAGCATTTTAAATAAGTGTTAGATGATTTAGTTTATTCTTGCGCTCTTTGTAGCAACAATCTTCAGTCTGAAACAAGATTGCAATTTGCTGATTAAAGCAGTATCACCTCATCAAGTGAGATTGAGTTCTTTTTTTTTTTTTTTACACTTTTTTCTTTTTATTTACTCTTACTGAATATTTCATTTTTGGAACACCTTATGCCTTTTTTACTCTTGCTGTTTAATTGGCGTTAATAAAATGTTCCTAACCCCATTCACCCAGAAGGTATTGCATATCCAAGGCACGTGACCAAGGTTTGATTTGGAAGGGGTAGCTCTGAAAAACTACCCAGAGTGGTGGCAGGCCTTCAGAATGTAAACTGTCAGTACGAGTTCTGATGCAGTAATGTTTCATATTTGTTTTACTGGCTGCTTATGGGACTAGCTGGGAGACTGTGGAAGGGGAGCTGAGACAACTGGATTATATTTAGAGCTATTTCTGCATCAGAATGGTCTGAAACAGCATGTTGGGCTTCTATTTGGTAAAAATACAATGGTATCATTCAATTGACAGAGGGCATCTGGCTCTTCTTTCCATTTATAGAGGAGGAGCTGTGTGTGAGACTGAAAAGAAGGCAAATTGAACAGAATGAATAAGGCCACAGCAGTTTTTGCTGGAGCAAAATAGTTGAATTGAAGCTGGTATTTGCTTTCTTCAGTCCAAATGAAGCAGTGGTGAAATCCATGACAAGAGATGTGTTTCCCATCACATCCTGTTCAGTTTAGCATCTTATTAGTTGCAGTCAAATATTTTCGTAACTCACACCTGTGCTCTTAATGATCCTTCCTTCACACACAGCTGAAGTGAGAAATGAACCTACACATGCAATGAAAGTGAGTTTTTACTTTTAAGTAGATGCTCTTATAAACATTCATGCCCTATTCTTTGCCCTGTGGACCTTGCTATTTTTCAGTCCCCACAGCTAAACACTTCTTGAAAGTTAAAGACATATTACTTGGAAAAGATAAGTGGAACTGGCCTCGTGGAAGTGACTCAGAATGAGTTGGCTTCCAGCATGGCAAAGTACCTGAGGCTTTTAATCGGCCTTTTTGGTGGGGCTTCTCATTATCTTTCCTTTTCCATTTCTCTTCGTATTTGCCATGCTATATATGCCTTCTTTTGTCATCAAATTGAAATTACTCTGAGTACTCTAGAGCACTTCCCTCAAAAAGCATCATGTAGGTTGTACACATCTTTAACAAGTGATGACTACATGTCCACTTTCATGTGTACAACCTCACTGGAGGAACTCGCCTTCAAGGTGGAGTTTGACCCAGATGTGAGGGCAAGCACAATCTAAACCAGTGCCAGGTAAATACCAAAGTCATGTGAATAAGACTAAAGGTTGTGTACCACTGTGGTCGCTTCTCTAATTTCTTACTTTCAAATTTCTTGGGTAAAACACCTGGCCAGACAGAGCCTTGTTTATGGTAGTGGGTTAGTATGTGGCACACACTGGTGTAGGGGGATCAGCACAAACATTTGTGCAAGCAAAGGGAGAGTTGCACAAATGCTCACAGGTTGTGAAAATGCCATGGGTGGGCTTAGGAATATAGAATCATAGAATCATAAAGGTTGGAAAAGGCCTCTAAGGTGATCGAGCCCAAACATTAATCTAACACTGGGATGTTCAATACTAAATCACATCTCCAGGTACCCCATCTACACATCTTTTTGAACACTCCCAAGGAACCCTCATTCCACCACTTCCCTGGGCAGCCTGTTCCAGTGATTGGCCACCCTTTCAGTGAAGATTTTTTCCCCAATATCCAATTTAAACCTGCCCTGGTGCAACTTGAGACCATTTCCTCTTGTTCTGTTTCTTGTTACCTTAGAGAAAAGACCCACCCCTACCTGGCTACAACCTCCTTCCAGGTGATTGTAAAGAGTGAGAAGAGAAGGTCCCCCCTGAGCCTCCTTTTCTCCAGGCTAAACAGCCCTGATTCCTTCAGCTGCTCCTCATCAGACTTGTGCTCCAGACCCTTCCCCAGCTCTGTTGCCCTTCCCCAGACATGCTCCAGCCCCTCAATGTCTTTTTTTGTCGTGAGGGGCCTAAAACTGAACCCAGAATTCAAGGTGTGGCCTCACCAGTTCCCAGCACAGGGAGACAGTCCCTGCCTCAATCCTGCTGGTCACAGCATCGCTAATACAAAGATCATAGTCAATCTATTTACTTTTTTTTCATTAAGGGATTGTTAATATCCCTGTACAAATATCTATTTTTTTTCTTATGCAGTAGTCTAAATATACTAGTTATTAAGCCTTAAAATACTAGATTCTTATTTGGTGTATAGTCTGCATTGAAAACTTTGGTATGAATGGAGAAAACAACAGCAATACACAACCTAATTATAAATTAACAAGACATAGTGATCTGGCTGGAGCAGTGCCAAACTCAGTGTCATTGTCTCTGGTGATACACACCTTTTAATTTTAATGGACAGTGTTTAATCAGCCAAATTATTTTAACTGTGAAAACTCCAAAATAAGAGAACTGAAAGTATCCTGTCACTTTCCACTGGTTTTCCAGCACATTGCTGTTAAAACCAAGCAACTTTAGCTCTGTGATGGCAACCTGCTGGTGACACGGGAAGGCATTGCTTCTTTAGAGTCAGTTATGCTTTAAAATTCTTCATAGTCAATGTAAAAAGTGGGTGCAACTGTGGTATCACACATGTTTATATTACATAACACCTAGTAAATGCATGTATTTGAAAGCAGTTCTTTTGCTCTTTTGCTCAGGTACATTTAAGTGTCAACTTGCCATTTTCTTTTAAGAGCAGTTTGTCATTTTCTCTTGGAATGAAAGATTTTCCCAAATTCAAGCACATTTCCTTCCTGCAGTTAAAAGCTGAGTGAACAGAACTGTATTTTTCAACTCATAAATCCTCTAAAAAGGAAATCTCATTAGTGTAATGAATACATTGAATGGTTGTTTGTTATAGACAATTAACCTCCATTAATTGGAGTGGTGTGCTCACAGAAGTGGGATTGTTTATTTGACAGAGTGATTTTTTTTTTTCCTGTGGAAAGAAGAAGACATTTCAGATAACTTGCCAAAATAACTTCATCTCTGGCTGATGGCACTAAGTTACTGAGGGCAGAGCAAATGAAAGCTGTTTGCAGAGTGGCAGAAGGACTTTGTGACACTGAATGACCTCGTAGTGAAACAGCAGGTGAAATTCAGTGCTGATGGGTAGAAAGAAGGGTAAATGGAGACTTTCTCCAAGCCTTACATGCACAACAATAGGGTCTGACCCAACTCTTACTGCTCAGGAAAGAGCTTGGATTGTAACTGGCAGTTTTATGAAAACAGCAGTGTTCAGCAGCAGCCAAGAAGCAAAAAGAAGAGAGTCTGCCTGGAACTTTTGGCAGAGACGCATAGAATAAAATAGAGTTTGCCCTTATGGTGCAGTGTAAATCCTCAGCCGGGCTCTCTGTGGAATGCCAACCATCCCTGTGCTCTCCACAACTCAGAAAACACCTCTGTTCCCTGGCTACTTGGTGGGACCCGGAGGTGCCCAGATTTCGGGGTGCTGTGGAGCACATGTCACTGGCCAGGACTGATGCTGGTTATGTGTGTAGGATTGTGCCCAGATCCAGGTCCAGGCACACCTGCCCATTGTGGTGTCACTGATTCCTTCCTAATCGATTGTACTTGGTGCTCACAGCCCCAATTACTTGCATGGCCATGAAATACAAATCAGATGCAAATCAGCACAGATACCCCTGCATGAGCCCGAGGACTGAGGATCCAGCAGAGGGGTAATTCCTAGAGCCAGGGACCAGCAGGGGTAATTCCCAGAGATGGGGAATGAGCACCACTCCGTGAGAAGCATCGACCTTGGAGGGGCTGAGGGGGGTTCAAAGCCCACCTGCTGCCTGCCCAGGGGGGTCCAAAGCCCACTCCTGCCAGTGTGCAGGGTCACCACCCGGTCCAGTCCACCCTTTAGGGACATATTTTGGAGGGTCTGTGATGTTAACGTGCAGAGATAAGGGGGAAGCAGGGTGTTACAGTTCAATTGAGAGGAGTGGCAGGGAGATGTCTAATCTTACAATCCACTTATGTCCTTGGGAAAAAAATGTTACCATTCTGTCTCTCTCTGTTTAATTTAGTGGCCTTCGGGGACAATTGCTCAGTCATAGAAAGATGAGCTTCAGAGTCTGATACCACAAGCTTTCCTGCTTTTGCAAGCACTGGAGTCTGACATACATGCAGTGGAATGGAAAAGGTACTAATTAATATATTTTATATTGATCTTGCATTTTCTTCTGCTGCTGGATCATTTTACTATCAGCTTCATGGTTTTACCGGGAGTTCTACATAGTTTCTTTTTCTGATGTTAGTTTTTCCTTGTTTGTGAGATGGTATTGATGCTGCTATTAGGGATCTCTGTTGCTTGTTATCATCACAAATGTAAGGAAGGCATTATTATCTTTATGAAACTTGCATTAGCATTTACTGCTGTGGTTAATTCTTAGGCATCCTGCATCACTGTGGCTGCCCATTGTGAAGCTGAGAAAATGTTAATGGAAAAATGGCCCAATTCTAAAGTGCTGCAATCAATATGCAATACTTCTTAGATGTTAACCTTTACCATATGGATTTAATATCACATCTGATTTACACCTAATAAAACATGAGTCTGCCTCTAGAGTTATTCTTTTTTTTTTTTTTATTTTTTGTTTTTTAGGAAGGAGCATTTTCTGCTTCAGGTATTACTGTGTGACTGTGTGCCACACTTTGCCATCCTATGGCCTCACCCCTCTCCCCTTACCCAGCTGATCTGACTTCAGACATGGGCAAAGCTGGATCTCTTGTTCCAAACTCTGTTTCAGTCCTGATCATTTAAACCTGTGGAAAAATGATCTACCTAATCAGAAGTGCTTTGGGCTTACTGGAGTAACCAGGGTCAACATTTGCCACTCCATCTCTGGAGTTCTCTGGAACAATTTAGCCAAACTCTTACACGTTTCTGGCTGTGAACATCAGTTTTGCAATATTGACAGCCAGAAGTGGGCATCCTGCTCTCCTGATTTGTGGGCCAGTTCAACCCTACTTATTTCACTGGGATCACATAGGAGGTGATTCCAGGGCAGCTCTGACCTGCTGACCTTACTGCTAGTCTGCCCATCTCACTACTGCAGAAATGTTTCCTTGGAGCTTACCATGTTTAGGGCATATCCCATGGCAGCTTCCATGGTTTGGCTAAATGATGGGTTATGTTTACAACCAGTACATCCTATTCCAGACCCTGGGTCTTTTTTATCAGCTATTTTGTGGTTTTCCTCTTCAATGTTTTAATTGTGTCTTTTTAGTGTTTTAGTGTCTCTTTAGTGTTCAGTGTCCTCTTCAGTGTTTATAACTCTTTAAGTTATAATACTTCAAATCTTGACTGCACTAAAAAGATATGTATTGACTTTCTTCTATTTAATTGATAAACATTTAGCTCCAAGACACCTGTGCTCTGGTAGAAGTGGAAGGGCACTTGAAAATAGTGCCAACAGGTATGTAACAAGATATTCCTCACTGAAATGCCAGGGCCCTATTGCCCAGGTGAAGGATATGGAGGACATTCCTGGGAAAGCACATCCCACAAGTCCAAGATACCTGCATTTTCTCAGAACAGGTTTTCCCACTGACAAATCCATGTCTGTAAATGTGGTACCTACAAAGAAGCACGTCCCTGTCCTCTCCAGATACTGATCTCGAACACTGTGAGTGTGCCACATGTAGGCAGAAATTCCAGAAGCAAACAAGAAGGCTGTTTGGCAACCTGATGTTACCATGGTTTTGTGTCAAGCCATGGAACTGCGAGTGGGTGTGGGGGCCTTGTTGGAGTGCTCCTGCAGAACTGGAGCAGGGCAAAGACATCCCATTTAATATGCATGTACTCTGATGGGTCAGTCCCTACCAGCTCCAGCCTCCCAGCTGTACTCAGATTTCCCTGTTTAGAGGACTGATTTGCTCCATAGCAAAGACTAGATGAAAAAAATGACATGTACATGCTGTGGGAAACTGGGATTTCAATACCATGGTTGAAAACCGGGAGTGCTCCACCTGGACAGCATGGATATCTCAGTGACTCATATCTGGACACTGCATGCATCCTGTCAGGATTCTCCTGCCCAAGATCAGGCAACACCCAGCAAAGCAGCTGCAACAAAATCTATCTTGCACATGTTGCAGTTTTGGACTTCCCTGCTGGTCTGCTCAAGGCAGGAGTCTCCAGGGATTTTACCCTGTTTTGAGGGAAATGAAATGCTGCTTCAGGAGCTCCGCACTTTTTTGTAGGCTTTGACTTACGTATTCCAATTCATTCACCTTCTCCACCTTCTTTCAGAATGGTATGATTTATGATTTTCTCCTCTGCAGGCCTTACACCCCTCTACGGAGGCAAGCAACAAGAACTATCTTAATTCCTAACAGAGTCACGTATTCTCTTTTCTTCCAGCTTCCTCTGAGCTCTGTATCACACCTGACCACTCACTCTGTTAGGAGTCTGAAAACAGTGAAGTCTTAGAAAGTACCAATTATTTCAGTTGTGCTATTGAATAATAGACTGGAAAGCAAGATGCCTGGAGTGCATCAAAGGCCCAGTGAAGGTCTGTAGAGACGCCTGTGTTATTTTAGGAATAAATATGTGCAGCCTAAGTAATGTATAACTACTGCATTTAGAGATCTGTGGCATGATGAGAATACAGGGTGCTTCTAGTGACAGGAGCTTGAGAGCATCCTTGGCAGAGGAATAAAGTGACTAACTACAAAGCACATAGATATTTCCATGATGGGAGATGATAATCAGTCAGAGAAGCATGAGAAGATAGACAAGAGATTGGATAACTGTAGGTGGAAAGAAGCCATAGGATTGAGGTGCTGGGCAGTGAGGGACCTTCACTGTACAGTGCAAGATCCCAAACCCCACGGAGTCTGTCCTCAGCAGGGGAACCTGGGGGAAGGTCTTGTGTTCAGCTGGGCAGCAGGGCAAGGTGAAGGGCACATTGTCCCTGCATGAGAGGGGTTAGAAATTGGCTTGGAGCTACCCACCAGGGTGAACAGCTGCCCCAGGGATACCTGCAACCTCAGTGGTACCTTGGGGAGTGGGGGTGGAGGGGGTTGTGGGGAAGGAAGCTTTGGAAGTTGGATGGGGCTCTGATGGGTGGTCCAGGATGTGCAGTATCAGCACCTGCTGAGCCTGCACAGTGTACAGCTTTGTGCTGCTTTCTTTAAGGAGTTCTCAACTCCTCCCTGAATAGGCAGTATCTGGAAGGGCTGCAGGTTTAGATCAGTCCTTGCTTGACAGCCAGGAGTGGGTCATGGCATTCTCTAAGACCAATAAATTCTCTGATAGACCTCTCTCATGTGTGTGGAATGCTGCTGTGACCTTGGGTTCTCTGATGGCAAGGGTGGGCTCAGCGTGGGAGAAGAAATAGATTTGAGTTAGTCCCTTGTGTCACTTTTCCCCCCAAAACTTCTCAGACAGGCAGTAAGGACCAAATTGCACTCTGTAACTAGAGAGCCTCGTGTCACATGAGACACAGTCATATTATTTAAGCAGGTGTTAGTGAAGCCTGAGATCCTGATTATACAGTCTTAGTGATGAATTAATTCTTTATGGCTGGAGGTGAACATGAGGAAAATGTAGAGGAGGCCAGAAAAGTCCCGTACAGCCTTTGTGGTGAGAGGCAGGAGCTGTTTCAGAGCGATAAACAGCTGCACGCTGTGCTGGCGTTAATGCAGCCGCTGAGAGAGTTTCTCCTACGTTAATCTATGAATTTCATAGCCCAACACTCCATTACTTATTTATAGATTTATAGCTCTTCCCCCTCGCTCCCCGCCACAAGCATCTGGCTGTTGTGTATGAAACACACAGCCGCAATTACGGAATGTCTTCTGAAAAACCATCCCCACCCAGTCACCCGTGGTGGCACCGCAGGCTGGCAGGTAGTCATGGACCTTGCATGGTACTTGGCTGGGCACCTGTGGGCTCAGGAGTGCCTGCTGAGCAGCCAGGGCTGGACCAGTACCATCCAAGGCCCACCCCACACTCTGGCTCGGCTTGCACCAGAGCTGGGACCCGTTGCTGTGCCAGAGCAGGGATGATTTCCTCTGCCAGCAGTCACAGAGGTCTCTGTTGCACCCCAGAGGGATGTAGGAGGCTTTGGTCCTCCCTACTGATCATGTCAGAAATAGAATTGGATCAGTTAATATATTTTAGATCTGCTGCATCATTTTCTCCTGCGTGCAGTTTTTTTTGTTGTTACTCATTGGAGCAATAATCCCACACGTGGCAATTTGCTCCTCTCAGGGACTGTGCTTTGGGCTGCCTCTGGGCTGGGGTGGTATCACAGCACGTGCTGTGCAGGGGTGTCTTTGGAATGCTTTGGTGCATGTATTTTTATAGTTTTTAAGTGTTGCTGTGAGTTACATCTGAGCTGTATGCTTCATTGGCTGCAGGAACTGGGATCTTCTTTGCAGCCCTGCAACGGGAAAGGCAGCTCCAGGACCATGGCCCATGTGTGGAGTCTATCTGGCCATTGGCATCCCCAGGTGTGTGTAAGTCCTGGGACTTCACAGTGTCTGCTGTGAGAGATTCAATGAGAAATGAGATCTTTAGAAGATAAATGTGTTACATATGCAGCAGGGGTTTTGGAGGGTAGCTGGTACCTCTAGTAACAGCCAGAAGCAAGCAGACAGCTCTGAGAGAGCACAGTGCATACTTATGTGGAGCACAGTAGGTCACACACACTATGCTTTCTGCCAGGCAAGATTTCTCTATATGTTTTCAAAGATAGCTTCAAGAAAATATGTTTTTCAGCAGTTAAGATGGGAGCTAAAAATGCAAAGAATAAAACCTGCACAGTCACAGGCAGAGGTCAACATTCAGTACCTGTTACCACATTGTGCTTTCTAATGTGTCTCCATTACTTCAGCAGTGTGTGCTGTGCTGGAGTGCAGAGACCGTGGTGATGGCAGTTCCTTTCCTTGCCATGTTGGTGAAGGGTTCAGGGCCCTGACACCCAGCTGGTACCTGGTGCCTCAGTGTGAGTGCAGAAGCTTTAGGAGCAGCTGCCTCATAGTATTTTATTTTACCTTGCAAGTGCTTCAGTCGGGATGTGTTACCCTGCAAAAAGTCTTTGCCATTTTAGCACCTCTGCATCATCTCCCCTTGTGTTCTCGTTGCATATACCTCTTGGGTCTAGGTGTTACTGCTGGCATCTTCGTGTTTTTCTGAAGCTGAAGGATACCTCTTAGATCTGTAGATGCATACTTCTTTCTTTTTCTCCAATATATTTTTAATGGTTCGTTTTAAAACATATCACACTTGTCTGAAAGATTGTTGCAAAACTGTTCTGATGCTGTTGATGAAAATGCTGCAGAATATTCTTCTATGGCTCTGTCAGTACATTGTATTATCTGAAAAAGACCATGTTCTATTTAAGAGAATTTGATTTTCTGTTGCCCCTTAACTTCACAAGTATTTTTGTATCATTGTTTCACTTACAGAAAAATTAAAAGAATATTTAAAAAAAAAATTTGTAGACCAGGCAGGTTTGCAAGTCTTAGTAGGAAGTTCAATTGCAAGAGCTGAGTCAAATCTAAAATCCTCGTTTAGCAGCTTTAATGCTACTCTAAAAGGAACTACGCAGATAGAGAGCTCTCTACACCTGTCAAAACCTCTACCATAGTCATAATTTTATTTGTTTTACTGCATTATTCAAGTCCTTTGCACAGGAGAGCTGTATCTCATCATGCCATGAACTGAGTAGGTGAGATACACTCATTTTCCTCTAAGGAGGTGTTTCAGAAGGAGAAATAATCAGTGCAGGAAGAGAATAATTTCCTAAGTTTTGATGCTTTTGTTCCATGACTGTCATCTTTCAAATTCAAGAGTTCCATCTAGAGGATTCCTATTTCATGAGCTTGGTTTTGCTGGCCTTTTAATGTGTCATGTTCTCTCTCTGAAAATGGATTAATTCAGTCTCCTTTCTGAGTTTTCTGTGTTCAATACCTATGAATGCCATTGTTTCTTCCTGGCAGTTTTTAAAACAGCATTTTAACATCAGTATTCTCTGCTTACATTTAAAGTATCATTTCCATGTTTCTGTTTATCCAGTGTGCTGAAGAGAGAGAGAGAAATTCTATTTATGTCTGACTGTCACTTATGAATTTGTAGACCAGAAAGTTACAAGACTCAGATTTTCCCATCAACAGAAATAAAATATATGCTTGAGAAAAAAATAAAAAAAAATAAAACCAGAGTAACTGAACAGACTCTGGCAACTCTGAAACCATTTAATAATATAGAAAATGCTGAATACAGACAGACCCACTGAGAACTAATATTTCTGCAAATAGATATAAATCTCTGTTCAGTTTGTTTAAGGAGTCACTGTTTCCAATCTTTTTTTTCTTAACCTGTAGAGAAATCTGGTAAAACACCTATCCAACTGAAATGCCAACAGAAGCAATTTGCTATTATCTTTTGGGGTTAGGAGTTAAATTCCTGTTGATCTTTTATCTAATAAACCTTTTTAGACCCTTCTGCGGCTCAGGTGCTCCAGTTTATCTTTTCTAATATTCTTTATTTGTCAAACAGAGATTAAATACCTTCGTAATGTTTAATAATGAAGTCTCATATCTAAAACTATACTTGGATGATCATTGTATTCCGATGCGTGGAATTTGTCTAAGACAGAAAACAGTCAGAGGGAAAAGTTTTAGCTCTCAGAATCATGTTATCAAAAGGGTAACTTGGTGCAACCGATGGCAATGAACTGAAGAAATCCCACTGTTTATGCTGTGAAACTTGAACTTTGCTATTGTAGCTTGACTTGATTAAAACAAAGCAAAATAAATCAAAACAAAACCACTGGAAACTTTCCCGTGACTCAACTTTCCCAAGCAACATTAACATGTAGCAGCATTCCTATGCTGTATGATCTTTATTGGTGTGGCTGCCTTAGCAAAGCCTTCATGCCTAAGTGCTGATCACTCTTTGAAGAAAACCTTTTGATGTGCCCTTGAAAAACAGCCGTAGCAGGGCTGTAATGTGTGGGGGTGCTGTACCAGAAATGTGAGGGCCGGGCAGCAAGGCTGAGGATGGAAAAGCAGGTTACCCAGGCTGTGCCTGAGTGGCTCAGTCAAAGAACACTGCAGGACACCGAGGGGATGCTGAGAACTAGTCCCTCAGCAGCAGATCTGAAATACCTGACTGGAACAGCCCAAAACAGAGATTACAAAGCAATGGCCTAAGAGTCAACCAGTGTGAGTGGTCAGAAGGCAGTGATTGCACTGAACCCTAAGGTGTCTTTTACTTAGCAGTAAAGATTTCCCATTACTGACGTGGTTCATGTTAAAAATGCAAGTACCTTTGAACGTGCATGCAACGAGAATTCAGCAGGTTAAGTGGGTTTTCTCCACTTAGTTATGGACTTCTTTCTTTCAAGCTCAAGGTAGCATGAATGGATTTTTACCTAATTTTACCCAGTTATTTAGAAACCAGAGTTTGTTTCTGATTTTCAACCTAAGGCTTATTTCAATTTTGATTATGTATTTGCAAAAAAAATAGAGCTTCTTTACAGTTGTCTTGGGTTTCTTTTTCTGCCAACAATTTCTGAAATTTTTAGATGCCATTATGAAGACAAATTAAAGTCAATTTCATAACCCCAGGCTTAAATTTGTTTGCTCTTTTAATGAAGTCATATTGTGATATGCAATCACAAGTAATTTTATCTAATCTGACACCTGCCACCTTGTTTCTGTCATTGTTGATTTTTGAGTTTATTGTAGTTTTCCTTAACTTTCTCCCTCTTCATTTTGTAACTAGCTTTGCAATTAGGTAATTTTAGGAATTCGGCAGATGCGAAAATGCAAGTTTTTTTGATTTTTACTGCCTGTTACACTGCTCTTACAAGATGAGAACAGGTGGATGCTTTTCTGAACAACCACATGCAATTAACCACGGTGAAAAGTTTGCTTAGAAGGTATTTCATGGTCTGCTTAAAAAAGTGGATGTTTTCACAAGACGCCTAAGGACTCCTGAATCCTTTTGCTCCTCAGAGTGTCCAGAACTGGCTAATCACACAGCAAAGCCAGGACCAAGTGCTCAGGTTTAGCCACTGAGGTGACTGAAAGCAAAGTCTTGTCTGCTTTTCTTGGTTTTATGGTTCCCTTCAGCTTGCCAGGGTAAGGTGGAGACCTTCTGCAGGGACTTCCATCTGTCAGACAATGGGATTGCTTTTCCTGGTTACCTTTCAAACCCCATCAAGAACTATTTCATAGCTGCCTCTGGGCCTGCAGGTCCCAGGCTGGCAAACACAGGAGAGGGGCTGATGACTACAGGGAGCTTTGAAAGGTGGAGGATACATCTTGGTTGGTATCTCAGGGCAGGTGGAATGGGTGCTGGGTAAAATACAGAGGCAGAAGGTTGAAAGAAATGTTCAATAATATTTTGAGCCAATATTGGTTGAAATAGTATCTCCTTAATATTCTACTTGAAACTAGAGGGATGAACTCTGGAAAAATTCATCCTAAAGGGAGTCTCAGCATTGGCAGTCATTAATTTCAAGGAATAGGACCTTCCAGTCTTTGCCAGGACCATGATCTGATGTTGTGGCCTTGTAGTCAAATGCTACTCTCTACAATGTTCACTCAAACCCAGGGACTGTGTTCTTGTTTGCTCTTTTTTTGTGTTATTGAGGTGGTGAAATTATTGTTCAGTGCCAGCAGAAGGCCGAATTAATGGATTTGTCCAAACTTACTCAGAAATAAGTTGCTCAGTGAAGTTGTTTATTTATTTGTGCATATATTTGGTGTACTCGCTAAGTGTAACTTCATCTCACAAGTAATAATATTTGCACAGTGTAATTTCAGGAAAGACTGTGATCCATAAAGAACTTCCCAAACAAGATAACTGTAAAGAAGATTTAATTGTAACAATTTATTGTTCTTCAAAACAATGGGGCTATGTAATAAAGATGAAACAAGTACTAAAACCCTGGAAGCAGGCAGTACAAATTCTGCCACATCCTTAGATTTACCCCATGTCTGTACGTGCTCACCACCCATCAGCTGCAATTCCTGACTGGCTGTCACATGAAATGTCACTCCAGAGGATGTACATTTGCTTTTTGCATTATGGCATTTGGACTGAAACTTTCTTTCCACTGAATGTTAAGTTGTGGTCTAGACTGGTAACTCCAACCCAGAGAAGTATTTAAACATACTTTAAGAATGAAGTTCAGCACAGTTTAAGTGCTCCCTTAGTTGGGACCCAGGAACTGATCTTTGACTCTCCCATGCCTGGTGACTCATTATACAGAAGCCCAATTTTTTAAGGCAGTAAACAGCTGATTGGTGCAAAGTGCAAACTGCCCTTGTCTGAACTGCACAGAAACCTGAGGAAGATGGACTGACACTTCCATAAATAAAGAGCAGAAAATGGAGGTTTTTTCCCAGTGGAAAGTGTGTAATTTAATCAAGGTGGAAACATTGCATAGGAATGTGCTGTTTTCCACATAATTATTTTTTTTAGAAAATAAAATCAACAATTCAAGTGTTTTCACTGCTGAGTCTTGGAGTCTTAGTGCTTAAATGGAAAGTATTTTTCACGAACACTCATACAGGATCAGGCTATAGCTGGCATTTGAAGGAGAATGAATGAATGAATTAGTAGATGCTACCAAATATAATTTATAATGAATTCCCTTCCTGAGAAAGCAGCAGAATTTAAATGACTGCTTGAGTATATTCATTGCCAGTATCTGCCAAGAATATTCATAAAAGGAGATAGGCTGGAAGTGGATTTCAGGATGATCTTTGGAGGCTGAGGCCTTCACTTTCCATTAGACAGATACAAGGGCAGACCTAAGGGACTTTTATGTAAATTTGATTAATATAAGCCCCCAGACATATCTAATGTATCTTCAGCCATCAAAGTATGATAGAATTAGAAACAGGACAGGTGATGTACTTGTACCCTTTTCCTAAACTTCTCATAGGGTTATACCAATCACTTCAATACCAATTCCTCCCCAGGGTTCTTGGCAAAAAAATATTCCATGTCTTCATTGTCGGCATGGCCAGTGAGAAAACTTCTATTCAATTTTGCCTATTTTGGACTATGAATGAGTAAAACTCTCAGTATTTTGCATTCTGAAAAAGCAGCTCCTCCTAAAACCTACAACTTTCAAATATTTTCCTCTGATTGGGTTCTAACAATTGAGCAGTGCAGAGAGAAATGTGCTGAAGCATTTTAGTAAAATGAACTTTAAAGAAAGAATTGTTGTGGAACCTTAAATAACAGGACACTCCTGTTACTGTATTATTATTTACTTACAACTCAGATGACTGTTTATTTTTGCCTTAAGATCGTGTGGGTCTCCTTGACTGCAAAAGCAAAACGTTGATGAGTCAGGTAGCTAAAACAAGATGCAGAATGCAGGATGCTTCAAATATTGCCAAACATTTTCTGTAAGATCTATCTAATTAGAAATCAGTTCCCTACTTAGCAGCAGACAGCAGATGTCTTCAGAAGTAAAGTAACTTTTATTTTATCAGTTTTATCTACATAGGCTGGATCTGGATCCTGACCATGTAAATGAATTTTCTCTTGTAGAAGGTACAGTTATACATATATATCATATATACTTGGGTGAATTTCCCTTCCTCTAATCAAACTAATTAAGAACTCATAGTTATTTTCTTATTTTTGGTGCTTGAAAATGAAGAATATAATAACAATAGTAATAGCAATAACAATAAGGAACTTCATGTTAATGGCCCATACAGACTTTATAACGTGGATAAAAGACAACCATCTTCAATTTTTCTGCATTTGGCTTTGTTTCAAATTCAGAAATTAGCTAATGGGATTACAGATGAACACACAGTGGCCAGAAAGCTGCATTCCACCAAGGGAGGCTCACCTCAAGTAACCCTGCTGTTGCACAGTATTGTCTGTCAGACTGAGAGGCTTCCAGAGCAGAAGGGTGATGTAGGCTAGATGGAATTCTGTGAAACCACCAAGTGAAGACCCCTGTCTCCAGATTTGAAGCCAGTGAGTGATGCCTGTGTAGGGAGTGGGGATCCTGTGATTGCTCTGATGTGTTCAATAGTGTATCCAGCTGCAATGATCTTTTTTGCCTCTCTGACACCTTTCTGACCCTTTAGCTCTACTGGAAGCACTTTTGTGTTCAAAGGCACCTTCAATGAAAATGCCTTCACAGGGCCAAGAAGCTCCTCAGTGTTTATTCTCTCTGTTTTGACATTTACCACGTGTTTTTTGCCAGCTGCCCTGGAGAGATGTGTTTCTGCAATGGCTTACCCTGTAAGTTAAAGGCAGCAGTTAAAGCAGATCGCTGGTGACAGGGCTTGCTTTGCATTGATACACATCAGAAGGTCATTAAAGGCAAATGGAAGTAGGAAAAGCTCACTGGCACAACACATACAGTGTTTCGACATCATTGATTATGCATTAGCAATTTTCAAAGATGGCCTTTTCAATGTGGAACTATTGCTTGAAAAATTAACCATTCCATAGGATCTCAGAACAGGTCGATACAGATCTTTAGCTCCTTGCCATTGTGTCTGGACAATTATCTCATCTTCTCCCAGCACCACGTGTGTCACTCACTGCAACTGAAACAGCAGCTGATCCCTCTCCTGTTCTCGATGCAAATATTAAAAGTGTAACACCCAGCTTTATTTCTCTCACAAAATGTGTGGAAAAAACAGTTTCCCCCCCCTCTAGTAGCTGTTCCTCCTTTTCTTGTCATCTTCTCTGAGGTATTAAAAAAAGTTCTCCCAAGGATATTCAGTGCTAACAGTGAGAAGGAGCAGAATGCTGCTAAGGCTTTGGATGTTCCACGCCAGGTCCTCATGGCATTAACTAATGAGTCCCCACAGCACTTCCAGAACTGCAGCTGGCACTGAGCATTTTGTCTGGACCCCATCATAAATCATAAAAATCAGCACACAGATATTCAAAGTAACTGGACCTATGTCATGTGCAGGACTAGCCAGCTGGTGACTGACCAGGATGAAAGCTTGGGAACCAGCGATCTGATTTCAGCCCTGTGTGAGAGTTTGTCGTGGCTTTTCTGTTTCCTGTTGCCTGAAGTGCTTCTGATTACGGATGCACATGTCAGAGCAAAACATGGACATGCACTAATCGCTCTTGCATTTCTGTCCTTTGTAAGAAAGCCCAGGCCTGGCAGGCTGAGCATAATCGTGGTGGGCTGCAGACCAGCAAACAATGAGCACTACAGGGCTCATACCCAGGGTTCACTAGCACCCAGCTAGTAAATCTAGACACAGCTAATTGCTGTAGGGCAAGTCCTTTTCCCTCTCTTTTGGTTCCCCTTTTTAATCACCTTTTATTTTCTTTATTGTCATCTCTGGAGGACAGGGAGAGCAAATGTTGCTTAGCAGTGTGGATAGAAGTTTAGCATGACTTCAGTGTTGCAAAGCCAGGAGTGACTTGGTAGAACTCCCCGAGAAACAATCCCTACAACTTAAGGCAAGGCAGCACTGTTCTGTACAAATCCTACTCTGCCACGCATCTTAGATGTTTAAAATATACCTTAGAGATGCTCAAACAGTGTATTAGCATTGTGCTTTCCTCGTATACATCAATATGTAAGGCGACTAAGCAAGTTCCGGAGTTACCATGGAGCTGAACTGCGCCGATCTTGGGAGACAGTGAAAACTAATAAAACAGAACGAGAGGATAACTCCCAGGGAGCTGGATTTCCAAAGAGCAAATATCTGAACGCTGCATCAAATATACTTTTACCCCTTCCTTAAAAGATAGCAGATGCGGATGAACTTTGCTAGTCAGGTTCCTTTGTCAGGCACATCCGTGATGTAGAGTTTGAGTGGTTTCTTTCAGAGAAAATACAGCCTAGGATTTCCCCTGAGGTGAGTTTCTGACGCCTTTGTGTCTCTGTTGGACTCTGCTAGAAACTCTCGACTGGAACACATGTAATTTCTTGCTCCTTTCATCCTGGCAAGCGCTGCCCCCGGCGCTCCCCATCAGGGGCACTGCTCTCTCAAAACAAAGTTTGAGTGCCCACCCTCCTCTTGGGCAGCTGCGGCGCAGGAGGAAGGAAAGAGTGTTCCCTCCCGAGCAGCGCAGGGAATGCAAGCAGCCTTGAGAGAGGGTGGGATTCATTCTGCCAAATGTGGATACCCTCATATTAGTGAGAGGTCCAAGTCACTGGGGAGAAACTTCTGTGTTTAAGCTTCTTATTTTTGCCTCATATGAACAGCAGCATAGACCCATCACCACTGTATTGATCAGTGTGCCATTGATTATCCAAATTCCAGATGCCTGCTCTGCTGGAAGCATCAGCTCTGCAGAGGAGCCTCATGCAGGGCATTGCTCCTCAGCAGGCTCTGGATGTCCTGCCTGGTTGTGCCAAGCATTTCATCCTGAATGTCTATGTGGCCAGGGGACTTGGTCCTTGATTGACAGTATCCCCTCCTGCCATTATCACCCCTTCTCATAAAAACAGTTGCTTTTGCTCCTTAAAAGTCTGAATCTGGGGAGGGAAGATAAAACTTGAAGGATGGGAGCAGGGACTTGAAGATCCCTGGAGATGAGAATATTTCATTCTCTCTTCACAAAAGTAAAATGTAGAAAAGCTTTTATTTTTCTGTTTCTTCTGGGCATTTTATGTATGACTGGGTGGATTAATTTGTTTTCCAATGCAAGCAGCTTTGTTATCCAACTTAACATAGATTCCTATGTGTATTAGGAGAAAACAGCTATACTCCAATGGATTTTCTCAAAATGTCTCAAGAAAACCTACAAGTAAATTCCACAGAAATGTGGAAAATTTTTAGCAAGGCTAGAAATTGCTTCATAATCTGAAGTAAATATTAGGAATGCTTGTGCCTGTGAGTCATGTCTTGCAGGAGAATTAACTAGCTGATCAGATTTGAACTGCTTTTTTCCTATGAACAATAGAATGATCTGAAATATTGAAATCTTCCTACCACGGAAGAGCTGACACCAAGTTTCTGCTTTAATTATTGTCTGTGTTGGACTCTTTGCTCATATACAATGAACAGCCAAAACTCTACGAGAAAGGTGTTGATTTATTTAACAAAACCAAAAAAAACCCAAACACAAAGCAAGCTGTTTTGTGAGGGCATAAAAATAAAAATACAGAAAAATAAAGCCTGTTTTCTTTGGATGAAGGAACTCTCGCCTGAAGAGGTGAATAAGATGCTGCTGCTCTTCATCTGTGACCTTCTTGCTTCCTTTCAAGGACTCTCCTGCCAAGGGACAGTAAGTGGGAATGGGGGAGCTGCTTTTTGTGGCTGCTTGTTCCCAACTTCTCTAGGAGCAGTGAGCAAGACTGGGACGTACTCGTGTTGGAAACTACAGCTGTTGAGCATTCGGGCTCCCCCCTTGCTGAGTCAGGCCACTTCACCAGAACACGTCCCACAGGAGGCAAAGACTGGCCAAGGAGTCCATGAAAACAAAGATCCCTGGAAGTGGGACTTGCATGTGATTTCGGACTCTGGCAAATCTTTGGAAATCAATTGGGGATTATGTCCTCTTGGGATGGCAACGGTGTGCCAGGCCACAGAAAACCCTAACAAACAAGAGAAACATCTGCACCTCACGAGCTTTTTTTCTCAGGGATCTGCACGAGAAACTTGCTCCCAGGAAGGTGGATGTCTCAGAGCACCTGGTCTTTGTGCACGAAAAGGGGAAAACACCTAGGTAAAGGCTATGGCTCTCTGTAACCTCTCACACACACACTGGCTCACCTTAAAAACCTGTGAAGGCTGTTTAGCTGTCTTGGGAAGCATCTAACCCTCATTACTCTGAAAAGCTATCCTTCAAGACTCACTTAAAGCAGTGGACTGGAGGATTATGTTCGTTGTAGTGGGGAAGTTCTGCTTGTGGCAGATCGATCTGCTGGTTGCCAGCAGGACCCTGTGATGATGGTGAGAAGGAGGGAGGAAAACAAGATGCTATTTTTGAACTTCATAAATCTTCCCCATAATCCATCATGAAAATTGGTGGATCATGAGGGATATCAGTTAATTTAACTAGAGTTCAGCTGAGTTTGTTTTTCCTGGAGAAGAATTTGTACTGCATCCAATAGGGATTTTTTAAATTATTTTCAGCAAAGGAGATCACGGAGGTTCCCATTCCCTTCTCGAGAGCCGGCACCGTGCAAACAAACAGCAAAATTCACTTTGCCTCAAACCATTTGCAAACTATAAACAAGTACGAAAATCAGCAAACTGATTCAGTGAACAGGCTGGGGAAGCATAAAATAACAGCCAGACAGTTATGACCAGCATGAGATTATTATGATAAACAATGTAAATTATTATTGTACATCCCTGAGTAGCCTATTCTGGCAGCCCCATAATGTATGTAACACACTGTACCTTCTGCTGCTCCATGTCTTCATAACTGGTTGCAAGTAATTCCTGTTTTCATCACAGTATTTGATGTTCGGTGCATTCTTGATTGTTTCTTCTGCTGAATGTAGTCAAGAGATGAAATTTATATTTACAGCACTTGCAGTTGTTTGGATTTTGCAGAATTGTTGAATTTCAGTGGTTGAAAAACTGCCTTAAGTTTAAAATAAGTAAGTTACAATTAAAATAATTTAATTTAAAATAAAAAGCTTAACTCCAAAGGAACTACACCCCCCATCCCCGTGAGATATATTGTCCATTTGCTATAACTTGAGCAATTTTATCAGCAGAGAATCTTACCAAGGGCTTCATGAACATGAGATGGTTAAAAATAAAAGATCAAAGCATGCAAACAAATCCCGTTAACGAAGTCTAGCAAAAGGGGATTATTTTATAATTAAATAGAAAGCCAACTCAAAGAAATATTTAGAAACACTGAAGTGGGATCCCACTGTAGCTTTTGGCAAGGTGTTCTATACATATTGTGAAGATGTCTTTGTCCTGTTGCCACTGGTCTGACCAGCCCATGTGTGGGGAACATCATTGTACCTCTTCTCTCCCACCAGCATTTTCCTTTCTCAGTGGTGTTTTTCCAGATATCCTCTCAAATCTGCAGCTAAACTTAACAGAGTAAAGGAGCAGCAAGCTTGAAAATATTGCATTAAATCCCTCAGCTCAGCATCAATACATGGATGTGCCTGCTGGGAAGAGGGAGAACTTAACCATCCCTATCTCCCATGATGGGGTACCAGTCATCTGGGTTGTTTAATAAAGTTTCTCATGTCTCCCAGAAGTGGTTCAAGAAGCAGAATTTGCACTGTGGGTTTTTGTAAATCCTTTTGCTCCTAATGGTACTACTGTTAAACAAATCTTTTGAGGTAGCATGTGCAGGCTGTGACTAATTTGCCTTTGCCCATGGTTAAATAATACAAACTGCTTCCCTGGACTCAGAATAATAGACTGAAATATTCCCATTTCCTGCAGATGAGTGAAAATAAACAGATCCAGTCTCAGCTGAAAGAATGTAAGTAGAACAGGCCTTCATTTGTAGGGGAAAATAAACTCTGCTGATCCCGTAGGTCTGGGACTATAAACAGCATCCTTTTTCTCCCAGGGCATTGTATAATGTGAGTGCATGGTTTGAACATCCTCAAAATAAACATCTAATCACCCTTTCTGGCCTAATTAGGTTATGTTCTGGCCCCTGGCTCTAGGTCTCATGCAAAGTTGTGTTGAGGGAAGCCCTGCTCCTCTCCCAAGGAAGAGAGCCTGTCCAACTCTGTTTGTTAGTTAACATTTGCTCCTTGAGGATATCCAGCTTGGGGATCTTCCTTGCAAGCTTGGCAGATCCAAGGGCGAGAATATTCTCGTTGCTTTTTGACAAGAATAAATGTAACCCTTTCCTCCTCTATTTGCTCATCTCATTGATGCAATGGGAGAATGAGCAAATCAGGTTTATTTTTTTTCTTTTTTTCCTGGATTTGGACTGTAGGCCTCTTCATGGTGTATCAGCAAATTTCAACTTGCTAGGTTCTTCATGTGGGTGTTTATTCACTCTTTCCAGAAAGGTGATTTATCAGCAATCAGCATCCACTGCAAATGGTAACTACTTGATCCATAAGGATTGTACAGGGCCCCTGTTATTACGGTGGTGTTGCAGACAAGGGGCCAAAGCACAGGGGTTTTGTAAGACTTTGCCCAGGCTGATGCTGTGCAAGGAAAGACCTGGGAGTGCAGCAGTTGCTGACTGGAGCTCTCAGGATGGATCCTGCACTGCTCAGTGCACTTCAGCTGCTGGCTGTGAGTAGGAGCGAACATAATTAATGCAGAGAGAGATCTGAGGCAAAGGCCAAGTGGACTTTTAAGCTCTGGTTTATCAGCATAAAGCCTGTAAGAGGAGAAAGAGCTGACCAGATTCAGAGCATTTCTGTATCTGCACTTTTCTAGATTTCTCTTAAACTATGCTTAGATCTCGGAATATGTTCCCATTTTTCACAGTTCTTTTAAAATAATTGTTCTTCTGTATCAAAACCAGACTGTCCTACCTTTAATCCCCCTTTCAAAGTTCCCTTTCATCTTAAGAACAGCTAAAGGTGCTCTGAGGACTGTTTAAACCATAATTCCTAGAGGTGTTAATTTCCTCTCTTCTTCTTCTTGACCAAGGCTTGCAGTGGGGCCAGGGCAGGGATGCTGAGGGTCCCAGCAGGGTCCATCTTTCCCAGGAAGATGTCCGTAGGGGAGTACCACCCTGGTCATGGCCAGATCCATTTCTCCTTGTCCCCACTTCTAGTCCATTGGCTGCAGGAAGCAGTTACTGTCAGTTCTAAAGGCCCAGATCCTTTTTTAGTGTCCTCTCTGCAGACTGAGGAGTACTTGGCACAAACCCTAGAGATGAGCCTCAGATCTCTTGAGCCTCTCTGGTCTATAAACCCTCACAGTTTTCTAGCCTGTGACTTTCTTTTAGGAATAACAAGCCAAGGAGGAAAAGAACAGCTGAGCAAAGACATTCCTGAGCCACAGACTTTTAATTCTCTAGGACGTCCTTAGAAATAAATGTTTATACACCCTGCCTGTTCATAGACACTTCTCTGTAAGCACTGGATTTGTTGTCGGAGGGTCCAGGTGAGACACTTCTGCTGCCCTTGGCAGCCAAACCATTCCTGCCCCCTCCCTAAATACACTTCCCCACTTTCACCAAGGGGTCACATCTCCATCCACAGCTGGAACTTGCTGCAGAACATTTTATAGATCTTGGGCAGTGGTGGAAAGGGAGACAGAGCCATGAGAACCCCATGGTGAGGGATGCCTGGGGGAGAGGGCAGCGCAGGAGAGACAGGGATGCAGCAGCATGAAGAGTGCTCACAGTTTCATAGAAATATTTCACAGCACCTTTGCAAGAGCTTGGCTCCCAGTTGAGGTATGTGAACAAATGACAGACTGCATGGAGGGGCTGTGACAAGGGAGGCCTCTCACCTCGAGCCCTGCTCTCAGGAATCTTGATGACGGATGCAAATCACTTAGACCCAAATTAAGAAAAGTATATTTAGGCACCTAGAGAAGTAAAGAGGCACTTAATAGGATTTTCAGAAGTGTATAAGCAGATTAGGCATCCAGCTCCTATTGAAATCAATGCTGATGGAGCATTTAAAAAAAATAAAAATATCTCGAGGTATCTCAGCACTGTTACAGCCTGGGTGCATTTGCAGGGTATGAGTGGGCTCAAAGCCACGTTTTGCTCAAGATAAGCCTTACAAATAACTGATCTCCCTGGTTATACCAAGTCTCCAAAACCATAGGAGCAAGTTCTTAAAGTCCCAGAAAGGCTGAATTACGTGGGCCTGTGAGAATAATAGAGCAAGCCCTGGAGAGAGAGGTAATGATCTCTGTGTGCCTGCCAGAGTAGAAGCAACACTTCCACAGAGAAAGTAACACAAAACCAAGGAGACAGAGCAATCACTGGATCTTCGCTCAAGAAAAGGCCTCACGACAGGTTTTTTTGGTTACAGAGATGGCCAAGAGGGACTAGGTGAAGAAAATGCTGTCTGTTTGATTTTGACAGGGAAGCAGCACTTTTGCAGTCCTTGTAAATAAATGTATTTGACCCAAAGAATCATCATCTTCCGTGGCCATTTTCTCCCTTGGGTAGAAAGTACTTTTCAGGACCTGGATTTTGCCTCACTCTGTGATTTATGCGTGGAGCATAATGCTGTAAAATCAGTTCCCTGCTTTCTCTGAAACACAGCTCCCAGTCTGCTGAGCTGAAATCGGTCCTTTTTTGCTTTAGTGAGCAGGAGTGATGATACATACATTAAGGGCTGCGAGGCACTATGGTAGCTGGGGCCAATTAGCTGCTACCCGAGGGCAGTAGCTCCCAGACGTGGGATATCAGACAACTGCAAACCTACAGAGCTGCTAGCAGATCACTCTATCCTCCTCCAGAGACTTTTAATTGGGGAGTTAACACATGGTATTTTTAGTGAGTGTCCTCAGAACATTTATCTTCTTCTGTGGCATGTCAGTCCCTCGGGGAGCACTATTTGGGAAGCAACCATTGCTCGAGGTGACAGGGAGGAGTTATCTCCTCTGAAATCCCTGTTGACATGAGTGGCTGATTCAGACAGCAGGCAAAAGATATGCCTGCCATAATTGCATTCCCAAACGTGAATAACATTGAATACATGAAGTAATTCCAGCCTGCTGACTCCAGCCTTGTGCTGGGGGTAAGTGAACTGAACTTGCCAACAAACCTCTGCTACAAAGAAGACCCAAGGAAATTGCATGGTGGAGAATTCAGGATGGTTATTAAAGTGAAATGTGCTAGAAGAGTCAGGCAAGAAGGAGATGATTTGTGGACCAGCAGACAACATTCTTCTAGGAAAGTCCTAGTGGTAGCCAAGAAACCTGAAGGTAGGAAAGAAGATGTAACTCTGTGTTACATCTTACTAATCAACACCATTAAATACTGGTAGGGCCAAGTTTCTAGGTGCTGCTGGGGGAAAGGAATTTATCAGGCCTTCTGCCCTTTTTGTTTCTAACACAATTCCTGTAAAAATTAGACCTTTCTGACCCGACTGTAGTGATGAAATATCAGAGGCACTGCAGTTCCTTGCCTACCTGGAAAGAAAGCAGGAAGAAACCTTGGTAGGCAAGGCATGCCTATATTTGCTTATGATATTTTCTCTGGGTTTTAAGTGCTGAATTATTGGTGTTATGCTAATAAAATTCATTTAAGCTCATGAAACACTCTCTCATTTAAAGAGAAGTGATTTTGGCAATTTGCCAGCAGGCTAGCAGGATATTAATCAGACAATACCTAGGGACCAACACCACTATATTGCTTTTAATCTTTTGACCGATAAGGAAAACAGGAAGAAATCCATTTCCCTCCTTTCTTTGCTCAATGGGATAACCAGCTGGTACAGACTAGCTGCAGCTCAGCTCAATTTGGGAGTAAATATTTGGGTTTTAGCTGGGTAAATGAGAGAGCAGCACTACTTTCCCCCCAGCTGTCATGCAGCCGGGTGCCATTCATGCTCACAGCAGGGCCCTGCAGGGCTTTGGATCCCTGAGTCACTTATTAATTACAGAATAATGTCACCTTGCATTGGAGAGGTGTGTAGCTTTGCTCAGATGTGCCTAGAAAGGGAAAGTTTGTTTGTCTGTGCCAGACGGTCACATAAGGTGATGACCCTGGACAGTGTTCAGGACCAGATTTTCAGCCTGCACAGTGACAGTGACAGTGCAGCCCCGGGGAGGAGAGGAGGAGGCTTCCAAAGCTGTGCCTGAGCGCTGAGCACCATCAGAGACCACACTGTGGCTGGGAACAGTGGTTTGTTTGTCCCCAGATATGGACACATGAAGTAGAGCAGGGAATGTGTTATATTTCTGTGTCCTCACATGACTACCCTTTAAAGACAGTGAAGATGTCCTCCCTGAGCCTGCAGGCAGTCCTGCACACGTGTGTCCTGGAGAAACCCTTGGGCACTCTTTGGTGGGGTTCAGGCCTGAGCTGGTCTTGCCTTGTTTCTGTGTGCTCAGATGAGGAACAAAAATTAATTACCCAGATCTTTAAGGCAGATTCTGTGTTTTTTACATGGGTCCTTCTGACCAGAAGTGAAAGACTGAAGAGTGAAAGCACTTTAATATCCCAGGGCACCTACATGGAGACAAGTGGATCAGTTCTCCTGTCTGAAGGTCCTTCTCTGAGACTCCCGGTGAGGAGAATCCATCCCATGGATGCTACTGGTGGGACCATTTGTTCCCCATGAGGGCATAGCCCATCAAATCAGCACTTCCAACTTGCTGCAGAAAATGGAGCCAGGAGTCCAGAGCAAACTAGTTCTGAAGCAGCCCTGAAAAAAGAGCAAGCCATCTAAAAAGAAAAGGCATCATTAAATTTCCTTTCCACATGGTGAATGAAGGAGCTTTTAGCTGGGGAAGAAAGGAAAACTGTTCTTTTTGTTACCTTCATCCAGAGAGAAAGAAAATCTTTGAGGTATTTTGTGGCACGTGGCTCCTCTTAGGTTTCAGCCAGCTGAGCTGTTCTCAAAAGCACTGGAATGTAATTTCACCAATAACTGATCAGCAGAAACAGAGGCAGTGAGGGTGTTCTGTTGCACAGAAGTCCTGAGTGGAAACCCATACACTGTGGCTAAGAACTGATTTAACAAATGGGAATTCAGAATGCTGAATTCCTGGATTCTCGCTCTGCCCTGAATGATGGAAAATTGGAGCCATTGCTGGATGGGGGATGTCACTTTTCAACTCCAATTTCAGTCAATGGACTCAAACTCATCTGTGAACCTTTGGTGCTGCTGCCGAAAAAATTTAATTTCCCACCATTTTTTTAATTTATTGCTCAGAATGTGTAAGTACTAAATTAGACATAGAGCTTTTGGTGTAAGCCAGCATAATCCTTTTACCACTGAATCATTCTGTTATATAGTATTTTGACCGCTCTGTGTGTGTGTGAAATTGCTGTCTAAAATGTATTGCTTAAAATTGGTATTTGCCTGTTTCGGACAAATCTGTTAAAAAATTTCTAAAAGGAAATTATACAAAATAGAACAACTTACTCTTTAGTCTGTTGGGTGGAAAACTCTTGAGTTCTGCACAGTTTCAAAGTGCTTTTTGAAAGAACTGAAATGGTTTGATGTCATACTACAATGGTGTAATTTTTTTATGGGCTAGTTAAATTATTTTCATGGGACAAAGAAATCCCTTACACAGTGCTGTATTTGCAAAGGAATGAGCAGTGTGCTTGCATTGTACTGGGATCATGGCAGCACGCTGCCCTGGACAAACTGAGCTTGGTCCAGGCCAACACAAAATAATGACTGATGTTTTGATGAGAATTCAGTGGCATGCAACAAGGGTTGCTGTCTCTGCTGTGCCCAGCAGTGAAGCCAAAACACAAAACAAAAAGAAGAGAAAAAAGGCAACGCTTTTGGAAGTGTTCTGTTTTTCCCAAACTCTTACTGAGGTTAGAAGAGGGAATTTTGAGGACAAAGACTGGGTTTTATGGAGCTGGAGGTATCTTCTCTCTTCAAAGGGAAGAGGAGCTCTCAAGATTCCCCCTGCCTTCCAGTCTTCGGACCAATCCGTATATAAAAAAATTACTTTATTCCTACCTCTGGTAGGAAGTCCATTGAGAAGCCTGTGGGAGAATTTGAAGTCATTCTGCTGGTACTCATGGGTATCCTGCTCTGGAAAGAGGAGTTCCTGTTCTATGTTACCTCCTAAGAACAAAAGTCCTTAAAAGGTCTGGCCCTCCATGTGACGTGATTTGCTAATACAGTGATTTTCTTCTTCTGAACAAAGCCAGAAAGATTTTCCTGTTCCAATTCAGGGAAGTTAGGTGACGTGCAGAGCGAATATGTCAAATTATGGTGTTCAAGTGTATAGCAACCAAGTCAACACTAATAAAAGTTTGCTGTCTTTCTAAAATGATCTTTTACATTAGAGTGTCAAATGCTCTAGGACTTATAATGCAAGGAGACAGGATGTATCCAAGGCAATGAAATGAAGCTAATTAAAATGTCAGATAACACAAGTTTAGATTGTTTGAAACAGGCCTTTTTGTAAGATAGTGAGATCTTCATTAGAGGGCCACAAACTTAACTTTTTAATAAAAAATAATCATAATAATTTTTTGCATCAAGTCTGACCTCTGCTGCCTACAAATTTGGATTGATATATCAAAATGCATATTGCCTTTAATGTTCCTGTCAAACCTGAGCTGTGATGCATGGAGTTATTCCCTATATGGAGAGATGTTTCTGTGAAACTTAGCTAATAAAAACGTGACACAGCCAGTGACTGATGTCTGTTCTCCCAGGGTGTGTTAGCGTGGGACAAACACTGCACATACATCCTCTTCTTGACACTGAAAAATGAGACACATCTAGTAAAAAACATAATATATGCTCTAATGGTCTTGCGGTGACCTTCTTGTCATCTTTTTCCCTCCTGACATACTTTTCTCACCTCTCAACTCTTCCCTTTCCCTCCCTTGTAGGCTGTGAGCCTACAATTTATCTTGCAATGAGGTCTCTGCTGCCTCTGAATGTGTCACATGCTTGCTCACAGGCCCTGGCAGGGTCTGGGCTTCCTCTGCAGGAGACCTCAGGCTGCTTTTTGCCAGCTTGGACCATGAGCGGACAAAGATAAAAAAACCTTTCCTGGTAAAATAAAGATATACTTAAAAAATTGAAACAAACCTCAGCAACGAATCCAAATCCCAGTTCTAGCAACCTGGTAATTTGTCAGTGCCAGGCGTCAGCCCACTATTAGTCTTTTTCTGGATAGAGATGACAGAGCTCTGTTGACAAGCTGTAGGGCTTATTTCAGGAGCTGGCACCTGTCTCTCTGGCACGTCCCCCTGACGGCTGTGTCACGCTCCTTGGAGCTGCCTTTGGCTCTGCAGAAGTCGCTGCCTGGCGCTCCCAGCCTGCCTGGTTGGGAACCTTGCTCTTTATTTCCATAATTACACGTCCATGCACCGCTGTCCCCGGGCTTGTCTAAGGCTGAGCAGAGCCTGTCCCTGCCAGCAGAATGGGAGTCCCAGCTCTCACACACATGGAGCATGAGGGGTGGCTTATCACCCTTCCCCAGAGGGGCTTGGGCCTCTCTTTTAGCCTCCCTCTCCTCCTGCATCCTCTTCTCCTATTGCCCTGAGCTGTTGTCTCTTCCTTGCTCAGTGTCACAGGACCACCAGGTGCGTCCCCAGGGTGTGACTCTCCTCCATCCCTTCCCTCAAAAAGCCACGGCATCCGATCTGGAGCTTTCCTGCTCCTGCTGCAAGAAAATATTTAGCATTTTAATATCTTTTCACATTTTTAGAAGTAATTTTTGTATGAACATACACAGTGCTTAGTAATCATTTCTCAGATGAATGTGGAATTTTTCTAAAATTAAACTATCATTCTTTTCTCTTCACACTTGGCTGTCATATCTTTCTTAATGCAAATCAGTCATTGACTAGAGACACCTACTGTAAGAAGCTATTTTAGCTGTCTGATCGGTTATAAATTGATTTTAAAAGTGAAGACCGTTTTGGGGAGATAAGCTGGGATTGGTAGGGAATGTAAAAAATAATTCAAAAGGGATGTTTTTATTTGAATGTAAGTCACTATTTACCTCTATCTCAGAGCAAAGACTTTAATCCGGGAGTCCTATCTCTCTTTCCTCCTGCTTTAAATCTTAGACCACAAATCCCTCACCTGCCCTGGCCCTACGCAATGCAGAGCTCTTGAGGACCAGATATGGGTACCCCAAGGAAAAAATATTTCCTCTTTCAGTCTCCATTTGATACCAGGCCAAACGAAAAGGGAACATTATCTCTGAAGGAGCCAGGCTACTCTTCTGCTCTGAAGCAAGTCCCTTAGCGCAGGAATGAAAAGGAATCCATTATGGTTAGTTTCAGAGAAACCTCTCTTCGCTGCAGTATTTCCCCCTGCTCTGCTTCAAGTGCTCTTCAGAGGGAACATTCACATTTTCCAGGCAAAGAAAATGGCTTTGCTAACACTGTAGTGGTCTGCACAAAGCAAGAGCAAAGCAGAGAAGGTTCACTGAATGCAACTTGGGAAGTTAGAAAAATAAGAACTATTTTCTGGGGGTTTTTTCCCTGCTCTTTGTTCTTCAGGGTCAGCTCTGATGTTGTCTGCTGGGGCTTGAATAAGGAACTTAATTTTTAAGGCATGTCTGACTTCTGTCTTTGGAATTTTTTTTTTGTTGCTTGCACTGCTGGTTCTTTGTATGTCATTAAAAGTATGCAAACAGTGGCTGAGTTTTTAAATGAATTCAGTTTGATGAACATGTTTCCTAACTTCAAGGTTTGCATGCTGTGCCTATAGGAACAATAGTTACTCTGGCATAAATATTGGGAAAGAGTAAATTTCAAAGCCATGCAGCTAAATACACATAGAAAGCAACTTCTACTACTTACAAGTACTTCTGTGCTTTCCTGCTTTGTTAAACCATTTCATTTTCCCTAGCAAATTACAGCCATGCAACACTATTCAGATTTTGATTATTTATGATCAATCCACCTTGTCAAAGCTTCTGAATACTGCTAATCAAATGCACTTGAATAAACAAATGTGTATAATAGCTCCAGCATGTTTATAGATATTCAGAGAGCAGAAAAGGAACCTAATAAATCAAATCAATTACAAATCGCCCATTCCTCACACAGCTTTATTGTCCCCGGAACGCTTGTAATTGGGAGCTCAAGTCTGAACATTTTCTGACTTTTGTAAAGTTTAAAGAGGCATGTTTGTTTAGTGACCAAAACTTGTGCTTTCTCTGATGTGTACAGGATTTTCTGACATGCTCCATTTAATACAAAATTCAGGGCAGTTGTTATAATCCTTCTTGAGTCAGAAACAGAGCCCTGGTTCAGATTGCAGTTCTGGAGCGAGGCCAACTGCTAAAGAAAGCGATTCTTCCGCCCCTCACCTTTCATGTATTACAAGATACCTCACTCTTGGCTTCCAAGGAAGCTCCCTGGGAGCCCAGCACTGCAACTGCATCAGTGGGAAGGTGCGATGCCTTTGGCAAGGCTGTGTGGCACAGCCTGGAGCCACCCCATCCTACCACCCTAGGAAAGGGAAAGTGCTTCCCAGCTCCTTCCGACAGCTCTTCACATCAGCTGAGCCCAGAGCCTTATGCCATCTGTCTGCATCTTTGTTGCAACCCATGGAAGTCTGTTTCGTTCAGAATTCAGCAGTGTTCCCTCAGCTACAAGTTAATGCAAATACACGGCTTTGGTGTAATGGCACAGGAGCAGCCTAAGGGCTCGTCTCTCCACTGTCCTGCTTTGTAGCAACAATCTGTGGGATGAGGGGGCTGGCCCTGCTGCTTTCCCCTGAATCAGGAGGTACAGCCAGGGATGGAAGGACAGCCGAGGTCCGTAGCTGTGCACTGTCCTGTGAGCCAGGAGAAGGAACATCCCTGCAGCCCACACCCTTGGGGCACAGCACGGTCCACCTGGAAGTCAGCTGTGCCACTCCCAGACTTCTCGTGACACTGTTTGACAGGCAGGCTGTGACTGTCTCAGGTGACTGTCTCCAGACTGTGCAGTGCTGCAAAGAGCTCGAGCTCTTATGTGTGTCTTCCATGGCAGCACCGCTCTTGTGTGGCCACCTCTGCTTTGGGGTCTTGTTCCTTCTGTCTTGAGAGAACAAGGCACAGGCTGCCAATGTGCTCCTTGTGACCCTGGGACTTTGACAACCTCATGCATGGAGGTCTGCCAGGGCACCAGCCTGCAGCCTCCTCTGCCTGGCTCAGCTGAGTGTTTGGAGCTGATGGTTTGGAACGGGTGGGTGTGAGTTCCCAGGTCACACACGGCACTGTTGCACGGTCTGCCCAGCCTCTGCCTCTCTGCCATTGATTTATTCTTGGCTGAAAATTTGGAGACCGGGATTTTCAAGTGATTGCAGCGATGGGTCTGCAACTCCAGTTTGGTTGCTGCAGCCAGGCCCTCACACACACACATGCACATAGAACAGGGTCTCTCACCCAGGAAAGAAGTTAAAGATGCCATTTAACAAGAAGACTGGCATGACCAAACAAGCATACTGACCAGCAGCCTGTTTACATGCAACTGGCTCTTGTTATCCACTTATCTCTGTATTTTCCATGCCTGTTCCTTTGCAAGTAACCTTCACCCTCCTGCTCTTGCCTTTGATCTTTCCCCTTAATAACCCATAAGTATCACACATTCCCATCTTGCAGTAAGTTTTACCCCATTTCCCAGATGCCCATCCCACAGTGAGTCCCAAACACCTGGATGACCCTGCTCAGTAGGCAAGGCTGTCTGGTGAGAGCACCTCCCATGGACTTCTCCAACACCCAGACTGTGTTCTCTGCTGAGATCCCTGGGAGCATCAGGACCAGGTACTGTAAGGCTTCCTCTCCTTGGTACTGTTCTCTGCCCATCTCTAGGCCTTTGTGTTTTTGGTGATAATCCCTTCATCACCTGAAATAGTAGCTCCCACCACTGTAAATGTGGATGACTCTCAGAAGAGTAATCCCCATTAAGTGTCAGCAGGTCCAGTTTGTTCTTCAGAAATCTCATGACTCCTGTGTCTTCTGTGATAGACTTCTTCAGTCAATACAGTTTTTACAGTCACATCTGGAAGAAATCATCTCCTAGAGCATATTTGCTGCTATTTTTTAGGAAGTCACGTTATGAGGATAATCAGGTGTCTCATTCAGTAACTTGGGAGAGGAAGACAATCCTTTAATCCTGGTAGGCAACCTGCCATGGACTTGTCAGTAGGATGTTGTGCTGCTGGTTACTTCTGTGCACAGGACACTGTGTGTGAGAACGCCCAGAGCCTTCAGGAGGTGACTGGGGAGGATCCCTGATATTGTGTAAGTGTGTAAGTGTAGTTGCTGTTGTGTTGCCATTTGTAAAACTATGTCCAGAAAATCTAAGACTCTACTCAGAAAACCTGTAATTTATTGCTGTAAGATGTAAACAGGGGACACTGGACAGCAGAGACAGCCTGCAGGGTTAGGGATGGGATGGGTCCCCTCAGGCTGCAGACCAGCAGAGCACAGCAGGGGCGTGGTGCATGAAGGACAGCACCTGGGAAAGGCATTCATTTGTTGTCATACTAAAAGCAATCCTGCAGTAAGTCACTGTTGTGCAAACCCCCTGCCCTCTGCCATCTCCCTGGCAATAGGCAGGGATGTGAGGCACCAACAACTCTGGAAATATTGAAGCTGCCAATATAAATGTTTTTGATTAAACTCTGTGCAAAGGCCATGAGCGCAAATGCACAGGGTACGTGGAAACATTCCCGGGATGGTGACTTCAAAACCATTTGCAATCTTCTGTTTACTGTTGGCAAATGTTTCCAGGAGACGTGTTTGTGAGGGATATGTGTAGAATTTGGCACCATAGCTTGAGGCTTTATCCAGCAGCTGCTGGAGGAATGGCATAATACCTGTGTTGCCAGGCTTGACACAGTTAGAGATGAAGCACTTCTTTAGATTAGTGTGGAATTAATTCCTTTCTTGGCTACAAAATAGTCATATTTGATGTTGCCTACTTGGAATTGCTTGAATGGATCAACGTTTCTGATAATATCTGCCAAGAGCATTTTGACTGAGCCTTTTACAAATACTCGTTTTTATACATCATGCATCAGTTTAGAGTATAACACAGATAACAAAAAGGTGTTGAAAATGGAATGGTAATAGTGTTTTGTATTTCTTACATTCATGTAATAGACTTTATGTTGGAATGAATGTAGTTGTCTAGAGAAGCAGACCAGATGTGATTTTAAATTTCCTTCAAAACTTTGATTATCTGGACTTTTTGTTTATAATAAACTACTTTGCAGGACTAGTTAGCCAGCCAGATGCCAGAGCTGTTTTAAAAATGACTGATGCTTACCTGAAGCAAGAAGCTGGTGAGGAATACCATGGTGCATCCAGTACAAGTGCAAGTGGTGGAGAAAAATTGAGTAAGTCACCCCTCCCCTCTATTTCTTGTTGAAAGACAACAAAAAATGTACTTGAAAGATAAATTGTACAATTCTCTAGAGTACGGGCACACATCTTCAAGCTAACCAGCAACAACTGTGATGAACTCAACTTCTCAAACTTTGCAGTGAGGAGGCAGGTGCAAAAATTCTTTTGTTTGTACTCCATGTCTGGAATGGTGGATAAAACCAGTCATAATCACGGCTGAAAACTGGTATTTTTTTTTGAGTTCAGCAAATTTATCTCTTGCCAATGCACTGGAAAATTGGAACATAGACCTGGGAAAGACTCATTTAGAGTAATAATGGATATGTTGGCTTGGTACTAGTGTATATACAAGTCACCAGGTGTCTACATGCCTTTTAGAGAGGCAACACTACTGATGTTTTTTGAGACAGAGGATTTCTGGGAGTTTAAAACCTATGCAAAGGGAGTACATTTAACAGAATTTTGCTGAGCTTGGGGAAATATGGGAGCTTTCATCACAGCTTTCAAAAACTGTAGGAATTTTTGACTTGCCTGTGTACCCCTGAAATTGCACCAGCAGGTATCAGTGACTGCTGTTTGCAGCTCTCTTCTGACAAATGGGGTGAAATGGGTTCTGATTGAGCTTCTGCCATATGAAAAATATTTACTCCAGCGTGCACTGAAAATATTCTACCGAGCCCAAGATTGGAAACAGTCCTTGCAACAGGTGTGCTACTGTCCCCTAGCACTGAATGGCTGGATAAATGGTGCCAGTCAGAATGCAGTGCCTGGACCAGAGCATCCTCTACAGTGGCTCGTAACAAATACAGTTGCACCCTTTGCTGCCAAGGCAAGGACTCTTTGTATCTTCATTATGAAATCAAGTGGAAAAAAAAAAAACAAACCAGAAGCTGCAAACCTGAGGATGCAACGGAAATACAAATTATCTAGAGCAAGAGGGAGCTCAGAATAACTTCACTGAAGGTGGAGATGGAAAAAATGGAGTGGGAATTAAGTGAAATAGACATTTTCTATTTGTTTTTATATGTAAGCAATGAATTTTCCATGGTACTCTCTTATATCTTTTAAGAACTTCTTTTGAGAAATACATTTGAAAACTCAAATAATAATAAAAACATGACCAAATGAAGTGATGCTGCTGTTAAGTACCTTATCACTGTGAATAAGCCATCACTTTAAAAAGGTTGTATCTAGATGAAATCTATGAAGAAAATTTCCATCAAAGAAAACTTTATTTTTTGGCATGACAAACAGTGACAATGCCTGAAGTTTCTCATGTTGGTTCGTGACTAAAAATTATATCCTTTCTGTCATCAAACAGCTGAATTTGCTGGTCTTTGAGGGAAACCTGAACACATGCTCTTTACCCATTACTTTTTTTGTGGTGGGTCTATTTGAAGATGTTGAAGTACATTTTTGTCGTTGGAGCTGTGGTATTTGCATTATTTTTGCTAGGCTGGTACGTGGAATTTTATTGCAATTTGTTTCAAATATGCCCACATTTTATATATTGGTATAGGTGAAATAGATATAGAGTTACTAAAAGTAACAGACATGTAAATAGCAATAGCATAAAGGATAGCTACTACTGATTTTCATTTCTAAAGAGTGGTTGCATCTCCAAAATAATTAGCCAAATAAAATTGTGGTTGCATCTAGAAATATTTTTAAATATAAATTTTATCTGTTTCATCTGCTCCTGTTTGCAGCTGAAACAGTGCAATGTAGAAGTTGATTAAAATTCTCTAACAGTGAATCTGCAGGTTGAGTCCTGTTGTTATATTCTATTTTATTGAATAGTAAAATGATGAACAGTGCAGGTAATACCGGATAGAGCAATATTCCTTTATTTAATTTTGCAATTTAAAGTTAAGAACATTTTGGTTAATGGAAGGTGAAGATAGTATTAAGGAAGTTATTATTTATTGGTGATTTATGCAGGAATGAGATTGTATTGTAAAGCACTGAGTTAGAAAAATTGACATGATAAGTCTCCTTAACTCTCAGGCATTGGAGAATTGCCCTTGGTTCTTGTTGAATAATACATATTGGCTGATATAAACAAGGTACAAAGTGTGTATGGATTCATTTAGAACTCCCAGGTGGGAAAATTTGAGTAGGTTTTCAATGAAGAGTCTATTATCCCTTGGTAACTGAGAACATTACATATGAAAACTATGGCATTTAAAATGAGTGATCTTAAATCCAGACAGTGCTGGCTGACAATGCCATATCCCCCTTTTTGAGTTAATCATAGCCTTTAATTACCAAATATCTTTTCTTAATGGTAGCCATTTCTCAATTGCTCTGCATAGATGTTTGCCTAGTAGTGATGAAAATTTAGCAAGTTCCTATTAGTAATACGGTGATGTTTTGTTGCTAAAAAACTAGAAAAAGGAAAAAAAACAATCCACCCCTTCTTGGTCACACTACTTCACCATGTTCAAGACAACTCATCTAGAGGACTCTAAATTCCCCAGGGCAAAGACTTCTATGTTTCTATAGAACAACAATCTGCCATTCAGACCTATGGGACAATGTAGTCCATAAACAACAATAACTGAAAGCCAGTTAATTTCAGATTATAGCCTCAATAAGACATTCAGACTGTAATTTTGCTTTCTAGGCACGGTTATGTAAGACTTTATATGGCAATTATCATTAGAGCAACAAAAATTTTCATGTGATTCCATGCCAGAAAAACATCCACAGTCATTCTAAACCAAATGCCTGTGAGGACTTGCTAGATCTTCCATTTGTTAATGTAAGTGCTGTTGTTTTGTTCTGACAAACCCAGTCAACATATTAATCAAATAACTGAAAAAAAATTATTTTTCATAAAATCTTATATAAAAGAATAAGTGCTTGCTAGGCTGTACCAGCAACACATATTATCCAGCATGGAGGCAGTGTTGTTTTATCAGAAAAAGAAGGCATATTTCTCTGACGGTAGTTTAGTCTATTTCTAAAACACATTAATGTAAAGGATATTGGAAGTCTGAAGATGAAGATAATGAAAGTTGCTGAAGCTCAGAATGCCAGAACTTTCAGGGCTGAATGCCTCTTACTCTTCAGGTGTGCCACATGAAGCTGCCTACCAGAATGAAACCAATGAGAAGTCCTATTTTCAGAATTTTATTTTAATTTTTATTATTTCTTTGAATGCCACCCTCTTTGATTATGGCAACAGCTGTTGGCAGTACTGTGCAATATGTGTCTGCACAGTATGTGTTCTCTCACATTTTGTTCTGAAGGGAGTGAGACTTGGATTTATTTTTATTTAAAACTGAAGAAAGGATTTTATAGGATGTTCAATAACTGGAATTCTTAAAAAGTCACCTTATGAGGTTTAGGAAATGCTCACAGGTCAAATGCACCATGCAATGTCAAGGGAAGTGTAGATTCTTCCTTCTCCTCATTCTCTTTTCTCGGTGATGTAGAGATATTTTTAAACAAAGAATAAATGGCAGACAATCATGTGTATTTTATAGCTTGCTCACACATTAGCCAAACATCTGCCGTACAGTAATACTGTGATATGAACTGCAGTCAGCTAAGGATTGTCCCTACCAGGAAAATCGACAGATTTCTTGAAGAAACCCACAGAAATGCCAGCTTCAGTCTGACCCTGTCTTTTCTTCCTTCATTTCTGTGCAGGAATATATATATACACATACTATATCCCCCCAGTCCAAAAGCTGAAATGAAATTACAATAATGTGGGGATATGGATTCTGAGCAATATTTAAAGAAAAAAATCCTATGTGCCTGTGAAATCCAGAGCCTTTTCCCAGTGAGATCTGGGAATGCCAAGATAAAGATAAAGACTTAAAGATAACATTTGGGGTTTGCTGGCCCCTGTGCCCTGGTCTGAGCATGATGCCATTTAAACAGCATTTCCGCTCCTCTCCGCTGACCCTCCTTTGTCCCTTCTCTTTCCTGTCACCCTCTGTCTCGCTGCCAACAAAAATGTCTAATGATCTGAAAAATAATCTGAACTAGCTCTTTCCATCTGGATCTGTTCTGTGACGTGTCTCCCAGCCTGACCACACACATCTGTGCTGCCGTGGGCGTACGAGTGGGAATGATTTTAGCTGGGTAAAGTCAATCTGCCACTGCCTGTGAGACCGTGGCCTCAGCCATTTCTACCATTTTTCTCCTTAGTCTCACTCCAGCAATTAACTCAGCAGCTACTGGCAGTGTGTCTCCTGTCACTCTTGAGCACCTTCGACATCCACAGGCATCCTGCTGGGAGTCAGGAAGCAGAAGCAGAAGCATAATCAGGTCCCCCCCTTCAGCCACGCCGTAGTCACCGGTGCTTTTATGCTCTCTGAAGGAGGTTTTCCCTGCAGGTTTGTGCAGGACAATGAGTATCAATGCTGTGCTCTTCCACACCATGGGCAACAACATTTTGCCCCCATGTTTTCCTGGGCTGGTGTCTTCCCACACTGGATATGAGCTGGAAAACCCAGTACTGACTCAGCTCTGCCTGTGTGTGCTTTGCCCCATATGTAGTTTGAAGTTTTATGGTCTCTGTCAACATGTCTGTGGCCATTTCTGGATCTGACACCTTCAGACAGTTCCTTCTCTCTATGCCATGTGGGATGGAGGATCGTCAGTGTGGAGGAGGGGAACCACACAATGAGCATTGTGACAGTGTGTCTCCTCTGGTCAAGATGGGTGTGCAAAGTAAGAGCACATCTCTGTGTCAGAGGGTGCAAAAATCTGCCAGTTAGCACTGAATCAAGTTGATAAAGGGTGTTGTGCCTATTTTTCACTCTAGGATCACCAGCCCAGTGCTGAACCCAAGCTGTGCATTCCTTCTTTCTTTTCTGATGTGCAAGACACCCAGTTGTGAACAGTCTCCAGAAGAGAAATCTGTCTTGTGAGACCTCTCTCGACCTGGCAGCTGAACCTACCCTGCCACACCTCTCCTGTTCTCCTGTGTCCTGCATGCACCCTGTGCTGGTGGCTGTCGGTCCCTGCTGCAGGGAGCAGTGGGGATGGGCCCTCCTGGGGTGGCAGAAAGATGGTGTTTGTCATTCTCTGAGCTTGGCTGACAGGTTGGAGCCAGCAGGTGAGACCAGCCTGCATTTCACCTCCCAGAAGCCCAACTGCAGCTGGAGCCCTGACTGATTTGTCAGTCTGGAGTCACTGCTAAGTCTGAGGTGACCCAAGGAAACTTCAGAACCCATTTGGGGATGGCTGGCAGCTGAATGGCAGCCTTGAACATGCTGTTAGCATATAAATGACAGTCTTAGGTGAGCAAAATGATCAATTGATATCAAAGTGTCTTTAAGGACAAGTTCTCACTTCTTCCTGCTGAAAGTCAAGACTCCAAGGTGGAACTTCTGTCATAGAAGAAAAAGTAGGGCCACAGACTGCCCACAGGGGACAGCTATGGGCTCACAGAGGGTCATAAAATGTGTTTCACCCCCTGTTCAGTTTCCTCCAAGTCAGTGAAATCTGACCATTTTGTTCTGATAACCTTTGAAAAGGAGTTGTGTTTGCCAAAAACCTCTGCTAATACACCAAAGGGAAAGGAAGCAAGCTGTAACACATGTTTTGGATCAAACAGTAACATTCTGGTGCACACATCTAAAACACTGTGGAGGGAACACAGTGCTGCTTTGGAGTGTGTCTAGGGACATGAATCACGATATTAGCTCAATATTTGCCCAAAGAGTATAAATCACCAGGATTCAGGCAGCTAAACTTTGTTTATAGAGCTGCACAAGGAAATGTGTATACTGCAGCCTTGCTTCTCTTAACTGTCTAGTTCTGAGGTTTCCCTATACACCAAGTAATTTTTGGTGTTCTTTTCCTTCTTTTTGAACAAGAAAATTGTATAAATAACACTTGTGATAATGAAAGAAACGCTGCACCTTAGAGAGACCAAAGCATTGGCAGCATAACCAAATTTGACATTATCATAAATTTGGGTTGGCAGCACTGACAGTAATAAGCAACAGATCTATTTAATGTAAATTTAGCACTAGACATCAAAGAAAAGTGATGATTGGTGCCTGGTAAAGCTGCCTCAAGAAGAGTCTGGTCAGTCTAGTGAAGATCACGTGGAGCTGTGTGAATCAGTCAGCTGACTCTGAAAAGTGGAGTGTGGGGTGGGTCAGCAAGTTCTTGGCTTTGTGATATTGGGAGAAGAAGGTGAGGGGTTTCTGTTGCCTGTCTGAAGGTCCTCTGGTAACCTGTGACCCTCTTGGACACTTCAAACCAAATCTGGGGAGGGACAGTGTTTCCAGCAATGCTAATTTATCAATCCCACCTGGCAGGCGGGTGAAGGACAGAGGTTTTCTTCATGACTTGTCTGAACAAATTAGTGCTCTGTGTAGGTTTTGGCAGCCCCCCAGCTGGCCAGGTGGCAGGCACCTTCTGGCAGGCCAGCTCTCCAATCTGTGGTTCCACCCTAGTCCCAATGTTTTCTCCTACCCAAGTGGCAAGATGGAAAAGGACAGCAAAGGGCATGAAGGAGAAATGAGTGGAGTCACCAGAAACCCTGGGAGATGGGAAGGCAACTGGAGATATTGCAAGGCAAAAATATTGCAGGGACATGGAGTGTACTATGAAAGGACCAAGGGGACATGGTGAACTTAGGATGCTGAAGCAGAGAAATGTTATTTGGGGTGAAAAAGGAAAGCTGTGGGACACTGAACTGCAGGAAATCAAGGTTCAGTAGTTCTGCTCCTCAGGGAACAACTTGTCTTCAGAGCCTGACAGTATTGCACTGTGGTTAAATGTGTCTGCAGGGATTGGTTTATTGCTATCATGATATATGGATCTCTTACAGATACTTATCTCAGAGCTTGTGAAGGGGTTCAGTTAGCAATGGCAGGCTATAAATGGGGGAGGAGAAGAATGTCAGGATTAACAGTAGGGAGGAAGGAAAACTGAAATAATAAATATTGATTTGGAGTATGTCTCTTATTATCTCTGACTGAACAGGAAAATGTAATAATAATATGATATTTATGTGAACCATAAATTATCCACGTGAAGCTCTTCTGCATTGGTGTTGACTAATCAGTGAACCATTCTGGGGATGGTTCAACTATTCAACAGCTTGAGTTTCTTATCATATTTCATTGTATTCCTGTAGGCTGTACACTTTTATTAGTTTATAGGCATTTGTGGGATGCATGCCTTGGACTCAAGGCACTTTTACCAGGTGGTTTGAGTCAGTAAGAGACCTGTCCTGACTTCAGTGATCCTTCGATCTGTTCCCTATTGCACCGTGTTGTAAAGCATAAGTAAATCCTGATGATGACAGACATTTTCCCAAGTTAAAATCTTTCATGTGAATTTCGATCATATACTGAAAGTGAGTTGTAAAGCTAAGCCAAGCACTGGACATGCAAATTGAATGCTGCATTAACCTATCAGTGAGAGCGGAATAACAGATGTAATTTTTGCATCCAAAATTTATTTGGACTTCATCCCTCTCTGACATCACTTTTGGAGGTGCCTAGGGAATTTGTGTGTGGACAAGCCTAATGAATTTGCAGTTACCATGGGTACACATGAAACACTTCCAAAAGGGCACAGGGGGGATGTGTGTGGGAGATGTGCCCACCCAGCAGTGCCTCCTTCCTGGGACCTGGGGGCTTCATCTCCTCATGTGCTCCCACAAGAAGCGGCCACCTGGTGATTAGGATGAGGAAGAAAGAGGGACAGGGCTAGGCCAGCACTGTGTTAGGTGGGCCAGCACCTCTGCAGCCTTCCCAAGGAGACTTGGGGGTGTGAGGGACCCTAAAGGATGCTCTGCTGTGCAGTGCTTACTGCCCTGTGCTCTGCCCTGAGCTCCTCTCTGCCAGCTGTGGTCAGCAGTCCTGCTCGAGGGAGCTACACCTATTTTTTGTGTAGAAAAGCCTTTTCATTTTATTTTAATGCTTACCCCTTAAAAGTTAACAAATTGACACCACCTACTCAAAACCTCCTATAAGAGAGATGTAAAATGGGCCCTGACCCAGTCTGTCCTTTCCCTCCACCAAAGGCTCAGGCCAGGAGTTTCCCTTTAGCTGGGGGTGTCCACTCTCCTGGACATGGAGCTCAAGACTGCATTTCTCCATGTTCAAACTGAGCTGCTGAAGTTTCAAGACACAGGATTACATGTGCAGACACTTCATTGCTTCAAATTCATTAACAAAGCCATGCTATTTTTGCTTAGAAAGTGTTCTCCATATGGAACAACATGAAAAGGAAAGTAAGATTTATTGTCCAAAAAAACATTCCCCAAGGAAAAAAAAAATATTAACATGGCAACTTGTGATTCCTTAATACGTAGATCAGATGGAGGAAATGTTAGTGATGATATGAATACCAAGTTTTTTCCATTCCAGAGTCAAGAAGGAAAAGTCATCCAAAGAGCCAGTGCAGATGTTCACCATGTGGTCACGTGTCTGTTTTTGTGGTCTGGTGAGCAGATCATGTAGCTAGTACCAATATTTGCAGACTTCATCAGATGTCAGTGCCTTAGTTGCATATATCGAAGAGGATGCATTTCAGTTACTTGTGTCTCTTAGAGTGTTATTTTGTGCTATTTGCGGAAAAAACATGGTGTGTTTAGGGCACCTCTATGCCTGTGTTTATTTATGTGTAAGCCACCCAGCTACATTTTTGTCTTCCTTCCCTTTTTTTGGAAAAGCTTTGCTCAGACTCAGCAATTATAGTGCCATTCTGAGATGACCCTAACCAGGTCTATTTAAGTCTTTTTCAGTAACTTTTTTGTCCTACAGGCTTTGGGCAACAGGCTGACTGAAAGATGCACCTTCACCTGCTCACAAACATTTACCTGTGACCTGAAGGAGGATTTTCTTTCACATTTTCCAGTTGAAAATTGCACTTATTCAGCATAAGTTGTGAAGCTCAGGCTCCTGACTCTGTGCAAAGTATGTGAAAGATGAGAAAGCACATTCCCTTCTAATTGAGTTACCTGAATTGTGCAAGTGAAGTCCTTCTCGTGCAGGGGCTCTACGTGACTCCTGCGGGCCCCTCTCCCAGGCAGAGTCTGGCAACAGATCCATGAGCGGGCACCAGCCCAAGCCTGAGAGGCTGTGAATCCTTCCCTCTCCTAGTGGAAAACACTGCTGGCACAGCAGAAATCAGCTGCTGTATCTGTGTGCACAGGAGGGGAACACAGACAAAGATCAAAGCCAATTTACTGGTGCAAAGTCAGATTGCATCATTAGCAATGAGAAAAAGGATGTTTTCTTTGGTTATAGACCATCTTTTTGTGTCTGTGACATTCCATTTTTACTATTTCTTCTCTCAAATTTGTGAATTCTTGCATTTTTTCATTCTGTTTACTGGTCTGTGAAATTGTGTGCATGTGTGTCTATCTTACAGTGTAGTTTGCATATATTGTGTTGCATGGGCCAAGAAATGTGCTGATTGCAGAGTTTGAACATGAAACACATTTGAAAGGTCTGGTTTTGCACGACGTGTGAAAATCAGATCCCTGTGAGGTTCCACATGTCCGATATCTAAAGATGAGGGCACACAGAATCAGTGACCACCTAAAATTGTATTTCTCCTTACCAGATCTCTTCAATTAAGAGGAGAAACTGAAAGAGACAAATTATGGAGTTTGTGTAAACTATTTTCCTTTATTAGAGCTTTGCTGCTCCAAGTATTTGGGAAGGGTTGTTTCTACTGATGCTCTTTGCTCTTGGTGCTCCAGTGTGAACAACCACTGTCTACCACAGTCAAGATTTTATTGGATGTTGTCCTGTCTGACACTACACAGCTTTTCAAAAGGAATTTTTGTAAACTTTTAAAATGCCAAAGACTGATTGCTTTGAAATTTTAACAGTGTCAAATATTTCTTTGAAACTGGGGACAGTAAAATGGAAGCTGAACAGGCACCTCTGCCCACACAAGCAAATTCTGTTTTTGCATTTTCAAGTGTTTCTGCTGCTGGTTGCTATTGAAACTTTGAAAAGTCTTTTTAGTGCTTGAAGTGTGACACGAAAGAGGGACTGTTTCATTTTTCTATTTCAAAGATGAGGAAATTTCAAAATTGTTGAAGGCAATAAAAAGGAAAATGAAAAGCAAAAGTAGAACAATTTTGATGTTATCAATTTTACAGCGTCAGTGTGAGAAGGAAAGTGGAAAAAAAGGAGAAAGTCTCTCTCTGTGTATGTGTCTTGATTTTGTCAAGCTTCACATCTGAGTATTATTTTTTTTAAGATTCTGATTTGCAATAATAGCAATTTTTCTTTGAAATCCAAATTTTAATTGTCAGGTAGTTTTGAGATTAAACCTGGCTTGTTTTTTTTTTTTTGAAAAAAGAATTCCATCTATATATGAAGTGAATTGTTTTTTGCTGTCTAAAGAATTCTACATTTGGACAGTTAAATTAGAAATTACTAATAATATGTCAATGGATTTTATGTCTTTGATTCAAATAATCCTCCCTCCTTGAATTATGAGAGAAAATTAACTAAACTTGCTTGCTAGAAATAACTACCTTGTGCTTATTTCTGTAAGCCAAGACTGTCATCTGCAAACATGAATAAAGACTATTAATGTTACATGCACTGAATTTCAAGGAAATTTTATGCCATATGTAATAGTAATCATGTCAAAATGTGTTTGCAGGTTGGGACTGTGTTCTTCCCCAAACACATAATGCAGTTTCCAGGTGGTAGCTATCTGATATTATGTCTATTTTTGTTTTAACACAATGAGTACTCAGCAGCAGGGTAATACTGCTCACTGCCTTTTCCTTCTAATATTGTTTATGGCAGAAATCCAGTTTATACAGTGCAAATAATCATTATTTCCAATAGGCTGAGGATCTTTCCTGGCAAGAGCATAACCAATGCCTTCTACTTCTACTTGTGTCATTCATGATATGTCAGTGATGTGACTTAGCATATAAAATCCATTACCTGTGGAAGGATTGTAGGAAGTGGGGAGGAAAAAAGAGAAAGAGGGAACATGCCTAGTGCTGTGGGGCACAGGGAATTAAAAGCAAATAGCAAAACAGGTGGAAAAAATACAAGGAAGCTTAACACACTGGAGAAGTACGGAGTGCTTGTGGCCGTGGGGAAGCACTGGAATTGGTGACTTAGTGGCATTGTTTGGTCCCCACCTCATGGTGGGGGAGTTAACTATTGTTAATCAGCACTTGTATCAGGGGCCTGGCACAGTCCTGAGCCCTTTCCCAGACTGCTCTTGATGCACAACGAAAGGACTTCAGCAGCAATCCCCTTCTCACCTGGAAGCCTGCGGGGACTTTGTGCCAAGCACAGCTCTTCAATTGTCTTCTGCAAAAAGACTCCAGCAGGATGCTAAAGCAAGAGCATGTTTTCATCACGGACTTTGCGAATGGGAGTGACTCATGTGCCATCTGTTTTGTCCCTCCACCCGATCATATGCGCTCCCTGTTTGTGCTGGTTAATGCATTTGCCTTCTATTAAAGGGAGAGGAAACTTTGGAACAGTCAAAACAAACATGCCTGAGAGAGGCTGAAGTTTTGAAAGGGGCTGGTTGGAAAGCCACTGCCACTTTCATTTTCCGTGGAAACACGAGGTGCTGGGACTAGAACGTGCCAGGGGACAACCCACTGCAATCTGACAGCAGGTCAGGGATTTCCAAGTGTCTGAGGGATGTCTGCACTGTGCAAAGCAGGGACTGACAAAGTGCTGTCCTGTTCCAGAGTCTGAGGGGGACTCCTCAGCCTGGAAGGGAGAGGACCGAGTGGGAGCTATGACGGCATGGATTTGTGTGCAGTACAGAGAAGGGGAGCAGGGAGCTCCAAATTGTGCAGAGAGGACCATTCAACCATTGTAAAAACTGAGGAGAGAGGGGACAACACATGAAAAGGGACAGCTGGCAGGTTTAGCAAAGCTGAAGAGCCATTCAATAACTATCTGAATGGTGGGACTTCTGCAGGACACTGAAGTCTTACCTGGGGCTTGAAAGGTGCTTGAATAAATGAATGAAAAAAAATTTCCATCAAGAGCACTAAAATACAGTGACAGCACCTCGGGCTCGTTCTGCAGAGTAAACTCTGCATGATGTTGGCACTAAAACTTGGACTCCGAGATCGCTAAGCCTTGTAACACACTCAAAGGACCGATGCCAGAATAAACTGGAAAACTGGATTACTGGGGCCTTTGTCATGCATGGGCTGAAATTTTGCCTCACTTTTACTTCTGAGGTTGTAGTGTTCAGTTAAAGACTCCACCAAAGTGTCAACAGCCCCATCTGAGGAGAAGGGCTATGCTGGGGAGTAGCCAGAACACGGCACATTCCACCCATTTCCTAAACACTGCCTACTACTACCTTAATATACTGGTGACAGTGCTTTCTAACAGGACATTAATAGACGGCATCATTGGAGGAAAATCAGGAGGCACTTGAGCTCTTCTTAAGCATTACATCATGACAGTAGGCAAAAAGGATAAGCAGGGCCAAGGAATGACTTACTAGAGCACAGCCTGCCCAAAGAGCAGCCTTCCCTCAACAAATGCCATCCTTCCCTTTCCCCTTTCTGTCACTCACTGGTATATATCATCCCTCACAGGTTTTAAGATTTTATATACCAGTATATTGTGACAGAAGTGCAAGACATGCTGTAGAAATGTGTTAAAAATACATCTCACTTTTCCTGTCGTTTCAGGTCCTCCTCAGTGGGCAGTCTGACTCGGTCACATGCAACACCCCACAAAGAGCTCAGGGAGGTTTGGTGACATAGTTTCAGCCTCCCAGCTCAAGCCTAGGCTTGAACCAGGATGTGTCACAATCGTGCTCTGACTGGTTTATGTTTCTCCTTAATCAGTGAAAATGTTACCTAGCTAAATGAGAATGAGGAACAAACTGTACCTATCACCAGAAAAGCTCCCTCGAAAACAGTTTCCAAACATATGCATGAGGTAATGAGCCTGTTTCCCTGACTATGTGTCACAGCACTCGGTGCTATTCTGGTTGTGTTTCACAAGCTGGCATTGCTTTTTATTACGCTCGCTCCTGGTCTGCTCTGAGTCAGTCAGTCTGCACAGTCTCAGGCTGCTTTGGTGAGAAACCACTGCTACGCCGGGCGGCTTCTGCCAGCCCCACACCACCCCTCTACTTCTTCATTTTCCCCTTTCCTCTCTCTAGGTATGCCTTCTTTTGCAGCATGATGTGAAACTGGTTGTAATGGAGAAAGATGCACAAACCATCCCAGTGTCCCTCCCTCTGCTTCCCTGCCAGGAACAGCAGCCACCAACACACAGTGGTGTTGTTCAGAACAGGTAAAAGTGCCTTCAGGAAATAGGTGCGAGGTGTTTAGAAAGCTCAGCCTCTTGCTCGTGAAATCTCCAAGAGCTGCTTGTGCATTACATCAGCTTTCTCAACAGTTTGCAAATCTTTTTACCCCCCTCCTCTGGAAACATTTGTCACAGTAGATTATTTTATTTAGTGCTGCTGTGTGTAAAATGCAGAATGTTAATACTTTATTTGGCTAAACATGCATAATTTGGGAAGACAGGTGAAGTGATGGATTAATCATCAGGCTTTTAACTCACAGTCTTGTTAGCTGCAGTTTTAAATGTTGTTTATTTGAAATTACAGTGTGGGTATGATGTCTAAGTGGAAGCTCTTTACATATATAAATTAAGGCTGCTTTTGCTTTTGGTAATAAGCTGAAGGATTGATTTAAAATCTGTCATTTTCCCTCATACCTGGATGTTCAGATAGACTTATCACAAATAACTCAGTGGCAAAGCTACAGCTGCTACAGTGGCAATGACATTTTCCTTCTGCTTTCTATGAATGTCTCTAAGCCTTGACCTACAGAACCTTCCCTACTTATTGCGGGAAGGCAATTTTACAGACAAAAAAAATTACAGACGTATGGAGACATGGCTATGAGTCTTTGGCATAGAAATAAATTAAATCTAATTTTGCTGCTTTTATTGAGTGGGGAAATTGCCCCTTATACAACTCACAGCTGTCCCAAGTCACCTTCCTCAGTATCTATTCATAGATTTTGTGCTCAAGACATCTCAAATTCAAAAGAAATCCTTCTTAGGAAAGCACACAGCATTGTCTGGGAAGATAAGGGTACTCCTGCTTTGAATTTGTGCTGTGGAAGAGAGAGGTAAATATTAGTTTTGTCAGAATGACAATTGAACTAAAATAATGGAAAAATGTTCTGATGCTGAGCCAAAAAGGGTATTTTTAAGGATTCTTTAGTGAAACTTAAACGCTTAAACTAAAAAGTGTTTTTTCAGTTTAGAACTATTTATCGCTTTTAACCTCTTTCTGCTTTAGATTCTGTTTAGATAAATAATGTTATTTCAGGGAAATTGTTTGCTTTGTTGTCAGACAGAAGGTGTAGGTATTTCTGAAATGAAGCATTGATTAAACAGCATCCAAACTCTGTGTTTTGATGTGATATTCCCTGTACTTTTCTAGCTCTGTTTCACAACAAACTTTTTAGTTCCCAGGGATATTTTCCCCGGCTGAGGCAGAGGCTGGTCTGGGTCAGTCAAAGACAATAAGCAGAAAATCCGTCCTAAAAGAGTTAGAGACATACGAGTATTTTGAGAAGCAAATCCTTCTTTCTTGACTGCTGCTGGAGGGAGGCTGTTGATTAAATGGTCTTTAGTGATGCTGGATGATGCTCTTCTACATTCTACTCCTGGGAACTAGTATTTATTATCTCTCAGATCTGAGGACAGCTATGAAAGACCTGTGTTGCTAATTGGTGTAGCAGCTGGCATATAGTTATTTGTTGCCAGAGACACACACTTTGCATTTAAGGGTTCTAACATTTCAATTTCATTTGTGACTGCACTGTCTAGAGGCAAAAGCTGTGATGTCTGTGTTCAAGCCCAGCCTGTTCACAGCACTGAAGATGCACCTCGCCTGTCAGAGTGTATTTCCCCATCCTTGGGTAGTATAATTACCCTGAACAAGGAAAGGAAGTGTGAGGAGATCATGCTGAGCATCATGGTGGTTTGGTGGCATGATGCTGGAGCAGCCTTGCCACCCCTCCCAGGGCATAGCTTGGCTTTGTGCATCCACCTTAGCTGATATCCAGTTTAGCATGACTTTGACTGCAGAGACTCTGGAAAACAGCATTTTCCAGTGTAAAACAGGAGATGAAGACTTGCCAGCAGTTGTCATCTGACAATAAGTAAACAGGTTGGCAGCAGCATCTAATATTATCTCCTCTCTGCTTGGGATTGTGCTATATTTCAGTTGAGCTTATGATGGAGGAGAAGAACTTGCGTTTATTTTTATCTTCAGCTTTCACACTGGTAGCTGTTTTTGTTCCAAGAGACTGTGGTGCTTGTAGCTGGACCAGGCTGGAAGGTGTTGAGGTCCAACAAAGGACTTCTGGGGAGTCACATCGCTGTAAGGCCACACAGAGACCATTCCACAGTGTAAGAGCATCACCTCCAAGGCAGCTCAGACATGCCCTTTTCCAGAGCACGTGGTTTGATCCTGTTGTCATTTGCCTTCCTTGGGTGAATTTCTTCTAAACTGCCTTTTATCTGCTTTTCTCTTTCTAAATCATTGTTGCAATTGTTCATAGTTGCCTGTGTTTAGTTTGTATTTCTACAGGTTTCCTGCACTGAATAACCACCGTTTTATTTTAATTATTGGAACACAATAAGAAAAAGAGTTGGGGAGAAAAGGAATCAGCTGTGAAATTATCTATTCATAGCATTGGTTTCCTGTATTTGCCAACAAGTTTTTCACTTGCCTAGTTAAAGGTATTTTATCCTACTCATTCTTGTTTGTTTTCTTGCATCAGGATCCTGCTTTCCTTCCTTCCTTCCTTCAACTCTTCTATTTATGTAACATTCCTATTGCAATGTACTGCACTGGAAGAGGAACTGTTCAAGCTCAGTTTTGCCCTAGTCTGAGCCTCTGTACTTTTTGGAGGGCAGGATTTCTTGGGTAAGTGGATTAGTGTCTCTCTTTGTTCTGTCCAGGCCTTCATCAAATTGCTACTAAAAATCATAAGAGATACAATCTTTGGCAGTTAAAACCACAGATTTTTGGGGCTGCTGCCTTTCGCATAACACACACTTGGGACCTCTGGGTGTTATCTGGAGTCTGCGAATTTTATCAGATTTATTTCAGATTTACAATAAAGGGATGGACTCCATTTGGGAAGCAAGTTTATTGTCACCCTCAATGGCCTGTTTGTCACTGTGCACAGGAGGATTTTAAATCTGCACTTTAGAAGATAAGAATGAATAGAAATTCTGCTGATTGTGCTCCCTTTGGCTCCAGGATTTTGTCCAGACATCTGAGCCGTAGAAACAGGGGGACAGAAGCAGATTGACCACGTTGTTTTATCAACCACTTCAACGTGCAGTATTTTGAGTAAAACCCTGTCTTCTCGCTATGTTACTCCTGTTCCACATCTGCTTCCCGGCCTCACTTGTGTGCTGCTCTCAGCTTTGCTGCAGGAAACACGTAGCACAGTGTTGATCACAAACACTACTACAGACTCTTTTATTTAGCCAAGAGCAATTGCAAAATGGGACTGTGTCTGCCAGACAAACACATGGTCCAGGTCAGAAATAGGTTAATTAAAAGGAGATAAGCAGGGCAGGAAGTCCTGAAATAGATAATATTAGTTGGCATGATCTTGACTTTGAAACTTACTTAATAGTTTTCCTTTTCAGAGAGTTTATTTATGTTCTAAATCTTATTCTTTTGGGCAAGGAGGGGAGGAAATGTGATTAAATGAGATTAAATGGCTTTTAATTCACATTTTTCCTCTTTCCAGCTGCACGCCTGCTACTACTTGTGTTGAAGTTAGTGCCCTTGCATTCAGTGGGGACAGAACCAGAGCTTGAATAAATAATTGAATGCAGTTCAGTGAAAAGTGCTCCTTGTGGAATTTCAGAATTGTGATGACACTGGATGCAGCAAACTCTCATTTAACACAGGCAAAAGACTGTGTGCTAAAGCACAAGCTTGTACATTTGCTTAATTAAACTTTCTAGAGCCAAGGCAATGAGGAGGGATGAGGAAGGGAGAAAAGCATAGAGGGAAGGAGGGAGGGAGGGAGGGAGGAAGGGGAAGAAATCCGGGGCAGGTCAAAACATTTTGCCTGAGAGGGACAGGAGGCAGCATTAAATCTCTCCCCAGTCCTGTCACCTTTTCCATGGGCAGGATTTTATGCTTGCAAATCCACAGCCAAAGAGTTACCTCATGGCTTATGCAGGCAGCCACATACAAAGGTCAGGTCTCGTTCACCTTATCCACACTTAAACTCACTCATTATAGTGGTAACAAGTCCTCTTCAGCTCTCTCATTGCACAGAGAGAACGTTTTTATTCTTCTGCCAGTGGGACGTGCCCTTTGGTGACACAGCTAACTGCTTGGAGGTGTAGATGGCCCAAAAATCATTAGAGAAATTAATGAAAACAATTTTCAAAGTGTACCTTCAGGAGGATGCAGTGTGTGAGCAGCAGCCACCTGTGGTAGAGGGGGTGGGGGTGCAAACATCAAAGCATGTGGTGCATCTGCACCAGGGTGTCAGGACATTGAAGAACAATTCACAGCCTTGTCAGACCTGACACAGCCTTGTCAGGACGTGGCTATCCTGGCTAGGATGTCAATTCTTTTTGAATTGAACAGGCTTAGGTAGCCCCCTGAGACAATGAATTGATGCTGACTGCCTGGTTGTGAAACTCAGCGTGCCTTGTGTCGTAGATCTTTCAGACTTGAAGTTTAGACTGGAAGGCTCTAATTCCTTCAGCCACAAATGAAGAAAAGAATTTATTTTCTCTACAAGTCAGATGCTTTATGAAATGAACTTCCCAGGACTTTTTGGCAGTAAGAGGTATGTTTTTCAACGAGTTGCATTCTTCATATATTGACTATGCTTCCCATGAAATTACAAATACATTTAACATTAAATTGGCCAAATTTCACTATCAATTTTCTGATTTTTGCCTTTGAAGAAGGATCTTACAATGCTTAGTGATTGGGCAATAGAATGATAGAAGAAATTCAGTGACAATAGATGCAAAGTGGTGCATGTGGGGGAAAAAACACTCTAGCTACATACAGAATGAGAGTTTCAAAATTAGCTTCTGATGTTCAGGAAGGAGATTTGGGAGTCATTACTGATAAGTCCCTGTGAAAATCAGTTCATTGCTCAGCGGTGATCAAAGAGATTATTAGGAATTGTCAGGGAAAGAATAGGGAACAAACAGAAAAAATTAGTTATGCTCCCACATAAATTCATTATGTATTTTTATCTTGAATATTATGCAGTGAACTCATCACCACAGCTTGCAATGGAGAGCTGAAAGTGGCCCAGAAAAAGGAAGAAGCAGGCTCAGTGAATGGAGTGACTTTTGTGTAAGGAAGAGCAAAATATACTGGGTATTTTCATCTTGGGGAAGAGATGAAGCCTGATAACATCATGAATGGTAATGGGTAGTTGAGGAAAGAGATTAATTATCATTCCTGACAATATAAGAATAAGGGCTGATGAAATAATCAGCTGGGCGTTTAAAAAGGGAGCACTTCATCACCCAGCATGTGGTGAAGTTGTGCAAGTCATGGCCACGGGATATTATGGAGATCAAAATAATAAATGGGTTCAAAAGCTGATGGAGCAATTTGGCAGAGCATAAGGCTATCAGTTTCTCTTCAAAATTATGTTCAGGATGAAACCCCAGAAGTTACTATGCCACCAGAAGCAGGGGAGGGTCACTCAGTGCCTGTGTTACTTCTCATGCTTCACTTGAGTGTTTCCTTCTGACCACACTCAGGGGATAGAGCCAGGTGAGTCCTTGTTTTCAGCATGATGACAGTATGGCTGTTCTTCTGCTATGCTTTTAAAATTTATGACTGAAGTATTTATTGTTGTATGCTTTCCCACATCTTCCATCACCATCCCACGTGGGACACCTAGATGCATCAGTGTATTTGTCCCTCACAGCTCTTCAGAAAGTCAGAGATTCCCTTTTACAGAGGGATTGCTGCCTTGGGAAGAGTCTGCTGGGATGGGAAATGCGCTGAGGAGCTGACAGCCACTCTCCTCCTCCTCACACCGTGTGGTGCCCTGGAGGAATGGCCATGCAGCACCTTGCCATGCCAGCCCTTCTCCCGCCAGTCCTCCCAGAACTTGGTGCCTCTGGGCTGCATCCAGTCCTTATGACTAAGGCACAGCGAGAGAGGAAAATAAAACCCTGAGCGCAGCAAAGCCCTCAAGTCCTTAGTCAACACTGAAGTGAAGCCTACGTGGCTTGGTCAAAATCCAGCAGCACATCTGTGGAAGAAGAGGGAGCTGAATCCAACCCTTTTCTGACTTCGATAGTAACCTGTAATTACAGTTGTCAGACTGTAAGACACCTAATATATCCTACTTCAGTATTCTTTTTTATCTTGGTGTAACTTTCCCTCGTATCCAGCGTGCTGTAATTCTGGGTTTTTCCCTTTATGGCAGTTAGTTTCTCGGCATAGTCCCTGACCACAAATACTTTTGAGTGGAACATCTGTTTCTAATGTGCGCTCTAGAAATTTTACTTTCTGCAATATTCCATTTTTCTCCCAAACAATATTTTTCCTCTCATGTTTGCCCAGAAAAGCCTGTAAGCTGATCAATATCTGAAGCAAGGAAGGCTCCATTTGAGAACAAAGAGTCCAAAAGCCGTATAAATGATTTCCCAGAACTGCAGGGCGTTGCAGGAGAGGTGGTTTGCAGATCAGCCATGCACATGAGTCCTCTGAGGGTTGCCTTCCTCCTCTTTCTCTATGCTGCCTTTCCCCACTGGTCCTACCAGTTACCATAACTGCAGAGGCATTCTCAGCTTGTTTCCTTGCTGGTGATCCCACCTAACTTCTTGGTGTTTTGTTTTTTTTTTTTTAAAATTCTCCTTCACTTCTAGCCAAACCCCTCCAAATGTTCGGGGGAGGAAGTATTGCTACCCTGTTCCTTCTGTTGTTTCTCACTGCCATTACAGCTGCTTTTTCAGAATTACAGGCTTAGAAGCAGTCCTGCATTGTGTGAGTAAACAAACCTTCACCTACTTACAGGGGAAGTCCTGGTCTGCATACAAGAGGCTGTGTAGTCGGTAAAGTGGAGTTACAGGATGAAGCAGGAATGTTTAATATACTTTCAGGCATGGGAAACGTGAAAAGGCTGCTGAACTCCAGAGAAAACTCTAGTGCTCTTCTGGTATGTTTGCAATACAGATGATGTAAATAATATATAGCTCCTGGAAGGAGTGTAGGAATATATAAAATTTTATGTAGGGGAGCATTGCACGCATGTGGGAGATTCAGATGCAGCTACAAATCACGGGCTGGATGCCAAGCAGCGAAATGGTGCCCACTGTAAACGAGGCTCGGGGACTGAATTACTTAAGTAATTAAAGTCGATTGTGACTCACATGCTGAAAGGGTAAATTGTGCACTGCCACAATCCACCAAGTTATTTAATTTTGGAAAACCAAAGCTCCTCAGTGACGGGCGAGGAGGATTTATTATTCTATTATTTTATCTCTGCAAGCCAAGCTGTAGGCAAATATGATCGCGGTTTTTCAGAGTTTGCCTGAGCAGGGTTGTCTTGCTGGCCAGCCACTTCATCATTAACATAAGGCATGGAGAAATAGAGCATGATTCAAACATGTGAAAAAATGTAGCTTAACCATTTTAAATCCTTTAGGGCTTTTGCTGTTGAGAAGTGAACAAAGCTGTGCATACTTTGAGGAGCCTGTTGTCCAGCCATGTGTGGGTGGCATCTGTGCTGCAGCTGTGCAAGGTGGAGCTTCCCCTGCTGAGGTGCCCCCAACCATCCCAGTGTGGGCACAGGAGCGCCGGATGGAGGAGCTTGGGGTTTCAGCCTTCAAGGAGCTGAGGCTGAAACCCCACTCAGCTCCCAAGAGCCTGCCCCATAGGTTTCTGTGTCCTGAAAACCTATTAGTTTGCTTTCTGGAGCTGAAGATTTGCTTTTCCAACTCTTTTCTTTGGGGTGGCCATGGGATTGAGCTGCCCTGTCTCTTTGCACAGCCTGTATCTCAGACCCCTCTTCTTTTTTATTAAAGAACAGGGTAGAAGAGAAGGTCCCAACTCAGCTCTTGCCTCCCATTCTAGTGAAAGTTGTCCCTGCCCGTGGCAGGGAAGTTGGGATGAGATAATCTTCAAGGTCTCTTCCAACCCAGGCAATTCTATATTTCTGTTATTCCCAATTCACTCTTTTTTGTAGTCTTCCTCCCTCCTCTCAGCCCAGAGAATACACCTAATGTCTTTTTCAGTGTTAGAGTTTGCAGCTATTCATTTTTCCCTCTGCTCATCCATCCATTTAATGCTTAGCCTGACCATGAATATTTGCCATATGGGCCTGTCTCTTGATATTTTAATCTGCCCTGCGTTTTGGGTCAGTAATAAGCAATAAGAACGATTATAAAAAAATTTGTCACACTTGAAATAAAACAGAATTATTTATTTTATTCCTTCAAGGCCATATTCTTAATACAGCTTCTTGCACACCTGAGAAAATGCTTATACTGAGATTTTCTTCTGGCTCTGATGAAAGAATGCCAATAGGACAGAGATTCCCTCCGTAATCATTTGCCCACTTTTCATGCCATTTAGCACATGACAAATATGACGAAATAGAGGAAAATTTTTTGTGTTGCTGGAGCTCAGTAGAAATTTCAATAATTTTAGAAAAGAGGTGTGGAAAACTAGCTGGCTGGGATAGGTGAAGCAGGGAGACCTTGGTCACTTTGCAAAGCAGCCAGCAGCCTCCTTGAACCCTCCCCAAAAATATCTCGCAGCTTGAAGACTGTTCTTCAGCAGAAGAGCTGCTGTGCAGTGCCACCCCCTTCCCCTGGCAGCTCCAGGAGCACGGTGATTGGGGAAGAGCACCCATTGCAGTGGAGAAAACCATGGGAATTGGCTGAGAGAGCTCTGAAGGAGCAAGGATGCCACATTTTGGTGTTCTCTGAGTCTGCATGACCTTCTCTTCAGTATCAATAATCTAACAGACAGCTACAAAGCAGGCATGCACTTTTTCTGCTGCTTTTTCAAGTGATCACAGGGGTCACAGCCCTGGGTCACCCCCTTAGTGCAGCTGAGCTGGGATCTGACCTGGGGCTCATGCACAGCAGGGAAATCCCCACCACCAGGGGTGGGCTGCCCAGGAAATGCTTCTCAGAAGTCAAAGGGATCAGGTTAGAAACTGAAACAATTTAATCACTGTCTTTTGCAAGAAATGCTTCCACAGATAATTTTGTCCTTGTTTATTAAAACTATTCTTTGATCTGAAAAGAAAAAAAGAATCCTATTTTATAGGAATGGTGATTTCTGGAAAAGGTATTTTGAACTCACTTAGGCGTAGCTGGCAAATTTTAATTATAGATGAACACTTGCTTTAGCACTTTTTAGTCATATTTTACTCCTCTGAAAGCGTGGTGGGTCTGAGTCAGCAGGATGCACAGCTGACTCCAGCCCAGGGAGGAGGCTGGGCAGAGCAGACTCGGCAGCCTCCAGATGTTGTGCACTATTTTCTTTCCAGTGGCCTTTTGCAACCCTCTTGGAGAACTAGGTGACATACAGATTAAGGCTATTTTGTTTTCAGAAAGGAAAACCTGGATAACAAAAAAAGGAAGAGTAGAGTTTCTGGAGGTCTGACGCAACAGTGACTGCTTCACTTAAAGCACTGAGAGTTTATTGAAATAAGACAGGTGTCCAGGTTTCATTGAGGGAAATATTTTAAGCTGTTTTTATAAGGAGGAATGGCTGGAAGACCAAAGTTGGCTTATTTTGAGGGAAACAGCACAAATCAAAATTAAGAAAACACACAAGAAAAGAAGAGAATGTGATTTTGATGTCAGATTTTAACTCTCCTCTTTTAAAACAAATTAGAGGTTGGTGATTTGGACAAGTATCTAAAAGACTGATATTTTGGAATGAAAGGAAGTGAAAGAAAGATGGAAATCTGCACCTTGGGTACAGAAACAAGCTTTTACCATGCCTTGGAGGGGTGGAAGCAGGTTTGTCTCTCTCCAGTCTCTCTCTAAAAGACAATGTATGCATGCTATGTGCACATGCTCTTAAACAACTGGTACATATATTTTTGACAAAAGTTTAGTTATTTTACCTGTCATTTTGATTTATGCTTCTTAGAAAACACAGAGCTGCAGTTGGAAGAGAAAAGCCACATGGCAGACTATTGCCAAACAAACAAAAACATAAAGTATAGATGCCAAGCAGCTTTTATACAAACAAAAGGAGCAGAAAAACAGCCTCGTCCCCTTTTGATGCATCTACATGCTTTTATGAAAGACTGTGTACCTGGCTTTTAACCTCCCTTCAATCCTTCTGAAAAGACTGGCTTACTTACAACCTGTGCTCAAGGTGTTTCCTAACACCTTCAGGTTTGATTAAGATCTCAGTCTACAGAAATGAATACGTCTAACCCTGTGAATAGCTCTGGATCTGGCATTAATTTTAAGTGCTATCAGATATTTCAAATTGCTCAAATACTGTGAGGTGGAAAGCTGGGCAGGCACTGTCATGACTCAGAAATGGCCCTTTGTAAAGTCAGTCATGACTGAAATCCCATGTCTTGCTCATGAAGCACCTGCTGTTACCTCAGTCCTACGATGGCAACCTCCGGAGCAACCCTTGCTCTGTCACACAAGCAGAACTTTGCTCATTTTGGGTCTCCCAGGTGGTCCATGTGGGGAGGCTCCTCAGGAACCTGTGATTACACTATGTTTATTTATTTAAGGACAGAGCTGTCATATAATTTTAAAAGCCCTGTGTCTGTTTGAAAGAGTAAATGAGGAAAAAAATAAAACACGCCAGCTTTTGTTAGAGAAGGGACAACTCATTTTGTCCATTGTGTAAGCATTTAATCTAAGGTAGGCTGCTGAACTGCACACCTGGCACAACTGCACACAGCTGGTGCACATGTGTGTGTGTGTGTGTGTGTGTGTGTACTTGCACACACATGTGTACACACAGACGTGTACACACACACACACACACACACTCACACACTTCTGGGCACTACAGGCAGCACAGGAGCAGGATGCTGAAACAGAACTGGGAGCTACATGGGCAAGCAGTGGGTGATTGAGAACAAAAGGACTACCTGAATTGGGAAGAGAGGAGCAGAACTGTTGCTGAGAGCAGAGGTGACAGCAAAACCAGGGGTTTGGAGGCACAGTCTGGAAGGAAGAATAGGACAATGGGGAAGTGCAGGGGGCCAGGGACTGAGAGCAGCCAGGAAGATGTCTGGGGCTGCCTCTTGTCATTCCTAAATTCCTCTGCTCCCATGTTCCTCTGTCCCAGAGAAGATGGTTTTTTTAAATCCTCTCTAAACCAGGTAATTTTTGAAGAAAATAACTTGCTGTCCCTTCTGGCCACTCTCAGTTCCCAGAGGCAGAGGTCTGTCCTGAGGTCTGCGATGGCTCTGACTGCTCCCAGCTTGGTGTTTGCTGAACCATCAGTTGCCCACGCTGGAACCGGTGTGTATTTAGAATAGGATGTTTCTTGTTCCCCATCTCCCTTTTCAGAGTTTCTCACAAACATGCTTAGGCAGGATGATCAGCCTGCACAGACTTCTCCAGGTCTGGAAACGCAAGTACCTGAACTCAGCTTCTGGTCCTGTCACACAGCAAATCTGTTCCCTTGTCTGGCCTCAGCTTGGCTGTACACATTTTCAGTAATATCTTGTGGACAGCTACTACAGAAAGGGACTGCGATGGGTTATCTGTATGCTCATCCATGACAAAATTAGTAACTTAATGAGATTTTACCATGGATGCGGTAGGTCTTATTCCACACAGGAGAACTTGGGTTAATTGATTGTGTTAATCACATCCTCCCCTACTCATCTTAATCCCTACATTTAATTTTATTTGTGTTGTGCAGGTCCCTTGAGGAGCTACGCTTGATCTGAGTGCAGTCAGACTCAGTTAAGTTTGTTGACAGACCAAGGGGAGTGGAAGAACGCACCGAGGATGCTGCTCAATCCAGAGCAGAAAGGACAGAAGGGAGAAAAATGAAAAGAATTCCAGATGCAAGATCTAAAGTATAAGTCCCAGGGCTTGTCATTCTTATCATTATAAAATTGCTAAATAGGTATGGCTGTTTTAGGAAATAAAACAGATGGGAGCAAGCTCTTTCTCACGGGTAGCACTACCTGCTCACATACTGATGTGTTTTCTCCTCCCTGGGACTGAGTGTCCTTGCCCGTGTAGCCAAACAAGGGTGGCTGTGTCTCAGTGCCGCTTCTGGACCCTAAACTGCTGCTGGTGGACATGAACCTAAACCATACCAGAGGGTGCACTAATGTGCAAACACTGTGGGCAGTGACAGGTGGTGTCTGAGCCCAGGCCAGGGCCTGTTTGGTTTGCTAGTATTGACATAGCTCATGGATCTCCAGTGTGCAGGCAGCACACTTTTATTTTGTGAAGGATGCAGTAAGGAGAGGCTGCTACGTGGGAATTACAGATCCATCTTTGAAATTTGTCACTTTTGCAACTTCAATTCAAATTCTTAATGTTACTCTAAAACAGCTTTTTGTGGCATAATTTCCCTCAGCCTTAATTAGGGATTGAGGGACATTAGCCCAGTAAATTCCTGGAGGAACAAAAAAAAAACCCCGCCTAGTCTTTTTCTTCATCATTTTTTGTAAGTGAAGTAGTTAGCAGGGATTTAGAGTAGGTAATTTTACCCTTGACAATAAATCAGCAATCATTTGTGATGAGGCAAATAGACATTCAAGCTGGGCAGAGAACAGCTGAAGTAGAACCTCAAGAGATGATAAAAGAAACCTGCTGATGTGCAGGTTTCTGACTTTCTGGTGTCAGCAGTAAGTGACACTATTCAGGTTAAACAAACCTTTTTTTCTGTGTGAATAAAGCTTTGCTTCCAAACACCTTTTTTTTTGTACTCGATGAGCAAGACATGAGAATTTGTGTGGACAGGTATAAAGCCATGTGGTTAATCAGCGTGCTTGAATATCTGCCACCTCCAGCCACTCAAGTTTAGCTGGTTGCAGAAATCAATCAATCTATAGTACAATTATAAAAGCACAAAGTATATAGCCCAGGCATACATTGTTGACACTTATAAACAGGGTAGAAAAAAGCAACAGCCTAAGGAAGTGCTGATTACAGCCATCCCCCTGGGATTTGGGGTGCAAACACGGGTGGTCACAGGTGCTAAAGGTGTGTACTCTGCAGCGTGGCCACAAGAGGCCAAGAAGCATCTTGTGGGGTCAGACAACAGAGCAGGGAAGACCTTAAAAAATACAATGTAAATAATTTCTTAAGCCATAAAGACCTTTATATCAACACAACTCTGGTGGAAATCCCCTTGCGGGACCTTCACAGAGCAGTCCTGTTTGATTTCTTGCCACCAGCGCCCAGGAACACCACAGAGGTAAACAGACTGTGGCACTGCACACTGTCTTGGCCTCTCTGTTGTCCCTGTTAGGAACAGGTTCTCTTTCTGCTACCCTCCCATGGAGAGGGGATGTTCCAGCCCAGCTGCCCATGGGCTCGCCAGCAGAACAGGTTTCCTGCAGGTTCCCTGGGCTTTCACCCCACAGAGAATTTCTCTTTAGAAGTCACGGCAGAGCCAGGCTTTCCCCCTTCAGAGGCACACAATACTGAAAGCCAATGTACTCAGCATACTTTGTAACAGATTTTAGAAAGTCAACAATTTTTAACTTTGGCAAGGTTGCCTTTACTGATGATGTGTTTACCCTTGTTCTCTCCAGGCAAGTGTATTAATGCACCGATAACACTTAATCCTTGACCTGTTCACAGATAGATAAGCAGGCTGGTACCAGGTCTAGTCTCCCAAGCACAGAAGCATAAATTATAGCACAATATGAGAAATTCCCGAGGATCTGAGCAGTTCATATAATCCCAGAGGAATTAATAAATATGCTTCAAGATATTCCTTGTGTTGTAGCAGATTAATTTGTTGTTATTAATGTATCACATCTTTGAATGTTGTAATCTCATCCTAGCTTCAGGAAATTGCTGTGATCCCTGCTCCAAAGCTCTTAAAATGTGATGTTAGTCACAAGGCTATTACTGAGATTAAAGAACTAAGAGAGTAAGGGGCACAGTATGATTCTGGTGAACAGGAAGGTTACAGCTACAAGACTGCCTGTTTCTCCAGGGGAATCACATGAGATTTAGGATAATTTCTTTTTCTCCTGCTAACATTAGATTAGGAGACACTTCCATGTTGGCATGCAATGTGTGAACTTCAAAGGGAAAGTGTTTTGAGTAAGGGAAGAGTGATGAGAGTTTTCCAAGAGAAGTGCCCATCCCATGAGCACCCTAGGCACTTTTTCTGAAATAGGCATTTACATGTTTCAGCTATTTTAGGCAACACTGGAGGACTTGCCAGCTCCCAACAGGCTGCCCAGGGAAGTGGCTGAATCACCATCCCTGGAGATATTTAAAAAACATGTAGATGTGGCTTAGGGACATGATATAGTGGTGGACTTGGCAGTGTGGGGTTAATGGTTTGACTTGATGATCTTGGAGATCTTTTCCAGCCTAAATGATTCCGTGGTTCTCTAGGCCATGAACTGAAGTGAGAGACAAACAGCAGCTTTCCTCAATGTGCCACCTCACCCTCCACTGCTCCTGCAGATTCCCTGGGACAGCAGTCCTTGCTGCCTTCCCACCTAGGGCTCACTCTCACCATCAGGTGGTCAGACCTTTCACCCAAAGCTGTCAAGGGCATTTGAAATCGTGATGCAGTTTCTTGCTCTGGGTTGTACCTGCCTCCACTGTACAGTCTTCCTACAAAAGGCTGCAGATGAGGAACTGCTCACCATTTTAAATCCTCAGTGTGTCCCCAGGTTTCCTCAGCGTGTCCCTTTCATACAGTGAATTTTGGTTATTGCTCAGTGCTGACCTGCAGTTCACGTCTATGTTGTCAAGGCAGCTAGAGATGGTCAAGGCTCTCCATTCATGAGTTTTATAAAAAATCAAACAAATCCAAAATGGCAATGGAAATAGTAGAAAAAATGGTGGGAAAAGAAGGGTATTACTATAAGTCTGTCAGCATACTGAGAAGATGATATTTTGGGAAAGTCAGAAGAAAATAGTTATTAGAACAAACATGTTTTTCTGGATCTTCTTTCTGACCTTTTGGCTTCTGAAAAGCAGTCTGTTGATTAAATTAAAAAATGCAAGAAGAGAAGGAAGTTCTGACTAGTCCTAGAGCTGAATGTGGATATGTTGACTGTCTGTAACAAAACACCTTGTCTCCTTCCCTCCCTGCCTCCCCAATTCCCTCCTCTTCTTTCCCTCTCTCCTTCCATCCTGAGTGCTGATACCACCATAGTTTTTGCAACTGTGCAAATTCTTGTCCAGCAACAGTTTCAAACAAACCCAACTAGATGACACAGTAATGTTAAAACAATGGCCTTTGAATTTTGGCTGAGATGATTAAAAGAAAATAACTTAAAAAGTACTTTAAAAGCATTGGCGGATTCAGCCTAGCCAACAACACAACAAAGTGTTTTTATTTACTCAATCCTCCTCTTTTTTAAATGACTTCTCCATTGAAATGTTTGCTAATTTAAAGCAGGAAAATCACCAGCTATGTCAGTCTAATTTGCATCAATTAGTCACCCAGAAGTTGGTGCAATTCTATTTTGATCATGCAAAAAAGCAATAGCCTAAGGGGCTCTACCAAGAGGGACTAACACAGCCTTAATATATTGCTAAAAATACCTCATAGGTGAGCACATCTGCACAGACCACAGAGTGCTCCTTGTCCCTGAGGAGAAAGGTAAAAAGACAACTTAATGAGTAGATTTGTGAGAGGGTTTTTTTTTGGGGGGGGGGAGGGTGGAAAGGGGGAAGCATTTCATTGCTTATTTTAATAACAACCTAAGAGGCATTTAAATATGAGGATATTCTTGTCTATAGTATAAAAGGGAGAAGGACAACAAGAACATAAATAGTAATCGAGTAAAAGCAAACATTACAATTATCAATTTCTTCTGCCTGACATTTCCCCAGTTACAACTGAAGACCTTATTCTGATAAGGACACAGTAGTTTCCATGCAAAGCAAATTTCAGGGCTCTGAGAAGTAACAGAGCTGGCCCCAGCTCTTTGCCATCCTTCCCTGAGACAAAGCTGTCAGTCCTAGAAGGCTCAGAGCAGGGCACTTTGTGAGAAATGCCCCTTTTCTCCCAAGGTGGGGACACGTTTGTAGCTCTTGGGAGGAAAAAGCAGCCGTGTGCATCTCCTCATTCCCTGGGAACATTTTGCCCTTCTCTTTGTTATTTGCCTCATGGGGAAAGAACAAGCGGTTTTTCGGCACAGATATGGTTGCAATTTCAGTTTTGATTTGTATTACCTGGAAATCAAACCGGAGCCTCCAAAGGGCAGGAGGGCCCACATGGCAGCTCTCCGGAGTCTCAGTGGCTACAGCGTGTCTGTCTATATGGAAAATATTTTTTAAAACATGCTTGCTATGAAGACTAAATGGCAACATGGGATGCCTGCCAATAACCTCAAATCTGTAGTGAGAAATAATTCAGTCTGCTTGCAAGCTGAGTTCCAGCCTTCCTCTCCTGTATAGACTGTTGATTTCTCTGTGATTTATAAGAGTAGGTACAAAACATATTTTATTAAGGCAACCTCTTCCACTCTAATCATGGTTCTTAAAGGAAATTGCCAGCATTTTACTCACTGGCTCCCCAGCACCTTTCAGTCCTACTGTTAAACTTAGTGCACTGTGGTAAATACAGGTCTTCGTCACTGGTGGTAGCTTTCAGAATCAGTCATTGCTAGATTTAGTTTTTTCTCTCCATATATCAAGTAGCTTGAAGCCAATTTATTACCAGAAGGCTGGTGTATGTCCTTGATGCATTTTTCCAGCTTATCTAAGTTGCTGAAACAGTCGAGCAATGAGCACTTAAAAGTGGAAGTCCACTGGTATCAAGCTGAGTTTCAGCGGATGGTAAGTGAAGATGCAAGTGACATTTACCACTTGCTTCTTATCAACCCCTGTAACAGAGATGACAGAACACCTCCTTGAGAAAGCCCTCACTGTTCTCACCAAAAGCAAACATGGAACTACTAAAGTCAGGCACAGGAGAGGTTTCATAACTTCTTGTAACAATGCCATGTGTGGGTTTTACACACCTATAGTCCAAAATACATTTGAGTGTCGTTTCTAATTGCATGTGGAGCAGAGCCTTGGAGGCTTCAACCTTCAGACAAGCCGTGTTGAATGGTGATGTGACATCATGGTGTGATGGAAAGAGGATGAGCCTTAAAGGAGCTGTAGAGTTGCCCAACCCAGAATTTAGTATGGTAAATGAATAAATGTCTAACCTGTGCCCATGCTACAGATTTGCATTGCTAAGGCTCTGGCATGTCACATCTCCTTGGACTCAGCAATGAAGGTTTAAAGCCTGGCACCTGTACTTGGTCAATCAAGTCAGGAACTTGCCCTCCACTCCCATTAGTCCCTGCTGATAGCTGTGTCTCTAGTCACATCCTTTGTTTGTACAGCATATGACAGTGATTTTATGTGTTTGCACAAAATGCAGCTTTCAGGTGTAAGGACTGAGCATGAAGCAGAGGGTTAAGCTGGCCTAAGTGTCGGCTGCTGCTGAAATGAGTGGCCCCACTCCCCTTACCCCTGTCCACAGAGCAAGACCTCTTGCTCCAGCTGCTTCCTTTGCACAGGCACTGCTGTATGCTCAGCCCCATGATGTGTTGGTGCAGGAGTTCAGCAAGCAAAGCATAGACTGCAGAGCTGTTTGGCCTCAGTTGGCTGCTCCCATGGTTATAGCAGTGCTGCTTATAGGGAAAGGGGTGGAGAAATGTTGCTGGGGAGAGGAAAGGTAGATATACCCTTTTTTGCAGCAGAGATGTTTTCATCACAGTGGATTTAGGATTAAATGTCACCCTGCTGGAGTGCAGACAGCGTCTCATCCACAGTGAGTACATGGGCAGCTCACAGGGAAAATTACTAACCCAGTTGTTATTCTCTATGTTTATGGTCAGGAAAGCCTGGAGTTCACTGACCACTGGTGATGCCAGGCTGTGTCTGGCCTATGCCAGGGATATCCATGTTCCTGAAGGCAGGTTGTAAGAGACAACAATCCCATGGTTTGCATGATAAAAATGCATCCTCAGCTGCAGGTAACACCCTGTTTGATGTCTGCATCTGTACAGCCTGCAAAGAGAGAAGGAGTCTGCAGGAATGGGAGCATCCCCAGGGCAGCACCCCTGTTCTGTGCCTTGCCTAAGGACCTGGAAAGCGATGAAGGTGTTTGAGTTCAATATTAACTGCTCAGACTTTCCAGGCTCTGGCTGTGGCCCTTGGAGCTGAGACAGGCCCCGACAGCATTTCAGCTGGATGAAATAAAGAGAACAGCAACTGGAGCCAAGCCAGGATGCAGTTAGCTGAGAGAGAGCTCTTCCTTTTCATTTTTATAAATTTGTTCCAAGACTGTTTTATTAAGCTTATTCTTTCTCTGCAGAACACTGGTCTGGTTTTCAGAAGTTTCAGGCTGACTGGCAAACTGTTCTGCCCGTGAGGCAATGCTGATCCCAAATTCCTGCCTGCTTCTTGGGAGTCCAGCAGCTAGAGTTAAGGCTGGAGTGCTGAGAAGATAGGGGGATCTCCCCTTGGAGATGCACAGGGACTAGCTCATCCCTTGGAGACAAGCCCCAGCCAGCACACCTTGTGATTCACTGGGTGGCCTTTTACAGAGTCTCCTCAAATATTTAAGAACTGGAAACAAGGGAGGCCCTGTACTAAAAGCCAAGCAGACTTGGATTTAGGGTGCTCTAACTGCAGCATTACCGTGGTGGTGGTGGAGTTCCCCAAAATTTAAATAAAGGATGGCTTCCCAAAAATCGTGTTGTGAAATCAGCCTTTCTTCTGTGCTCTAGTGGCTGCTAGGGGCTGCAGAAACACTTCCCTGGGCACACCTGAATGTGGGGAATCCCCAGGAAGTTTTGGATCATCCATTGGCACAGACAGACGGAAGAGAACACCCGCAGCCTCCCAATAGCCAGACTGAGGGAGAAAGGAAGATCCTGGTGGAAGAGCAGCAGCTGTTCCTGGAGTGTGCTGCACAGAAAATAAAATAGCTGTGATGAGAAAATTAGAGGCCAGAGTGAGGATGCAAAGCAATGTTGATATCAAAGAGATACAGACTGAAAAAGAAGAGTCCGGAAAAAAAAAGAAAAGTAGACGACCAAGCAATATTCAAAGGAGGAGCAATAAGACGTTCATGTGTGCTAAATGCAATGTGCAAGTGAAGCCTTGATTTTAGTTACAGAATGAAGGAAAAATATAACTGTAGGGAATGAGTTTGGGAACACAGTGAAAATATGAACCATATTTTCTTGGCGGTCTTCCCCTTGAGGCCAGGAGAAGCACTGCGCAAATGTGACTGTGGTGCTGTTATTGGTAGTGTATATCTCTCTGTATCTACCATAATCAGGGCTTTGGAGACTGATCCTGCAAGCTTCTCAGTGCTCCCAGTGTCACCAGGCATCACAGCCATGGGAGCAAAGAGAAATGCATAGCAGGTCTGGGATAAGGCACAATAAAAGCAGGGATAAGGATTTCTGGGAGCCTCATTGTGGGGCAGAGCACACGCATGTTGGTTAACAAGAGATTGTTTAAACCTGCATTGAGATCAGGACAAAATACTAGAGCTTAGGATATGGAGTGTGGAGCAAGGAGACTTAAGTAAATTGTATTGATGAAACTTGAATCAATTTGTATTTGATTTGGTCAACAAGCCTAGAGCTTGTATAGATATTTGTATTTCAGAGGGATAATGGATTATTCCAGGTTAGGCCAAATGAGAAAGGAATTGACTTCAGCTAAGATCAGACAGGTGGTGACATTCGGGTTGGGCTTGTTTGTGAAGCTGCTGCCCCTTTGTGCTTAAAGGGCCAAGTGTGGGCGCTGAGTTAATTCCTGCTCCTCAGCTGATGGACTGCAACCTTGAGCTGAGGACAAACTCCTTGTAAACAGGTGTGCAAGCTCCTTGCCTCTGAGGCTAAGTCAGTGTCAACCACTCTTATCCAACTGAAATATCTTCTTGGAAAGAAGTTTCAAAGCATCTTATATTCTGGTGTTGCCTAATTGCATCAGCTTTTAATTTCAATCAGACTGGTGGAAATTCACCTGTAGTCTGCTCTTTAAGCAATACAGTTCTTGAAAATGAAACTGGCCTCAGACTGAAGATAAATGAACAGGAAAGGAATGAAGATTTATACTAGACAGAAATCTTGAGAGTGACTCTGATCTTCGAGTTTAACCTAACACAGTGCCACTGATATCAAAGCAGATATTCTTCCTTTACACAGACATAAATGTGATCAGTAGTAAAGCTGTTAATTCAGTATTATCCAACTAGATGTAAGGTTTTTATAACATTACCAGTTTATTAATGGTCAAACCCTGAAACTTTACATTAGTGTCAGGGGTGTGGGGGAAAAGCAGAATGAAAAATGAAAAAAGATGGTATTATTTGCCCAGGGCAGATGATTAAAGAGCAATCTACTTTAACAGTGTCACCTTTATATAATCTCTCCTCTCCACCATTGCCACAGTTTTGCACACCTCAGGGGAAGAGTCGGCACTCTTAGCAGAGCTCCTAAATGGGTTCATGTTTCAGTGAGATACTCTTATGAAAATTTTTTTTTTAATTATTTAGTTTTTCTTTTTCTGGAAAGCAATGAGAAAAAGCACCTTCAGACTTCACAGAACAACACAATGAAGTTAGTCCTGTTGCTGGCAGCAGGGAGCTGAATGTTGGGGCAGCAGAGTACTTGCATTGCTTTGGCAAGATGACAACTCCTACTTTGATTTTTCATACATGTTAATATATTACATATGTTTTCTTACAGATACCATCAGCTTCTCTTTCCTGCTTACTTAGTCAGCAAACCTTTCTGCATCTGAGACATGAAGAACTTTTAATTTTTAGGTATCTTTTAGTTAATGTCTGTTACTATATTATTTTCCAGTTGACCTCCATGAGATGGTGAAAGGGTTTTGCAAGAAGCCTCAAGTTAAGCACAGTCATTCAGAGGAAGCATGAAAACCTTTGCTGGTGCAGTACAACAGATGTATAAGTAAGGAACCATGGGATTTATCCAAGGACTGAGTTTGAAAATGATTATTAGTCTACCAGGTTTGTGTGTTTTGAAAGTTTTCTGGTTTGTTTTGGCATTTATTTCTGTTACCACAAAACATTACAGAATCTGTTATGGAAAATATTTGAAATAGTAATACTTAAAGCTGGAATAAAAATTTAGATGCAACAATTTACTTAAAGACTGACTTTCTCTAAGGGTGTGCTTGCTTTGTGTACTTAGTATTTGGTGGTCCCAGCCTGTGGCAGGCTTTGGTCTGTCAAAGGCACTGCAGATCTATGGTGGATATAGGACAGAATTTCAGATATGCTGTACCCATGAAACAGCATCACCAATGCCTCACTTAGAACATACAGAGGGAATAACTTCATGAGCGTTTTCTAAGAAATGCGGCCTTAAAACTGCCAGGTTTCATACCAAACCTTTTTTTTTGCATTTCATAATAGTAATGTGCTATTTACTCCTGCTTGTTGTTGTGAACTGTATAAACGATGGCCCAAAGATGCATGTTGACAGATTCCTGTTTTTAGCTTCTTCTTTTGTCAGCCTGCCTGGAGATTTTACAAGAGTTCCCATTGCCTTGATATGTAAAACCAATATTCTTTTAACTGTCATCTTTTGCCTCTGGTATTAACCTTTGGGTTAGAGATACCTCTTTGGATAAATATAAAGCTAGTTTGCACTAGGAGTGTGTATCAGTCCGTGCCTCCTCTTTCCAAGGCTTAGACAGAGGTGTCAGCTCTATGGGATGAACTCATTTGGCAACTCTTAATGTTGATGTGATCATTTCTTGCTTTTTTTGTTGCACAAAATTTAATTGTGTAGCATTTATTTGTCTTGCAGGGAGCTACTTTTAAGAATATCTGATACCACTCCTAGATCTAATCCATAAAACTTAGACCTGAACTGTAAGGCTAAACATTTATAATGTAAAATCTAGGTAAGAATTTTTGAGTTAGTAATGAAAAGGCAAAGCTGAAATGCTGTTATTAACCTACCTTTTCATGTCGATGCATTTTCAAACAAGCCTTATGGCTTTGGTAGTGGAAAATGGTCTTTCTGTTCTCAAGCCTGCCTTAAGGCCTTAAATTCAGTCCAGGCTGATGTGACCAAAAGTCATCACCCATTCGACTGCTCTCTGATCAGCTACAAAATTTAGAGCTGTAAGAGGTCAGCTCTTGGGCTGTCTGTCATAATTGGCACCCGTGTTGAAAGTCTTAACAAGCACTTCAGAGAGGGAGCAATGGGTGCTGAATACAGAAGCTCTCTGAGCTCCAGACTCATCACTCATTCCCGGAGAGCTGCCTGTCAGTCTCTGTAACATATATCCAATTTATTTTTACAGTGGTAGTATCACATCTGTCTGCCTAATCTGGGATTAGGGAGAACAACTGTTCACTTTTAACCTCTGAAAAGGCATGGTCTGGGGAGCTGAGGGTTTGAGAGGGGCTCTTACAGAGACCACAGCTCCCAAGAGAACACAAGTGGAGGAAAAGCAGAGCCCACGTCTGCAGGGACACTCAAATAAGCAGCACATGATAAAGAGATTGGGAGGTAAAATAAGCTTCTTGTGGATCACCTGAACTAATGCAGAAGTTGGCCAAAATGTTCTACAAAGACTTTGAATATGATTTCTTAGGAGGTCTCAGGGAAAAGACCAGTCAGACTAATTTTACTGATTTTTTTTTCCTTAATGGTGGATGGGATAAAGTCAAATACTTCAATGGTTTCCATTGCACTAGAAAAAAGAAGGGCCTCTGAGGAGTTACTCTCCACTTTATCCGTTTTCAGTATTATTGATCATAGGTAAATGTTGAAGATCAATATATTGACAGAATGGGCAGGAGCAGATTTTGAATGTGACTATTGGCAATTTTTTTTCCTTGAATGCTTCTCTTACAGAAAAATAGAAAATGATGAAGTGGTACAAAAGTTTTCAAAATCTGATAGATATGCAAGTCTGTAGACAAATGGTGGAAAAATCTTTTCATGCTTTGGAGATCAGGAGTTCCTTTTTGACAAAAGAATAAATAATCTTTTATTTTGTATTTTCTTCAAGTTGTTCCAGTTTGAGATTTAGAAAAATATGCATAGAAAAACTAGCATATTAGAAAAGTGATACTTGAGGTGTTTAATTATCTTTCACCCTGGAGTGCTCTTTTTATGTATAGCAGATCTGAACAGAATTTCTTTTATTAAAATACTCCCAGTATTGAAAAATGAAGCCTGCTGAGTAAAAAAGATCCTTCTGACATGTACAGAACTTCTGAAGATCCTTTTGCATGTAGTTTGGGCATATTTAGACCTTTCCTCTGAACATATTGAAAAAATAGTTAACTTTGTCAGTGATGGGAGGTGATAATACTTTAAATAAATCGTGTGGAGCTACCACAGCTACTTCTTAACGGGGTGTGTGGGCAGTTGTCTCTCTGAAGCCAGTATTCACAAAGGGAGGGAAAGGTGGCAAGGCTTGTAATATTTGATTGCATCACTTTAAAAATGAGACTTGCTTTTTTCATTGCCATTGAATTTCTTTCTTGACCTCTCTGTCAATTAACAATATCCTTGTGGAAAAAATGGAAAACCCATCCAAGGAAGGAAGAAAGGTGAACCGTTCCCAAGATATTTCAGGTCATTTTGACACATACATGAGCTGGTGAAGAACCAAACTCTCTTACTGGGTTGATGGGCTGGACTGTAACAGCTGCTACTTGGAAACAACTGGCTTGCTTTTCGGATCTCTGAGCATATTCATCTTAGAAATACAGCCTGTTGGGTTTGCTTTGACTGACCATTCATGTGGAATGGCCAGAAGAGTTCGCAGCCAAAGCCACAAGAGAGGACAACCTTGTCTGCTTTCCCAGGTAGGATGTCACAGCTCAGTCACAAAATCATGGCTAATAAAAACCAAACCAAACCAAAACAAACAAAAAAAACCCCCAGTTCAACAAAAAATCGTCTGCTCTGAGTTTCTAATCCACAAGCTGTACTAAGGCACTGGAGGAATACATCTTTTCCTTGACTCTGTTTCTCTACCCCTGCACTCTCTGGCATTGGTTCATGGCTTGTGTTAACTTCTGTGTAGCTGAGTTGTTGTCAGTTTGTGTTTTCTAAAAAGAGATCAGAGACTCTGCAACATTCTGCTGTCTCAATCTGGTTATTTTAAGGGCAGGATTGGGCTAACCCTTGCTTCTGTATGAGGTCAGGCTGAAGAAGATGCTAGAATTTCTTCTCATTTTCCCTGGAGTAGATAAAAATCTTATTCTGAGAGGGACAAAACCAAAAGAATGGTCTAGCAATTTCAAAGCCTGCAGTGAATGCCCTTAATGGTTCATGTGGCAACTGTAGCTTATGTACCCTTCTTCACAACAGGTACCCCCACCCAGTGGAAAAGGCGCTGCTCAGCCCTGTGTGCACAAACCGAGTCCTTCAAATAAATGAAATTTTGTTTTCTTCAGTTTGCTGAGGGTTTGCCAGCAAACAGAGCCTGGCAAAGGTTCTGCCCATTCAAGGATGAAGTCTGATTTCTCTTAGCAGAAATGGTTGGAAGAATGCAGCCGCTATTAACCGGGAGAAGTGGAGGGAGCAAGATTTTTGTTTTTGCTTTTAGAATCAGAGTTTTCATTTTACCTAATGGAGCCATAAGCACATAACTTCTCTTCTGGCAACTCAGATATTCTCCACAACAGTCTAGTAAAACCCAACGCTTTTGTGGCCAGGACAGGGCAGCTGGTGGTGTGTGTTTTGCTTCTGAGAGCACGCCCCACGTAGGCTCTACCATTCTCTTCAAAACGTGGGTACACCACGGGGGAGAGGAGAGAGTGGGCTGAGCTGCAGCTCACACTGCTGCCTTATTGTTCCTCTGAGGGGGTTAAGAAAAGGCTCAGCTGGTAGTTTGCTAAGCTCAGGAGCGGAGGCAATGGACTAAGTGCTTCTGCATTTAATAAAGAGAGAAGTCAATCACAGCACCACGCAGGAGCAAGGCTAATTGGGGCAGGGGATTCAGTGGCAGGGCTTTGCCAGTCCTCCCCTTTGTTCAACACAGTTATATATTCAGCTGTATATATAGTTATATATTCAATATCCTGAATGTAGGCCATGCTGTGAAGGAAAACTACCTTGAGCTCGAGGTTGGAAAGCAAACTCCCATCTGAATAATTCAAATACAAAAGGCCTCCTAATTTTTATTTGGAATATATTTTTATTTCTTTCCATGGTTGTATAACACACACAAGTGTGAGGGAGCTCATTGTTCTCTCTCTCAAGGGTGCAGCACACCTGCGCAATGCAGAACTACCTTGGCTCTCTGTACTGACATTAAGAAAGCCAAGCTTTGTCTGCAGGCTGAGTATGAGGAGTTCCATCTGCCAAGAACCATCAGAGTCAAGTCATGAGTGCAGAAAAGCAAAGTTTTAAGGTGTCCTGTTGGTTTGTCTGACTGAATTGGGTATAACTCTCACTGGCAAAGAAACCAGGGCAGCACCATAAATATCTCAGTCTTATAATGATCAATACTGCAAAATGACAAAGCAAATCCTGAAGCTGGGAGCTGGGAGCACTCAGGTCTTTCAGTTCGGCTCCTTCTAGGAGGACACTGATATCTCTATGTCACTGTGTACCTCCTTTGGAAATATATGAATCCTTATTATTACCAATATTAGTGTGTCAGATGCTGTAGAAGCCAATGGATATCAGAATCCAGTGTGGATATCAGCAATGTACATGTGCATTTACATTTTTGGTTTGATGATTTCCATGTTAGATCTTGCCTGTGTGCTCAGAAAAGCCTTGGTGAGCAGTCTGAGGGAGGGGGGCTGGCCAAGGCTATCTACCCACTGGTGCTGGGTAGCATCAGTCTCTCTCACAGAAAAGACTTGGCCTCATGACAGGGACATGGACTATCCAGCTTGTCAAAATGGTGGAATATAGGAAGGAAGAGCCATCTGAGTCTCCTGTGATGACTTTTGTCATGGACAAAATGTATTTCTGGTTGCTTTTTAGTTTTTCTCTTACAGCCATGAACTGCAACTGACTGAGGTTGAAAAGACACTGGATTTTCTGGGGGATGCCAACTTCTACAAATGGGAGAAATTATGTCATACAAAGGATGCATTTTGGATGCCCCTCGGGATCCCAGCCCTGGTTTCCCCTTCAGGCAGTGTCAGTGCTGCACGAAGGGGCACCACCTGGGATAGGAGAGGAAATGTCTCCTCCAGCCTCCCTGTGGGCTGGCACTGCTTTTCTTTGCTCTGCTCCAGCTGGTGAACAGAGATTTGCAGAGATGATCCATGCCTGTGGCTCTTCTGGTGGCAACAAAACCGTAGAGAAGCAAAAGTGAGAACTGGATGCCATGGGCAGCCTCCTGCTCTCCCCAAAACACAGTGTCCATGAGTATGTATGCCTGCATCCCCCAAGGGCATTGCCCTTTAGCAAGGATACAGCACATAGTGGGAAAATTGTAGCTTAAGTATTTCCTCAGCAGGACCTTCAATGAGCCCAGCATGGAAGGAAATGGCAGACTTGCCTTTTTCCCCTGCTGCGGTGTTTTTATGTTACAAAAGAACCCCAAAGGTGCTTCACAAGCCAGCTGGCCTCTTGTCTCCCACCACTCCTCATTCAGCAACACAACTGGCTGCTCCTTTGCTGGATGCTTAGAGATGCTTAGGGAAGAAATAAAGCCAGAGCAGGAATAAATAAATCATAGAAACATAGAATGGTTCGGGTTTGAAGGGAGCCTAATGATCATGTAGTTCCAACTCCCCTGCCATAGGCAGGGATGCCTTCCACCAGATCTGGTTGTTCAAAGCCCCATTCAGCCTAGCCTTGAACACTTCCAGGGGTGGGACACCCACAGTTTCTCTGGGCAATCTGCTCCAGTGCCTCACCAGCCTCACAGTAAAG
>JAWWTY010000001.1:112098431-112146882 GCA_035222235.1 Margarornis squamiger
GAGCAATCAGTCAATGGTAAATGATAAGGGAAGGCCGCTGAGGCTTCACTAACTGCATTCATTACAAACGTTGTAATTGTAAAGATTTGCTATAATTCAGTTAGCTGCCCTAAAACCCTTGGCAAGCCACATTATTGAAATGATTATTGTTACAAGACTGTTGTAAATTGAAGTCAATCATCCAGACGTGAAATTGTCTTTTTTATATCTGCATGGTAGGGAACAGTCTTATTCCTTTTATTTCTTTAAATTAAAATCTCCTGGTTATTGTACCTGGAGTACTGTATTGGACTATGGGATCCCTCCCAAAAAATGCAAACAAAACTTCTCGTCTCCTCAACAGAGGCTCCCTGAGTCCTTCTAATCTGACAGCTCACACTATTACTCCCAGCAGTAGAAAAACAGCTGTCAGGGATCACATAGGTACAGCTGACTCTCCTTTGCAGTTCAGCTGCATTGGACCAGATCTTCTCCACCTGTGTCCTGTGGGAATGACTGCAAAGCAAGAAAACTGGCCGAGGAAAAACCTACGTGGACATTTCCACACACACACACGTCAAATGAACACATCACAGAAGAGTAATTAATAAATATTCAAAGCTTCAGCTGATCTTTGCTCATTGTAAATTCATGAGCTGCTCTGAGAGCCCTGAGCAAGATGGCCTGCTAATTTTAAGAAGAGAACTCCCAGACTTGAAGTGGTGGAGAAGCACTGGAGTCACCCATCTGTTGAAACTCTGGAAAACTTGACTCCTGGCTGGTGTAAAAGCCTGGTATTTGTTGCAGTCTGAGGAAATATGTGATCCTTGCTGCTCCTGCTGCAGGTCCTGCTGTGTCCCTCTGATTCTTGAATTGCCCTGTCATGCAGGGAATCTTGTTCATATTTAGGACATGTCACCTCTTATGGGCATAGGCAGGTGGATGTCTTGAGATTATTCTGGACATTACAAATGCCGGTACAAGGGTGGGAGTTGCTGTGCCTCCTAAAGAGGTGCTTTACATAAACTGGCTAATAGTTAGAACTTCCTCTGAGGACTAGGGCAGTAGCTGTGACAGGTTTGGTATGAACATTCCATGGAAGTGGTTCCTTTGCTTGACCAGAGGTGCAGGTATGTAAGTGGCAGGTAAAACACAGTCCAGCACTGCTGTTGGCAGTAGCTAGTTTGGTGTTTATGGGTTTTCCCTGAGGTGGACTGCCAGCTCAGCCTAAAGGAAAAGCTGTGTCTATGCTCTGGCTGAGCTGTGCACCCCATAGGAGCAGGGGAGTGTGAAAGAAAGAGGGCCTTATACCAGTGGGTACCTCTTTAGACTGCATGGTCAGTCTCTTGTCTAAACATGAATGTTTGTCTTTAATCCTTTATTTGTACCAAAAGAATATGATCAAAAAGAGTCAGCCCATTGTGAGCCCCTTGCCAAGTGATAGCACCTGGTTCTCCGGTGGAAATTGTGGAAACAGGCACTTCAGCTATTCCTTGCAAAACTCTTAAAATTATTCACATGATAAGCAAAGGTTCTTGTTTTGGAGCTGCAAACAGCTGGATCCAAGCAGCCAAGAAAGATGCAGTGGGGAACGGGGGGGCCAAACCTGATTGTGTTCTTCTCACAGAAGCAGAGGGATGTTATTCCTGTTTCCTGGTTTCTGTGGAAGCAAAACTGCCTCAGAGTCTCCCTTTGTCTGTCTGGTGCAGGGAAACCATGCAGGGCAGGAAAGTCTGGAGTGGGAGAAGAGTGCTGCCTACCATGCCTCTCCTGTCTCACACAGAAAAAGCAGGTGACTTGATTGTGGAGGCAATGAAAGATATCGAGAGGAAATTCACTGGAAAATAAATTATTTTCTTCCTAAACAATAAAATTGTCATAACTTCATGAAGAAAATACCAGATCAGGTCTATGGAAGCAACTCCTACCTAGAGCGTGGGAGCCAGTTGTGGAATTTTAATCATATGAGCCCACGCAATAATATATTGTAATTTTCTTTTAGCTTCAAATTTCTGTATTCAGCTGAAACTGATGCTATTGTTGAATCAATGATCAAATATCTCATGTCCAACCCACTATCTCCCTTGGGGAGTAAGAAACATCAAATGTCTTGAAGAAGAATTTGGGGGAAAGCCAAAAATGAAAAGTTGTTGATTTGAAAGTGGGCAGTTAGAGTGCTGGTCAAAATGAGAGCCTGATGCATTACTGAGCTGAATGTAAAGTTCTTCTTTTGTGTTTTTCTTTCTTTTTTTTTTTTTTTTTTAATTTCCCCTTCTGAATCAAAACACTTCATAGGCATTTAAATAAAATTGAAGTGATATAATTAGTACAAGCCCATGAGGAGAGATTGAATTAGTAAGTATGACCAGTGCTACGGCTACACAATGGAAACCTTCAGTTTTTATTAATTCCATGCTTGAAAATCTGGATTGAACAACCAAACTAATAAGTCAAAACAGTGATGTAAGATTCAAAGGACAACGGTGTTGTCACTCCATGTAGCAGGACACCAATTCAGTGCTTAATTGGTACAAGAGCTGTAATAACGTGGTGCATGTTTAATTAATAAGACTCCTAACTAGTCATGAAACTTTTAAGAGCTCTTGGTGCTGTGAAATTGTTGTAGTTTACATCCAGTGTGCTACAAAGCCTCAGATCTCTGCAGGCTGCCTGTGATGTTGGGCTAGTAATTGTATGTGGGCAAAGACTGCACTCTGCAGTGAGGGGTGAGGCTTTTGTCTCCTGGGGAGCTGAGCTTTCACAGCTGGAAGGCAAAGGGCTGGAGTCCAATGAACCTCAACTGTGGAGAAAGACTCGTGTCATGGGCACTTTATGCAAGAAAGAGAAGATGGACTGTCCCAAAAAAGGGAAAAAAGGTGAAGAAATTCTTGTGTTAGAACTGAAGTGTGAGCAACTTCTTCTAACACTGATTAGGAAGCACTTCTGAATTTTGGTTGATGGTTTGTGTCCCCTTTTTATGTGGGTGTTACCCTGGGTGTGATGGGTGTTGCAGCAGGGCATGGGGCTTTCCTCTCAGAGACATCCCCCTTTGATGGGGAAGGTTACCAGATGGAGGGCAACACCACTGGACGCTGGCAGCACATGTTTATAAACATATCACAAAAGCAAAACTTGTATTTGAAGGAGTTTTACCATCAATGTTGCTAAAAAGGCTGGAATTCATATTGGGTTTTCTTGCTCTAAGAGAAGCAGGGCAAAATGTGGAAAACATGGGCAGTCAAAATGAAGTGGTCAAAACACTTGAAATTGTGGTCATTAGCTCCCACTGTCCTCTTTCTTGATGACTCCAACAAGCACTCATGGACTGATTGGCTTGAGAAAGGGCTCTCTTGGCACTTTGTAGATTTTCCAGTCAGAAGTTTTCCGTATCAAAAGAACAGTGTTCAGTTTAGCATTCTAGCCACATGCCAGAATTTATAATCCTTTCCATTTAAAGCAGTTCATCTAAATTTGATCCCAATAAAAAAAAAATATAATTAAAGGTGAATGTAAAAATTATTGAACAAATATAATAAAAGGGCAATTACAACGTTCAGATATAAAAATTCAAGTAACTAATGGTAGACCTAGCCTCTTAAAATATTCCTACAGCAAATATATTTAAGCATGTAGATGCCATTCTCTTTTTTACCTTTCACCCAGATCTGGATGAAATGCTGTTAAATCGGAGATACATTCTGGGTATTTTTTCTCTAATACTTACTAAGATTCAGAGGAAGAATAACTTGCTATTAGCATGGGCTTCTCTTCTTTTTCTCAGAATTAGCATACTCAGGGTAGCAGGGCACTTTATGAAGAGAACATCTTGTTTGACATTTCTTCATGGATTTTTCTTTCCCAATGAATATATCTAATCCCTTTTTGTAAAGCTCATGTAAGTTTTAGGCACTCTCAGTGTCCTATAAAAAAAGACTCCAAAGCTTATTTCTGTGAACTACCAGCTCTGGTTTTCTATATGAACCTGCTGTCTGCAAGTCTCACTTGGTGCCCTCACTGGTGTTAGAGGCAGTGGAAATCACTCTCTTTTCCCTTTTTTTGTTCCTGCCTGTTCACAGAAAATGTTTTCAGAAGAGCAGTCAAGCCAAATTGAGTACTCTGCAGGAGTTCACTCTTCACCATAAGATTAATGGGAATAATGTAGTAGGGCAATGCCTGACTATCTATAAGGCTGGAATTGGAAAGATCTTATAGCCAGAGATTGTGTCCTATGGTGACCGGGAGACTCCAGAGGAGGAGGAGCTGAACAATTGGCTCTTCGAAAAGAATTACCTTCAAACTACAAAGATGCTGAAAAGAGATCTGAAGGGAAAGTCTTCAGAAAGTCATCACTAAGCTTGAAACAACAGTGATCATAAAGTAATTTAACAATTAATTTGACAAATAAAGATTTTTTTTTCATTATTTTGTGTGTGAACTTTTGTGAACATCCATTATGTCGTGTCTTGAGGGCAATATTTCACTTGAGGTACATTTTTCTTTGCACAGTATTGCTCATCGGAAATGCAATGTCATTAGCAGGTGTTCTGTAGTGAGTCTTCTGAGTCTTGTGGCTCTGATCAAAGGTGGAGTGGGCTGTGAATGGTGATTAATGAAGATACCAACCCTATTTTTTCAGTGAGCTAAAGTGAGAATTTGTTTTTAATCCTTTATAAAAACAAAATCAAGCAGAAGCTAAGCCAGGCACTTCTTTGTGTGTATGAGATACAGGAAATAGGATAAAAGCTATTTGTGGATTTAGTGGTGTTTGTTGTTTAACACCTACACATTCTCTAATGCCAATTGCTGCTGCTCAGTTAATGCACTGGACTGCTTTGGTTCTCTGGCTCGTGGTTTTGCTTTGTGGAAACATTCAAAAGCTCACAGATGAAAGGGGAACATCAGAGTGAAGCTGAAGGTAGGCCAGAGGTTTTGAAGCCAAACCAAAAATCTCTGAAAAGCTGAAGTCTCTGATTCTAGAGGGTTGTATTCTGGCTTGCTTACAGGTGCTTAGCAGTTAAAAGCCCTTGGAATGGTTTGTGCCAGCACTGACCAGTGCTGCTAACTCTGCTTTTCTGAGCCGTGCTTCAGTCAGCCCTGGGGTCAGAGACCTTCCTGGGTAACAATCTTGGATAAACAGGAATTTCTCTCCTGTCATAGCTATGCCTTGGCATAGTAGTTTTTTGCTCAAGAAGGGATCACTACTGAGGGAAGAGCATCTCCCTCTCTTTGTTCCTTTGTAATGTCCATGTTAAAGATGTGACACAAATGCTGATTGTGGAGGAAACTTCTGGCTAAAATGCTGGCCCTACTGGAGTCAATGGCCCCATTCCCACAGACTTCAAAGGGGCCAGAGTCTTGTCCTTTATCTTTCTATCCCCAGCCTCTTCATGCTGGAGAGGATGTTTGCTCAACCATCAAATGTGAAATATGTATGATCCTAAAGGGGAAGAAAACCCTCTCAACTCTGAGAGAGATTGCAGTGGCTTGGGAATGCCTGGAGATGTGAGGGATGGGGTCTTCTCTCAGGAGTAGAGCCAGCTGTCTTCCAGACACAGGCAATGGGATGACTCCACTAGTAATGTGATGATAAATGCAGAGAAATAGCGAAGAGAAATAGCAAAGAGAAATGTCCTAAAGCTTATAATATTGGAAAATGCAATAATAAACTCAACTTTTGTCCACCAAAAATCAAACTGACACAATTCAGGAAGAAATATGCTGGCATCCTGTCCCCCTGCTCCCTCCCCCACCCTCCAGCCTCCCTTTTTTGTCTTTGATTTTTCCATCTGGCTCATCAAGTTGAAATTTGAACTGAGTCTGACTTGAAGTCCCTTTCAGGTTTTTTGGAATATTTTATGTGGTAATCTCTCTGTCTGACATCACTGCAAGATTGTGAAATCCCTAAACCATGGTTTGTCCTTGTTGCCACAATGAAAACATAAATTATCACAGAGCCCTATTACCCCTTTGTGGTTGCAGCACAGCTCCTACTTGTGGTCTCCATGACCCGGGAAAGAATTGTATTCACTGGCTGAATTGTTTAGCAGATATAATAGCAGACAAACTTTGGCAAACCTGACTAACAGCTAAAAAATGTAGTGTGCTAGCAAACTTTAATAAGTCCTTGTTAGAGACGGACTCGAATCAAAACTTAGACTTCACCACAACATGAAGTATGGTAGGATTTGGGAGTCCAAAAGCAAAAAGCTCAAGGCCTATCAGTTAAGAGGCCCATCAGACATGGAGACCAGAATAACATAACCTGCAGGAAAAAAGATTCCTTTGTTTTGAAGTGCGTCAAGACAAAGACAGCCAAGGAAATAAATGTGTTGCAGAGGTGTTTTATTGCCTTTTTAGATGATTTCTGTAGGGTGTATTTTATGAGCTTTGGCCATATTTTTACATTACAGTTGAATAAAGCACTCATTGTTCAAAGAGTGTCATCTGGTGACTCATGAATTTCTTCAAATGCTGCTTAACCCCCCCCTCATATAACACTGAGAATACTACTATGTATGTAGCTATAGGACTACAGAAAAATGAGCCAGTCCTGAGCTTGATCAGTTACTGGACTAGGGAGGCTCAGACAATTCAAGATTGATAGACACAGGGAAGAAGTGAGAGTACAGCATCATCTCTGCTCCTCAAGGAAAATAAATCTCCTTGATTTTCTGTCACAAATGCTGATTCTGTATTTCCAGCTCAGGACTTCACTCTGAAAGTACGTGTTGAATTTAAAGTGAGTCTAAGTTATTTTTTAATGAATGTCTGCTTTCTCCCTCCTTGAGTCAATGCCAGAGCAGACATGTCTGGCACAGAGCTAACAGATAGCAGGGAAGTCTAAAGGATGCTTAGCTGGGCAAACAACTGCTTTACATGATTTACCTAATTTTCTAGATCGATCTGGGTGAGGCAAGTCTTTCAAACCAATCTTCTCTAGCAGCTTCATGGTGGTGTGCCCAGGAGGGTCTCAGATGTGCTGTCTGTCTGTGCAGCCCAGACAATACTGCTTTTGAGGGAAAGTGCCCTTCCCAGCCAGGTGAGTGTCCACAGTCCAGAGCTGCAGCTGGAGTTACTTTCAGAAAGTTAATGCTAATGCAGAAGCACACCAAAGCACTTTATAAACCAGCTGTGGCTTAACTTACATTCTGTAAATACTTCCATTTGTATTATTGAACCAATGTATTGGCAAAAATGTTAAAAGAGCCCAAATAGTGTCACCCCTCCCCAGAGGAGCATTTGGTCATCTTGCAGATCAGATTTTGCTGTATCTAACCAAAACCATGCCTAGGACACATGTGACAGAATTACTTGGATGTCAGCTATTGGATTTGTCTATTTTTCTTCCTCTAGCTTGCTGTTTCATCATCTAGTATCTTTTGGGCATTTTAGAAATACAGTACCTCATCCCCTGGTTAAAACTAGTTGAAGTAAGTAGAGCATGTCAATATCTACTAAAAGATATTGGTAAAGACATTTTCATAAAATGTTTTCAACTCTTAAGGAATACATATATATTCAGTATAAACTACTGGGGAATGTACCCTACTTGGGGAAGCAACAAATGGCCCAGTTTGTGGAAAGTTGAATGCATATGTGTAACTGAGGTCTTGAAAATGGGATTTTATACCCATGATGATATGGGGAAACAAGTTTCGCTGGTTACTGTGACTGACAGTGCCAAGGGAGGAAGCCTTTAACTGTGTTTCCTACCTCTACTTACCTGTGGAGCATCAAGCTCTCTGGGTGCTGACTTGTTGCCTGTGCCAACGTTTGAACCAGGTCTCTTGGGAGCTGAGAGCCAAGGGCAGTGCTTCTCTGTGCCACTCAACCATTTTGCATAACGGGACAGAGGACACCACATAAGATGTGCTCCCATCTTGCACTCCTTGGCCTGAGATGAAGTCTGGGCAGAGCAGGTCCAAGAAGGCCAAGCCAGGGAACTTGAGAGCTGCATTCCCCTTGCAAGGAGTTTCGTCATTACAACATATCTCACAACATCCCATCTCTGGAAGGCTTTGCTGCATCTCCTATTTGCTTTCTACAGGTTTTGCTGCTGTAGGGCTGCACTCAGGCAGATGGTTACTGCGCACCTGGAAGCATAAGTGAGGAACTGGAGAGGCAAACTTATCCTATACCAGAGGAAAAAAAGCATCCTCTCTGACTGCAGGGCCTTCAGGAAATCTTGGCATTGCAGATCTTTTCCCTTTTCTGCAAAACACTGAAATATTAGGAGGAAAAAGGCAGGGTGGGCAATCTCATTATGATCCCATCTTGTCTCAGAAATAGGGAGCAAGGAGACACCTGTAAGGGGTTCCTCTGGGAGCTGGATAAGTGGGTGTGTGCACTGACCATAAAGGCCTAAATTTCTGATCGAAGTGTAGTTGCAAACATTCAGGATGACCAGATTGCCAGAGGCACTGAGGACTCGTAAATGCCTTTGAAGCCAATGGGATTTGTGAGACCTTTGGAAGCTGAGCATTATGAAACTGAGTTATGCCTTAATATACAGAACCAAAAATATGCAAAAATGCCCACTTCATAACCTCAAGTACTGAGCAATTTTAAATGCAACATACTAAGAGAAGATAAAAATGAACACAGCACACAATAACATAACTTACAATACTTAGTGAAAATATTGATATTTCTGTCCCAAACACTGCAACTCTAATAAGGACACCAAGCTATGAGCAATTTATATCCAAATCAATGCACTGACTTGAGAATAAATCTCCAAATTGCTTAACAACTCAAAATGAGTGTACTTTTTCCATCTAACCTTTCATATTATTAGCAGCTCACAGACTCCTAGTTACTCGTGTGGATTCAACAGTCAACCAGTCAATAGTTAAATACCCCTGCAGGTCTGCCTGTGCTCTATTACAATATGTTTGATTGGTAATCCTGCAAAGCTTCTTTAGTTTAAAAGGGAAAGACTTGATCAAATCCTTCTCTATTTAGTGTCCCCATCTCAGCTTTTCCCAGTGTCTGCCTGCCATCTGTAGCCCTGCTCCCTCTAAACTGGGAGAAACCCTATGCTGTGCTCTGATGTCTCCCCCAGCTTCTATTCAGCACTGTATCTCTGCACCAGAATGAACAGAGGTCCTTCTCCTTGGCAGTGCTTCCCTCTCCACAGCTGGGATAGCAGGGGCACAGGCTGGAATGGAGTGTGCTGTTTGTTTGCTGGGTGGATTCAGAGGGCCCCAAGGAAGTGAGGGTGCAGGACACAGCAGTCGTTCATTTCCATGCATGGCTGGAAAGTCCTATTTCACTTCCTCTCTGGCCACCACACACCTGTTTTACCACCACACTATGCACCAAGAAGGAGGCTCTACTAGATGTACCACCAGTTGACCAAGTGGTTAAATGATAAACCATCCCATGAAGTACCTGTATGTTTGTGCATCTGCTTCTTCCACAGGTGCCATTGAATGTGTCAGTCAGTGCCATTCTGACAGTGATTTTGGTACAGGACAGGCACATTTCCATGACTAGCAGTGAAACAGATGCTTTGTTTTACCTTCCTCTTCTGCAGGAAGAATTTCAAGCCACCACTGTCATACTGTACAGTGTGGAGCTGACCACAGGGCTGGTGCAGTAAGGTCAATGAGTAACTCCCCTGGAGACAACCCTAAAATGACTCACTTTATATAGAACACTGCAAGGAAAGGATCTACAAGATAAACCACCTGATTCTAGGCACTGAAGGAAAGGGAACCTGTTACTTATTCCCAGAATTTCCTTTTTAAGTTGTGAAAATTGAGTGTTCTCTAAAATATTTAACTTTTCCTCTATTGTGGACCCTTAGAGGTGGCTGAAATGCAGCCTTGACTGCATTTTATGCATTTTGAAATGCAGCATTTTATTTCAAAGAAATCACAGGAAGCATCAGGTGGCAGTGACCTTACATGACTGATGATCTGAGCCACATTTTTCATTAATGTAACTCCTGGCCTCCAGCCCCAAAAGATGGAGAGGAAACAACAGACCTCAAATCATTCTGCAGAGAGTAGGGGATTACACAGTGGTAACACGGGAAAATCAAACCACACTAACTCTTTATCCAGCTAAAATCCTGCTGGAGTTCAGCTACAGATTTCATTCTTCTGCTTAATGGGATTAAGGCACACACCAAGGGCCTCCCATTCTCCAGTATTGCTGCCTTATTCCTTTAAGTGCTGTCCAATTTCAGAGCCAGGAACATTCATGAAAGGGTGCAAGTATCAAATAACAAATATTTTCCATTTTTGATGATTGACTCTGAAGAAGTCTGACTTGGACACTTGTTAACCAGGTGAAGTCATCTACTATGGAAGTCAGAGCTCTGGGAAGCTTGGAGATGATCTCCATGCTTGGCAGCGTTCCCCTTTTAAGTTCCAGCTTGTGGCATTTTTCCCCCCACTCTCCTTAGTTAAAGGTTCTGCTCAACTTCATTCAACCCCGAAATAAATTCTGCCTTTTTTAGTAGCTAAGGAAATACTGGAGCACTGGTTCAGAGAGTGATGTTGTTAGTGTGAAGAGGGGCAAGCATCTACCTGGGAGCAGAGACCCAGAGAGTCTCACCAGCCAAGGCCCATCTTATCACCCCCTTCAAGGGAGCAGAGGAGAGATCACAGATGCAAACAAGTTTTCATAGTACCATTCAAGCTCATGGTGATGGGGCAGGTTCAAGGTCAAGCCAGGAAGTCAATCCACAGGTCAGATCCAGTGAGCGGCAGGCAGGTCCACAAAGACATGGGAGGGACAAGGTCAACAAGGAAAGTCAGTCCTTTGGATGGGGACTGATGGGTAAAGATGTGGTTGTGGCTACGTGTTAAGAGTTTTTGCAAATTGTAGATTTTAAAATCATAGAAACAAATACCCAGTACTGTTTGAAAAGTTAATGTTGTGCTTCTCTGTTGGTGTATCCAGCTTTCACCATGACATTGCTTGATAGTCCTGGGTTAAGCTTTGCTGTGTTAGTCACAATATCACTGGCCAAAGAGAGGCTTTTTGCCCCAGAGACTTGAGGTAGGGAGCAGTGTTTATATTTTTAGTTTTAAGGGGCAAGCACGAGGCTACCAGTGCTCTGATTTCTGTGAGACACTCAGCAGTGCATGATACAGCCAAACAGAAACCTTCCAGAGACAGAAAATTGCCCTATCTAATTTAGCTGGGACATGTACAATATCTTCAAAGAAGAGATTTAGTCTATTAGATTCATCTGTAGTTTTGCTCCAGCCACTCAATTGTAAGGGGGTTAAGCTGGAGACAAACAGTGATTCAATTTTATGACCAGACTGAAAACACCAATAAATCTGCTGCTGCTGTGTGCTAACTGTCCTGTGTGCCCAAGTGCAGGAGGCTTTAATTGGGGGTAATAGCTCCAGGTCTGGACTTATGTACGTGCACATCAAACGGCTTCTTTTAAACCATAAAGCAAGTGCTATTGAAATAATTATTGTATTAGCATCATCATCTTTCTATATGGAAATGTGGAGCATATGGCAAGCTCAACAGATGCCTATAGCCGCCATCCAGATAACATTATTAAAACCAACAAAAAAGAAAAGCCATTAGACTTTTGGCATATTGGCTGAGAACACTCAGGAGGCTGAACTGGAGACTGCTGTCGTATTTGTCATCCTGCTGATTGCCTAATGTAAAACGCAGAATGCCACTGAAGTGTGAGAAAACAGAGACATCGTGGAGGACCAAAGCCTGAGCACCGTGACGAAGGAATTACAAGCAGTGACCTACAACAAATATGCAACAAAAGTGCAGAAACCCAGCTTTTTGCTGCCAGGGGACAGGCTGTTAACTGGGAACAAAGCTTCAGATTTCTCTGAGTGATTAGAAATTCAGTGTTGTGAATGCCATGTCCTAAAAGTCCTGGAGGAAGAATATGGGTATGCTGGCTGCCAGCTGATTCATGGGGAGCAGCTGCAGAGAAAATGCCTCTTCCTGCCCTCCCAGATGGATGAAAACAGTCATGAAAGGGCCCCTACAAAGGAGGGTTGAACTTCAGCCTCCAAGCAGATTTGTGCAGAGATATTCTAAGTCCCCAGATGGGAAAAAAAGCACTTTCCAAACTTCCTGAGTGTCCTGTTCAAAGAAAAGGCTTCTCCCTGTGAGAATTGTTCAGGGTAATGTAGGGCACTGGGGAGAGAGACCTTCTGCTCTCCCAGACCAGGAGATGTTGCCTGCATGTGCTGGTTTAAAATGGCTGCAAGATTAGGCTTTTCTGAATGAGAGAGTCTCCTACTGTTCCAAAGGTGGGGAGAGAGGAAGAGAAAAGGAGCTGCAAAGAGGAGCTCAGGATGGGGAATCCCATGTGAATGAACGTCCTTGAAAGAACAGAGCAAATTCTTGAGCTGGATGCTTTTTTATTTATTTATTTTCATGGAGGTTCTAGAATGAGGACAGTCTTGATTAGTTTTGTTGGTCTCTAATACTCCCAACCAGTGCTTCCTGGCAAGCAGAGGAACTATAGGGAAATACCTTTCTTGCTGTGGAAACACCATGGTGATTTACATCAGCTTAAGGAGCACTGCCTCTGCAGGTTCTTTGCTTTCTAAGCAGCACTAAGATAATTAAATAATTTTCTGTGGGTTTTTTTTTTGTGTGTGTGTGTTTAGTTTTTTGGCTTTTTTTTTCAATTGAGAATGCTCATACTGCACAACATGGTGCTTCAGACATTGCCCTCCCTCCTTAGGATCTCCTGGTGGTCCACTGGGTATTCAATGGCAACACACAGGTAGCTGGGACTGAGGGGAGGGCAGCTGCATTCAGTTTTGAAATGTGAATGGTTTTAGTGCATTCGATTCAATTTTGGTTGCAAACAAAATTAGGAAGAGTTATGAAGGGGTTCTTAATTTCTCTCTCTCAGGAGAGCCACATGAGGAAGAGAAAGTAATACGTGTGTCTGTGAGAGAGAGAACATGTTGCTCTTCTAGTCCCATCTATTGCTGTCCAAAATGTGTAGATAACTATTACATGTGTCCTCTGTGACTGCTTTCAGGAGGCTTAAGCAGGAGGTAAGGAAACAGAACTGCTTAGATAATTGACTGTGTGACACGTGGGTGGAGAGTTCACAGGGCCTGTGTGAGACTGTGGGGAAGTGAGGGTTGCTGGAGCATGAAGCAGGACTGCCCAGGAGCACCAGGTCGTCACAGATCCCATCAGGCGCAGTCGTGCTCTCTGTAAGATATGCACTGTAACTCATTGGGCTGTGGTAAGAGACTGACTCACTGTTAATTTGCCTTTCCTCTGTCTCATTGCCCATATAACATGCAGTTTTAAGACATACATAAGCTAATTAGGAGACATTTTCTGGAAGGAAGCCACAGCTGCAGGATGTGAAATTCCTGCAATCAGTGAAAGAAACGTAAGGGGCTTGTCTACACACTTCAGATGTCCAACTTCAGCTACACTGTCACGACTGGCTGAACTTGTGGTATTCTCTTCTTCCTTCATAGTAAGTATTTCTCCAAGAACTTGTAATGCTGACTGTAGTACTAGTCATTAGGCTGCTCTTGAAGTATTGTTTGTGTGCACAAAAGCTTGACTGTTTTTTCTAAGAGTAGCTGTTGTTTGCATAAAACATGTTGTTACACATCCCCTGCAAAATTTGTTTCTTGTCCTTAATATTTTCTCACAGTGATATTGCCAGTGGGATTTCTAGAGCTCCTTCAGGTTTCCATAGGTTTTCATACCCTTAGATGAGGAATGATTTATTCTCCACTGCCTCAAACCTGTCATTGGTTTTGGTGCATTTTCCCTTCCTCCCTTAAAATTCTTAAATGATTTGAAGAAAATTTTAAGGAGATCTCTAGCTGTTTACATCTATGCCATTCATTATCAGCAATTTATCACCTTAATTATCACCTTAAATAAGCAATTTATCACTTTTTTACTACTTCTCAATGTGTATAAAACACAAATAACTAGTATTATTTTAAGTGTACACTACTTTTTACTACAGTAAAAAATAGAAGGATAGAATAACATGGCATATATTCATTAATGCATGCTATATAATGTTAGTGTATGCAATAATATATAATATGTGCACTGTGCAGTTGACTGTGTTCTGTGCTGCACATGGGACTTACAATCTGACAAAACCAGAAAAGTGGCTTCAATGAACTGTATGAAAACGACACTTTAAACTTAATTTTTCCCTTTTCTTGGTTGCATTTTTGGAGTTGAAATCCTAAAAGCCATGAAGAAGTCTTTGTCATGAAAGGTGACCTCTTTCAAGATAGCAGATCCTGTGTGGTATGTGCTTTATCCATTACTAAATGGTTTATGCATTTATTAGCACCTTTAGATTTGGAGCCTGCCCACTTGCTGCTAGCAGAGGAATATTTTGCCTTGCCTGATGTCAGTGGGTGCCACAGCACAGTCCAGAAAATTCCAGAAAACCTGTGAAGAAAAGGTATCATAGGTTTAAGGCACATGAAGCTTAAATGGTTTGGAAAAGTGTTAGATAAAGTTTGAGAAGGGCAGGCTTACACATTACAAATATTGACTAGATAAAGGACAAGTCTCAGCAAATAAGACTTGACAAAGTCAATTGAACACTTCTTATTATGTGTAGATTAAGTGCTGCCTTCCCAGTTTAAAGGATTTTATTTGGCACCTACTGTCTTAAAGAACGTTCCTGTGATCCTCTGGGATACTAGGAGAGGAATTTAGTTGCAGCAGGGAGATGGTAATTTTCAGGCTGTCACAGAAAAGCAGACCCTAGTGGGACAGGGATTAGCAACAAAGGAGACAAGAAACCTCCACAAACATCAGAAGCTGGCCTGGAAATCTGAAGGGCCATGTCAAACTCCTTTACTTAAATTACCAAGTTTGTCGAGAAGGAATTACAGCGTGAAGATGGAGACTGCACTAAGGCTGGTGCAAAACTAAGCTCTGGAAACAGATAAGTTGAATAGCTGCGTGAGTCCTTAAAGCTATTTAAGAAACAGAAGGTGGATCTTAATATCCATATTTAAGGATTAATCATCTGCAGCTGATGTGAAACATTCACAAGTGAGCATAAAAGTAAGCCTTCAGGCCTTCTGGTAAAGAGATAATCGGATGGTTATGACATTGCAGTGACAACAGTGAAGTTTCATGCTCTTCAGGGCCTCTGTAGATGGCATGGCCATCCCAGCAGGACAGTCCTGTGCATGTTGTATAGGGGGTTATGCCACTTCCAGCATATTAAGTGTAACTGAGCTTTCACAGATGTGTTTTCATTAAGGCAGTTTCTAAGATAGTAGCTAATTTTTTCCTAGCAATAGGAGTCAGAAGATAATTGCTGCTTAGTAAATGGCAGAATACAATTTAACTGACTATCTAAAAATAAAAAAAACCAAAACCAAACCAGCAAACAAAACTCACTAGACCAGCGATTCCACAAAATATGAATATAGGCAGGAAGGTGTGTGCTGATATCATTGTGATCACAAGGAAAAAAGCCACAGTTAGCACAGAAAGAGGTGAACAGCATCTATAAACTTTCTCAGCCCTGGCACTAGTCCATAGATCGACCCTGATTTAGGCCCTCTGAGAGCTTGGCCCATGGTATATAACTGTTGCTGCTGGTTCTGTGAGTGAAGCTGAAATGCAGTTCAGGATGACCAGGAAAAACTTGTCCATGTCAGGAAAACAAATTGCCATAGAAATCAATGTAATTTTAGAAATAACTGAACTGTTGTGCAAATCTATCTTCTTCAACTCTTTCTATTACCTTTGTACTGTGAGGAAATCAGCTCTGGGAATTCTGTTTTGGTTCATTTTGACTTTTTCATCCTGACCATTTAGTTGTTTTATACCCTGCACCAGAAGTACATAGAGTTCATGGACAATTTTATTCTTCCTGGGGTTATTATATGGTGTGTGTAGAGGAGTATAAATATATTTTGGCTGGATGGGTGTACAGTTCAGAGGGTAAGAAACTGCCTGGATGACCAGGCCAAAGAGTGGTGGGGAATGAACTGAAATGGAGTTGGTGGCCAGTCACCAGTGGGGTTCCCCAAGGCCAAGTATTGGGGCCAATTCTGTTTAATATCTTTATCAGTGATCTGGATGAGGGGATTGAGTGCAGCCTCAGCCAGTTTGCAGATGACACCAAGCTGAACAGGAGTGATGATCTGCTGGAGGGTGGGAAGGCTCTGCAGAGGCAACTGGACAGACTGGATCAGTGGGCTGAGAATAACAGTATGAGGTTCAAAGAGGCCAAATGCTGGGCCCTGTATTTGGGTCATAACAACCCCAGGCAACATGCCAGGCTTGGGGCAGAGTGGCTGGAAATCTGCCTGGTGGAAAAGGACCTGGGGGCATTGGCCAACAATTGTCTAAACATGAGCCAGCATATGCCCAGGTGGATAAGAAGGCCAGTGGCATCCTGGCCAGTATCAGGAATGGTGCAACATTCAGGACAGGGCAGTCATTGTCCCCTTGAATTCATCACTTGTAAGGCTACACCTTGAATCCTGTGTTCCATTTTGGGTCCCTTACAACAAGAAAGACATTGAGGTGCTGGAGCATGTCCAGAGAAGGGCAACAGAGCTGGAGAAGGGTCCAGGGCACAAGTTCTACTTGCTGAGGGAGCTGGGAGGGCTCAGCCTGGAGAGGAGGGGGCTCAGGGGGGACCTCCTCACTGTCTACAACTCCCTGAATGGAGGTTGTATCCTAGTGTGGGTTGTTCTCTGTTCCTAGTAATAAGTGATAGGACAAGAGGAAATGGCCTCAAGTTGCACAAGAGAAGGGTTAGAGTGTGTATGAGGAGACATTTCTTCACCAAAAGCATTGTCAGAAGCATTGGAACAAGCTGCCCAGGGAAATGGTGGAGTCACCATCCCTGCAGCAATTTGAAAGATGTGTAGATGTGGCACTTCGGGGCATGGTTTACTGGTGGACTTGGCAGTGATGGGTTAACCATTGGACTCGGTGACCTTAAAAGTCTTTTCCAAACTAAATGATTCTATGATTTTCACTTGTGAAATTGCCACATATTCTTCAGCAGAACAAAAAAGGTAAGTGTAATATTTCTAAAATCTGCTGCTCTTTGTAAACACAGGAATGTGCATGGAAGTAAGACTCAGACCTGAGCTCACTATGGATTCTCTGGTGTCCAGTAAAGGTTGGGTTCATTCTATCTCCTCTCTTGGCCAACCTGTTTTCACACAGCTTTTGGGAACTCTGTGTCAGTGAGATGGCTATGAAATGAGAGCTCCAAAAGTAGTTGGGGACAGAGGGAGCAGACACACAGGCAGCAAGCACGGTTACACAAGCTTAAAAATGAGGTGGAAAATAATTTGCTGCTACAACACTGTGTGACTGCTTAACATCCTAGAGCCATCTTCTACACAGTGAAGAGATCCTAGAGAAAGAAAAGAATGAGATGCAAAAGGAGTTACAAAACCTCTCTGAAGTACTAATGAGCTAAGGTAAAAATTATCTAATGCCTGGAGAGCTTCTCTCTTCCTCCCCCTTCACATCTTGTTTTGGTTTTGCTCTTTTATCTGAGCAGCAGTTTTGAGAAAAATGAGTGTTTAACAAATCATGTTATCTAAAAAACCAATTAATAATGCAAGAACACAGAACATACAAACAGTAGGCACTAAACATCAAATTAATAAATTAGCAAGTAGTAAAAGTAGAGTTTTGTTGAAAAAACCCAGGCACCTGATATGTAGGTGTGCTATACTAGGACAGCCAACTATAGCCAACTAGTTTGTTGGCTTTCCCTGCTCATCAACCATGTGTTCTAAGTAGAAAAAAAAAAAAAGGGATTATTTGTTCCTGGATGACTTTTAACAGTTGTTCTGACAATAGGGCTCTCTGATTACTTGTACCAACTACCTTTCAAGCAAAAAAAATACACTGCATATGCCAGGGAAATACAGTTTTCTGTGTTACTTGCACACGGTGTTGGTAAAAAAAACCCTGCAGAAATCTTAGCCTTCAACATAGAGTCCTGAGACACTAAAATGTCTTAATTTAGGAGTTACTAATAGGGTTTGTTTCCTACGTTGTTCTTGGACTTTCCTCATTGCCATGAACTTGCCTGACCATCTGGACTCTTGGCTGGGCCTTGCAGTGGGATGTACTCTGGCTGGTAAAGCCCTGTGGGATCCCTTGTGGCTTTTTCCTTAAGCTTCCATGGTGCCAAAGGAACAACCTTCTAGGGTATGGCATTATGGGAAGCACTTTGACCTTGGTGACATGAGCTGGTATCTTTGGTTGTTGCAGTTATAAACCCCAAATGAACCTCTGACAGCTTGGTTAGAGATGTAATGTCTAGCATGGAGTGGATCACTGCTGTTAGATTGACAAAAAAAGGAATTAAAATATTTTTAATTTTCATCCTGCAATTCCATTCGGGTAGTTTCAAAATGGGCATCCCATTTGGCAACAGCTCACTTTTCAGCATAATGTGACATGGAATTGTAAATATTTTGGTTTGACTCTGGAGCTAAGGATGAGAATTATACAGTACAGCTCGAAAGTCTAAGTTCTGGGACTGATCAGCTGCTGATCTGCTTCCTAGGGAAGGGTGTGGCAGCCATTGGACTCTGCCTGCCTCTGTCTTTTCATAGAATCATAGAGTGGTTTGGGCTTGAAGGGAGCTTAAAGATCATCTCATTCCAATGCCCATGCCATGGGCAGGGACACCTACTAGACCAGGGTGCTCAGAGCCCCATCCAACTTGGCCTTGAACACTTCCAGGGATGAGGCATCCACAGCTTCTCTGGGCAACTTGTTCCAGTGCCTTGCCATCCTGTCAGGGCAGAATTTCTTCAGTGTATCAGATGTAGATTACTCCTCTTTCAGTTTGAATCCATTACTCCTTGTCCTGTCACTACAGCTCCTGTTTCCTCTAATCTGATGTCCGGCAGTTGTTGTTCATCTTCAATTGCAGATTCAAGGAAGGACTCCTTTTCCTCTTTGAATTGTCCAGGGCTCCCATGTGGCCTGAAGACATAGTGTTCCAAGTTTTCTTTCCAGCATTTAGTAGCCACATAGCATGTCTGGGTATATAAATGTTTGTGACTTCTTTTGCCAGACAGAAATTACAGTGGGGGTGTTGTTAAAGGGGGAATGTTACAGGTGGGTCTTGCTTTATCACCTGTAGTGACAGAGCTGTTTCAAAGGTGCTGCACAGGCTGCCTGCAGACTCTGGAAGGCATTGTGACATGTACTATATTTGTTTCCACTGCCATGCTCTACTTAAAGATATACAAAAGAACAGCCAAGCTGGGAATGACTCACAGTTCCTGAAGCAGGACCCTGTAATGGCAGGGTTACCAATGCCTGTGTTACAATAGCCTGTCTGGGAGCTGGTCCCTTTCTTCTTTTATTTCATCTCAGGTTTTCAATCTCCCACTGAATTTAATTGGCTCACTTTCTTAGAATTTTTAAGATCTGACCTTAAATTGACTTAAGTTATTACTATAGTTCACTGACTTGAAAGTTGATGTGGTTGCTATGGTTTTACGCAAAGGGCAGGCTGATCTTATTGCTGTGTCTTTTAAAGTGATCAGCAGTACTCGATCTGTTCTACACTTACAATATGAATATTTAGAAACAGCTGAAAAGAGACACAGAAGTATAAGCAGGCAGAACAAACTGACAGAGCAGTCCCACCATTCCTTCAATATAGCTGAGCAGCCTGCAGATAATTTGAGCCTTCACGGGGTGTCTCCTGCCTTGAACAAAGGGATTGCAAGGGGTCATGATGCACTTCCCTAGTCCTGATGGCCCCACTCTTCCCAAAATAAGCCAGGATGCCATTGGCCTTCCTGCCCACCTGGCCCACTGCTGGCTCTTGTTCAGCTGCTGTCAACCAGCACCCTCAGGTCTTTCTCCATTACTTTTTCCAGTCACCCTTGACCACACCTGGAGTTTTGCCTGAGTTTGCTGTGACCCAAGTGAAGAATCTGGCACTTGGCCTCATTGAACCTCATACCATTGACCTCAACCATCGATCCAGCCTGTCCAGATTCCTCTACAGAGCCTTCCTCCAGCAGGTCAGCCCAACTTGGCGCCATCTGTGAGCTGGTTGAGGGTGCCCTTGATCCCCTTTTCCAGATCATTGATAAAGATATTAAACAGGACTGGCCCAAGTCCTGAGCCCTGCGGGACCCCACTCATGACTCTCATCCAGCTGGATGTAACTCCATTCCTCAGCACTCTCCAAGCCCAGTCATCCAGCCAGTTTTTTAATTCCAGCTGGGCACCATGGTGGATCTGCAGGTGAGACACCTCTGTGGCCATGAGGAACACCTTCTGGAAAACCTCCTCTGCCTCCTGACTAGGCCAACAGAAGCCATATCCCTGCTTCCTACACATCCTCTCTACCTGTTCCCAGCTGTGATGCTTCCCTTGCCAGGAGGCATGGGAGAGACTCACACTTGTAAATATGTTAATAAAATTATATGTTTGTTTTAATCGTATATTATATATTGAGAAATCCTGTGTCTGTGGACGTTTGGGCAAGACTGTGTTGGGGGTTGGTGCTCCTTGGCTCCATCTCCCTTCTCTAACAGAGAGATGAAGTTTGCTCTACAATTTACGTTTGCAGTGGTTACACTCAGACACTTCTCTCCTGCTGTTCCTGACATCTCCTCCTCCCTGAATCCATTCCCATGCCTTGGAACCCCTCTGAGGCTGCTTCAAAACATGATGTTGAAATCAGCAGTTCCATTACAGGGTTTTGCTGCTTGTCGTTGAGCTGTTCCTTTTGCCATGGTGATCCCATGAAGCAAATCCCCAAAAGCCTGCAAAGGCCATTGTGTTACCTAATTCTGACCATGAGATCTTGACCCACAGCTGGAGGCTGAGCCATCTCTGGACACAGTCTGGTGGCCCTGTGTACACAGACCTCCTGCTTTTCTTGCTGCACTCCTCTTCCAAAGTGGGAGTATTGGCTGTGTCTCCCAGGCATCTGAGGTCACTTTTGGTGCAGGCAAATCCGTGTCTTTGGCAGTGGTGGAGTGCAGGGGAGACCTGCATGAGAAAAGGCAAAATGCTGCCCTGCAGAGGGAAAAGTGAGGAGAGGAGTGTGAGGAACAGCCCTGCAACCAGCAACGTGAGAGGAGGAGGAGAAAGAGGAAGAGAAGGAAGAGGAGGATGAGGTGTTGCAGGCGACAGAGCAAGGATCCACACCACTGTTCACAGAGGTCCCCACACCAGAACACCTGGACATTTCCTGAAGAAACTTTGGCCCATGCAGAGCCCCTGCAGCAGCAGGTTTATCCTGAAGGACTGCAGCCCTTGTAAGGGGCCCCATGTCAGAGCAGGGGACAAGTGTGAGGAGGATGGAGCAGCAGAGAGCTGCTGGTACTCTATTCCCATGCATCCTGTCTCTGAATCCCAGGGAGAAGAGATCAACACCTCCCCCTTCACTTTCCCTCCTCAAGAAGATGCAAAGAGCAGTGAGATTGCCCCTGAGCCTCCTCCAGGCTGGACAACCCCAGGTCCTTCAGTCCCTCCTCATAACACCGGAGTGGCCCCAAATCTGAGCCCTGGGGAACCCCACTGGTGACCAGCTGGCACCTGGATGTGAATCCATTCCCCAGCACTATCTGGACCTGGCTTTCCAGAGAGTTTTTCACCCAACAAAGAGCACATGTATCCAAGCCATGAGCAGCCAGTTTCTCCAGCAGAATTCTGTGGGAAATGGAGTCAAAGGCTTTACTAAACTCCAGGTCGGCAACATCCACAGCCTCTTCCTCATCCACTAAGCAGGTCACCTTGTCTTAGAAGGAGATCAGGTTGGTCAAGCAGGACCTGTCTTTCACAAACCCCTGCTGGCTGGGCCTGAACCACTGGCTGTCCTCTATGCGTCACTCAAGATGAGCTGCTCCATGACCTTCCCTGGCACTGGGGTCAGGCTGGCAGGTCTGTATTTCTTCTTCCTGTGCAGTTCTAAATATCAGAAACTCTTATATGTCCTCCTGGATCCAGCTCCAAACAGTGCCTGCAGAGGTGCAGGAGATGGTGCTACATTATGTGCTGTGACTGGTGCTTTCCGTTTCCTATTTCTCACATAGTTCCTTCACCAAGATGTTCTATTTTCTGTATATTGACAGAAGTGCTGTATGGCACACACATCACCCAAATAATTCTTCAGCTGGAGGGCTGAGTGTAGACCTTTGTTTGAAAACAGACAGCAGTGTTTTAGGGCAGCAGACCATATGGTCCACCAAAGCCTGTTCCTGTAAGGTTTTAAAAATAACTCTATTGTTCATGTGTGATTACACAAAGCCTGTCAGACTCCTTCTCTTGGAAAATTTTGCCCAGTCACCCTCTTTTTACACATCCAGCATTGACTTTGAATATTTATTTTGCACTACAACCACTTTTTAAAATGGGCAGGGTGTCTACACAGTGTAATGTGTCTTCTGTGAGGGTAGGGAGTGTACTGCATCAATCTGTTCCCCTTTTACTCCTAAGTCTTCTTTACCTGTTGCAATCTCTTTATTCAATAAGCCAGAGGCTACATTAGGCAAATCTTTTTCCTTGAGTCATGCTCTCTGAACCCAACATCAGCTGCAGTTTTCACCCTACCAATCCTTCCCTAATGAGTAAAGATGGGGAGATAAACACAATTTAGCTAATGTTCTTTGTGATCTTGTCAGTCCTTGTGACCAGATAACTAACACTGTGTTATTTTGCAAGTCTGTATTACATGTCAAAAATAAAGTTAAAACAGCTTGAAAAGTCTAATTCAAATATTCCAGCACAAGAAAATTCAGCATGAAGACTGAATGTTATCCTTTCAAGAATCTACTGAATTCTACTTTGCATTACTATTCAAAATATGTGCAGCAACAGCCAATAGACCTCATCACAATGGCAAAGAAGACAGGAGAAATTGTGCCCCGTCTGAATGTGCTAAAGGCAGGCTTGGTGGATATAAAATCATAGTTTTTATCACACATAGCAGACTGTCTGCTAATAATTCATAGGAATCAGGGAGTGAGAAATTATTAGACAGGTTGGTTTTTTTTTTTTTTTGTTGTTTTAACTTATTTAAATTCAATGTATTATACAAAAGAGATTTGAGGGCCTTCATGGCATTAATTAAAAATGTTAGTAACTTCACAGAGACTGAACTTCAGAAAGCTCGCTGCTTTGAAAGATTCTATCAGTGTAAAAATAAATTCTTTATACTTAAAATGGAGAGCATAATAAAATCCATAAGGATATTGCCTTGCCTAAAGGCAATTGTGAGTGGTAATCTTCTGTTGATTCTGTTGGTGCCAGTATTTCACTTGGGGACTCAATGATAGGGAGTGGGAAGGAAATTATTTGTTTTATCCCAGAGGAGGTTCTGAGATATTTTTTTCCTCATGCAGCAGAAAGAAAACTGATCTCTTGAACATTTTCAGGGATGGTAATCTGAAAATTATTGATCATTTAATGTTCAAGTACCTTTTTAGAGGGAATTATTAGGAATTATTGAACAGAAGTGCGGCAAATTGGAAAAACTAAAGTTCATATTCTTAATTTTTGTGTTCTAAAACCTGTGAAAGGCAAATCTCCTACTGAAAAAGGTGGCTCATAAATAAACTTCAATCAAAATTTAGGCTCAAACAATTTATCACAGAATGGTTGAGGTTGGAAGGGACCTCTGGGTTCAATCCCCCTGCTCAAGCAAGGCCACCTAGATCATGTTGGCCAGCACCATGTCCAGGCAGCCTATGATTACTTCAAAGGATGGAGACTCCACTACTGAAGTCAATGAGATCCCTCCTGACCCTTCTTCTCTCTGTCTGAGCAGTTGCAGCTATGCCAGCCTTTTTCTCACAGAATGAATGCTCTAGTCCCTTCATCATCTTAGTGCCAGCCCTTTGCTGGACTCTCTCCTGTACTGGGGATCCTGTACTGGAGGAGAAAGATCACTTCATCAGCTTCTCTTTGAGGGTCCTAAAGCAGACAGTGTCAAAAGCCTTACTGAAGTAGAAGACAATATCTACTGTTCTCCCCTCATGTACCAAACCACCCAATTTTGATTTCAAAAAGTTGAGACATGACAAGTGTGAAAGGATGGCAAGGACTGACATTGCATGATGTGATTGTGAGGTGTGTGGAAGGTATTTCTAAAGTCCAACAATAGCTTTTAATATGCTTCTATATACATAAGATATATTGTGTAGTGAAGTTTATATGCTAACTTAGCAATCTTGCCTGAAAAAAAAACAAAACAAATAAGACAAATGAAATATATTTCAGGGTGATTGGAATAACATGTTTTTGAGCTGTTCTTCACTGGATTCCTACATCATTCCTATCTTATCTAAACCTTCAGATCAGTTGTTCCAGTCACGCTGCAGCTGACCATCTGTAAAGCAGATGTGATGCTTCTTCCTTTGTCTGTTCCTGCTATCTGGTTTGCAAACTACTCCATGTGGAATTCAGGTCCTCCAGCTTTATCCATCTGCAAGCTCAATGTTTAGTCCAAATACATCCCCATCAAAGCCCAGAGGTCCCTCCCCCGTGTTCAGAGATAGGCAACCCCAAGATTTAGGGGGCTGGTTGAGTCAGATAGCTGGACCGCTCCTTGCTCTTGGGCAGTAGTGCTGGGACCAGATTAAGCTGAGCAGTGTGAAGTGAGGCAGACAACAGACACAGCTACTTCTGGGTGTGCTTTGAGACCTTCTAGATCCTCAGGTAGTTGCTTCTGGGTTTGTGGGGGGCTCGCAGAAATCCTCTCAGGAAAGTCAGGTGGCAGTTGCTGCTGGGTGGGAAAATTAGAGGAAATAGGGACTCCTGGCAAGCCTGGCAGCCTCTCCTGAGCTCTGTCAGCTGCTCCTGGGTTAAGGGGTGCGTTTTGGTTTTGGATTGAGCTGATTCCTGATAAAGCAGAGGAAGAACCCTCTGAGCAGCTATGAAGGGGGAAGTCTATATAAAGGCCCACCTCAGGGCACATAACTGCAGTCCATCATCATCTTTCATGGAGGCAGTAATGGTCATTGCTCATTATGTAAGCTGAATTATTTTTCTCCATTTTTGGTCTTCACAGTGGCATATGAAACCTGCTTACAAAACATGACTTTTAGTTAACATTGCAAACAGATAACTTTGTTCTTTTTGTTAGTAAATATGCTTTGTAGTTGTATTTGATATTAGTAATCACAAATTGCTCCATGTAACAATTCAACATATTCAGTGTGTCTTTCACAAAAATACTTCTTTCAGTGTTGTACTGCATGACTCCACTCTCAAGAAGTTGAGATGTTTAAAGGTGAGTGTGCTTTCTCCCATAGGGAAAGACTCTTTTTTGCCTACACACCCTCCTAGCAGGTCACATTCCTCCACTCCTGCTGGATAATTCACTTATTTCTGTTGTTTCCCAGTCCCCCACCTGTGTTGCTCTTCTGGGGGGGTTTCAGCAGCTCAGTTCAGGAGATCAGACCAAGTTCACTGAGGAATCCCAAATGTTAATCTTACAGCCCATGAACATAAAAATGTTAATTCTCTCTAGGGACATATGGGTCCGTCCTTGTCAGTAACACAGAAGGTTTTATAACCAACACTGCCTACCATGGCAACCTCTTTGTCCCTTCAAATATAGGTATGTCTGTTTACACGGATCTGATTTTCTACCTTTCTGTTTAGAAGGAGATCTCAACAGCTGATCAAACCTGAGAGAAGGGAAACAACCAAAGAGCTTCTGAGCTGATATCACAGCTGCTGTGGTTTCAAGCACTATATAGAAAGGGAGTCTATTCTGTTCTTTTTCTATAATTAAACAATTTGTATTTGATATGGGTCTGGCCATATCCAGCCATTTGATCTCATGACAAAACAGCAATCCCTTGTTTCTAATTAAAAATAACTTCTGTTCCACCCAGAGGTTTCAAATATTCAACATCCAGCAGTTGTGCCTCCCCAGCAAGGAAAGTGGTTGGAGATCACTGTGCCCCAGCCTGAGTTCTGCACAGACTTCTGTTATCAGATTCCCATTCCTGTGCTGGGTCCTGATTCCTACTCTGTAAGCCATAGACTGCCTGTGACCATAATCTTCTAGACAGCTCCACCTGAGCCAGCTGAAACCAAAAGTTAAGAGTCTTGGTGAATTTCTATGTGCAAGATCTTTCCTGGAGTTGGGAAGGGCCAACTGTAGAGTGAAATGTGATTTTGTAAACCATAGCATGATTTGTTTGCCTAAGTATAAACATGTAGGGTCACTTCAGGTACCCTCATCTATGCTTTGCAGAGAGCTGGAGGCATTATACAGGGTTTCATCCAAACCATAGCTTCTGGAGATACAGCCAGTGGTTGGATGTGGTATTCAAACAGCAAATAAAATCCCAGACACATTTATGCAGCTGAATCCTTCCCTCAGAAACAAAGAGGAACAAGAATAGAAAAAAAGCCTCAACTCTGGTGTGCTAATCATTTTACCAGCAGCAAATCATCCCAGAGCATAGCAGAGGATGGCTGCACCTGACCAGCTGGCATAAGAAAAGGCTGAATGGTTGCCCCTTCCCAAATCTTCCTCATTTCTAGAAGGGCAATAAAGTCTAATGTTCACTCCAATTGTCAGTCTGGCCAGTAAACCTCCCTGTCACAGAAATAATAGTGATAAAAAAAAGTGTCGTTTTAGGTATTTCTGTTGTTTTTAATAGGATTTGTCGCACAACTATTTAGCAGGGAGAACTGAGACTGGATTATATGTTCCTACATTTGTTCTGAAGCCTGGGTACTGAAGTGACTGTGCAGGAAAGATCACATTGGAAATTGATTATGGTTTGGGTTCCAGCAGCACAAGCCCAACTTTTTCTTATCAAAGTGAAACCCAAGGAGATTGCAAAACTCCCAAAGAACTTAATAAAACCAGTAACAGACCCCTCCTAGCTCTGCTGTGAGAACCAAATAAAGTGAAAACAGTGGGGCGAGAGAGATCAGTCACTGTCTGAGCAGACATCACTCTGGAAATCACCAGACATACTGAAAAATGCCACTGTTATTGTGAGACTGCATGCAAAATGAATAGCTTTTATATGTCTTTTTTTCCCATAGATTTTCTATGTATGTGCTTAATTTTCTGTTTATACAGTGTTTACATACCTATTTCAACCCTTAGGTGAACAAATATATTTATTTTACACCCAAAAGCTTGCTAACTTGCAAAAAGTCAATGCAAAAGGAAAAAAGTAGTTTTCCAAACCTTATATAATAAGCAATGTGAATTTTTGATTTTTTGTGTTTTTTTTTTTTTTCCTTTTAATGTTTTTGTTGAATTAAAGACAGGTTCTGAGAATGTTGACACTTCTTCCAGAAAAAAGCTTTTATGTTTGGTTCTCTTTTAATGTCATTTGATTGTCTGTTGTGTTTTTAACAATGCAAGAGAAACCACTAATTCATCTATTATTTATTTCTCTTTTTTGCTTTGCTATGTTTTGTTTTGTTCTTTTCAGTTACCCTGTTTTAGCACATTTTTTCCAGGTGTTTCAGTTTTTATTTCTCATAAGTCTTTGACACCATGGTAAATGAGGCTCTTATTAATATTTAAAAGGTTTTTTTTTGTTTGTTTTTGATTTGTTTTATGCAATACTCAAAAGTCCCAGCATATGTAATAATATTATACATTCTCCTTAATGTATAAAGTCCTGCTGAAGTGACTTGGGAGCTTGAGATCACACCTCATTTCGAGGAGCTTTATACATTGTAGTCATATTGTCAGTTCCATTGCACAAGTGTTTGCTCTTTCTGGCATATGTTGATCAAAATTTATATTAGAAATGCCAGACCATGGGACTGAGGTTGCGTAAAGGATCATTGTTATTAAAGAAACAGCACTTTTAGGTATTCAAATGATTTTCTATGCCTTTCATTCAGGACCTTTTTTCTAAACTCTTTCCTCCATTTGAAAGCAGAGGGTCATGATTTCTGTGCTTACAACAGAATTCTTAAGAGGACAAATCTGTAGCCACTGCCCAAAAAATATGCTAAGAAACAGGGGGAAAAAAAAAATTTGTATGTATTCAAACCAGTCTTTCATTTTAATAGTTACAATCCATCTTTCAACCTAATCCTGTTCAGAGCCTGCCTGTAACTTATCAAAGTTCCACTTTCAAAAGGTATATAGAAACTTTCTTTTCATCAAGATTTAGGAGTCAAAGCTATGAAGTATTGTGTAAGAAAAATTTTATATGTGTATTGTCAGAATAAATTATATCAACAGTTTTAATTTAAAAATACAATTCAGTACCTTAATAGTGAAAGATGAAATTAATGTTGAGATTATTCCCAAAATAAATATTCTCATTTGTAAACCAAGAATTTAGAAAACACTTAAGAAAAATGAAACATATCTTGTTGTGTTTGGTCCATATGTCAAATACCCTTGCCTCTAATTCGCAGCTTTACTATAAGAACACCTTTGCCTTTCAGTATGTATTTGCTCCAATTTTTAACTACAAACTCTAGTTGTGTGTACATCATACTACTGGAGCACTATATATTTAAAGAAAGCAATCCAGAAAACAGACCAGAAAAATGACTGTGTGCTGCTTTTAATTAATAAATACAAACCATCTGCTCCATGTCCATGGACAGGAACAGGCCAAATAAGTTTTTGCAAAGAACTTTATCTCAGCAATTACTGCAAGCTCAGTTCTAGTTTACAGTGCACCTATTTCAAAGTATTAAAGAGTTATACTTTCTGAAACTCATTTTGACATGAATGAATGTTTGCAGTTACGATTGGATAAAATGAGTACCTTAAGTGAGCTGAGTACTCATACTTCACATTTAAATTTTTAAAAAAATACAAAATATGAGAATACAGAAATATGAATTAAGTGATGTGTGTCTGTCCAGCTGACTGGAGAAATTCATTCAACATCACTGTCACATGGAAATATATGCACACTGATGAATAATATGTATTAAAAAAAGTTTTATCATAGCAAAATACATATACTTGTCTGTTCTGCATTTTATTTGAATGCCAAGTTCTTTCTGTGATATGAGGTAAGATACCTAAGAAAACAGTTTGGCCATTTTAATGTTAAATCAATGTAAAAACAATGCTTTTGAGGCTCCAGAAATGTCTGCCTTGCCCCTAACCCAAACCCCTGCCTACAGCTGTAGAGATACACAGGGAGATTCCTCTTCCTTAACTTGAATCCTGCAGTCACAGGGTTGCTGAGGCAGGAAGGTACCTCTGGACATCGCCTGGTCCAACCCCTTGCTCAGAGCTGGATCAACTAGAGCAGGCTCCTTGGGGCTGTGCCCAGTCATATTTTGACTATCTCCAAGGATGGAGACTCTACAACATACCTGGGCAATCTTCTCCAGTGTTTGAGCAATTCACAGTAAGAATGTATTTTCTTACCTTTAAATGGAATTTCCCTCATTCTAAATTGGGCTTACTGCCTCTGAGTCACTGGGCACACTGTAAAGATCCTCCCTGAGCCTTTTCTCTGGGCTGAACAGTCCCAGCTCTCTGTGCCTCCTCACGTGGAAGATGCTCCAAGTCCTTCGTCATCTCTGTGACCCTGTGCTGGACTTGCTCCATTATGTCCCTGTGTCTTTCTTACTGTGAAGCTCAGCACAGGACCCAGAACTCCAGATGTTTCTCACTGGAGATGAGTAGAGAGGAGGGATCATTTCCCCTGACCTGCTGATGATGCTCTGCCTAATGCAGCTTAGAATTCTGCTTGCTTTCTCTGCTGGTCTGTGTGTCATTGCTGTGGTTTAACCCCAGCCACCAACTAAGTACCACAGAGCTGTTTGCTCTATCCCTGACACGCCTTGTGGGAGGGGAAGGAGAATCAAATGAACGTAAAGCCTGTGGCATGAGATAAGAACAGTTCAATAACTCAAATAAAGTAAAATGTAATACTACTGATACGAGTAATTGTAAGGAAAAAGGAGGTAACAAAGAGAGAAATAAAATGTGAGAAAAACCAAACAAGTGAGACACAACACAGTTGCTCGCCACCCACCAACTTGTTTGCAAACTTGCTGAGGGAACATTCTTTCCCATCATCTGGACCATTAATGCAGATGATAAACAGTATTGGCCCTACTATAGTCCCCTGGGGTCCCCTGCTGGGGACTTGCCTCCAGCTGATTTTGAGCCTGGCAGTTTGGCCAGTTTTCAGTCCACCTCTTTGTCCACTCTCCCAGTCTGTATTTAATTGGATTGGAAAAGCGGATGTTATGGGAATCAGTGTTGAAAGCCTTACTAAACTCAAGATACACAATATCCAGTGCTCTCCCCTTATCCACTGGGCCACTCCAGGATATCTAGTTGGTCAGTCATGATTTTATCCATGCTGAATACTTCCAATCACCTCATTTTTCATACTATTTATGGACTATGGATTGTTTGTTCCATCATGTTCCCAGGGACTGATAGGAGCCTGACCAGACTGTCACTCTTCAGGTCCTCCTACTTGGCAGTAGCTGTGACATCTGCTTTCTTCCAGCCCTTAAGAAACTTCCCTAGGTTGCCCCAACCTTTCAAAGGGAATTGAGTGGCCTTGCAATGACATGGGCAAGTCTTCCATCAGGGCTTCTTCCAGCTGTCTGAACAAAGCCACATCTACTACTTCTTCCTGGTCAGAGAGTCGGACAATAGTGATGTTGTGAAAGTGTGAATGCTGTCAGTGAAGATGAGCTGAGAAACTACTTGAAGCCCCTTTCCTGTGTAGGATATGACCACACCTTCCCCTGGAACCCTCTAGTGCAAGAGCAGAGGCAGCTCACAGCTGCAGCTGTTAGACATCCTGTATTATTTTCAGGACAGAAATTCCCTGTACTTTTGCCCCACTCACTTGTGACTTATTACACCCCTCACACAGGCAGAGCACTTAGACCTGCTGTAAAACACTTCAACAGCTGCACTGTTACCCTTGTATTAGAGATGTGATGTCCCTTCTGTTTCTCCAGCTGTTTGTATTTTGTATCTGGGTGATGTGCATGGGGGCTCTCCCTGAGGGCAGGGACAGCACCACCCTACATGTCAGAAAGCTCAGGTTAGGTGCTTCTGTAGGAGACTAAAATCATAAACACAACTGAAGGACTGGAAGTAAACAACTCCCAGCAAAACCACATTTCCATGGTAGGTAAGCCAGTCACCAATTCCTCTGTTTCAGCTTCCTTTATATTGGCACCATTAAAGTGCCTCTCTAGCATTTGGAAAGACTATTTTACACAAAAATCAATATATATATATTTCTTGGCTAGTTAAAAGCATCTTAACTTTATCAACCATGTTGCCAGCTAGTAGTCCTTCATTAGGGACAAAAAGGAGACTTTAGCTCTGATAACTTTGTAGGTTGTAATTTTTGCCAGGCAGCTCTAAAACCCTTTGGATCTTGTTTTATTTCTCAAGTTACAGATAAACCCTTTATATAGATGTGCCACAAGTTACCAAATGCTGTACTTTGTCCTTTTAGCAACCCACATAAATAATATGCTGTTTGGCTTTTAAAAAGTAAGGCCACATTGCCAATTAGTGAGCCACATCTCTAGTAATCTTATTCAATGCTGTGGGGCTAATCACTTCTGGAAGGCCTTGACATATTTTATAATCGAACTGTCAGGTTTGCATTTTGCTACAATTCATTCATGTCTAAGTGTGAGTTGTTAACCACATTAGGTTGATTCCTTTGGAAGGCTGGTGGGAAGGATGGAGTCCTGATTGCCATGTTTATTTGCAATTACGGTATTCCCGGGGAGTGCTGGTAGGGAAAAGGATTTTGTTATCATTTTGTGAGCTAAATGAAAGGTTGAGGATGGCTTATCTGTGGTTGCACTGCTTATGGACTGACTGGTATTCCCTTTTCCTTTTGCTTTCATAGATTCATGGAATGGTTTGGATTAGAAGGCACTTTAAAGGCCGTACAACCCAATGACCCTCTAATAAACAAGGGCATCTTCAGCTAGATCAGGTTGCTCTGAACCCTGTTCCACCTGGTCTTGAATGTTCCCTGGGATGGGGCATCCACTGCCTCTCTGGGCAGCTCGTTCAGTGTTTCACCACCCTCACTGTGAAAAATGTCATCCTGCCTGTGTATAATCATGTATGTCTCCCTTCTTGTCTAAAACTCTGGTCTTACCTCCTGGGGGAAGGGATCCTGACCAGTTTCATTTACACAGCCCTTGACTATGAGTTCTAAGTCAGATAGTAAACAAACCAATGCTCTAGTATCCTCCCTTTCGTTTTCCTGGCTTACTCATTAGCTTATCACTCATTCTTGTGACTTGGCAGCCACAAGAAAGGGATGTAATTCCTAGTGTGGATTACTGAGTAGCATTAAGCTTGCTTCAACAAACCTCTGCATCAGTAGCATGGTAGTATGCATCCCTGTGAAGCAAAATCTTCATGTGGAATTGCATGTCATTGGAATAGGCTTATATCGAAATGCAGAGAGAAGTATCCACACTTCTGGCAGCTCTCTGCCATGCTTGCCTGGACTTACTTTCTGAAATGAGATTAAGCTGCTTGAATTGAAATCCATGTGTCATGTGTGGAACGGGATGGGGTTAGAAAGAGAGGCTATATGCAGCTGAGACAAAACAGTTTAAGGAGATACTGTTTTCATGGGGCTTTATGTCCAGAACTCTTAAGTACCTTAAACAGCATTGTCCGTAAGCTTTGCAGAGGATTAAGAGAGGGGGAAAAACACCCAATTCAATTGTGTGACCATTTAAATGCTGCCATCAGGATGGGAGGTGCCTGTTCCTCATGTATTGCTCAGTACGGTTCCAGCTCTCAGCAAAAACAATCTGTTGTTTATTCCTGCTGGACGCATTTGAAATCTGGCACATTTGGAGTTTTAATGCCTTGAATTTCAAGGAACCAGGTAGCATTAACTGCTTCCATTTCTCTGTGCAGAGAGCCATGAATAAACAGCAATGCCTGCTACCAGTCTGCAGCTGATTCCCATCACTTTCAGTACATCAAGCCAAATTTGTAGTGAGCTATGGGCTTCAGGGGAGTGGCACTTAGGTTGAATTTGACCTGTTGCACCTTTGTACCATATAGTATTGGCACTCTACTTTCTCCTATAGACCTCTTTAAATTTAACTTCTGATGTTTTGTAGTTACTTTGAATAAGATTGGACTTGATGATCTCAGAGGTCTTTCCAACCTGATTTATTTTTTGATTCTGAGATTCCGTAAATGAAGATGGTCAGCAGCTCTTCACTATGAACAGAGTATGTTCTTATTCCAGTCCACTGGAATAAGTGTCCACTTTATGAAGAGAAAATTGACTACTCTTGTTGGAGCATTAGAGCATAAAAATGTAATTATATCTGGAACGACCATTTCTTGGAAAAAGGGAGAAATTTATTGTCCAAAATGAGTTCTCAGATTTGTGCTTCGGTAGGACAAAATTAGTCTCTGAGTTTTGATAAACCCGTGCTCTGCTGGAAAAGATCCCTGTTTATCACCAGTCAGCTGACCATGACAACAGTAGGGGCTATAATGCTTTCTAACCTATTTAAACTCTGTTCATCAGAAGCCATGTAAAAATGGGATTATTTTCCCCCAGTAGAGGTCCCAGACAGGTAGCTGTTCATTAAAACTATAGTGTTCTTTTTCAGCTCTCAGAACATCTGTCCTGTACTTCATTTGTCACTTTTGCGGGGTGCAAATAACAGCAGGCACACAGACAGAGCTATTAAAAATGTAAGAGATATTCCAGTAAATCAGTTACTTTGCAGTAAATCAGTTAGTTTACCATTATTGAAGTTCTGTATGAAGTGAGTCTCGCTGTTGGCAGAAGAGGATTTTGTAATAAATAATACAAAATATTCTCTGTTTTTAAAAAGGGATTCTGTAGAGAGACTTCAACAATAAATGATTTAATGGGTTATGTGATGATCTATGGAGCTGCCTTGTTGCATCTCAGAACACTGAATATCCTGGTGCACACGTAATCCTTGGAGGGCCTCTGCCATTTATAAGATTGTTGCTAGCAATTGGCACTCTTTTCTGTTTTTGAAAAGGTGAAAATCTGAACTTTTAAAGCTTGTAAGGAGTTTAAGAGGGTGAATTATCCCTCCTTACAGGAGGCTTCAATAATATCAAGTGAGACACATTACGGTCAGCAGAGGCATCTACTTGGATGGGCAGAGATCTTTTGCAGATCAGACAGGAAATGATTCTCCTCTGAAGAGGACACCACTGCATGGAGTTAGAGGGGCACACAGAAGACAGCAGCTCACAAATAGGTGGGCTCAGTTGAACAGATTTCTCACTTTGTAAAGAAGGACTGAGGCAAAAGTGGATTAAGACTTGAGAAAGCTGAATAAAGCGTAAAGAAGAAAGACATGAAGTTATATAGACATATATATAAAGACATAAAGTGTTATTCCAAGTCCAGACCCCTCCTCCTGTTGCACCAGCAGACATACTGGTATGTAAAAATCTCCTAGCTGTGGCTCTGCACTCCACTCGGATACTGAAGCTGCTTGTGTGCCACAGCTTGGCTCTACCCTAAATCACTCACAACAAGAGAAAAACCTTTCGATACTGTTGCCAGATTTTCTCACAGACATCTCCTTCTATTATATTCTCTAGCAGTTTCAACAGTGCCAAATATAAATTTAATACAAAATCCCTACATTTCTTCTTCTTTTGCGTCTAAGGACCACACTAATTCTATCAGGTTGTTTCCTCTTCCTTGTAAACTATTTACTTTCCTGTGATCTGCATGTTTTGAAGAGAAGGTGCCTCCTTCCCATTAAAGATGGGTCATTACAAGATATTTTTTCAATCCATACTACTCAAAGGCCTAAGTCCAGGGACCAGTCCTTGCAGAAACCCTTTAGAAACACCTTTATTTCACTGTAGTTTCCTGTTTATAGAAATGGAAAAAATATTTTGGAACTTGCATGCAAAGCAAAGGCAAAAAAGAGAGTAGTTCTTGGAAGCTCATGGCTGGATATTCACAGCAGAAAAACCTGTAGGAAACAAAAAAAAGCCTGCAGGAGCAGAGCAAAGGAGTGATCAACAAAGAAAACTACATCTCAATGATCATAAAGTATTGGAAGAGCCAAACAGCATCTGGAATTCTGAAAACCAATTAAGGGAAAAACAAATGGGGCCATTTCCCCAGGAGGATGTTATGGTCCTGCACCTAAATGAATACCTCATCTTTCAGAAAGAAAATGGTTTCTGTTTCAGTAAGTCTGGGAACAGATGCTGCTTAGTGGAACAAGTGCAAGAAAATAAAACTTGCTGTTTGCAAAGTGGTGTTAAAACTCATGGAGGTTAATGCAGATGGATCAAATGGCCTGACCATCATTCATCTTATACATGGAAGCTGAAGACCTTTTTAAAATGAAACTAGCAACTTGAGAGCTTGTGCCATAGGAGTAGCAAATAGTAAATGTATTACCACAATGCCTACGCTGCCAGAAGGGGAAAAAGTGACTTAAACTTAACTACAGGCCCATGAGACTGAATTCTGGGGCATAAAATATTGGAGAACCAATCTTGAGAGGAAGACTGGAATCACAGAATCATTTACGTTAGATAGGACCTTTAAGATCATAGAGTCCAACCATCAACCAAGCACTGCGAAGCCCACCCTAAACTATGTCCTTTAGTGCCACATCTACACCTTTTAAGTACCTCCAGGGATGGTGACTCCAGTATTTCCCTGGGCGTTCTGTTCCAGTGCTTGACAACCCTTTGGGGGAAGAAAGTTTCCTAATATCCAATCTAAACTTCCCCTCGTGCAATTTGAGGCTTTTTCTTCTCATCTGTCACTTGTTACTTGGGAGAAGAGCCTGACCCCCACCTGGCTACACCCTCCCTTCAGGTAGTTCCAGAGAATGATAAAGTCCCCTTGAACCTCCTTTTCTCCAGGCTAAACACCCCCAGCTCCCTCACTTGCTTCTCATCAAACTTGTGCTCCAGACCCTTCACCAACTCTGTTTTCTTTCTCTGGACCTTCTCCTGCTCCTCAATGTCCTTCCTGAATGGAGGGGTCCAGAACTGGGCACTGAATTCGAGGTGTGGCCTCACCAGAGCCCAGTACAGGGAGACAGTCACTGCCCTGGTCCTGCTGATCACACTATTGCTGACATAGGCCAGGATGCCATTTGCCTTCTTGGCCACCTGGGCAATACTTGAATACATGGAGATAAAATGATAAAACGCAATTTGGTAAGATGTGGACCTAATTTGTGGGGTTTTATTTGTTTGGGTTTTTTTTCTTTTTTTTTTTTTTTTTTCTTTTTCTTTTTCTTTTCATATAGTACCACACAAGAGGTTATTAGTTATGTCGAGGGATATGTGCAATGCTTATAGGGGAACAAAACAGAGACTGGAAGTCATATAACAGTCTTGAAATGAAAGGGGAATCATCCAGATTGAATGGAATTATTACTCCACTGTTCAAAGGCTGCTTTTGGGACCGATACTCAACTTTTTCAGTGATAATTGTCAGAATAATTAATCTGATGTTCCTTTTATTTTGAAGCTGTATGATAGTCCCAACTGGAATTTCCTTTATCTGATAAAATAAATTCTTGGAAACTTTTAGACTGGGGGAGATTAGTCCTCAATAACTGTTTTGGGAAGCAAAGTTCAGAGTCCTGTATAGTTTACTTTGGCACCAAAAAATGGGTATTTGTTAAGAAAAGCAGGAGGCTTTGTTGTTGCAGAGATTTCTCAAGATCTTTTATAGAAGAACAAGGTAACCTCATAGACTAGAAGGATGGAAATACAGCAAAATGTAATAATACACATTGAAAAGCTGTGCCTTTAGGGTTTCATATGTAGTCTGCTTCCTGTACAAAGGGGTCTGTTTCATCAGTGGAAAACAGATGAGAAGGAGAAATCCCCAGGTGACAACCTCAAAATAAATCTTGTTGACTGTATATGACCTAGAGTGATTTGATGAAAAAAATGTAAGTCTTTAACCTGAGTTGACTCTTTTTTTCCCCCCCAGATTATCCTCTTAGGTCAATTCCCTTTGAATTACAGCCTACCCTTCCATGGAGGCATTAATCTCTTGCTGAGATCCTTCCACTCTGACCTAAGGTTGTGCCATGACAAGGTCAGAAAACCAGCTGCTCTGATTTGGAAGGAAGACCCCACACCTGACAACACTGTAGCAGAAGATTGCAGTGTATTCCACTGTGGATTACTCAAAGGAGTGATAAACTGCCATCGAATTGTAAAACACAGGAGATTGCACAAACAGCATCTCTGAGGAGTTTACTCAGACAGCAGGAAACTGTGCTGGAGGCAAAAAGAAAAATCTGAGTATCCAGGAAACATTAGTGAAAATCCCAGGTGCACAGCATGCCTCTGAATGTTCAGAGTATTGGCAAATATTGACTCCAGCTCTAGCTGCTTATTACCACTGCATTGCCAACTCATAATGATGGAGGAGGATTATTTGCTTTTCTCTTTTTTCTTGTCTTCTTTTTTTTTTTTTTTTTAATATCTTTCCTAGTTACAGATGGTTAATTTTATGGGGGGGGGGGAAGAAGGGAAGAAAAGAAACAAGCTCTAGCAATACAGCTCAGCTGTTCAGTAGGCTGCAGAGAGCAAAGAATAATCTGGGGGTAAGTTCTCTCTAGCAAGACTCAAACAAAGGACCAATGGGTAAGAAATGAGCATTATATCATACTTTCCAGACTATTCACAGGATTAAACCTACTGTGCACACAGTGGCTCTCTTTACAGATCTGAGAGCAGCACAGGCAGCGAGACCCATTTGTTTTGGATGGTTTTCAAGGCACAGCTATTGTTTATATTGTGCAGTGGCCCAGGGCAGCGGAAGAGGAAACTGTAAATTGTAACGAGCAAGCTGGAGTGTGCAGAGCGCTGTGCTTCAGGAAACATCAGCTCTCCAGCTGGAAAAGGAGGCTCTGGGACCAACTGCAACAACGGGGATGTTGATGTTGGAAGCGGGATTTTATGTTTTAAGGAAAAGAACTAAAAAAGAAACAATTCTTCAAGTGGATATGGTCGGCTAAGCCTGGTGCCGACTCTGCTTCCAGGTGTGTTAATCAGGCCAGTTCACTTGTCAGTAGTGGTGAAAATCTTGTGAAAACAAGATAATCAGAATGAGATTTCATCAGTAAATATCTAAGTTTGGTGTTTTGATTTTTTTTTAAAGGCTGGATTTTTATTCAGAAAATTATATTCTGTGGAGTTGGTAAAATCCAGTATGTTGCAGGATCAATATATTAGGGAGGGCTGTTCCAAGGTTGTCTGCTGGCTGTGGGCAGGTTACTGGGGAGGGAACCATGAGATTACAAAGGCTGTGACACACACTTGCTCTTGCACCCTGCCAGTTAAATGCAGGGCAGATGTATCCATTGCTTCCCACCTGAGTGTCTTAAAGCTCTGTTGTCCTGAGGTAGCCTGGTTATCAAGTGGGGAGCAGGAGAGAGGAGAGGGTTGTGCGGAATAGTACTTCTCCAAAACATGTGAGAAAGGTCAGCAGTGAGGAGTAATGAGTGCTGGAGATAGTCTGGCATGTTGCTGGTGTTACTAGAAGGCAGCTGTTCATCTGCAGCTAAAAAACCAAAATATCTGTGATAAATCCAAGAACAGAGTCACAAAGTGGAGAAATATGATACTTGTCCAGATGAGTAAAACCCTTAGAAAATGTGTAGTGTGCTAAGCAAAAGAAGGCAGTGAGTAAAAGCCATGTGTCACATCAGCTGTGGCCTGGCAGGATGGCAAAGTCTGAGGCTGGAGCCAGAGCCAAAGGCTGGCATTCCATGCTGAGCCCCAGCCAAGGCTGCTGCCCTCTCCCCGTGGGGAGCACTGAGGGTGGTGACAGGAGAAGGGTGATGCGCCTTGGATCTCAGCTTTGCTTGCTCCTCTTATAAGAGGTATTACCCTTTTATAAAACATTTTTATTTTCCATTATTAAAAAAAAATAAAATAAAAAAAGAACCAGTCAAAGAAAAAGAGTGGTCAAGGTCCTGTGGTGTATTTCACAGGTCTGGGCTGCCTTTCTCAAGGCAGGCATAAGGGTGGGCAATGGAATGGTCAGCCTGCCCAGCTGCCTTTTTCCCTAGCCCTCTGCCCTGGCCTCCCCAAATCCCAGCTCTCCCCTCTGCAGGTGCTACTGTTCAGTCAAAATCTGTCAAGCAGAGGGATAGTTTTCTACTGGGAACCATTTTAAACAGAAACTGGTTGTAGGACATTACATTGAGATAGTTGAACTCTATTTTAATCATGTTTATGTCCTTGCTTGCAGACAGAATTGTGCTAAATCATCTTTCCTCCCAGTCCTTGTTGGACAGGATTCATATCTGAACAGGGCTGTGCAATACTTAATAGGAAAAAAATGAAGAAACCTAAAGAGGGAAGCCAGTGGGGAAGTGAGTGTCATGAGCAGTCACTTAGTTAAGGTGCTTGGGAACAGATATTTAGAGACTGTCACCTGATGTTGCTATCCTTGCCAAAACCCAGAAGGCTCAGAGATTTCAGTTTAGAGGACTGAGAAAATGGAAACTGAAAAATTAAAATAAAGCAATATGAAGGAGCAGTTGGACCCCGACAGGCAGCTGAAGGGATGTCCATTCTCTGCAGCAGAATTTAAGTGGGGAGATTTCAGACCTGCCTAAATACTGCACTTTTAGCCATGTAAAACATTGCTGGTTTTAGCAAGCTTAGAATATGGCTTAACAGAGACCATGTTTCATCTGGCTGTTTGGAAAGACACTTAAAGCATTTCTGACCAAGCTTAAATGAAAGATAACAGGGCTGCCCTTACTGCCCTGTGAACAAGGTGTAAGTTTCCTTTCCCTCAGACTGTGAGGAATAAGACTTTAGGCATTTTCCTGCAAGAAATTAGTGTTCAGGACATCAAGCAGTGTGAATCAGCTCATCTTTGTGGTCTCTAAAGGAGCAACTTCTCTTCACACGACTGATGTGTCTGGCCTTTTACCCTCTGAGACCTGGAGGGCAGGGATTGTTTATACCTAAGTGCTGACCTTCACCTCTGCTTATGTTCTCAGTCACCTCTAAAGAAAACAAATGGGACTACGTGGGTGATTGGTTATTGCACAGGTCTGGCAAGTCTGAGACTCTGAGCATGAGAGTTGCTCTTTTGTGCTCCTATTTCATGCTCTGCTGCCTTTTCCCTGCTCTGAGATCCCACATCCCTGCCAAGCTCTTTCTCTGTGTCTTCCTCCTCCCGTAGAGAGATGCCCCCTCTGCGTGCCCTTGACCCATGTGGGCCATTGGCTCCATCCCACAGCTCAGGGTGGGAATTGCTCACGCTGGGAGCTGCAGCAGCCTGAGCAGCTCCCATATGAGTTTTGCTAATAGCAAACACAGAGTATATCATTACTGAATTCACGCACAGACTGCTAATAAACACCCACACTCATCTCCTCCAAGAGGAGATGTCATAACTCGTTCCATCGTTTTCACTGTTGTCAGTGAATGTTATCTATTTATGGGGAATAGCTCAGGTTGGCACAGTGAAGGCACCAGTCTGAAGGCTGTTTACATTAAGCACACTGAAATTATTGTCATATCAGAACCAGGACTGGCTGAATATCTCCCTTTTTAAAAAACTTTCCTGTGCATCTTCTTGCAAAGACCATTCTTTTGTTAGGAATTAATAGAGAAATATGCCTGGAAATTCATATTTCAACATGGGAATTTTTACCCAAAACCAGAAAACAGGTTGCTGTGATTACTTTGAGAATTACAGGGTGCTCATTGTACTCTCAGAGCTGTGATGCCAGTTTATCTCTCATTTTAAAATTAGTAATTTTCAAATCACTTTGCTTCAGCTCCAAAAAGTTGGGATCTGGGACATTGAGGGAAATCCAGCCCAGGCCAAGACTCTGACCCATAGAATTGAGTGAGGGCAAAGTTTTGAGTGTACAGCTCCTGTGAGACATTGTGGCAACCTTCCTCACTCCGGGTTTGGAGTACTTGAAAAGAAATCTCCATACTTTTATTTTATGGTTTTCGAAACACCCCTAAAATTTCTGTTAAAAAAGTCAATAGGATTTTGCAATCTCCAATTGGTTTTGAGTTACTTATGAAAACCAATGTTTTTTGCTATAGGTGTAATCTTCCTATTGCTGAGTGAGCTCCATAGTACGTGCATAGGTCAAATCCAGAAAGGACAACTTCAAGCCTGTAGCTCTTGCTGTTTCCTGTAGGGCAGAGATTCTGCAGTTTCCCTTTTCAGCACTCAGCTGTGCCACAAGTAATGGATGCCTATGGAAACAAAAGTTTTTCCTAAGCAATAACTTTCTCTTGAAAACGCTGTAGAGAATAAGATTAAGGGTTAAGGGCTAAAATTCTTGAATGCTGCTGGGAGACCCTCCTGTGTAGTTCTGTGCTGGCAGGTACTAAAACTTTTCGTTAGATTGATTGGGGATTTTCCATTAAATGTTTGTCCTTTTGCTGTCAGAAAAACAGATTTTACAGAAATGTGAAAGTATCCAAGGGGAATTTTCTGCTTAGACCAAAATATTTCCTCTCACTTTAAGCCATCAAAGTGAAATATTACTTTGCTGTTCATACCAAGTCACAGTGTTTACTCTTCTTAAAAGAAAAGGGTTGTTTTGGTTTGGTCTCAGCACCGAAGACCAGGTGCCTCAAAGGAGGTGTAATTGATATTCCCAGCTTTGCTTAGGGGGGTACTACAACTTCCCTGAGACCCAAGGCCCCCTCCTAATATTGCACCAACTGATATTTCTCAAAAAACAAGTAATTCAGCTGAGCTCTCTGAAATGATGGTGGAATTTAGGAGCATTTTTGTCCCACAGAAAGTTCTGTTATTTACCCCTTCATTTGACTGGAAATTAAAACAACAAACAAACCAAACCAAAACCAAACAACAAAATATTGGAATTTTCCAAAAGAACGGAAATTGTGATTTTTGTCTCAGCTCAGTGACCTCTCTGGCTGTTGCTCACTCACTCACTCTTGTGAAAAGGGAAGAGAAATTGCTCAAAACAAAAGTGTTTTAGTGTGGTCACTGCTTCAATTTGAATTAATTGCACTTAGAATAAGCCTGGGAGAGAGTTCAGCAGTTAATTAAAGTGTTAAATGACACAAAAATGTAATTATTAAGATATGGCATGCATTAGCTGAGTATTTTTGATGTAGATAAAAAGAGCAGGAGTCCTGAGAAATGGATATTCCCAAAGAATGAATGGTAGGCAAGTGCCAGGAAAGTGAGATGTATCTCTGAAATTTCCTTTAATGGCTGACTTTGGCTCTAAAAATAAAAATGCTGATTAATTACCTTTTTAAAGTGCTTTAATAATGACACTGATTAACCTTTACAGCAACCTGGTGGAGCAGATGAGTTTTAATACTGCCAATTTAGAGATAATTAAGTAGCAGATCTGTTAAAACATCTTCATTTTTGATGCCTTCTATGTTTTTAATGCCCACCTCGAGACACCCAGGGACTGAAGAGCTCCTGAACCTTCAATTGGTCGCTGGCTGAGTTGTGGCAGCTCACAACTTTGCCCCTGAGGCCCCACTGTGAGAATCTTCATCTGTGGCCATCCCCAGTGAAAACCTGTGCCTGAAAATCCATGCCGTGAGTCTCCTGCTCCAGACAGAGTCAGGCAGATGGTCGTCAGAGCACTGAGACAAAGGTATTTTACTTTATAGCAATTTTTAAGTGCATGTGTTAGTGCCAATATTGCTCATCTGTATTTTTCTATCAGTGTCTTTTCTTCCTGTCTCCATTTGGAAAACTCTTCCTAAAATAAACATGAATGGAATTTGCCCAAGTGTTTCCAGTGGCAAGTTTAATTTAGTCCCACAGTAAGGCTATCACATAGTAAGATTACTACTTGCTATTACATGGTAAGATTGAGAGTCAAGCTTTGATTTTTGGAGCAGGAATCATTTTGATGTGCACATGCAGAAGAAAGGTCGAAACTTACCCAAGCCATGGCTGCCTTTGGGCAGTTCCTGGTTCCAAAGTAGCAAAAAAAGAGAGGGAGAAGGGGGGAAAAAAGGAGCCAAAGAGGATACTGGTATTTAAAAATGCTTTATGAGGGCTTTTTTTCTTACTGAACAGCCAGCAGGATCGGAAAAAGCTTGAAAACATACAGACAAAGGAGCAAATATGGGAAATATGTGCACTTCCCTGTCACAGATTAGCAAGAGAAGTAACATACTTTAAGTCAATGGATAAAGCACTTGCTTGTCTGAATGGCAGAAGTTTAGTTCTGGATGGAAACCAACCATTTGTCAAATCTGCATATTTCTTCACTTAATTAATAAGCAAAACAAACTGTTGGAACATAAACATAGAAACTTTCTTGCTTAAGGTCTATATAATCTGGCTGCCTCCCCCTGATGATGACCAGCCCCAAATGTCTCAAACAAAACTGCAAGAAGCAGGTCAGTTCTGGGTTATGGAATAAATTGCTAGTCCAGTTTCTTTCTAAACTTCACTAGTCAGGAGTTGGCTTATGACTTGATGTAGAAGGTTCCCTGTTTCTAGTGTTTCCAGCTCTCTCAGTGTATGGTGTCCTTGAAGCCCTGACCATGCATTTCTCTTACTAGTTCCCAACCTCCCTTAAAATAATTGAACAAATAAACAAAACAAAAAGAAGGAAAAAGAAGAAAAAATAGAAAAATAGTCAGCCTTCCTTTTTGCTGGGGATAACTCGACAAGAGATTCTGAAGGCTGACACAGGTTCAAGGCAAGATTGGAGAAATACATATGAAATAGATTCACTGTGTTGCTAATTAAACAGAAGCCACTTCCAGCACGGCAACTGTCTCTACTTGAAAACAGCTGGAGAGTGGAAGAGTATGAGAGGAGAATATCTCATGTCCTTGTCCTGTTCTTATGCTTCCTTCTGGAAATGCAGCTACTGGAGAAAGGACTAAATGGACTTTTTGCCTGATGCAGAAGGGCCTTTCATGCAGTAGATATCATTTGCATTTTGAGAAATTCTACCCATATTCATAAGGCTAAAGCAAGAACCTTAAATCATTTAAGCTCATCCACAAGCTAATTTCAGTTTATCTGGAAAGGCTGGGGATTTTCCCCCCAGTGTTTAGAATCAAGCACAAGTCTTAGGATCTTCAGGTATCACAATAGCCAGTGTTGAAATGCTGGATACTTTGGGTTTTGAATGGTAGCATATTATATTATTTATAATGTTTTCTTTAATAATGGTAAGAATGTGCTTCACCTTCACAGAAACTACCATTCAGGGTTCTTTTTAAATGCAAGAAAGTTAGGAGGACAGTTTTATTTTTGCAGCTGTCCAAAACAGCAGTCTTGGTGTTTGTTCAGGGTTTTTTTGTTAGTTTGTTTTTTTCAGTAGGGGAAAAAAAACCCTCAACTATTGTAAGGCAGTGATCGCTTTTACTGACACTGCAGCACTAAGTTACATCCTCCTCCAGGAAGTCACTTTCCCATGTGGCTTCATTGGAACAAGAACTTGCTGGAGCTGAGTGGGTGTTGTGTGCTGTGCCACGACCAGGTCCTGTCTGAGGGGAGCTGTGGTGTGTTAAACAGCCCCTGGGCTCCTGCAGAGATGCAAATTCAGAGGGAGGTGATAACTGAGAGAGAGGAAATGAGCCCGTTGGCTACTCATGATAAAAAAAAAAAGGGAGAATTTGTGCATGCCAGCACAAATAGTCTTTTTAAGGACATAGATAGCATCTTTAGGGATCTTTTATTTTTAGCTTGAAAACTTTAATACGGCTAATTAACTTCAAATGGGATGTATGGCGTAAACAGGCAGCAGCCTGCTGGTGAAATTAATTATTCACCCTAGGAAGGGACAAGGTATATATGAGGATGATCAAAATGGGAAAAGGGAATTTGAGGCCTGGAATTGGCTAAAAGCAAGGTATGACCTGAGTTCAGTGTGGAGTGTTAGAGGTTTAAATTTGTGTGATAATTACGTGGGACTGAAGTGAAGAAAGCAGCAAACTGCAGCTTGTGAGGGCTTTGTTGCAATTCTGTGTGAGGGTACAGAAACTTCAGTACCTGGGAACATCTCAGTTATTGGAGTCTGCACTGGATGAAGTTTGCTTGTGGTGTCACCTAGTGCAGCGCACTGCAGCAGGGACAGAGCCTGGCTGTGTCATGGTAGAAGCAACACTAAAAATGTTAAATAGAAAGGAGAAAGAAAACACTTTAAAATTCTCTGTAGGATCTGATCAACCTGAGCTCTTTAATCCAGAGGCGTAAGAAAAAAACTGAGCCTGGTTCACTTTGCTTGGCACAGAAGTAATTCTCCTTGTCTGAAATTAAAACAAGAATCCTCAGCCCCTTCAGTGATGTCACCTACAGTCACATCCCAGACATGCTTTGATTGAGCCCCTTGCAGGTAAAGCAGTAGGAAGTTACAAAGATGCTAAATTTTACAGTTTGGTGTACCCTCATTGGCAAGACCTGGTTTAATGTGTCTTGTGGAAGTGCAGTTGTGCTGGTACAGTCCTGCTGCCATATGGCTCTGGGAAACCCTGCAGACACTGTGGCAGGAGAAGGCTGGAGGTGACCTACACGTACATCCTCCCTCCCTACAGCTGGGATATCCTTCAGGCCAGGGAGAGTGCTGCATCACTCATTTTTGGGTTTTCTCTGTGTGTCTGTGTGTACGTGTACATATGAGAGTGAGGAAGGAGGAGACTGCTCATTTTTTGTGTCCCTTGATTAAGAGTGCTGTTACCATGGCTCTGAGAAGAATTCAACCATCACGAAGATGGCTGTCATCACTCCCCCATGATACAGCTTGCAGGAGGCCGATGTAGTCAGCTTTCTGACTCAGTTAGAGGTCAGAGTGGGAGGCAGAGGACCTACAGATCATCTCTGCCCATTAGAGGAGACAAAACAAAGTGCCTGTGACTCACTGCTCAATGTGCCCAAGCACACTTTTCTGGGTTTTCCAGCCTGGATCCCTCATCCAGGATTCAATGCCGCTGCTGCTGGCTGTGCTGGACTCCCATGGCTGCATCCTTCTCCTGGGCAATCAGGCATGCAGTACTTCATTTCATGGCTCGGCTGTTTTTTGACTGAGATAAAAGTCAGGGAGAAGGTCTTCTCCTTCTGCATCAGCCTGACGTGGTGCTCACACCCAGGTGAGCAGTGCAGGCATTATCAGTGATGAGCCACTTCCAGGACTTTCTAATGTGAACAGCTCAGGCTTAGAAGGTGTGTTTGTGTCAGTGCTGCCTACATTTCTATCCATCCCTGCCTCCCACAGTCCACTGGGACCCTCTACCCAACATTTCTTTGTTTACACCTCGGGATTCAAATTTTAAGCGGTGCAGAGAGATGGGCAGATGCAAGCTAAGTTACCACAAAGGCATAGTCTCTGTGAAACTTATTAAGGAGTTGTTCTTGAAGACACAAAGAGAAGGAGGAAGAGATAGCAGGAATTTACTGACCCAGCATCCCTCCCCAATGCATGAGTGTGTGTGAGCCCTCATGATGGCAATTTCTAAACACTAATAATTAATCCTGAGCAGGACCACTGATCAGCCTTGCCTTCCCTGTAGGTGACTGAATTCATCAGGGGCTGCTTGTACATTCTGGCTGGGTACCCCACCTTAGCAAACACATGATGCACAGCCTGCTTGCGTGCTGCTTCTTTGTTTGCCATCTGTGAGGATGCTGTTTGTCCACAGGCTGATCCCATCTCTTCCTTGTTACAGACTGGATATGACCAGAGGACCCCATTGCAGCTGACATTAGGGAAGAAAAAGGCTCATAATTGGCTTTGTTTTGCATAGTTTCGTTAATAAGCCAGCTGTACAGGGAAATGCTATTTAGGCCGCACATTTGAGACAAAAAAATATACTCCTGTCTAATTTAAAACCTTAAAATCTGCCAAATCTAGCCCCTAAAACTCTACATGTAAATTTAAGCCATAAAGTTACCCAACACTTAAAACTTAAGTAAATTTGCAGTAAGATGCACATAGATTTATTCCACATATGTCTCCCCTATGGGAATTTCACAGCTAAATCCCTGTGCATCTTGTATCTTATTGTAAATATGTACACTAATGATGCATAGAAATGACTTTCACAACCTTTATTTGCCAGCAATTTTTGTTTGCATTACTTTTTATATTGCATTATAAAAAATCAGCGATGATTTAATATTGAGGAATTCCTAACACTTAGTTATGGCCCTCTACTGAGGAGAAACCAGCACAGAGATCTGCAAACAATGATTTAATTTGCACAGCCACTGTATCTCACCTACTTGCATATCAGTAATAGTCCATCTGCTGCTGACAGTCTGTTCCAAACATAGTAATATAACAAGTAATGGTACTATAGTAATGTAACACACCACAGCAAATCATTCCATAAAGAACACAAAGTGTTTGCCAGGGTAGATTTGAAAATACTTCGTTTGTGTTCTATCTCTATTTTTGCCCGTGTCATTATGTTAAGAATGAGGCTTATCTGAATAATTGGCTGATGCTTGAGCAGAAAAGTTAATATTTATTCGGGGGAATGGTCTGCATGGGGAAATATTGATGCAACTGGACACAAGTCTGTCATCAAAAGAGGGTTTTAGTATTTTGATGTTGGAAAATGTTTCCTGAGTGCTATGACTGAATTTGCTCCCCTTTTTCTTCCAAAATCAAGGGTAAAAATCAGAATTATACAGGTGGACTTAGCATTGGGATACATATCCGTGTGATGAGAAGGGACATGACTGTGTCTTCCTAATCCACAGTAATGAACTTTTCATTCCAAGAGGTACTGAGAAACTTTTGTTCTCAATCACGTTTGAAACATGTTTCCTCTAACAGGGAGTGAGCCAGAAAGCGCAGGGGAAGCTGGCAGAGAGAAAAATACCAATGCCACCTAAGAGGGAAAGACTACAGGACCCCTAAAGAGGACAAGGAAATCTGCTGAACCCTGTTCAGAACTGTATTTTCTCTGTGATTAAATAATTCATCAGGAACAAGAAGCCTCTAGGTGCAGAGTTATGTTTCCAATATTACTGCTCAAGAGGTTTTTTTATTGTACAAAGACTTGCATCTGAAGAACGATGCATATCTTATGATTTGTTTAGGGTTTGGGCTTTTTTTCCTTTGATTAGTGCTAGGGGGTTTATTCCTTCAAGAAATTATGCTAATATTATTCTGGATGTAAGACAGTTTTTTTGCTAAAATGAAAGCACTGAACTATGTGCTTGATCATTACTATCATTTAAGTGTGGCAGTCAGAAACTCTATGTAAGTGATAAATCTTTAAATATTTGTAAATGCCCTGCAGTTCCTATGCCATTGCAGTGATTCCTCAGGTCTACGCTTTAGTCCAAGTGAAAATGAACAGAAGTGTTTGATTTTTTCATCTTCTTTCTCATGGATGTCCTTCAGGCAGCATGAGAGGCAGACAGAGGCACAGAGTCACTGACCATCTCGTGGGGAAAGAGGGGATTGTGTTAAATAAATAAATACAGACAGACAGAAACAAGTGGAAATCAAAAAGAGGGGAGGGGAGGGGAGGGGAGGGGAGGGGAGGAGAGGAGAGGAGAGGAGAGGAGAGGGG
>JAWWTY010000001.1:112146984-112162157 GCA_035222235.1 Margarornis squamiger
AGGAGAGGAGAGGAGAGGAGAGGAGAGGAGAGGAGAGGAGAGGAGAGGAGAGGAGAGGAGGAAAGAAAGGGAAGGGAAGAGGAAGGGGAAGAATGTCTGTCCCTTCTGTTGAGGGTCTCCAGACTGGGGAGGAATGAAGCTGAGCCCTCATGACCTGTAATGTTGGATAAGACACAGCACTACAGGCAGTAGTACTACCGTGATATGTCTCAGGCACAGGGACAGGACTACATTTCTATCCACAGAGCCCATGCATGTGCTGTGGGTCTGTGCTGGCTTCCTGCTGGCTGTGGCAGGGCTGATGATCCCTGTTCCAGGAGCACAGTGTGGTGTGAATACATGGTACAATATGAAGCCTGCCTGTATGAACATAACCTCTTGATATTGTTTCAGCAGATTTGAGTTGGCAGAGTGAATTTATATTGGATCAGTGCTTTGCATTATGTGGCCACAGCATTTCTGCTCCTGTGTTAGCAGCCCTGAAACCAGATTTGCTGTATAGTCAAGCCATGGCTGGAATTGGCATAGAAAGAAAAGCTATTTAAGGTCATGGTTGTGGCAGACTGCTGGCTCTGTCTGGAGCAGCTTGTGTAACTGCTCCACAAGCTCTACTGGCTCTGAGCACTGTGGTGTCTGTCTGTCACAGTATTTATTGCTGAAAAGGGGAAAATAGCTACAGAAGTACGAAGGGCACGTTTCCACAGGTTGCCCTTGTTATACCAAAGCATCGTCCAGCTACATCATGTGGTGAGGTTGTGGTTCAATGGGTTCTGCTCTCCAAGGTCACATTTTATAAAGCCAAGACCTCTATTGCAGACACACATCAGTGTTTAAAGAGAAAACATTATTCATTAAAATCAAACTCTCTGCTGTTGAGATGGAGCTTTCTTGGGACTTAATTATATCAGGTTTAGAAGGACAACAGCCAAGGATGTTAGGCTTTCTCTCCCATGAGAAGTTCCATTCCCATAATTTTAAACTCCCTTTAAAAATAAGGGTTAGGAGAATGACTTTGAAATATTTCTTTCTCTGGCTGGGAACTAGAAATGAATAGATCTGAATCCCTGTATGAATACAGGTGAAAAAATGGGTCACAAATTTTATAAACTGCTCTACCATCTAGTAAGGACAGAGGACACCAACTCCCTAGATTTCAGCTAAATGTTTCAGAGCAGAGGTCTTTCAGTCTGGACAGACACTATCCCTGCTTTTCAGAATGGAAAACTTTAGGGAGAGACATTACTTAAATATTTGAAGTTAATTAATGAAATATTTAAGGTTAGACTAATATATTGGACGTGTTATTATGGGTAAGATTTTGATAACATTTCAGTATGACTTTGACAACATCTTTTCCACTCAGAATTTTTTTTTTCCACTTAATAGTAGTGACTTCATTTTGCCACCTCTGTCATCCACCAAAGATCCAAGGCTCCAGTAGTGTTGCATGACATCCTTTCTCCCCTAGACACAGCAGAAAAGCAGGCTCCTATTTTGAAAAGTAGCTTGCATGTATAGAATAGTTGCATAGCTAGTGTAAAAATTACCCTAAAGTATTTAAAAAGTATATATTTATTATTATGGCAGAGAACCACTAAAATGAATTTTCAGATATCTAGTGGGACCAGTTTGGCAGAAGTCTTCAAGCCATGCACCATTGTTTAAGGTCAGACACTTGTACCACATGGGAGGTGCTGGTGGCAGAAAGCAAAGGCTGGGATGGCACAATAAGGCAAAATTCTCCAGGTTTGTACCGGAGCTGTGATTCAGGCTGGAGGTGCTCTGACCAGACTGGTTCTGTATCTCCCACAGGAGGATCAAACACCAAGCCCTGAAAGGAGCCACTTTCTTACTCTATTGAAAACACCATATGAATTGTGAATTCTCCCAGGATGGCATGAATCTCATCTTAACAATCAGTCAGTCTTATGACATTTTAAAATGCAGCAAGGTCTTGGGACTAAGGAATTGTAGTTGAAGTATCATGAATTAAACCAGTTTCCTTTAATGCAGACAGGGACACTTTTAATATCTTTCTCTGAATGTTCATTTTGAAATGAACTGACTTAAAAGAAATCTACATACAGAAAGGTACAGCCCTCCTGTGTCACTTTTTAGAATAAAATGACAGCAGAGGCTGAGACTGTTGATTTAAAATGCAAATGAGAAATGTGCTCTGCAGGACTTATGACCTCCTCTGTGTAGACAGGTGGAACTTACTGAGAAATTTCTTCCACTTTTAAAGTGGACACTTAAAGAAAACTACCCTAATTTGTCACTCACTAAAGTGCTTTGTCTTGGTGATTGGTTTTTTTTTCTCAAAGAGGCAGGGAAATGGAGGGAAAAAAAGCACCACTAAATGCATCTTAAACATTTGCAGTTCTACAATATCTGGAAGTGTGTATTTCACTCCAGCATTTAGGACAGTAGTAGCATTTTGAATTGAGGAAGTAATAATTGTTCTTCTGCAGTGTGATGTTATGCCTTGACATGATCATATTTATAAGCATTTTTCAACTGTGGCTGTGGGCAGTTTTCCATGTTGAACCCTGCTGGTGGAAAAGGATGCTCACCACAGCCTGCACTCAGTTTCTTGATGCTACACTGCAGCTGGAGTTCTGTACCTGTCAGCACAGGAACCCGTGGGAACACTCCTTAGCTTGCTTCAGTTCAAGAGGGACTGGCTGGCTTGAAGAAATCAAGTGGCAGGTGTTTGTTCATAGAGGTCATTTTAACTAAATTGCTTAGGGAGCAATCAGACAAGCAGTCTGGTTTTTGCTAACTGTTAGCAAAAAAATTGGACAGGAGCAGGGGTGACAACCTTACCACCAGCACAGCTGCTTGAAAACAAATGTTTGTCTGTCCTGTGTGGGCAGATGGCAAGTCGCATTACCTGACTGCAATATAAATTGGATGTGAAACTGTGTGAATGGGAATAGGAGAAATGCTTTTTGTTAAAGCTAACTAATATAAATCGTCCATAAATATTCACTCAAGTATTTGTTCTGAGAACCTTTACAGATTTGCCTTTTTTTTACAGAATACCTTTGATTAAGCAATGAGTCACACTAAAACCTGTTTCAGTGGTTTCAGATAGGTACTGTTAAGCATCTCTTCCCACATTTTAATGACAAATGCCTTCCTGATACAGAGTATTAGTGATTAGATGTAGTGGTAAAACTTTCGATTGGCCAAAATCTGCTTCAGTGAAGATTAATTGAAGTCAAAGAAGATAAGGCACCAAAGAATACAGCATTTGATGCATTTCAGGGCAGATGTAAGCAATCCCAAAGGTGAATCCAGAATACCAGTAGGTACATTTGTCTACTTCAGAAGGTGGTGCAGGAGAATCATTAATGTACATGGAGAATTTAAACACTTACTTCATCTTTTGGACCTCTGATTGCCCCTGTGGCTGCATAAGAGAACTGAGATAGTTCAGTGTGGAGAAGAGAAAGCTCATTCCAGCCTTGGAAAACCTGAAGGAAGCCTGCAAATGGCAGGCTTTCTGACCCTTCCACTAGAGAAAAGGAGAAAGGATGCAAAATCATTCCCTTAAACAGTTTGTGGAGTGCTGAGATTCCATACAGAAAATAGCAAGGCACATCTAAATATCATTAGCATCTATAGCTCTGAAAACCAGTCCTGCCTCACTTCCAGGTAACATCACGACCATCTATTAATTTTAGGTTTTTCTTATGTAATTGTACTACACAAACAGATGGGATCCTGAGAATAACATGGTAGGCAATATAGGATAACCTGCAGTGAAACACTGCCATAAATGTTGGCCAGTGCAGTGAAACACCCAGGGTAAATCTGTGCTGGTTTATTAAACAGTGCAAGTCTACCCCTGGACACTGAGACCCAAGCACCATGCCCAGGCTGGGGCACAGCAGTCTAGCAGTCCAGTTCAAATTCGGGCCAGCCAGCACTTTCCTAAGCAGTCTCAGGCAAGAGCCAGGGATCACTCCAAACAAGCAGTTTTAGAAGGTAAGACAGACTATGCCACCATGGGCATGGACTGTGCTGTACTGGTTGGTCTCGGCACCAGCAGCTCCAGGCATATTCAACTTCCTAGACAGAGATCACAGAATCACAGAATAGTTTGGGTTGGAAGGGACTTAAGGACGATCCAGTTCCAACCCCCTTTCCATGGGCAGGGACAACTTTCACAAGATCAGGTTGCTCAGAGCCACATCCAGCCGGGCTGTGAACGCTTCCAGGGTTGGGCCATCCACAACTTCTGTGGGCAACCTGTTGCAGTGCTTTACCACTCTCCAAAACTGCTTGTTTGGAGTGGTCCCTGGCTCTTGCCTGGGACTGCTTGGGAAAGTGCTGGCTGGTCCAAACATGAACTGGACTTCTAGACTGCTGTGCCCCAGCCTGGGCATGGTGCTTGGGTCTCAGTGTCCAGGGGTAGACTTGCACTGTTTAATAAACCAGCACAGATTTAGCCTAACACATGCTTGGGATCCCATCTGTTTGTGCAGAACAATTACATAAAGAAAACCTAAAATTAATAGATGGCCATGATGTTACCTGGAAGTGAGGCAGGACTGGTTTTCAGAGCTATAGCTAATAATGATATTTAGATGTGCCTTTCTATTTTCTGTATGGAATCTCAGCACTCCACAAACTGTTTAAGGGAATGATTTTGCATCCTTTCTCCTTTTCTCTAGTGGAAGGGTCAGAAAGCCCCTAAGACTGTTACGGTGATATCAACAGTACTGTCCTTTTGTCATCAATGCTTTGAAGGACTTAGGAACTATGGCTCAGCTTCATTTTCCTTTTGAAGTAAATAATAAAGAGGATCTGCAGTTATTACTGCCCCTAAGAACCTCACTGACCCTTGCCAAAACTTGCCCTGTGCCACTGCACTTCACAATTATTTTGATTTACCAGAAGGGATAGGCAACCAGTAAATGGCAGCTGCAAAGAAACCTCAGAGAGTGGTAACTGCTGGCAGAGGAGCCATCCAGGGTGGTCTACAAATTTCTGTTAGTATTTCTCTTCCTGATATTCCAGAAATACTTAATGAACTGGCATGAATCTTTTCTGCCATCATTTGTCTTCTTTTTTGAAGCTGTGATTTCTGTTATCTCGAACATGCAGAAGAAGATCGAAAATTCTCAGTTCCATTTATCTCTCAGTTTGGAAAACCAAAAGATAAAGAAGATGTAGATCTGATGCTTAAATAGGATCAGGTACTTCAAAGACAAAACTATTTTACTCCTCAGGTGTTCCAGAAATTTCCAGAACAAAAAAAAAAGAAAAAAAAGCCCTTCTTTGTTCCTGTGTTTTAGAATATAGAAAACATGCAGTGCTAAGGCTTGCCCCCCTTATTCACACAATTTCCATCTTTGTAGAAATCAAAGCACTGCAGAGGAGGTGGAAGTTTAAAACTATTCTCCCACCATTAAAAGATGTCTTTTGTATTCAGTTTCAACAGCTTTGAATGTGAAAAACAAAAGAATCTATTTCTTAAAAAACAGTTTCCACAGCTTTGAATGTGAAAAACAAAAGAATCTATTTCTTCAAAAAATATTCTCTATCAAATGTAATTATAAACCAATTAAATATTCCAGAAGCTTGCTTTTTACCTGTAAGATGTAAAAACCCACAAAGATCTTCTACAAAGATCTTCCACAAAGAAAAAATTTCAAAGCCTTTATATATATTTATTTATATACTTGCACATATACTTCAAATTTTAAATGCTACTGCCCAGTTAACAAGTCAAATAGATGCATTAAGTATAATTTCAATTGCAGTCACAGCTTTAGTGGGAAAATGAAGGTGAACCAGTTCACTGAACTGAACAGCAACATCCTAAAACATGCCTGAGGCAAAAGTATTTTACCTTATAACAATTTTTAAGTGAATGCATTAGTGCCAATATTGCTCATCTGTATTTTTGTATCAGTGTCTTCTTCCTGGGTCCATTTGGAAAACTATAAGCTATTCCTAAAATAAACATGAATGTAATTTTTTGTTTGTTTGTTTTAATGAAAGCAAACAAAATATCAGTTTTTGTTTTTTAATAACAAGTATTTTGGTCGGTAACACTGGAGAAAGTTAACACAAGGCATAGCAAAACCATGCTGGGTATAAACTTGATTCGGACTCAGGTAGTTTTTCTCAAGAGCCCCATAGATCAATAGGATCTAAACTAAGGAGTGGAAGCCCAGGAAGATCTCAGGAATCATGGGCATACACTTAATTTTGTGGTCATGTTCCTGTTTGGTTCAGAAAACTTCTCCAACTGTGTATCTTCTACAGTTAAATCTGTTTTTTGGGTGGGAGGGTGAAGTGATGTTACCACTCATCATACTTATTTACCTGTTTATTTGTGGCCACTCTCTGCAAAATGTTTGAGGGGCATTCCCAAGTTCTCTGGATGTTTCCACCAAGTCAACATCAAGTAAGGGCCACCACCAGCTGTTCCCAGTCTTCCAACCAGCACTCAAAGACCAGAGCAGTAAAGCCTTTCTCACAGGCACACACAGAGTTTCCCAGCTGACTTTGATGGGACTTGCATGGGCACATACCAATGGCATTGGGATGACATCTCAGAGATCCACATCTTCAGTTTCTGTCAGAACTTGTAAAGGGGCAAGCACCTTCCCAGCTATTGCTCTGAGAAAGGGTGATAAGTTATAAATGAGGAGGTGAAAATGAGTGAAGGATTTCCATGCAATGGTTCATGTAAATACCTCCCTTCCTTTGCATATCACATCAGATAGGCAATGAAATTAAATGTCAGATGCCCCCAGGTACCAGGGTGTCACACAGTTGTGCTACACGTGCCTAGAGAAGGCAGTTTCTTGTGCTTGCTCCACATGCACCATAAACCTGACTCAGCTGACACTGAATTTGTGGGACTTATGCCCTAAACTGGGGTTGATTCAAAGCAAGGGACAACACTGTCAGATGAATGTATTCTCATCACTGACATAACCCACCTGTATCATGGCATCAAAGACACTGACCTGAGAAAATGATTGTGCTGCAAGTCTGGACCTGAATCTAGATCCATGCTGCTGCCTGAACATCAGGCATCCCACAAGGCTGGTGGAGAAGAGGAAGGGAAGCTCAGAAATTTGACACACCAAGAGGTCTTTGTGTTATTCTGATCCTGACTTTAAAAAAAGTGCAGAATATTTCATGTTTGAGTAGAAGTATGGGACAGCAGGGTCCCCCCAAAACTGCTCTGTAGGTCTGCAGCAGGAAATTTAGATGTCAGTGAAACATTTGAAGAGGTTTTATCTCAGCTTGAAGTAATACTACAAGGAAGCACACAGTTAATTGTACATCAGAGTGTCTGCCAGTCATCCCTTCACACTGATATACTGTCTGCACTTTCCAGCCAAGGAGGAGATCTGTTGAGAGAACTGTCAGTGGGACACTTTGCATCCTCCCCTCTCTTTCTCCTTCTTTGCTGCTCTATACTGTCAGCAGTCTCCTGCATCACTCTCAGTTATTTTCTAAGGGGCTGTTTACAGCAGATGTTACAAGCATTTTGCTTTCACTGACATTTTTCTCTAGAAGCCAAGATGAGTGCTGTCTGTCCAAAGGAGGGGCCCCCCTCACACCAAAAACATCACCTGGTCACCCCCAGATATGGTGTTTTACACAATGAGAGAGCTGATGGATTTAAACTGTGCCTATTTTTACCCTTTCACTGTTTATGTAGCAATGGTCAATAGTTGCTACCTCTGTGTATGGTATTTTTTTTGTTTGTTTGCAAAAGTTGTCTTCCTCTTGGCTGTCTTCCCCTCTGGCAGGGAATCTTACCTTCTTCATAAACAACAGCAAACCCAGCTGATGGTTCATGTTGCCAAATAGGTTTGAGGTTTTCCCCAACAGCTGTCTTTCTCCAGGATAGTATGATAAAAAGAACTGGAGGGGTTTTTTTAATAAACTTATCCCTTGGGAATTATTATTGTTCACATTTGTCCTTTTTCTGCCTCTATGGATTATCTCTATTACTGGGAATATAGTTGGAGGGGCAGTTCAAGATATAATGAAGTTCTTTAGACCATTCCTGTTTACTGCCCCTGGTTCTTCTTGAGTAATGGGTGACTGCATGGGCAATTATCTGTTACTAACAGATTTCTTCCACATTCTGGGGGTTATGGCTTTATCTTTCCCTTGGCTTGTCATTCCTTTCTAATCATCTGTGGAATACTTTTGCTTTTTCACTCTAGCCTTGATGTATTTTGGCTATATTTTTTCATTTTTAAGAACCCAAACCAATCCTGCCCCTCCACACCCTCGTCTCCCCTCCAAGAGACACTAGGTGAGATCACACTTCCACAGATTCGTATTTGGTGCAAGCATTTCCCAAAGATTACACAGCAGATAAATCTCTCTGTTTCAGCACATGGTTTATTACCGAATATATTGTCTGCCTACACATGCAGGAACAGATAACCAGTGATTTATACTTTCATAATGACTACTGCAGTGATTCATTTACTCTGTGGTATATTGGTGTCAGGGCACATCATTTATGTAAAAGGGGAGAGAGACCAAAGAAAGAATGGTGATATAAAGTGGCACAGAAAGCAAGAGAGGGTAAAAAAAAACCCTGGACAGATACAAATGCTTTCAGTGATCTGAGGAAAGTTCTGGGGAAAGAATTTTGTCATTCCTGCTTCTTTTTGTCACCTTTTCCCTGTTCTTCTTTCTGGATCTGCTGCTCTACAAAAGTAGGTTGCTCCTGCCTGGAAGAGCCAAACATTCCTCCCTTGGGAGGTTAACTCAAGTGCCAGCGTGGCATGGAGGTTGGAGTCATGAAATGTGCTCACTAATATTTCCTTTCCAAACCCCAGGGCAACTCCTGACCCCTGAGCAGCAAACCAGAGGAACTTAGGGGAGCAGCTAATTTCAGGCCTGTGGAGGTGGCTGAGCTCAGAGCTGTGCTACAGGTCACTTTAGAACAAGTTGTTGGTAATGTTTCCATGCATATGAACAACATACTTTAAATTTTACCTTCCCATGAGATTTTTCCTTGGTGTTGAAAATTTCCTATTTATTTTGCGAGAGGATTTCGAATGGCATCAAGTGCTTCTTACTCTTGTTCTAGACTGAGTGGTGGCTTTTCACCTTGGATGTACACAGTGTTATTTGGGATTTCTTTTTATTTCTGGAGAATACAAGATCATTAAGAATCATAGAATTATAGAACGGTTTGTATTGGGAGATTAAAGATCACCTAACTCCAAAAACCTGCCATGGGCAGGGACACATTTCATTAGACCAGGCTGTTCAAAATCCCATCCAACCTGGCCTTGAACACTGCCGGGGATGGGGCAGCCACAACTTCTCTGGGCAATCTGTTCCAGGGTTTCACCCTCACAGTAAAGAATTTCTTCTGTATATCTAACCTTAAGTTCCCCTCTTTCAGTTTGAAACCATTACCCCTCATTCTATCACTACAATTTATGATGAAGAGGTTAAACACAGAAGTTTAGTTTTTTCACATGCCTTACTTGGGGGTAATCCTGCAACCTGTTATGATGAGAGACCTCTAAAAAATCTGCCCCATGAAGGCACTGTTAACATGCTTAAGACATTGCACAAAAGAGCCAGTTCACTGTCCCCTCTACCACAAAAATCTCATTGAAATTGGTAAGAACTGCTATAGCCAAATCCTTCATAAGTACAGTTTACAAGAGTGCCTAATTTGGTGCTAATCAGCTGCTGGCTGATAATTTTATATCTGTGAATCTTCATGCACAGTTTTATTCACACAAAGAAATGATGTCATGAATTGTTGTGCAAGGAGAAGTTCTGCATGACTTAGGGAGCCAGAAGACAGTGACTTAACCAAGTGAAGAAAAGCACATAAAAAATGCTCAAAATTAAAATCCTATGAATACTTGCTATGCACACTGAAGGATTAATTGAAAAATTCTTGGCCATAACCAGATTTGTGAATACTAAATGTATTTGCCAGTAGTTTGCAAATGAGATATGAGGCTAAGGTTATGAATAAATTGTTCAGGGTTTCTACTTTTAACTCTGGAATATTTGCTGACAGCATTGTTGAAATCAGAGAGGGAATTTATGTGGTAATACCGAATAGGTTAAAGTAGAGATAACATCAAGACGCAGTATATTCTGAAAGAACCTCCTATCATTAGAAGAAATAGTGGTTTTCTCCCCATAACTTCTTCCATAACAGCCTTCCAGCAGTGCCAAGCAAATCAGCTTTTCTTGGTCAGCCACATGTGAGCTGAGACTCCCTGTATCTACTGATTGAGAAATATTTAGTAGCATGTCACAGCCAGTAGTTTTTATTTCAAAGACAAACACAGCTTTTAGTTAATATAAAGCTATTAATGAATTAATGGAAAAACTTGGCAAGTGATTTCTGGTCGAAGTGAAATATTTCACTAAAGCATTTTAATTTTCTTCAGTTTCCTCATTTAATGTGGCTATTTAAAAGGGATTTTTACCTACACCTCATTAAGTTTTATTAATTCGGTTTTCGTTAGCAAACTACCTTATCTGCTATTCATTCATCTTTAGTTACCTCAGTGAGGAGGCTGCTCTTTGCCTTTCAAATGGCCTGGGCTGGTTTTACACCCTCTGCCAGGGCTCTGGGGAATGGGTTTGCCACGTCCCACAAGGTCAGGTGCATTCCAGATTTTAGGCTGGGGAAGTCAGGCAGGTTTTGCACCACTATCTCGTCCTGGAGGAATTCCTTGAGGAAGGGACGTGTTCCACTCTGCCATCAAAGCTTTCCCTAATGAAGTCAGGGTACATCCCTGGCTTGCATCAGAAGCGCCTAGGGGCAGGGCTGTTCCAGGTCTCTGGCAGGAGAGTTTGCTCTTTCCCTCATCCAGCTCTTCTCAGGCTTTGCCTTGCCGAGTTCTGCATCTTGTTGCCAACTCAGAGGATGAACCGGACGTATTACACAAGTTCAGGCAACTGTGTATTAAGTGTAGGCAAGTATGAGCTGATTCTGTTGCTCCTGGCCAACCTCTCTTATTTCCTGCACTGAAAACAGAAAGGTTTATCTTTATCCCACCTGATGTGCTACAGGATGCAGGTGAGAGATGGGAGGGGGTCCAGTGGAACAGTAGAGAAGATACCATTTTTCAGCGAGCTGTTAGAGCAGGAAGGCACCAGAAAGAGGACAGCATTGGGAAGGGCTGAGCACTGACTTTCTGCCTTCCAGAAAACAAAGCAGCAATCGCTCAGACCAAACTAAAACACTGGAAGTAGTATGGATGTTTTTTAAACCTGTTGTCTTTACAGATCCCAACCACGCTTTCACTTGAGCAGTAAGAATTAAGCATAGTATTGTTTCTGTGAGAAAGTGGGTTAAATGTGATGTGAACAGCTTACAGAGAGGAGCAAATAAAGTCATGGGCTTCCTGAGGAACCACTGATGCATGGAATTGGAATCCCTTAAATCACCCTTTGCTCCCACTTCTCACTGTGTCGCCTCCTTTGGTAATGGGAGCACAGGGAGAGGGAGGCACTGACAAATCTGTTTCAGTACTGAATCTGCATGTGTAAGAAGAAATGAATTGGTGGAACTGGATAATACTGCAAGCAAATCCAAATCCCAAAGCACGAAATGGGACCCCTCTAATATGTTGGTTTCTTGAACATTACCTTCTTCCCCCTCCAATCAGCAGCTGACGAGGACCAATAAATGCCAGAGTAACAGCTCTTTGGAGAGATGTATTGACATCATTTTGCCAGTGGGAACTAGATGGAATTGCAGCATATCTAGATTGTTTATTTTCTCTACTTTTAAATATTCATATGAATACTTCTGAAGTTTTCTTTTGCCCATTGCCTTGAATGAAAGATAGCAAAAGATGCTTGGTGTTAATATTTTTGCCAAGGAAAAAATAGTTTCATTTTAGCCAGGAAGCTGTTGTTTATAAACTGGCTGACAGAGGAGCACAACTGCCTGTGTAATGTAGACAATGGCCACCTCCATTCTGAAGGGTGTTTTCTCCTCTCTGAAATAAGCACTGTACTGCTTGCACAAAAATAGCAGCTGCAGGCAAAACAAGGGAGATCTAAGTCAAAATAGTACTATCCCCTTCACCTCTCCTGAAACAAAGAGAAGATGCTGTTTGTAGGCACTGGGGATTTTTGGTTTTGCTTGCTTGTAGTGTTTTCTAACCCTAGATTTCACTGTTCTCTGATTTGTTTCACAGAATCCATCTACCTCCTTCTTCTTCTCTCTTGTCTCCCTCCAGTGCCTCCATTGGCTTCGCCTTCACATCCTTACAATCCACACACCTGGAGACTTTGTAACGAGATCTTTGTGTTCTTTATCCTCCCTTCTCCCACCAGATAAGCCTTGATTCACATCCACACCTTTTTAGTGTATACCTGATTTTGTCCATTTCTCCCACCTTGGGCCTCCTTCCAATCCATCCTCTGCATGTCTGCTCTCCATGTCCTTCTTCTACTGCATGTCACTGTGTCCTCCCTTTGTCTGACACTACTCAATTCACTTTGCTTCTTCTTACCTGTCCTTTGTCATCCATGGTATGTCTGAAAAGAGCATAATGAACAAAAATATCTGAGTGAAACTTATATATCATATTATATTATAGATATTTTATATTTGTATATGATCTGAGTGGGACTTTGGTCCTTAGAGACCTGTATGCCTTTGCCTAACATTTTCTCTGCAGAAGTCCTCTCCTTCCCTCACATTCCCCAACCTGGTGCCTGATACTTCCATTTTCATCCTTTTTCTTTTTAGAAAGCACTAGCTCTACTTCTCTCCTGCCATATGACTGTCCTTTGATCTATCTCCTCCAAGTGAGCCTCGTTGCCAAAAGGCTCCGTCCACTCTCCTTTCATGCTCAGCTTACCTAACTTCAGTGCAGAGCTTGAGCACCCTTCTGACCTGTGCTCAGCTGACTTCTGCTTGGGGTTTGAATCTCTTTTAACAGACAGGATGAATCTCTTTTCAAAGACAGGACTTCACCCACTGCTATTTATTTCTGCTCGCATTGACTGTGGCCTGTCCTTTTCTCTAACCATGTAAAATTCATGATGGATTTACTTTATGGCCGTAAGCTTACTGCAGCTGTTGTGACTTTCAGAGTCCTGCCTCCAACCAGCCAGATCACATTTGGAATTGGGGAGCCAAGTATGCATGCCAGACACACTGCTGTGCCAGGTTTTGTCCTCTTGACAACTTGCTTCTCTATTGTCCTCTCTTATCTAGGAGAAATTCCCAGAAATTTCAGACATTGTTGAAATTCTTCTTGTCTGTGGGTGCCTGTAAGACAGAACACCAATGAGGCTGTACTGTTTATTACTGTTTCATTACTGTTTCATGATTGCTGTTTGCATCTAAACCACTGTCACTCCTATTGAAGCAATCTCTCCTGTTTTTTCCTGGCTCTGTACCGTACTGAGGTCCATAAGGTCTTGGTCCACGACAGGTGATTTTTGATGTACTGCCAGTGCAAACACTGAGGACAATAAAATATGACTAAAAAAACTGACAGCAATTGTATTAATCTTTTATCCTACATCACTCAATTTTACATTCCTTGAAATGTATTTAAGACATTTGTGAACTTATCAGGAACAAGATCCATCCTGCTGTTTTTTCTTTCATTTGAAGGGTGTGTTCATTTCAGCTGTATTTCTTGTGTTCACCTGAAGCTTTTAGGTCATTATTATTACTCAGCCTCCTTACTTCCAAGCCCAACAGTTCCTGCAGAATTTATAAATTCTAAAGCAGTAATTGTCCTGGCAGTGTTCAAGGCCAGGTGTGATGGAGCTTGGAGCAACCTGGTCTAGTGGGAGGTGTCCCTGCCCATGGCAGAGGGGTTGGACCTGGATGATCTTTAACATCCCTTCCAACCCAAACCATTCTATGATTTTGTGATTTTGAACACATTTGAAACATCAGGAATTGTCAACAGGCATTCTGTTCTATCAATACTGATAAAATCAGATTAAATTCAAGTATGATCAGTCAGAAGAAAACTCATTTGAATTGGTTGCTTGAATTAAGGGTAATCTAAAGAACTAAATGTTAATCAACACTCTGGAGAAATGTGGTGAATTTTCTCTTTAGAGATTGATATGATAAAATGTATAGTTTTCCTATTAGTTACTTGAAAATGAATGCCACCACCCTCATCCTAAAAATAAAACCCTTTAATTTTTTTTTCTGAAGTGTTTATCTATCTCAGATTTTTATTTTATTTTAATCAGAAGTGCTTTCAGTCCTATACTGGTTTAAAAACAGCTGAAAACAATTTAAGAAGAAATTCTGATTTTGATCAGCATTTGGCAGAAAAATCTTAAGGTCTAAGAACTTTCACACCTATCCCATCCCTTACTTCCTATTCAGAGAGATCATTGCTTTAAATGTGGCATCAGCAGAAGGAATGGAAGGACTCTTTAAAGAAAACAACTTGTCTAAATGTCTGCAGAGTAGAGAACATAATATAGAACAACAGAAAATATGGAAATGCGTCATCGTCTCTCTCTAATGCTTCTTTTTAGCTTCAAGGAACCCAGCAGGTTTGGTAGCCTCTGGAAGCCTTTTAACTGAGCCCCATCTGCCTGCCAATTGTGAATGCTTCATGCCTCTCACAGAAAGCTGCTCTCAGAATAGGGTTCTTGACGCATGTGGAGCAAGCACCCCTCAGATTTCACTTCTGTGCAAGAGCCTTGAACAGCAAAAAACCTGCCATGGTGACAAAAATTTCCTAAAGTACAGTGAGCAGCACTGGGACTGGTTTTTCTGTCCCCTTCTTCACCTTTCAAGGACTTAATCCTACCTTGTCTGAAGTTTCAGGGAGATTACGTAGCTTAATGATTATTCAGGCAATGTTAAAGCATTTACAAAAGGAATCTAAAGGAAGGCAGCAATGTGCACTCTCTTTCTTTGTTAATCCGTATGGTTAACCATGCTTAGTTTCCAAACCTATGTTACTATCTAAGGAAATGTCTAGATAATCCAAAATTGAATATCTATGGGTGTTTCTTCCAGCTGCCTCAACTCACTGTTCCTTTGTGTATTAGCACTGGTTTTAAATTGAGGCTTTGGGTACCTATAACTTTGTGGGCCCCTCGTTTCTCTCTTCTCTTCTCTTCTCTTCTCTTCTCTTCTCTTCTCGTCTCTTCTCTTCTCTTCTCTTCTCTGCTCTTCTCTGCTC
>JAWWTY010000001.1:112162257-112196854 GCA_035222235.1 Margarornis squamiger
GGCCCTCATTGGCTCTGCTCTATAGGATGGAGGGAAACTTCCAGAGACTGCAACAGAAGCCAATCTTCCTCTTAGGAGAAAAAACCCCTAATCAGAGAAACCCATGACAGGTACACAGAAATATAAAACTGCTGGTTTTGAGAGGAGAGAAAATAAATACTAGAAATACTGTTTTGGAAAGAAGGTATTCAAGTAAATGTCAGTTGTAATGAAGAAGGGACAGACAATTCCCAGTGTCATGCTGTTGCCAAGGAATTAGTGAATTTCATGGCAAGAGGAAATAATCTTGTTTGTGTTGTAATCATGCCAATTTTGTCCAGACTTCCTGTGCACAGTGGCAAAAGAAGAGTTTTAAAAGTAACAGAAACAGTTGAAAAAGGCTTATGAAATATTTAAAACCAAGAAGAAACTTTGAGGCCTGAAAACCTAATGCAGTAAGGTTTAAGGCTCTTTTGTGTTTGAATGCTTTATTATGTTGGTTTTCTATGAAGAAGTATAAGGACTTGAGCAGTGAGAGGTCCATGTTGAACATAAGATGAAGGCAGAGTAAGTAGAGTTAAATTGTAGTGGTCATGAATCAGTAAAAGGGCAAGCACAGACGTACCAATTAGGTGAGACTTCAAACAACTGCACATCTAGCTTCCATACTTAGGCCACTGTTTCTTTATAACACAGATATAATTCATGCCATAATGTTGCTTTAGATTTGTGTGACTATTGTTCTAAGCTACATGAATGAGATGATCCATGGGCAGGGACCTTTTGAAAACCTCTGTCCATTCAATCAGTGTATCTACTCAGTTGCTGTTTTAAAGGGAGTGGGGGAAACCACCACTGCCCTGGAACTCTTACACTGTGGGAGCAGGACCCTTCTGCTTTTGGATCTTTGTGGGATTGGTGGCTTCCTTTCCCAAAAGTCTGTAGGACACGTTTCAGTATGATTCATATGGCACACTGAATGCTGCTGGGGTAAAAGTGGACTGCTGCAAGAGTTGGTGCATATAGAAGTTACGCTTTAGACACAAAAAAAAGAAAAAGTAAGAATAAAAAACTACCATGGAAAACCCCTCCAAACTCCTTACTTTGAGTAATCTTCTTTTCCAAATGGAAAATGTTATAACTGTTTCCTGTTGAGAGAGCTGGGGTGCCAATGGCCCCTTGTAATTAGAGATTTGTTTGCCAAATGCTTCTCTTAATCCATGGGTGAAACATCTAGAAAGGCTGTGGAATAACTGTAGAATATAGATATTTATATACACACACATGTAAAATAGGTATACATGTAGAATATGTATAACATGTAAAGTAATTAGTTGGGTTTCTGCTTCAGTTGCTGGGACAAACGATAAACTAAAGAAATAAGTATCCTAACAGCAGTTGCTTTCCCCTTTTTAGTATGTGGCTATTTAGTTATCTTGTAGTTGGTGTATAGTCCAAAAATCATAATTTATGGGAAGGTGTAACAATAGAAGCCTAAACATTTGTGAAGTATAAAAAAAAGAAAGCACTGAAACACATTGGACTGGGTATATTTTATGAAGTTGAGTAGTTTTGAATAGTTCAGCTTTGTCCCTTGTTCACAAGTGTAAAAATAAGTATGACGCAATGAACTCAAACTGGAAAATCTCACAAATTTCTGATATGACTTCAGAAAGTAGGCTTTTTTCCTAGTAATGATAGTCTTAGGAGAAAGTTTTTTAATTTGTCTATCCTGCTTTCTGTCAACTGTCACTTAATACTTGTAGATTTCTTTTTTCTAAACGAGCAGTACTGACTAATCTGCTTTATATCTGGAGATTTCTGCTGCCTTAGTTAAGAGCTCTTGCTTACTTGTGTATCCCTTCACAAAGAGGTGGAAGAAAAATTCTGCAGCTGGATCTTTGGGGTTTTTTTTTAACAAAGGAATAGAATACATGAAACTTTATTTCCAGCTGAAATTCTTTGAATCTGTAGTTCTGGCCTGAAATGCTCATGGTAGCTGCTTATTTAATTGATTTCACTGCATGGAAATCTTGGCCAGAGAGGGATACAGCAAAAATTAGTGTCTTTATGCTTATAAAATTCTAAATGTGAATGTGGGTGTTTGTCTCCATTTAGTAATACTACAGAAGCTACTGAAAATGTTACGGCTAGTGATTTGTGGAGAACAAGGGAGTACTGTTTATTTTCAGTCAGAGAAACCAAATGTGGGTCAAATAACAAAACCTTGTAATGTCAGGTTCTCCATATTAAGTTTTCAAGATTTCTTTTTCCAGATGATAGAATGCTCCAGGCTTATTACAGAAAGCTCTAGTTGTTGCTACTGTTGGAGAGCAGGGAATCAAATTTGAAAGAATCTCCTTTAGAAATGCTTCAGGTATAGGAGAGTGAGTGTAGAACTTGGCAGAAAACCCCTGCTGTTGATTTATTTATGGTAGGGTCACTAACAAATCACAGAGGGTAGGCATTCAGAGAAACAAAGCAGAAAATAAGTCCCTCTCAGTATTGGCCCAAAAAACCTTCAGTTTCATGATGATTTATGTTCTTTAAGCACTTCCAATCACAGAACAGAAAACACATTTTTATAAGATTATCCATTTAGTAGTTGCCTTTCCCTTTAGTGTAATTAAGCAAATAATAAACCACCTTCTTCAGACATGAGCGATATTAGATTGAGCGGAAAACAGTCAAAAACTGATCCTGGCACTGAATTCACTCAACTGAAAATATCTGTTACCCAGTTTTCTTTGGAAGGTATAGGTATTTGGAGAAGTATTTTATCAGGTATTGTGAACTCTGCTCTATTTCATTTCAAGATACATGCATGTGTCAGCTTCAACTTACGGGTAAGAAATTCCATGAACTAAATTTCTCCTACTTACACTGAAAGTCACAGTAGTTGCAGGACTTGTCTCTGCTTTGTGATTAGTGAGGACTGGTCTGCTGAGGTGGATGCTTAAGAGTTATAGTGTGTAGTGATGACCTGTCCTAGAGGACTTCAGCAGTCAGCTAAGAGCAAGAGATGAGGATATGTAATACTGCAAAACCTGTATCTTACAGTATTAGTGACACAAATGGGCCATTCTAAAAAAGCACAACCTTGGCTGGTGTCTGAAGCACCAGATAGTATTTCTGGCTTAGGCTGCAATTGGATGGCTTGTACCAGTGCTGAAAGAAAAGATTTGTTAAATAATAAAGAAAATTTTTGACAGCTTTTCAGTCTGTGGCCCTCAGCAGTAGACTTGCATATGAGGAACTAAACTTCCTTTTAGAAGGAAGTGTGTTCCCTAAGTCTCCAAAATTTTAGAGTGAGCAGTGGTTTTACAAGGAGGTCACATCCTTCCGTATGCAGATTTTTTGAGTCTTGGTTGTAGTATTGAGTTCAATTTTTTTTACTTTTATAGAGATTCATTCACAAAAATATATGTACAGACAGAATTTTATTCCCAGTATAAAAAATGCATTAGTATGTGAAAGGCATATAAATTTTATGTAACATTAGGTGTATTTGTGCATGCATATTAGATTCTATATTTCATGTGTGGTGTGTGTGTCTATATATAATTATGCTTTTTTAGAGGTTAAATGTCCTTTGCAGCATGGAAGTAATTTGTATTGTACTGATGAACAAAAGCTTAAACTCTTAATATTGGGTGTTAAAACACTGAAGTAGCTTTGCAATGACACAGACTGACTATGATTAATGCTTGTAAAGGCAGCAGAATCTAAGGGTTTTTTTAAAGAAATTGTGGTATAGTTTCAACTTAATACCTTAAGCTGTCTGTTGTCAGACACTGCAACTGGAGCACTGTAGTTGGTATTTTGGACCTAACTACACTGGAATTCCCTGTCAGTGCATTAAATATAGTGAATGAACAAAACTGAACTTGAATGAGTGGACAAAGGTGAATAGTGTCAGCAGGCAGAAGCGTCATAGAGCTTTTATCTCTGAGATATGCCATGATCTTCTTTCTAGGATATCTGATTAGCCTAGGCTTTTGCAAATGTATTAGATTTTGTTTTACTCTTTTACACAGTGACAGTTTCAAAGATGTGGAATCTTTCTTGCCTAAATTTACTTTTTTTTCACCTCCCTAGTTGAACCTGTTGTGAGCTTAACAAAAGGACCAAACCCACTAATAGATGGTGCAAATAGAACAACAGCAGCCATTTGTACAGCAGCCACTGGAAAACCTGCTGCAGAGATTGACTGGGAAGGAGGCCTTGGTGAAATGAAATCCAACTCTACTTTCTTTCCAAATGAAACAGTGACAGTTGTAAGCCAGTATGTGATTGTCCCCACGCGATTTGCAAGAGGAAGACACATAACTTGTGTTGTGAGGCACCCTGCTTTGGAAAAGGAGATACGATACCCTTATGTGTTGGACATCCAGTGTAAGTATTCTGTAAGGTAGTGGCTGCTTGGTATATATCTTACAACCACCTTCTTTACTGGTGTATACCTTCCCCAAGAAGGAGACAAGCACTTTTTTGCTTCAGGGAAAATGAAGGAAATGAAAACTGTATAGGAGAGCTGTGATAAGAGGCAGGTCAGGCAGGAGTAGCGTCTCTATTTTGATAATAAAGTCGTGAAGCTACAATACTGCTATATTTCTTGCTGTTGTTTGTTTTGGATATTGAATCATGGGTAAACATTGTTCATGTTTATAAATAAAATACAAAATAATATGGACAAAATAATAAACTCAGTTGATCTGTAAACTGCTTGTAGTGTCTTACAATTTCGTCAGTATTAAAGAACTGTAATGAAGATTCATATTTGAGATAACAAGTTGAAAGTAGGTTTTGCAGAGGTCAGTAAGTTATTTTCAGATTATTCATTAAGCTTTGTCCACTCTAATTAGCATAAGAAAACAAGAACATAGCACATATATTCTTAATATTTGATATTCAGCTTCAGGTTGCTCATATAATTCAAACATGTACCAGGCTTGTTTCATGAACGTGTGGCTTTAAAATACATCAATATGTAGTGAGATACAATGCTGCTTAGCTAAAACCAGGTGTTTTTTGCTTTGGGTTTTTTTTTGGTTTTTTTTTGGTTAGACAATGTGTATATGACCAAAATCAACTATTTTCAAGTTGTTCCTTTGGCTAGAATCTAATTTGGGATTGGTTTTATTCTGTTTGGTATAGAATCACTTATTTTGGCATAAAATAGTGACTAGTGCTGTTTTATTTTATCAGTCTTGAAGTTTTAGATTGAAGGGACATTGATACAGAAATAGAAGTAAAGGTGTTTTGTTCCCATCATTGTCTCAAAGAGTGAATAAGAGAATTTTCATATTTAAAGTGAAATGAGGATGCAAGTTGATCTTAAACATTTTTATCTGAAATTAGTGTTAAGGCATGTTTCAGAATTTCTAACAAAATTGTATAGTAAGCAACATGGCAGCAGTGGAGGAGCAGTGTGTGTTCTTCAGTCTTCCCTGACACTTACAGCTTTTGCAACCGCTCCTCTCCTCCTGCTGTAGGAGCTTATACCAAATCACACCGTCTGTTCTGTGGCTTCTGAATATTTCAGCTGGGTGTCTGTGGCTTATAGGAAATCAGCTCCTTTCTCTTTAGAGCCCTGACAACATAATTCTATATTTTGATGCCAGTGGACAACTTAATCTTTATAGCTGGTATCTGTGAACTTTTTGGTGATTTCCTAATTACCTGGTTTTTCCAAAGGCTGTTTCTGATCCTTTGCTGTATCATTTTAGTGAGAAGTAGCTATAAATTACCTTTCCTCAATTCCCAAAAGCATGAAACGGATTATTTTCTCCTGAAGTCTTCTCACTTCCCCAAGGTGCTGTATGGTTGCTGGAAACACTGGGAAAGTTGCACTGAAAGTTGCATATTACGCTGTAGCTGGGAACTGTGTTGTGTTCTCTGTATTTTGGCAGTGATGGTCTTTAATTTGAAAACAGACAAATCACCACCAAAGCAACAATCCCACTTCCTCCCCCCCTCCCCCAAAAAAATTTTAAAAAAATAGCAAAACCAACACACAAAAAAGCCCCTTCTGCTCCACTGATCTGACCACTACATGCAATTCGCTCTTCACAAAAAAATTGTGATTCATAGATGAAATCTTTTTTTGTCAGATGCTCCAGAAGTTTCAGTAACTGGCTATGATGGAAACTGGTTCATTGGAAGAGGAAATGTTCAGCTCAAATGTAATGCTGATGCAAATCCATTACCTATGGAATTTACGTGGACCAGGTAAATATTTGTAAAAAGTGACTTGCCACATGATTCAAGTGCTGTAATTGCTTAACTTACAGAAAATCATGTTTTGAAAACAAAGAGTATATGACTTGTATTGGGTTATAATGGTTTTCAAAGAATACAAAGTGCGTATATCTATGAATGTGGGTGGGTGGATATCTTGTAAACTTACATGCCTGAACAGTTTGTCATTTCTCTCAGGGTAAAGTCCCTTTAGTTACTCAAAATAGATTAAACTGTGTATGTTGCAGCATATAGAACAAAGACCAGTAAGTCTAGTAGAAATCCAACTATTATTTCATTAGTTCTGTTTCATTATTACTGAGAGTAGATCGTAAACAATTGAGCAGACTTTTTTCTGTATCTGTGTTTTAAAATCTGAAGATTACAGCTGAGATGGCTTACTGACTTACAGCATTTGTCATGTTTTTCAAAAAGTGCTCCAGTAGTTGCCAAGTCAGATAAATGCATAGAGATGGAAACTAGGTCTTGAGCATATGTGTCTAGTAAAAACAAAAAAAAGGCTAACACAGAGCCACGCTTCATAAATATATGAATTGTGTGGGTCCTGCTCTGAAATTTGCTGCTTGGCTTTTGCCTTTGTATAAGAGGCAGATGAGGACAATAGAAGCAAGCACAGATAAAAATCCAGCCTGTGAAGAAAAAAAATAAATAGCTCTTTTAAATTTACTTGTTGCCCGTAGAAAAGGAAATAACTTTCCTTATGATAATATGAGTTTATGTGTAACTATGTTATAGTGGCTTCTGTTGGCAAATATTTGGGAATATTTATTGATTTGAAGCTCTAATCAATTTCCCTACCTTCTCAATTGCGGATATAATTTCATGTAGAGGAACAGTAGTCATGGTGTGGATTGAAAATGTTGTATTGATAAGTTTGGAATTGCTTGATGGCAGTTTTTCAGGAGAATAAAATGTTACTGTAACTGACTCAATCTTAAAACCAGCCATTGAAATTGTCAGTCAGTATTGCAACTTGTTCTAGTCAGAATGGCATGACTATGCTGAACTAAGTTTAGTAAAATGTGTACTTTACCTACTGCTACAGTAGACTGCCATCCCCATCAAAGGCTTAGCTTAAAATCAGTGTGATGAGAAATTTCAACACATAAAAATTCCTATATTCAAAAAAGCCTGCCAGGCTCTTAACAGCAGTTCCACTTTTTTCGTCAGATGCACTGGATTCTCAGTTCTCTCATTTGAATTTGAGATGTATGTAACAACTAATCAATACCACTTGTGTCTGCAATTCCAGAAGAAATAAACATATTTAAATACATTTAAAGCACTTCAAGCTTCAGAGGTCACTTTTGTATTTTCTAAGGTTAAAAAGGAACCAATTTTTACAAAAAAACCTGAATTTTCTGAAATAAAACTAGGGTACCTTTTTGAGCAAAACCAAAATCTATACAAGAATGTGAATGAGGAACTCCAAGTTTATTTGTGGGAAATCTGTGTTAAAAAAGGGTAACTTGAGTATTTAAGGAAACAAAAAGTAGCTATGTTGAATTGTGTGCTGTCTTACTGGTGTCAAATTATAATAGCTTCTAGAACTACCACACCAAAAAATGGTGTCCCCTGGAATGAAAGATGACACTGTATTTGCTGGGATAGTGTTATTTCATGGTCAAATGTTGCATGTATGAGAATTTTATTAGAATAGACCTGGCAAACAACTTGACTGTTTCTTAAATATTTCTAGTACTGTGAATTATGAGGTATGTGCTTGATCACTTTTATTGGTTTTATATGGCTGAGACAATTCTGGGAATATCACAGCAAAGTAGTAGGAATGTTGTCTTGAACCTGCATTTATTGGAGATCATTTTCACTGTGAACTGTGGGGTGTTTGGGTTTTTTATTTGACTATCTATTTTAAAGTGTTGTGGGGCTTTTTTTTAACATGATCCTTATAAAATCTTGCTTTCTAAATGCTTTCAAAGTACTGTAATCTGGTAAGCATGTTTGAATATTGACTTAGGCCTGCTTAGCTCTTAATAGATAATTAAATAAAAAATCGGGATGCAATGGCATGAAATTGTACAGGTATTCATTGGGCAGTTGGCAGCTCTGTTAAAATAGTTTCAGAGCCTTTGCCCTTTCCCCTTTCTCGTTGTGTTTACGCAGTTGTTACTGCAATCTCGGGCAGAATGAATGGTTCAGGGGATAGAGTTGGAAAAGCCAGTTGATTAGAAACAAATTTTTTTAACCAGTTGTTTCTCCAAATGTGTAACCATCCACCACATTCTGTTTCAGTGCTGTAATTAAGATGGAAAAGTGATGGGGATGAGACAAAGCAGGTCAAGAGGGGGAAAACTGCTTGAACTCTTGGTTAGTAATTCTGGTCAAAAGGTTCTGTTAATTGTGTATGGACAGAAATATTTACAGCTCAACTGTATGCAAAAGAACAGGCAGATAATCCTGACAGCAGTATAAGTGCTTCTTAGTTAGACTGTAAGTTTTTAGAGTTTGAGATGGCTTGTTCCTGCAAGTTCTTCGGAGATAATGTTTTCTAGCTGTAGTAGGCTTCATTTGTATACAGCTTGCTAGTACCAGCAGATTTGACATTTAAAGGATTTGGAACTGAAATTAAATAAATATTCAGTTTTACACTGAGAATGTCCAAGGAAAGCCCACTGACAACGTCAGCACAGTGATTAAGTTCACTCTAGGTTATTACAAATATTATTTTCAGCTAGTTCCATTTAAACTAGTTGTAAAGATCCATGTTTGAAATATAGCTGTGTTTTTCTAGGTTGGATGGACAATGGCCTGAAGGATTGCTGTCTGTCAACAATACTCTGCAGTTCAGCAGCCCATTGACTTATAACTACACTGGGACTTACATCTGTAAGGTGACTAATTCCCTTGGTCAGAGAAGTGATCAGAAGACTGTCTACATATTAGGTAAGTCTTACTTTTCGGCAAAGATAGTATGTTAACTTAGACTTTTTTTGGTCAGTGGTTGAATTAGCAAACTGAAGAGCCAGTTGATGCATGAAATATTTACACCTTTTGTGAGAAAAATCTATTGGAAGTGTGGGTTTAAGAGCTATAATACAGTTTGGGATAATAACTCTAATAACTATGATGTGTATTAGAAATTCTTAAAGTTAAAGCACTTCTGAGATTATTGGTTTCTCTTGATAGGTGAACTGAGATTTTTTTCTTTACAGTGTTAACCTGTGTTTGACAAGATATATTGACTGCAGTAAACAGTACCTTGTCTGTAATAAATTGAAAAAACAGATGTTGGTGGGAGGCAAGTGACTACATTTAGAAGAGCCAAAGGTGCTCTTCTTTAAGGAAGTTAGAGTTATGTTCTGAATGTGTTTCACTCCAGTTATTCATCTCATTTTCTCAGAATGCAAATATCCAGTAATCATGAAGTATCTCATGCAGAACTCTTGCTGATCTACTTAGTATAATATAGCAAATGTGTGTGACTATTTAGCATCACTGCTGTTGGAACACACAATCTTGTATCTATTAGCACCGTGTAATTAATGTTTTACTCTGACACCTTCTTTGTGAAAGAACAGCTTGACTTACAGTGTATGTGAATAGTGCTGTATAAGTGTGAAAAAGCTCTCCAGGTTTCCATAATGTATTAGGAAAATTAGCTAATACCTAGCTTGATCAATAAATGCTAATATTAGCAATTTTATTAGGACAATAATACAAACATGAAAATTAAAGTCTTTTCAATAAGTTACTGACATTCATTATTTCATTGAGGGAATTAAGTGCCAGAGTGCATGTTGGCCACTTACAGGATGCAAAGACTTCTTAGTAAGAACTTAAAGCTCAATATGAACACTTAAGAGTTGAGTTGAGAATGAGAATTTAAAACTAAAACTTAAGATCCAGGATGTTTGAAGACACATCTGTCAGAATTCATTTTTGATAGTTGTCTGCATTTTTAGAACGAATGATGGAGTTGCAGTCAGACTGACATAACTACATTGTAGGCCTTTGTGGAAAGCTAGTAAGTTCTAATTAACTGCCTAGTTGATGATCTAGCTAAGAGGAAACCTTGAAGTAGTGTGAGACTGTGGAATTATTTGTAAACAACTTAGTATTTTATATAACTTAAAAGACTTCAAGTGCTGCAAATTGTTCTGAAAGTTACTTCTGTGAGAAGTCACTTTTAAATGCTTGGTTCTAATGCTGCTTCTGTGGAGAATTCATGGCTGCACGGCAGCATCAAAACAATTACAAAGACAGGCACGTTGTAAGAAGTATTAAGTCAAAAAATTAGAATATCATCATTAAACAAGGTGAAATAACTCTGTTTTCAGCCCTATTCTAACTCTTTAGGAATGAGGGGCAGGGGGTTTCAAGTGCACCACTTTTCAAGTTGTCAGTTCTGTGAATATCATCTGCTCTAGGTAGAACTCATGCTTTTTACCGTGACTGTCATGCATGAAAATATAAGTCCATGATTCAAAATATGTTTGCAGCTAACAGGCGAAACTAGGCCAACCAGGAAATCATACATGTTTCCTAAAATGAATCAAGTTTTTGAAAAGTGGAATAGATGTATGAGGTAGTTGGGCTGTGGTGACAGCTTTTGTTCTCCCTTATGGCAAATGTAACATAGCTTAAGCAACCTTACTGCAGAGATAGTTAGGCTGCAGGAGTCTATCTTTGGTGTGAACTGACAGAGACTGTTTAACATGTGTGCTGGTTTTCAACTTGGTTCAGAGACCTTGTTTTGCTGTAGCAATTTAATTGCAAGTAGCAAACCTTAGCTGGTTTTAGGGAGCACCAAAACTGAACCTCAGCTAGCTAGAAATACAGTCATGGTTCTGCTAGTTAGGTACACCAGTAACAGATTCTTTAGTTGATGTTACATTAATTTCAGTGATTTAAAACTTCATGTTGATCATGCTACTGAACTGATTAAAAGCACTGTGTATTAACCTTTCATATACAGGAGACTTGATAAAAATGAGAGAGGTGAGGCAATCGTAAGTGTAACACCTGTATTGTTTTCAGAAAGAAATATTAAGCCCTTTTTATTGTAACTCTTAAGAATAACTTTTCAGTGTGATTGGCTCTTTAAATAACTGAAATGCCCTTAAAATTATGCAGGATGGACAACTATGAAATAATCAAACCAGTTACCACCTTTAATATTTGACTGAGCGGGCCAGGTATCTAGTAATGACAAACATGGCACTGCAGTACTGTAAAGCAATCAATGATAGCATGAAATAAGCAGTTAGTTTATTTTTCTATCTTTGCTCTTACCCACTGTATAAAACTTGGCATAAAACATAAAGGGAAAGTTTGAAGTGGACAAAGCTGTGTCATCACACCATGTTTCAAATTTTAATTATGAAGCTGTCAAAAAGGATTAATGCTTCTGAACAGTCACAATGCTGGTAGTTGTTAAGTTTTTTAACTGCTAGAAAAAAATATCTTAAGTTGAAATGTGTTGTAGGATTGGAATGTAAGCAAAAAAGTTGCTTTTGATCTTGATATTCATTGTTAAAAGAATAGAGCTGTATTTTTACTATGTTCTGTTGAGCTCCATTTGCAAGGGAGAGGTGACCTGTGAGACTTGCATCCAGATAAGAACATACTTCCTCTGTCATGATTGCCTTTGAGAGACACTACTTTTGTTAAAGTCAGCCTTTGTTAGCCAGCAATCCTAGGAAGGTCTGGTTTGTAAGTACAGGGTCACCCTGTAGAGTGGACATTGTCAGGATTAACATAGCAGAGGCTGATCTCTTGTTTTACTTTTGTTTCTTCATACATAAACCTCTGTTCTGAGAGAGCATTGTGAATTCAGGCACTCTTATTTTCTCAAGTATACAAACTAACTTTTTTTTTTCTGTTGTATAGCAAAGGACTTCCCAGGGTATCCTGACTGTTAACTTTCTTGCTCCCTGATATAGCATGCCTTAAAATTTTAATGGTCTTCCTAAATATTCCTTCATGCTTGAGCTTATGTTAATGATTAGTTTCTCTTATATCCCCCAAAAATACTAAAATCTTTTATTTGGTGTCTGGAAATCCCAGCTAGAAACTGCAAAAACTTTGGAAGTGGGTGATCGACACTGATGAAAGAAATGGATGGTATCTATCTGCATATCATGCTACCAAATTAGAGGTAGGGGGACACACACTGAAAAACAATCTAAAGGAAAATGTTCAGCTCCAGGAGGGAGCCTTCACAGACAAGAAACTGCGGGGAGGGTGTTACACAGTGTCCTCATCTATTTCTTGACTTTAGAGTCAGAGTGGTTGAAGAAGGAATGATTAATTTCCACATCATTTCTTTTCAGATGTTCTGAAAGCATTCTTTGATGGAAAGGCAACTTTCCCTGCTGTTTTAAAGGAGTTGCTATGTAAGCTTTTCTACAGTTGAAAGAAAGGGTTGTTTTTATAACATTCGGCTATGTTGAATTATTATTCAATTTTTAAGTACTTGCCATGTAAGTGAAATTTAGCAATAACAGCAGGTTAAGAAGCAAAGGTAAATATGTCTCTGTGCAAACATATACATGTAATACATGTGCAGACAGATACTTGCCTCTCAGGAAAAAGGCCAGTTCAAAGGGAGACCTTGTAATTTCTGCAAAGCCAACTCACTTTTGGATTATAAGTAATTGATAGCAAGGCAAAGAAAAGTATGTTTACATCTTGAATCATTCAGGGGTTGTGTTTTGGGTTTTTTGAACAGGGAGAACTGGTTTTAGCCGCTTTATTGTGGCTTTTGGAACTAGAGAGACATTGACTGTCTATATTAATACACAACAACTAGCCAAGGAACTTTTCCTTTCAAAACTTTCTCTGTAATGTTTAACTGACATATTTTAACCAAAGTAAATACATGCCAGTGTTGAATTGTCTTACCTATTACAGAGCTGGTCACCTTAGCTCTGAATTACTTCGTAGTGGGCTAAATCCAAAATGGTTTATAGTTTAAAAATATTATGTGCTCCAGTTAATTTTTTTACGATGACATGCTTGTTGATACTGAAGCAAGACTTAACCTAAGATTTTGAAGCTAATGATCTGGTTCTGAGGGTGCTCCATTCATCTCTTTCCACACTCTTTCTGACACTGGGGTTGTTGTTGGCTTTGAAGCAAAGGTGGGTCCCAGACACTTGAACAGTGAGACATTGCAGGGGAATTGAAGTGGGAAGATGTAGTATTTGGGACATGAAACATGTCCTGTTAATTGGATGTCTCTGCTAAACTTAATTGTAGAAACTCACCTGCCCAGGCAAAGTTATTTGTATTGTAAGAGTTGAGAAAACTATACAGAGTAGTCATTTAAAGAAAAAATAAAAATAGCAGGCTGACACTGTTGAAAGTTGTTACTGACTTTCATGGGAAACATCTGGAAAATAATTCACAGAGAGAAAACTAAACTACACAAGGACCATGGTGCTTTAGTTTGAGGTGATACTAGAGCTTCATTTGAAGTAAAGAGCAAATCTTGCTTTACTTGGCAGAAAACTATGTCAAAAGCTTTGTAGCAAAAACTTCTTTATGTGTATGGAATGAGTTGATGGACTTAGTATATTGATATTAGAAAATTGGGTTTTGCTTTCCTCAGTTATGTATTTTATTTTAATGGGGGTGGTAGTTATGTAAAAGTAGAAGAAATTTTGCGGGGGCCTTTGCTTGTCCTTGTCATTACTGCAGGGCATATGCAACAGGGACTTGAACAGGACCCAGAAGAATAAGAAACAAAAACTGAAATCAAGATGAATTTAACCTAAGCCCAAATATTTTTTAGAATTTATGCCACTTTGAGCTCCCAGACCTGCTTGGATATTTTAATATGTTGTTGTAGTTTGTGCAGCAACACAAGCCTACACCAGTGAAAGAGATGAGAGCTGTTAAACATTGGGTCCTAAGTAAAATGTGGGGAAACTATTGCTTTTTAATAACATGCCATATGAATCAATTAAAATAAAAATGATGTGCTCAATGTTTTGTGGAAAGCATTAAGAATTCAAACAGGTGTTGGTGATGAGGTGAAATATTATAATTAAACAGCTTGCTGATATCAAAGAATACTGTCTTTCATACCAACAGACAAGAGTGGCATTTTCTTAATTTGGAAATAGCATTTCAGATTTGCAGGCAAAATATTATGCAGTAGATATAAAAAACTTTGGCATTCCTGATCTTAATGTTGTTCTCTATTTGGGAAACTTGGTTGGTACAAGAAGAATAAAAAAAAAAAAGTCTAGTTTTGTGTTTAAAAACTCTGGGTGACATCAGAAGTGAACTTCACATGTTCTTAGTTGTAATTTGCCTTATGAACGAGAAGGAGTAATTTTAGTTTTGTGATTCTTCAACAGTAAGAAGTATGGACACACAGTACAGGTATCATGTTTATATGTTCTAGGTATACATAAAAACGACTACCTAATTGATCCTACATTTGCAATTAATTTAAGATCAATGTGCTAGTTAGTTCTTGTAGATAATGCAGCTGGGCAACCTGACAACTGGTGGATGAATCAGAAGTTAAGGAAAAGCTTTTGTAAAACACTGGTTTTCTAATATATTAAGAGTGTAATTGCCACTGTGTTTATTTCACATATGTGATGATTAAATTTGCCAGGATGGAAATACTACATACTTGTGGATGTGGAGGATGAGACTTAAGAGCTCAGTATCAGAGGGAAATCAAAAAGTAATTACAAAGGCAGTTAAAAAAAAAAGGCAAAAAACCACGTGGATATACAGAGCTAAAAATCTTTTGCCTAAAGCAAATACCTTTTCAAGGAAGTGGGGTTTGAGTTTATCTTCTTGACTTGTGGTTGTGTGGGACATGGAACCCTGGTAAACTTGGATTCCTTAATCTCTACTTCTTTGTTAAATTATCAAGCTTACTTTAAATCAGTTTTTACTAAAATCATAATCTGAATTCTTCTTGTTCATTTTGGTAGTGCATCTTTCTCATTCAGTTTTCTGTTTTCTGTCAAATTAATTTCATTTATGTATAGCTCCCTAACAAATCATCACTTTTACATAGTTAAGTAATATTACGTGCTTTGAAAATTTACTTATTATGTCAAGCTTAAAATACTGTGTTCAGCAGTGAGATACAGTCTGAAGATGTGTAGTGATCATGACAAATGTGACAATTCTGTCTGCTATGAGAGAATTGTATGTCTCTGAGTAGTAAGATGAAAAATCATATTTATAGCTCTTTAATTGTGATTTTTCAAATAACTAGAAGCCTGACAGATCTATAGTTCTATCTGGTTTACTTCCCGTGGTGTTAAATTTCGGGTGCCACTGTAATATGGTGGTATGAGTAGTTTCATGAATCTTGCTTCTGGGCATTTAACTAAATAACATAGTATAATGAGCTACTTGGCTGAATATTTTCTCTAAAAGGTTCAAGCTATAATAACATGTTTAGTGTTGCTTTTATTGACTTTAAAATAATTAGCTTGCATTGGGCAAGGCAAAAAGTTGGGGTTTTTTCAGTGTGGCACAGAAATAAGAACTGGAGTTGCATAAAATGTTGTGATTGACTGGTATAATCTCACAAGGGTTTCTCAGTGTCATCAGCCCATCACTTGGAACCTTGTCAGGAATACAAATGCATACATCTCCAGTAGACCTAAAGAATGAAGGAAAACGCTGTGTGCTGGAGAACCATGGTGTATCTGGCAGTCTCTTGTTTACGTGCATAACCTGACATGAAATCAATTGATGTTTTATATGGAGGAATGAATATGGAAATTTCTTTGTGCATAAGGGATCAAATTGCTTTTAGGAGGAATGCATAGAAACAATTTTTACTTCAGATGTTCCTTTTCATTATTATTATTATTTTAAAAACCTGAAGGCTCCTTGCTCAACATAAGTGTTATTTTGAGATTAATACATGCCATTTTTAACTATGCTTCTTTCACTAATCCCAAGGTGAGGCTGAGTAAGTTGTATTAATGAAACAAATGGTTTCAGAGAGAATAGCTTAAAAATCAGTACTTCATGTGCTGCTGACTGAGCACACAACTAATAGTTTTTCATTCTTATGCTTAATGCCCTGAACAATTTCTGAAGTGGGAATTTAGCATGGAATAATTGATTCTGTGGCATAACCAGTTAGTTTGATCCAGTGTTCCTAACTGCTGGATGGAAAATCAGAGGACTGCTTGGATTTTTCCTGCATGGAGCAGGTAAATAATGAATGATGAGCAGTCAAAATCTGAACAGAAAAGCTGCATCTCCTTACTTTGAGGAGGGCAAAGCGTCTACTTGAAGATGATTTTTATTTTGTTTACTCCCCGTACTTCCTATCCTTCTACAACATAGCTCAAAACCACGTTTAACGAAGCTAGTTCAAAGCTTGTGGAAATTGTAAGACTTTTTGTAGTTCCATGAACTTTAGAATGAAAAACTATTCTTGTAGAACATACCCATCAACTTTGCTTTCTTATAAACCCTTAACTGATTTAGCTTGCATTGACATTCTGTGCCTTTTCTGTGTCTTGTCTACTTCTTTGCTCTTTCCATTAGATCCTCCTACTACTACCACTCGACTGCCCACGGTTCCCTGGCATCCTTCGACTGATGGCATCACAGGTTTAGCAACACAGCCTAGAGTAATAAATTTCCCAACATCAACCTTGCCAACAATACAGGACGACTCTTGGGGTACCATCATCGGTTCTGTGGTGGGTGGGCTTCTTTTACTCGCACTTCTCAGTATTCTGGCTGCAATTCTCTGCTATAGGAGAAGAAAGACGTTCCGTGGTGACTACTTTGCTAAGAGCTACATTCCACCATCAGATATGCAGAAAGAGTCTCAAATAGATGTTCTTCAGTCAGATGATGTGGATTCTTACCCTGACAGTATAAAAAAAGAAATAAAGCATCCAATGAACCTAATATCTAAAGATTATTTAGAAGACCCTGAAAAACCTGAGTTGAACAATATAGACAATACTAACAGGTACCAGGAACGTTACGAAAGGCGAATGGATTACTATGAAAGTGGAACATATGGATTGCATTTTATGGGTGGTGAATACGATGATGAGGACTTTGTTTCTCACTTAGATGGTGCGGTAATATCTCGGAGGGAGTGGTATGTGTAGTAACCACTGAAAACAACCTATATCCACAGTTCATTTCATTGGGCGGTCACTTTCAGATTGTTTATACTTACACGAAGAGGAATAAACTTTTTGAAACTGATTTTTTTTTTTTTGAAGGTTTTTATATTGTAACTTGACACAATGGAAATACTGAATATGGGGAACATGTATTTGAGCTGCTTTTTTTCCCAATGCTGTACTACTGTTAAGATTTGAGTTTTAACACAGAGTGCTTATATTGGTCTATGTCAGAGGTAAAAAAAAAAGGCTAAATTAAAGTTCCCATTCAATATTGTTTAAGAATAAAAAGTGGCTGTCTTGGTTCTCTGATTTAAAAATAAGTTTACCTAAGGCAATGATCAAATATAATCTTTTAGGGCTTTGAATTACTCCAGTGTAGGTACTATCCATGGTAAACTTAATGCAAATACTTTGCCAATTAAAATGAGTTACAGCAGAATTAAAGCTTTATTTTTAGGGTTTTTTCTGCATAAAAACAAATACCTCTTAGCAATTTAATGAGCCTTCTTGTAACTATATACTTAAAAGTTAAGTCATTGCACTGAAACTAACTTATGAACAAAATTTTGAGGAGTAACTGTAAACAGGTCAAAGGCTTGTATTTGAATAAGATGAAAAGTTATTTTTTTATAGTCATTGATTTCTAAAGCTTATTCTAGTGTGTGTATATACATATAGTAAGGTATTTTGTTAGGCCTGTAATTGGCAGGATGTCAAAACTCATTAACGCATACAAGATGCTGTTTGCAAGTACACAGGGTGCAATTTTTGAGACCTGTTTCGGAGGCGTTGTGGGAATCTTACCATTGAATTTGAAAGCTGGAGAATTGGACACAACTAAGGAGAATAATACAGATTCCAAAGCTGGAGGCTAGTGTGAATTTGCTTGTTTTCCCAGGTGCCAAAAAACATTAGAGTTTTTATGACTGGAAGTTAAAACAGCGGTTTTACGCTGCTTCCAAATAAGTTACATTGTTTGCTTTGAAGAGGGTAACTAGTTTCAGATTTTTAGTTGGGAAATGGACACTTGCACTGCTACTTCATATATTGAAAACACACTCTCCAGTGATGCAACTACAGAAATGGGAATTCTGATGACTTGTGCAGTCTCTGTACCGCAGTGGATTTGTTTTCCCTGCAAGTAATCAATACTGATTTAACAACGTTCTTGTTCTTTCAAATGACATTGTATCCATTATATGTAGGACATCTTGTTTGACATCTGAAGTAGTTCTACTTTGTCTTGAGCAGATTCACCAGACTAAATCTGCTGATTATTTAGGGAGGAATAAAATAACTTTAGAGGAATTACAGAACAATGATAAATTCGTACTTAGAACAGTAGATCTTTTGAACTGTCATTTTTAAGTGTTTAGCTTGAGGAAATTGAAGCTGATAAGGCTATTAGTATTTGAAACCTGAAAAGGGAAAAGTCTCTGCTACCTTTGACATGACATGACATAGGCTGCATAATTACAGCTGCTTCATGAGAATTCATGCTGGAAGTTCTTTTCTATCCTCATGATGTTTGCTAGCTTTACAGCATTTAGAGCTTCATGGAAATAGTTGTATTGGGTGTTGTAGACAATACACTGGGATTGCATATGACTGCATGTCTTCAAAAGAGATTAAGACAACAGCTTTATTTGAAATTCAAATGGAAAAGCATCCCTAAACAACTTAAGTTTGTGTTTGGATTAATGGAGTACTAATATACAATTGACCAAAGTCTCAAGAACAGTAGCAAGTGATATTGTGGTTATCTGTAGTTTGAACACAAGGAAAGGACTTAAATTTTTAGCAGAAGGTTCTGATCCAAATTATTTCTGGAATAAAGAGATTATACCTCTCTTCAAATAAAAATACTTGATATATCATCTTTAAAAGATGGTGTTACTTTGAAATAAACATAACCATAAACCAGTTTTCCACATGGGATATCTTGCTTTTGTCTCTGTGGATTTTTTGCTTTGATTTTTAAAATATATATATATATATTTAATTCCTGTGGGTTAAGAAGACGAAATGTTCTGGAATTGAAGTTGATAGTAGGGATAGGGCTTATGCGTGTTGCAATGTTTTGTACATTATGTCTGCTGTAAAAAGAATTGATTGTAAGTACAAATGGCTGTTGTGTGAATAAACTTTTTGTTACGTTATGGAACATAGGTAGTCTTCAAAAATGTTTCAAAGGTATGTTCTTTAAAATTGAAGATGGAAAAACACAATAAACCCAGAGGTGGGATAGAATGAACTGTAGTGTTTAAGCTGTTTAAGATGGGCTTTTTAGCATTTCCCCTTGTAGACCCTAAGCATATAAAACAAGTGTCTTCAGGAACTATTATAAGAACATAAGAGAATGATAAAAGGGGATAGTTGCTGTCCAAACAATTTCACTTAAAGCACAGCTGATCTACTATCTAGGAATTGCATGCTTTAAAAAAGACAAGTCTCATTTTTTTCATTTTTTTGTCTTTGGTTGCTGTAGCTCTTCTTTAACTGAATTTCTTCAAGTGCATTAATTCCCGTCTGTTTCTGACCAACTGGTGGTTAAAATGCTGTATAGTTGGCACCATGCATCTTAGGTACTCTCTGGCTTCTTCACCTTGGCACAGTGGTCTGTGTTTCTGATCACTTTCCTGGTTGGGCTGATAAAATTATTGTGCCTCCATTTTTGCCAAAGCAATTCAAGAAAGTAAATTCCATGTGCCTTGTGGTAATTGTACTTCAGTTCCTGTATGTTGCTACTCTTGCTGTGGGATATCACTATTTTTCTTGGTGTTCAGAAGCAAATAGTTGGTTATTATCATCTCATCCAAAATGGGTTTCAAATAGCTGGGGGAATAATACTTCATGATGTTTCAACATTTTAACTGAATTTACCAGAAAAAAAAGAAAAAGGCACTGTGAAATAAGTATGAAACAGTCAAAAAACTCTTCTGCTGTAATCACAAGACCAAAGCCTCATCATGAATTCTGGACCTACCACTGTGTATTAGCTGCTTGTGACTTTCTCGCTTAAAGAGGGTACCCAGTATAAACTAAACCTAAGCCAATTAAAATGCAGTGATTAGGTGGGCCTTCCACTGATTCATGTGCCCATTCTTCAGAAGAAACTAGGAATTATGTTTCTGCTGTGGTTTAAACCCAGCTGCCATCTAAGCACCACACTCATCTTCCCTCCCCTTTCTCCCTACAACCCTGGTGGAAGGGGGAGAAGAACCAAAAGCAAAACTTGTATGTTGGGATAAGAACACTTTACTGTTTGAAAACAAAGTAAAATATAATAGTAAATAATAATGAGTAAGAGTACAGAAACCCAAACAAACAAGTGCTGCACATTACAATTGCTCACCACGTGCTGACCAAAGCCAGACTCCCTCTCTGAACCCAGAGTGGTCCCCCTTCAGGGTGTTAACATACTGGGCATGATATTTTATGTTTTGGAATGTGCCTTTGGCCAGTTTGGGGCACCTGTCCTAGCTATGCTCCCTCCTAGTTTTCCTTTGTGTGCCTCCTCACTGGCAGACCAGAAAAAAAAGAAAAAGGAAAAAAAAATGGTCTTTAACTTTGGATAAGCATGACTCCACAAAAACCAAAACACCAGTGTGTTATCAACATTATTCTCACACTAAATCCAAAACCAGCACTGTACCAGCTACTGAGAAGAATTGACTCGATCCCAGACAAAACCAGGACAGTTTCACAGTGTATGGGCTGGCATCTGACACGAGTAGAGCTTATGCCAAGAAAGCTCTTATGTAAACTAGAACAATGATCACTGAAGGTGGTATGTTAATCTTGTGGGGTGAATTAGCTTCTGCAAGTTGTGAACTTTAAGGAAGTCATAAAAAAGCAGCTTATTTCAGTTTTATTTAAGCTTAATAAATACTTAAGCATACCTTTGTGAATGTGATCTCAGGGTAATATTCCTGTCATGTATTTCATATGCAGTGAGAGGACAGGAATCTCTTTGTTAGATTCCAAGTTAAGTTTTTTGTTTTTTAATGAAAGTATTTGTGCAGTTTTCCAGCATACAGGCAGAACAACATTAGAATTTTGAGACTGATAAAACATATTGAGTAGTTTCAGGTTTTTTACCTAAGAATAGAACATATAACTGAAGGGGCTCTCAAAATTTCCTCTGGTAAGAGATTAAATAGAGGGTGGTCACATCTTGTTTGGAAAATAGCTGAAGTAGTCTGCTTTAGAAATATGTTGCAGGTATAGAACTGTCTTAATTTTCAAATTCTTTGCTGTTAACCTTTCTGGTTCAGTAATCAATGTAGATCAGAGTATTATTTAATGTATGCTCCTTATATTTTACAGGTAAGAGTTTAAGTGCAGCTAATGCAAACTATTCCAACTGTGCAACTTTTTGATGAGCCTGTTGATACAAGTTTGAAACACTGAGACTGGTGATTTTAATTTAAAGTATGCAGCAGATTTTTCAGTTTTGAGATTTAAAACTCTGAATTCCAAGCACAGTGAAAGGAATGACCTTTAAAGACTGACAAGTGTCTTAATTCAGTATGAGAGTTGTTAAACGTCAGATTTGACAATGCTAAGGTCAAAGGAAAAATGCTTTAGAAGGAAAAAGACGCATTTTTTTCTCCCTCCCTTATTAAAATTTATTTATGAAAATTACTTTCTTGTAGCTTGAAGTGTGAAGTCCTAGAGATGATAGGTGGTCTTAGGGGTTGGCTTGATAAGCGTAAGCAAAGTATTTAGTGAGTTTGCATGTTCATTGCTCCTAGTAATAGATCTTTTTCTTCTTTTTTTTCCCCAATTTTAAGTTTTCCTTTTTGGTTTCTGCAGACTTCAGTGTTTTTAAATTAAGATTGCCAATAAAGCCAGAGTTGTCTACCTTTTTGAATTAACGCCTTGCTAGTTCATGCAAGTGCAAAGCATGTGTTCTGTAATATCATCTTGCCTTAAAACAGAAAATAAAAGCATTTATTAAAAGCAGTCAGTGACTCTTTTGAAATCAGGTTATGATTTCATCAACTGTCTTAATTCTACTAGTTTTTAATTGGGTGAGTGGAGCCAGAACAGTGCAGGACAAGGCTTTCTGTTTGGTGGTGAAAGGAAGGAACATTTCTCAGAACAACGCTGAAGTAGCTTATCTGAGTATTGAAAGTATATGAACTTCTTAAAGGTGTAATCTATGCTATCACATTGCAGATGTGCCATTTAAGCAGACATCTTCTGTTGCTGTAGCAGGGGCTGTGATTGGAGCAGTCCTTGCTCTTTTTATCATTACCATCTTTGTGACAGTGCTGCTGACCCCAAGGAAAAAAAGGCCATCCTATCTTGACAAAGTGTGAGTATGTCTTGGACTATTTTTTTCCATTCAGTTGAAAGCAATATATAGAAAGTATTTGTTCTATGCAGGAATGCAAATGTCTGAGTTTAATAGCTATTCAGCTGTCATAACTTCAGGGCTGTATTTTCAGAGTAGACAAATATGAAATCACTTGCACTTCTGTAAAAGAAGTAAGATGGTAAGAATTTCTTCAGAAGTAATATGATGCTTTATCTCTTCAGAAGTTGGGTTTTTTTCAAGAAAACTTGGGGATTTAACTGGAGGGCAAGGGAAGGTTCCCTCTTGACTGATGCCACAGACTACTAGTTTGTTACAACTGTAGGTCTGATTTGAAAGCACATTAACTAGGCTTTGCAGAAGTAAAGGCATGCTAAGATTTATTCTGATATATCTGTGAAGTTAAGCAAGTTCCCACAGATAAGTACTTAGAAATTACTTGATGTAATATGCTTTCTGGAATGCTGCTTATTTCTTCAAGTCTGGTGCAGACGTGATTTACATTTTTAAGCATTCAAATGGTCAAATAAAAAAGAAGCAAACAAAAAAAGTCTGGGAAGATTCTGTCACTTACAGTGGGTGATGTCTATACCCTGTTTCTAACATGCATAAAAAGTGTCAATGGCTTTGAGTATCTCTTAATACAACTCTTTTTGCACATGCCTATGCAGTTAACACTTAAATTCAATGAGAACTGAAACTGTGTGTCATATCTGTATATATACTCAACAAGAAATAAAATAAAATAGCCTAGTTCCTTTGGCATAATATAAGTTTCCTAATTTGCACTGAGCTAGCAAGATGAATCAAGTGTTTACTTCAGAGTAATTTCTAACATGGTTAGAAATGGTGTTTTCTTGTTTAAGTTCTGAAGCTGAAGCATATTTATATGAATAGTTTTGAACATTTAAATTCTTTTAGAACCATTTGCTTTCACTGAGAAGGTTACAGCAGAAGTCTTGCATGTAATAATTGATAGTAAGGCTTTCTCAAAGGCTTTTTAAGGAAAGGCTGTAGTTAAAAATATTGCTCATGCTGTATCTCATAACCTAGAAAACATGATAGATAGCAGTAGTCCCTAATCCTAATTACCTGGAGAGTAATGGGAGGAAGTTCAGTCTACTTAACACCTTATAGGGTAAATAGCAAATTATAGTCGGTGCTTTTCTGTAAAGTGTGGCTGAATTATTGCCAGTGGAAGTCATTACAATATTTCTTGTGTGTCCTTGCTGACTGAGAGGTGTGTGTCCCTGACTATTGAGTGTTGGGTGATTTGGCAGTTAATAACACCTGACCATTCAACTGGACTTCACAAACATGATATGTCATATTTGATTCTTTCTTTACTACAGAATTGATCTTCCACCCACTCACAAACCATCCTCATGTGAGGAGCAAGCATTCTCAGTCCCACAGAAGGAAGCTATGCTTCAGGTGAGTAAGTAGTTATATACATCTTAAATTGAGGTGGGGAAAGTGTTAACTTTGCTTTATTATATTAATTTAGTCTAATTTTGCTTTCCTGATAATGTATGGAGGCTTTCAATTGTTTTGCAACCAAGCAGTTTTTCTACATGTGTAATACCTCTCTTCTCAGGATCCCATGATTTGCCAGACACCCCATTGTCATCCATGCTGCTAGCTAGACCTGATGGTAATGAGAAAATATTTCAGCATACTGAACTTCAGAGAGTAAGCAAGATATGAGGGAAAGCTGTGGAGGAAAAAAAAAAGTAAAAAGAAAAACCCCATTTTTTTAATATCTATCATTTTTCTAGCTCGAGATAGTCTATATCAATATCCTCCAACTGAAAAGCTGTCTGGCAGTTTCCACATCTGTCAGATGGGAACTGATTCTCTCACAAGGTCTGTCTAAAGAATGGCTTTTCCCTAAAAGGATACTGATTTGGAGACAAGTGTCTTCTTACACACTCCTTTTCTCCTTCACCTGCCTTCAGACTCAAATGTCCCCTTGAGGGTTTATTGCAATTCATAGATTTGATACTTAATGAAGACCTCAGGTTTTAATACTTTTCACAAATGATCATTGATTTTTAAAGATGCTCTGGAAATGCTGAAGTCCCTTGGACAGGTTTCTACCTGGTTAGACAGTAAACAAACCATTTACCGAGATGAAAGCAACACCTAGTGAAAGATCTGATATCTAACTGTAGCATACAGATACCCCTTATCCATTATGAATGAAGTTCTCCTAGCAGCCAAATGGAATATTTTGGATTTCCATGGCAATTTATGTACCTTTATAGCATGTAAAATGGAAATACAGAGATACAAAAGAGAACGAGAAATGTGGCTTCTTGCTAAGTCATGGTGGAGATAAGACATGAGATTAAATATGCAAAATCTTGTGTGAAAGCCTGCCTGAGTCAAGTGACTTCTAAAATGGCTTTCCAGATAGAAGAACACCAAGCTGAAGTGCATTAACATATCCTGAAGTTGCCTCACAAAGGCAAGAAACCTCAAATGATTAAAATTGATTTGAAATGCCGGAATTAGGAGACCTTTAAAAATAATAGTATTGTTTTAGTTGTTTAATAGATCTTCAGAACACACATAATTTTTTTTAATGGCCAGCAGTAGTAACTGGGTTGCTTAGAAGTTGCTGAGATCATGAGATCAATCAAGAAAAGCAGTCTGCAACCTTAGTGCTTATTGATTCAGTTGCTATTCCTCAGCAAAAACAATTATTTCTATGTTACAAAACCCAACTATTCACTCTTTGGTAGGTGCATCGTTTTGTACTATTCACAAATTAGTTGATTTGACTTAGAACTTAAATCTTCTTTCATCACTTTGGGTATCACTTTTTAAAATAATATTTGTAGCTATACTTTCTTATCACTTTTGGGCAAATGGCTTGGGATGGTGTTCCTGGGATTAAGTTATGAATAAAAGATTCCTTTTAAAGAAAGGAATGGGGAAGTTAAATGTATGTTATTATTATATGCCTGTGGAAAATCTGGAAAATTTAGAGTACAATGGTGGTGTAATGTACTGTCAAATGGTCAGAAATCTCTCTCTGTCAATGACTGTGGTGAAATAAGAAATCACAATACTTTCTTATAATGTTTAACTCCTGAGAAACAGGAAAGAAGTAGTAAGGAGTGAGCAGGACAACATAATCTGCATAAACGGAGAAGAAAGAATAGCACCAAATGCAGGCAGCAGTGCCTGGATTTTGCAGACACTTAAAGTGCCGAGTTGCTGCACTGCTGGAAAAGACATCTGCAAGGACAAAACCCTCATTGCCTTAAACAGTGACATTTCTGTTGTGCATCCATTGCTGCTCCTCAGGTGAATGTTCCTGACTTCTGCTATGCCACTCAGCCCCACTCAACCTTAGGAAAATGCCTGTAGGGTTATTATTCCCAGGAATTTTCAAGGGATATAGAGTGGTGCACAAGTAGAGCTCCATGAACTAGGGTATACAAGCCTTTTTTGCACGGAGAACAGATGTCCACAGCAGAATGGCACCTTCCATCAGAGGTCACAGTGCCCACTGTGGACCACACAATGTGTTGAAGGCATCATTTTGAAGTTGTCCATTCATATGGCTTGGGTTGGAAGGGACCATAAAGATCATCCAGTTCCAACCCCTTTACCTTGGACACCTTTCATTAGACCAGGTTGCTCAGAGCTCCATCCAACCTGGCCTTGAACACTTCCAGGAATGTTCTTTTCCATATTTTATATCTCTTATATCACTGGTGCTTATCCCACCTGTTTGGTGCCAGAAAAACAAATTACAGTTAAAACAATGTTGCAAGCATGCCAGTAGGTTTCTTCCCAGCTCTGATACAGAGGCAGTTTTTTTGCTCCTTCCCAGACCATTTGTATAGAGAACTAATACGAGAATATTAACCCGTCATTCACAACATTTGGACAACAGAATTCCAGATACATTCCTACAGAATTACATCATTCACTCATCAAAATCAGTGCTAAAGCATGATAGAAAGCAAGTTTTTACAGTGCAGAAATTACAGAACAAATAGGTCAGTTGAGCTTTTGAGGCCTGATTAATATATTATGTCACAAATCAATCTGTGAAAATATTTGACTTTTCATGAACTGAACTGGTGAAGGAAGCAGAGTTTTAATTTACCCAATAGTTTTCACTTTTTGTGCATCAACAAAAAAGTGTTTATTTTATTCCAAGTCCAACAAGGTATTTGCTTTCGAATCAGACAAATCGGTTTTCTTTCTCTGCCCTACATTTTTCCACCCTTTTGAATGTTATGTGAGGGTAAATTTCAAAATCAAATGTCATTGCAAAATGCTGGATCAATGTGTAAACAAATATTTCAACCTTTCGTATGAAAATAATAAAATAAAAAAATCACAGTAGTTTTAGCCAAATCATTTGGAGGAATTTGACAACTTACACAGGTGTATTTTTGGTCAAGAAAGTCAGACCATCCTGTTGTCCTAATAGCTTGATGGAAATGTATGGTGATAGAATTTCCTTGTTTCATATTCTTTAAGCTTTGTAGTTTGTTACTGCTGTTGACTTTCAAAATTAGAGTGAGGTGGTTTGTGAATTAATGCCCTTCCTTATTAGAAGCATTCCCAGTTTGGTCCTTGCCATCCTGTTTCCACCCAAACAATTGCTGCTTAAACACTTCCAGGCAGAAATAAATGCCCACTAGGACTGTGGGTAGAACTACCTCTGCTAAACAAGCAGTATGATTGCTGGAGAAAAAATTATACAGGCTCAGCTGATGACATTGTAGCTGATACAAATAAGTGTGTCCCTGCAACAGCCTTCCAGCTTTTTTGATATCATATCTATAAATCAGTCTAAGAATCAATTTGAACTTGACTGCATAGATAGACATGAAGATGGAGAGGATTGCTTGTTCTTCACCTATTTATACAGAAGGACACAACTTCTGTAATAGTCAACTCTGTATTTTTATTTGATATACAGCTTTTTCATACATTAAACTTCCAAAAGGCTGTCTGGAAAGTGGTAAATGTGATCTCCCTGTACTTGAGTCTAATAAAAGGAGATTTTCAGGCCTCTTAGTTTGTTTCTATCACTCCTAAGGAAAGTCTTTTCATAAGACTGTAAGTACACGAGCAGTCAGTTCTTTTCTAAGAATGTTAATTATATTCTCTCTGTATGAATTAATTATAATTCCTTTTGACTATGGTGATATTGTTTAGAGGAATTATCTCTCAGGTCAGAAGAAAAGGTTTGACTTTGTGTGACACACCAGAGTGATTTGTTCTCCACTGTGGTATTAGTATTCCTTAGCGGGAACTTTGTGAAGAATTAAAACCAGATTAAACTGAGAGAGGGGCCCCCTCCACTGATTTCCTCATTTAAAACATTATATAGAGAAGCTCCTCCATGGACTGCCATATTCAGCCCAACAATGAAACAGACATTTTCTCCTTTCCAGGGCCCCTTCTGAGCAGCATCATGACGTGTGTTCCCCAAGTGTACTTTGCTGTGATATGGTTACACTGGAGACAAATGGAGATTAGGGTGCAGATGGGAGTTATCAGTAGAGTTGCACCTGCTTAGCCTGGTTCTGAAATTCCCTCTGATGTGTGACAGTCTGAAATACAGCTTTCATAAGCACAAGTATTTATGGAAACTGTGTAATCTGCAGGAAAAAGCGTGGGGTGCAAACCTCTACCGCGTTCTTCATTGCTGCCTCGCCTGAGAGATTTTTGGGTACTGAGACACCAGGCTTCATATGGTCTCCAGTTTTGCAGAGAGAAACAGAAAAGCAGCAGAATCTCCTAGGTTACACCTCTCTTGCTCCTCAGCTTCCCAGGACATGGTGCACTTTGAAGCTGAAGAAGCATCTTAAATCCTTTTCTTTTGCACTGGATCCGGATTTAGGCTGTTCATAAACATTCTGTGGCTTTATGGTGTGTGAATTCAGAGCCTTGTGAAAAGGACCTGAGCTGCCTGGTATGTGTGATCATACTGGTTATGTGGCATCACGGAAAAGCAGATGGGATACATGGGGGAAACTGGGATGGACAAAGAGTCTTAGCACATAAATTATTCTCTGAGTCACAGCAAGTTCACCCAAAAGAGCTTTTTAAGACTTTGAATAAGACTGACAATCAGGGAGGTCCAAAGAGGTGCTCTGACAGGACATTCATTTGTCAGTTTAATGCATTTGGCCTTGAAACTGCTTTTGCTTATATGTCTTACTGCTGCTTACGTGGCTATGAACAGTGCTAACCACCTTTTTTGCTCTCCCACCTTTACTTCAGAAATTAGTAAACAGAAGCTAAACTGCCAATGAGACATAAGATCTCTTAGTGAGACCCTGAACTAACCCAACGCAGTCTGTGAATTGGACCCTTTTAGGACACAGCATCACGCTGGTCCTCATGGCATTGGTTCTGGCCACCAAGCCCCCATTTCCATTTCCTCCCTCTGTCCTTTTCTGCAGCTGCTTTCAACAGCTCAGACACTGATAAGCTTAGAAGTCCTGGGAAGGCCTCAGGATAACAATGAACTCATCAGCTTCAGACCAAAATGCAAAGCTCATTTGATCTGATTCAACTTCCCCGTGGAAAAGTGTTCAAAGTAAAATGAGATGGAAGATAGAAGGAGAAAATTGAGACCAAAAATGCTAGTAGAAAATAATTGCTTTTCAAGTTGGATGATATTAAGTGTGAACTGGGAAATCTGTTTGTGTGTGTGTTTGCCAGGAGAGAAGTGTAGAGAAACAGAGCCCTAAAGCTTTAAGCAAAGTGACCGTGGCTGGGAGATACTGTACATAAAACGCAGCTGTGCATGATTGCAGTACTCAGAGGAATCAGCTGTTTTGCTCTCCTTCAGCTATGACATTGCTCAAAACAAAGAAATAAGAGGAAGAAAAAAATCCTCTAGTGTGGCATCTTTTCACTGTCAAACGAAGGAAGTGATGTGCCCTGGCTGGCAACAAAGGCAACGGTGTTTTCTCTCAGGTACAGAATCCCAGCAAACAGCAGCACAACCCTTCCTCAGCAACTCCCAGGGATATTTGGTATGGATATCCCCCTTCTCCAGAGGGAGAATGATGTGGAGGAGAGTGGTCCATGACACAGCAGTTACTGTTCTCTTCCCATTTGCTGAGCAGTGAGCTGAGCACTGATCACAAAGAAGGAAGAAGGGGTGAGAGCTCTCGTTGTGCCACTGCCACCATCCTCGCAGTCACACTCTGTAGAGCTGCCAGTCCTCAATGGCAAAGAAAACAAATGTGCTCATTAAACCCATGTTCTGGCCCTCTCTTTTTTAGTTCTTGTCATATTAAAAGAAGCCTATGTTCTTCTCAGTCTCAAACCCTGGGTCTTTTGTTTTGATGATTTCCAGTTTCAATAGTCCAATTTTCTTTCCACCTTCTCATTTGTATTCCTTGTGTCACTGCTAAGGAGCAAGTTAAATGATTTGAATTCACACTGATTTAACATTACTAATTGCGCTGCCACTTGCTTTCCAACTTTGCATTTTTTTTAATAGACATCAAAACCTGTGGTAAGTTTAAGATCCTCAAGAGTTAAAAGAAGGAAAGAGCAAATAAGGCAATAAACTAGAGTGGAATAAATTATCAATTACAATCAGTTAACTGTGTTATCTAGCACTGTGCCTGCCGCAAGGAAGAAAATCAGCTTTTTGATTCTCTGTAGGTGGCTACGCATGTATTGCAATAGAAGTTTATATGGTGCTGTCTCAACCAGCTCAAAGAATGACACGGAGCAGCTTTACACTGAGCACAGTCAAAGGCAAAACCCTGGGGGAGAGGGGAAAGCCCTTGTTACCATAGTTACAGGCAAGCCATTAAGAAGATACACACCTCCAAAAGATGAATTAGAAAAGTGCTTTTAACTCAACATATTCTATTTAATTTCCACAATTTTCCCCTAACTATTATAATGCTGTGTGGGTTGCATTGAGTTCTGCTAGAGCTTTGTGGTACTCACCTCCAGCAGCTGCCACAAAGAAGCCAAGAACACACTTTTGAGCTAAACCACTAATAAACAGCTTACCACTGGAACCAAGTCTCTCTCCAGTGAGTGGGCTGACCACCCTGCCACCTTATGATAATTTAAAAGAGCTCAGAGGAGAAAGAACCTTAAAATAAGGGGAGGAGGGTGGGGAAGACAGCATTGCTTTACTACTTTTATCTACTTTTTGTACCCCTGACTACATTTACAAGGGGTGCAAATGTTTAAGACAAATTAATAAAAGTAATAATAATAATAGCATCATGGATATAAGGTGCATGCAGGTTTAGTGCCATCACAGCTTTCCCTCTTTCTGTAGTAAAGCAAGCTATGTTCATAAAAGCACTGATGTAATTGTGTTTACTCTGTGCATTGGTATGTGTGTGTGGGATTTGTACTTCTGTAATTATATTAGTGTACGTAGCAGTCTGTGGAAGGCTAAATTCTTAAAATTATTTTCTGGAGTCAGATTTACCCCTTGAAGCCTCCTGTTTTTGTTTGTTGTTATACAACCACATTTTGCTTTGCTTTGAAATATTTTCTCCTCTCTGTCGCTGTTGGAAATACCCACGCAAACCAAGAGGAGAAATGGGCTATAAAGGGAACAAACAAAACTGAGTATTGACTTAAATTGGTTTTGGTCTGTTTCCAAATGTTGCCAAACACACAAGATAAATACACAGAGAGTGGAGAAAAACTGTCCTGCTCTCTGGCTTGCTTCTGGTGCCACTTGCAAATACCATAAGTGAAAACAAAAGGCTAGCAAGGCTCCACATAATATTAGCACATGCAGACTGCTTATGTTTATGACTGAGTTCTCAAAAATCTTTAATATTAACATCTTTATACAGGACTTGATGGGAGTCAAAAGTACATGTAGGCAAAGATAAGGCAACACTGTCTTAATTATATTTATCTCAAAGATATTCTCTATTTTTCTATTTTTTCTAATCTATTTTTCCTTTTCACTGTTGACAGTCTTATAATTTTCATGTCATTCAGGCCTACAATTTTACAATCACATTTTATTGATAAACTGAAGCTTGGCTTACAGTATTTTCCAGAGCCTCAGATGAAAATTGGACTCTCTTTAAAAACCCTGCATCCACACATGCATATAGACATGTCTAAAGGCTATCCTTCCCCCAGCAAATTTACAGCTGGGCACTTAAAACAGAGACAAGCATTAGAAGTGAAATATGACTAGCACTTCATAAATGGAGAACTGGGAGAGAAATTATATCACATCCAAAATAATAAGATCCTCCTCCTTCATCTTGGGCCACACCTTCTTCCTGGCACTACAACTATGTGAGAGCTCCCCAGTTTTCTTTTAGGGTAATTTATTTTATGGCATTTTAGGCATCCCACTATTGAATTCCACCCCAAGCTCTCATCTAAGCTTTCCTTGTCTCAGTCCTTGAGTAGCACAAACCTCCTCACCCCAAGTTATCCCTTGCTTGAAGCAGCTGCCAACAGCAGCTTTCCTGCCCCTCCCCACCCACAGGAGCCCCAAACCACTGTTTATAGCTAAAAGTCACCACCAGCATCATAAACACTCTTAAAACTAAAATGTCTTATTATCCCCTGTGTCATCACACTGTGTCCTGCCTCTTCTGCCTTGCTACCATTGCTAGAGGTGACTTCATTTGTGCTTCCCTTATCCAAAACTGTCTGTGGTGCACATAAATCAGGTGTTTCTGCTGCAAGGAGATTTAAGTTTAAGAGAGAAAGGAGCAAATCACGGTGTCAGCACTGCTGCCAGACTTCACAATTACTGGAGAGAAGGGGTTACAATGAGCAAATGACACATTTATAGCACTCTCAATACAACCCTTTGTGCTTTCTTCAACCTTGACTTTATGGGTGGATTGGCTGATAAAAACTGAACCACAAGGTCATTTCCTCCTTCATGATCCTTCTCAAGAACTGTTTTTACTGAGATACCTGGAGGAAATTAGCCATTATATGATGGAAAGGGCAGAAGGGTCACTGGGGCAAGCTTAGTCTGAAGGGAGATTTTCCATGTACACTCCCTATATTGTCTATAAATTGAGGCAAGGTATGTCCATAGCTCCATTGGAGAACACGAGTGTTACTGGAATACTATGATTATCAAAAAATAACAGTGGTAATATTTAGGACTCCATTAAAAAATACCCATATGAATGTCATGTGTTAAATAGGGAATTGATACCATCCTATATCATTAAGGTCAGATTCATAAGGAAGCCTAAAAACGACCGAGAATAGCTAAAATGAATTGGTGAGTTTGGACTCCAGTCTACATTTTTGCACTTAATGTGCATTGGAGAAATATTTCCCTCCTATGTTTAATGAATCTGGGAGCAAATTAATTTAGAAAAATAATTTCAAATAGACATTTCTGAATCAATATTCCAGCATTTCACATTCTTGATAACTTGAATCATAGTGCTGAAGCAATATTAAGCTGCTGTAAATTGCCATAGCACCACTGAAGCCAATAAAGTTACAGTAATTTATTTCATCTGAGGATGTGACTTTTTACAGAATTATCCTGACCTTATTTAATTGTGGGGCTTGTTCATTTATTTGTTTTAATAAATGGGAGGAAAAAGGGCAGACTCCTGCATTTGTAGGTAGAATGAAGGGATTATTTCTGCAAATAAACTGGGGGTATCTGTAACAAAACCAGGAATGCCAGGAACAAGTATTTAGTGAGGAAAAGACCTCAGCCCAAGAACAGAAACAGGGAAGTTGTGCATCTTCTTTTATCCTTCTCTCTGTAAGAGACAACCCCGATTTATTGAAACACATTGGAGACATTTAAGAAATTTGTATAATGTAGTGTCTTTCAAGCACAGTAAAACTGCAAATACGTATATGCCCCAATGGAGTTCTCCTGTGGCCTCTAGAATTAATGCTGGTTAGAAAGAGAGTTTTGGAGCAGGGACAAATACATAGGGATTTTTCTTACAGCACAAACTGACAGTTTTGGGGACTGCTCATTGAGGGGTTTTCTGACCTGGGTTGTATGTTTCTAGGCCAGAGGTGTCAGTAGCCCTGCATTCAGAGACTCTCACTTGACACTTGACAGCAAATTTATTCTGTAGCTTCCACAGGATCCTGTGAGAATTAATTCCCTGGCCTTGTGTGAAAAGATTTTTTTTCCTCTCTGCTCTCAAAGTGGTGGTTGATAATTTCATTATCAGTCCACCTGCTGTTGTATTGTGAGAAACAGTGAATAAATCACTTCCTATTCTTCATATCTACCTCAGCCATATTCCATCTTTGTCATTTATTATCTAGTCTATTATTATGAATTATCTGTCACCTAGTCTATCCAGTCTCCTCATAACAAAACTGTTCAATAGGTTTGGTCTTCCCATCTCTGTCTTAGTTCCAGTACATCCTTTTGAGGTGGGATGAAATGAATAATAATTACATAATGTGCAGTAATAATATAGAGCTTCATAACATTATTTGATTTTTTCTCTTTGCATTTCCTAATAATTCTTAATATTCTTTGTTTCTTAGTTCCTAAGCATTAATGTATCATGTTCAATGAATCTTGAAGGACTCCAGCTATTGTACTTAAACATCAGGTAATTTACCACCTAACTGACTATATATAATATAGTCATACATACATACATGTGTATGTCTGAATTGCCTGTTGCTATATGAGCAGAATATTGCCCTTCTGCATCATGTTGCAGTTATTAATATGCAAATAAATACAAACACTCATGATCTGCAGAAAAAACTCATAACCAACTTTACATTAGCCTTTTCTGAATAATTTTGTATGAGCTAATGTTATCAGGGCGCTTCTTATCTGCTTCCTGCAACATTTAGGAGTATGTTGAGGAGCACTGGGCTTAGCTCCAATCCATTAGTAGCACCATGAGTGACAGTATTGTCCTGTGAAGAATCAAGTTATTCTTGTATTTTCTTGGGGGGG
>JAWWTY010000001.1:112196864-112285781 GCA_035222235.1 Margarornis squamiger
ATAAACAAGTTTTTTTTGTTTTTTCTTCCCCCCCCCCCCCCCCCCTTAAGAATCTACTAATTGATCATTCTGTTTCTGTTGGGAATATTTAGTGTTTGTAAGGACTACCGACTCATGGCAATGATTCATTGCCATTTTTTGGGCAATACAAACAGGCTGTATTAGCTGGTTGTTTTTTTTTTTCTCTCCTCCCCTCTTCAGAGAACTGTGGGATATGTAAAGCATGACTGCCCTTTGAAAAAGCCACGCTTCCTTTTCCTTGGTATTTCTTACACATATTTTTTCCTTTTTTTTTTTTTTTATTTTTTTTTTAATTACTATAATTTCTATTAATATTTATGGTCCAGAAACCAAGTTAAGATAACTATTCAAAACTATAGTAAAATTTTTTCTACCAGAAACCAAAATTAACGTAACCCTTAGTAGTTCAGTAACTTTATACAGGATATTTTTAGGACAGAATTTGATCTTGTTGGGCTTTTTGTGTATGACTAATTTAATTTGCTTAATTTTGATTTCATAAAAAGTATATGTCTCATCTAGCACCATAGTTAAGGGCAACTCACAGGCACTTCAGTGAAAGATTCTCTTTACCTAATTTAGTTCTTTGTCTCTCCATATCTCCATATGAACTCTCTCTCTCTCTCTGATGCTTAGACAATAAGCACAGTCCAGTTTCCTAAATTTTAGATGGCAACAGCCAAATTCATCTGATTGTAGCAATTCAGTTCATCAGGTTGGTCCAGAACCTCATTTCCAGACATTTTAATTTGAAGCAGTGCCTCCTTTGCTCTTCCATGCTAAACATGTACATGAAATTTCCTCCCTTTTCTGGGACCTCAAGTTTTTCCCCATATTTTTCTTCCTTTAACGATCCCCCTTGTGATGCAGTTCTCTGGGAAAGAAAAAGCTCATTTTCTGAAATGATTTTTTATTTCCAACCTTCTCACTTGTCATTCCCTCTCTTGCTTTGTGTATAATGTCCTCTGGTAATGACAGCACTGCCATGCACTGCTGCCTTCAGCCTATATTGAAGCTGCATCACTTTTGTACCTCGTTCTGACTTGTCCTGACAGTTACCTTCAGATTTTTCTACTGCATTGTTGTCAATGTTTGTCCATTTGTTCCAAATGACTTTCAGTTTGAAAACAAGTATTCCAGATTCTGCCTCATTTCCCCCTCTCTCTAACACACACAAGCATGAACACAGCCATGACTCCTTAATGGCGGATAAAATCATGGGTTTCCCTGCGAGTGCAAAGAAATAGTGAGATGTCTTGAGCTGGAAGAAATTGATTTCTTCAAGGACTACCTTGGAAGACATGTGGTTTATTTTGCACAAAAAGTGGGAGTGTAGTAATCTGTCTTGCAGATGACATATCCCAGGTACAGGCAGGACATTCAGAATATTTTAAAGGCAGAATTTGAGAACTGAGCATTATAAACTGAAGTAGTTTCACAGTACAGAGTGCAAAATCATATACGGACATATGAGTTCTAAGAACACTTGCTGTCATTAGATACCCACTACTAAAGACCCTTCTGCTGGGATGGCAGAGAAAAGACAAGATAAGGACATGTAGCCTTGTACAGAGGCCGTCAACATGACAGAAGGCACAAAGACCCTGGAAGCCCAAGACGGATTAAGTGAGTTATTTTCTGCAGGGAGACGGATGTGCACATGCATGCTGGCAGGTGGAGTATAATTTGGTCACCCTGGATCAAAAACAATTGCTTTAAAGTAGAATGCAAGATTGAGAAGGGCTATTAAGACGGTTAGAAAAATGGAGAGTATAACATATGAAGGGGTACTTGAGGAGCCTGGCTTGATTAATTTATCAGAATGGGGGTGACAGGAAGCATGGTTGCTGTCTAGAGACACCTCAGTGGGGTGAATACTAAACAGGGATAAAGCCACTGTGGCTGGGGAGTAATACTGGCAGCAGAACAAACAAGGCACCCAACATGGGAGAAATGAAGCCTGAATTTCTGGAGAAGTCCCCAGCTGATGGGCAAGTGAGCTTTCGGAGACTCAGAGGACCCTGGAGTACCCCAGCAAAGAAATGAACCTTTTCTGAGAGGATGCACAGTGTCATCACCACCCGCAGGTGAAGACTTTGAGTTCCTCCTGCTTTTTCTACCAGCTCACTGTGTGTCCTTAGACACAACTCACAGTTCTCTGGGCTCTGGAGCCAACACTGGTGAAATGTAGATAATTATGCTGATGTCTCCTGTAAAGAAGGTTGAGACCTGCAGCAAGGAAGGCCAAGTAGCAGCCAAGGTGTTATTCTCATTTCCAGCTACTTCAAAGTAAGGGATAATCTGCCTTTCCAGCCACCAGATGAAATGAAGGTGTGTGAGGGGGTGAGAACAAGGGCTGAGAGAATAATGGTTGTGCCACTTGCACAGGTGCAGGCAGACCCTAAGTATTATTCAGTTTTTTATACAGAGAGTATAAGTTGAAGAGAATCTTTATTTACTTTTTAATGATTCACCTCTCCATGTACCACTGAGGACGTTTTGAAATTAATAAATTTTCTGACAGCAGGGACTGTAAGTCTCTGCTTTTTTAATCAACATTTTCTTTTGATGATTGCCTTTTCAACAATAAACATCTGTACTGAAAGTAGCTGCCTCTTGCTGGTAAATGAATAGCTCCCTTTATGGTCTGTGCAGCATTTATTTTAACTTGGTCAGACTGGTTAAAGTTAGATGAATGCTACTGAAATCTCAAACTCATTCAAAGGAGGTCAAAATTATCCAGCTTAATGTGTTGTCAGCTGCATTTTAAAATCTTAAAAGAAAAGTCATAAAATACATGTATTCCCCACCAACTAGGGAATATTAATTATATATATGAGGGGAAAAAATGCAATTGACCCCACAAATATTTCCAAAAATATATTTATGGAACCACTGGACACCCACAAATGCATCCCTTCATCTGTGTTGTCAACAGCACCTGTTTTGATTCTTGAGGTATTTCCCCTCTTTGGCCGTACCTCCATCCCCCACAGGCTTTCCAAAGCTGAAAAGCACCAACAGACTTGTCTCTGAAATTCTTAGCTGGGATTTCACCTGGGGCACAAGGCTGACAAGCTGGGGTCAATGTGGTTTGTTCAAAGCACCTTCAGCTCCAGTTTTGACTGATGTGGGAAATTCTTGACTATATGTGGATACTTTGGTAGCACTGGTAGTGCTGGGAGATCTCTTTTTTCCTTAGTGAAAAATGTTTAATTCTCACTCTGTCAGGAGATGTCTAAATAAACCAGTAAACTATTGTAATTTTGTAGCAATATTTCTTCTGTGTAGACTCAGAGAAATGCACATCCAGTATAGTGTTTAGTTAGTCTTTTCAGTACCAGGGTAGGTTATGTCAGTTTTTTGACAGAAAGAAATGATTGCACGTGGCAGAAGAAACTCTGTATTTAAGGGCAGATGCCTCCAGTTGCAACAGGACATGATTCTCCATTACGTGCACCATTAAATTCCTCAGGCTATTCAGATGCACACTCGACTACACTGACAAATCCTAATAAAATCAGATTGCCAAACAGAAAAAGGAATAAAGTTATACAAGATAAAAGTGCTGTAGGCTCAAGAGTTCACCGAGGCACCTATAGAACATGATCAGACTTGTGCTTTAAAGTACTAAAAGGCTGATGAGTGTTTGACAGTGCTAAGTGTGGTCTTTAGCTCTTTGTGCTAGAGGCAGCCTCTCTTGGTATGTACAGACATCTGTCTCTATCAGGAAGCTCACTGACCCAAAGCAACACAAAACTTTTGCCTTCAACATGACTTTCATGGTTTCCTTCTCAGTTTGCTTCATCTTAAGGTACTTCCTCCATGGTGTCTTCAGGCAAATCAGGTGTGAGGTATGCCATACCTTCTGATAATGCTCTCCCCTCAACTGAACAGAGCCCAGCTTTGTATTCGGGTAGTGTCAATTTAGGATTATTCCACTTAACAACATACTTTAAATACATAACACAAATATGTCCATGGTACTTCACTACCACTTGTTTTCTCAGAACAACTATGAAAGTCATGACATTTTTATTTTAAGCTTAAAATTGAAGGCAACACTGTGCATTCATAGATATTCAAAACCCAAGGTGCAAGCTCCTTGTAGCAATGACAAATCACAGATAGCTTTGGTTCTTTTGCATACACTGAAACTGAAATTCATCTTATGCAGCTTCATGTAAGTCAGGCATTTAGGCCAAGTCACTGATGTCCCATCTGTAGCCAAAGGAGAAGGAAAGACACTTCTAGAGAACAACTCTTTCCAGTTTATGTTGCCTGTTTCCACAGAGATAAAAAACCTGCATTAGTGACTTAGCCTTTAGACAATCCCTCCTTCACCTCCAGCTGTATTTTAACTGAGCAACAGGCATCACTGATTTACAAACTTTACCTTGAAGAAGATATTTATTTTATGGTTCACCAAAAGGGAACTATTTGAAGTCAAACAATTTTCTGTTTGGCCAGACCTTGTCACACAAGTTGCCTCTTCCCTAAACCGTGTACCATTGCTTACCACTTACTCCTGGTTTCATGCAATAAGATATAACCTTTTGAAGCACTGAAGAGCACAGCAAAGGAATAAGTTACCTTTGGAGGGTGGCATTCCCATCTCTGGTGGGTGTTAGACACACGGAAGGTTTCAGTGCAGCTGAACTTGGAGCATGGACATTATGGCTGACTTACAGTGGTTAAAAAGAAAAAGAAAACCATGCATTTTTTATGTCCCAGCCACGTGCTGCCAGTTCCCCAGTCCTTCTGAAAGGCTTATTCCAAGATGTTAGTACTGTATTACTTGACAGCCTGCTGCTCCCAAAGCTCAGAATTCCTGGTGAGCTGCAGTCTGCAGTTAAGATTTGAGCATTCAGAAAGGACTGTACCTGAATTTAGATGCATGTAACTCTTAAATTACACAGTACTGTAAAGTATTGATGTTTATACTTGATAGCTTTAATATTACTATTTATGTCTCAATAAATTATACTTGCAGAAGTAAAAATGGAAAAACCAGACTGCATTCATATCTGTACTAAACATAAATCTCAAAATATAATTGATATGGATATTAGCAGTACAATTTCAATAATATTAAACATGCCTATGGCTTGTGATAGGGTTTTCTAAATGTAGAATACAAGCGATAAAGTGAATCAGGTAAGAAATACTTTTTGCAGAAGAGCTGGGTTGAATGAATGATTAAAACCCAGGTATTTGATACCAGACACTTATTCAAAATGAGAAACCTAAGATTTTGATTAACCAAATCAAGAAAAAAACCACTGTTTTCAATATCATACTAAAATGTGCCTTGAATTTGAGATCTGCAAATTATTCACATGATCGTTTTGGGGTTTGCAGTGGAGCACATTTGTGTTATTTACTCTGGAGGGAAGACAACTTTTTTCTTGCCAGTCATGCGCCAAAACAATTGGAGATGGAAAACATCTCCCTAAAGTAAAAGTGTATCTGTTAAATATTTAAAAATTAGCACACTAGAGTAGAATTTATCTGGCAAGTCAACTGCAGCCTTGTTGATGCCTCAGATTAAATTTCTGAAAGAGCAGGGCACCCCTTATCACCCTGAAGAGGGCTGTGTTTTTACAATAAATCTGTATTCAGCTGCTCGTCATGATCTGACTTGCAAGACTGTTGTTCACATTATATATTTATGCTTAATGTGGGCTAGAGGAAGCTAAGAAGCTCATAAAACGAGCTTATCTTTTGTGTTAGGGTGAGAAGTGCCTTAAATTGTTTCAACCATGAACTCCACAGATAGTGTAGCTACCCATATGTGAAATTGCATTCCATAAAACGGCAATTTCTCTCAAATCCATTAATGAATTTTCTAGCCTCCATGGGTTCCAGCACGGTTTTAATTTGGGTAGAGCATCTTCAGAGAAGGGAATGATTGTTATTTGGAAAACATCAATGTACAGGGACAGACCATCTTACTCTGTGGAGACATCAGAGGAAATCTCTGGAAAAGGTGGAACAGTTGACCCTTCTCACTTCTTGGTGAACTTTCACATATGAAGGAGTGGAGGATGAGACACTGAGCAGCTGTGGTGCTTTTGCTTCACTGGGTGCAGGGAAAATAAGGCCAAGGAATGCATATAAATTTATTTCACTGTGATATTCAGTCTACAGAGTACTTAAAAAATTTCATTGCTTTACCACAGAAATGTGACAGTGTCATCACAATTAATTGCCCCTTCTCCAAGTTTAAAGATGCTTCAGGACTTGAGTGGTCTTTATGGCCTTCTGTGAATGCCATGGAACAAGACTCTATGGCTTTAGAAAAATATAAAATTAAACCCCTGAAATATATGATAGTAGAAATAAAGAGAATAAAACTTACCTTCTAATGTCTTTTGCTCAGAACTTGACATGGTTGCAGGATCTTCAGCATGTTGAAAGTATTCAAATATCTACAGAAATGAGAAGCATATCCTGCTGGTTTAGCATCATGGCAAACTTTCTCTAGTCAAGACGGGCTTTCACTTTACACAGGGAATACGTGGCTTAAGAAAAAGTTATGTCTATATCCAGAAATCATATTGGGAATCTGGACAAAGTGGTATTGGTGGGGCTGGATGTTAGCTGGAGTCTAGACAAAATTTAAGACTTGGTTTATGAAATAGAAGTCCTGGACCATAAGTGGAAAAGATTGTTTTAGGCTTGACAAGTTAAGTACATCTTTTTGCTTGGATGGCATGCTTATCCATCCCTTGTAGATTGGACCACTAATATTTTCCATGTGTGCTTATATTCCAGAAAACTTGTTAAGGATTTTTTGGTCCATTTACTAGTGGAGTTTTATGCTGGCATCACATAATATCAGAGTGCTACAGACTGCACAAGCTAGCAGCTGACTTCTGAGGGGAGTTTAATAACGATTTCATGTGCATAGAGCCACTCTAGAGCCAGCCAAAATAAACTGAAAGCCACTCGTTGTCTCAGAATCAGATTTAAATCCCTAACTGCTTTGGGTCTGCATTGACTGAAGACAGTTGATCTTTTTCTATCAAACACTTGCAGCTGAGGTTATCAGCATGACATGACTGTTTTGATGTAAAAAACAGACAGATAGCAATAAGGGATTTTCTAAGAAATGTTTCTTGTTCTGGAGTGCTCTTTTTTCTGCTGCTATGAACATCAGAGCTCATCTCTCCATAAATTCTGCAAACGCTCTTTTCAGAATTCGGAAATTTGAGGAGAATCTGGAGCAAGGTTGAGAGGTTGTTTGCAAGCTGTAATGAAGTCATGGAGTCAGACCAAGTTGTGACTCTACAGGCTGGCAGTGACCTCTTGAGAGATTCATCTCCTTTAACTGCAGATGTATCAAAGTATAACATTTCACCCAGACTGGTTGCTTTTGAGTGAACATGTGGCTAAGGAAGTTGGGTAGAAAATCCTTGTGCAGCTGCCTCTTTGAAGTGAGTGTGAAGAGTGAGAACACCTAGCTCACACTGGACATCCTGGATAAATTTACCTGTCTTTAAATTTATATATTGTTGGAAATGCTTACCATCTAGTGAACTCCTGCTGTTCTATTGATAACTGAAATACAATAGCTAAGAATCTGCCATGTATAGGGGAAAAATAAGAAGTTCCTTATAAAAACCCTGTCTAGGGCTTTGCCTCCATCTCCCATTTTTATCTTGTTTTCTCGAGTGTCTTAGAAGAAAGAAGTAAAACATGACAGACAAAAATACTTTGGGTATCAGACCACCAGCTGCATCCTGAGCTTGGTCTTGCTTTTTCCCTTTTCCCCCTTCTTGTCTTCTGTTACCATTACTTGCCAGATCTGAGATCTTATTATCCCCTTCCTCTCCTAGTCAGACTCCGAGCAAGAACACAGAGCATGGATCAGTGTCTGAATATTTCCTCACAGATCAGCAGCCTTGTTGGCTCCCATGCATGGAGAAGTTTGAATTTCCCAGTAGTTTAGTGAAGTGATTTTCCACATTTGTCTTTCAGGCAGTTCCTCATCTCAGGCCTAATGTGCTTAGTCAGGCTTGCAGCTAAGGACAAGCACACCAGGAGAGGAGCAGTAAGCCTGTTGCCTTTGAGAGAAAACCTTCTAGGCTTTATCCTCCAGGGCTCTGGGTGTTGGTGAGCTACTCTGAAAACCCAGTGCCAACAAGTCTGAGGGTGCTGCCATATCCCTAAAACCAGCTCCCTGGTGCAGAGGTTGGCAGGCAGCAACGTGAATTTTGAACACTGGGAAAGAAAACAACATAGAGATTGCTTTAAAACAAGCAGAAACTCACAGAAATTAAGTAAGAAATTAAAAGGTCAAGGAATTTTTGTCACATGCATCTAGCTTGCCTCCTAATTCCTGTCAGTCTTTTCTTTCCTTCCACAAAGTCATAGTTTCTGGCACACTCCACAGTCTGATGGTGCTACAATGACTTTTTTTTTTAAGGACATTTCCCTTTGGAATGTTTTTGTGTGTGGTTTCTTTGTTCTGTGAACAGAATATGCCTGCCAGCGAGACAGAATCTCATTTAGTTACAAAATACACTGATTCTCTTAATGAAGTTGTGGATCTGTTCTGCAGAGAAGCATAGATGAGGGTCTCCTCAGCTTCTCTCTGTAGGACAATTATGGTTCGTTTTAAAAGTACAAAAATTCTCTGAGGCATCAACTCCTTCAGTTTTTTAGCAGGTTTTGTTGAATTATATGTAGCAGGGGTTTCACAAATTGGCACTGCATTCTGTCCTGAGAGAAGGGCTTTAGTTTTTTCTGGGGATGCTTTAGTTTTCATTTATCACATTATTACTCTGCAGGGGTTTTGCTTGAGCCATCAGAATTTAGTTGAGTCACTTGATCATGCATTTTAAATCAAGATGGGGTCATCCTCCTCTGGTGTTTGACAACTGTCAGTTGCTTGAAGCATACAAGATGTGGTGAGTAAGGTAGGTTTGTGCTTTCTGGTGATGAAAATTGCAAAAATTTTAAAACCTATTAGGCCACACAGTTAAACACTTGTTCTTTTCTTTATGCCCCATAGGTATATTCTTTATGCTGTATGGCCCTTCTTATAAAGACAAACCTGACAGTCACCCACAGAGGTATTTTTCCTTGCTTTTTCACATGAATTCAACTCCTCTCACTGATAGTTTCAGCTTAAAAAATGTTTAAACTGTGTCTGCTGCTCATTCTGGTCACACCATTTACCTCTTATCATTGTACACATAATCCATCAGGCATTTGCAAATCTAAAGGTGCTCCAGAGTGGCAGAACTTCCCATTTTGTAACATCAGCTTTACATATCTATCCCATCTGATTGAAAATCTACCCATTTTTGGCCCCTTTCAATGTATTTCTATTAGAAATACAGCTAATGTTTTTATTCTGAACAGGAGTGCCTATAGGACCCTGACGAGACTGGCAGAGTGCTGAGCTAGGCACAGAGTTTATATAATATGTCAATCTCTGCCTTCAAAAGCTTGTGAGCTAAAGAAATAGGACAAAGAGCAGGAGGAAAGAAGAGAGGTGAAGTAACAGGTCAAGGTCATGCAGCAGACATCCATGACAGCAGTGGGACCAGAATGGAGGTTTCCTGCATCCCAGGATATCACTCTGCTGCACCAACCACGGAGTATTTTACAAAGGGGATCTCTAGGCTCTGAGGATTCAATTATTTTTCTGTTGCCTTCCCTCTGCTGCCCTTACATGTGACCGGCGGCAGCTGTGGTGCTGGCTATTGCCAAAGTAGTAAATAGAGTCTTTTATCCGCACTGAAAGGAGAGTGAATGATGTAATTTGGCTTCTTTTCACCCCTGCTGGCTGCCAAGACATTATTTCTGTATCAGTGCACATGGCCATTTGGCACCAAACAAGACCCCTCTCTTTGTGTAAGTGGAGGCAGGATGTTAATTCTTTTTGATGTACCAGTAACATATCTGGAGCGGAGCAGCCGCGTTTCTTTCAGGAGGCAACTGATTCTCAGTGTGCCCTCACAAAAAAGGAGCGTGAGCTCCTGTCACTGCGTGGGGAGCGACGGAGGATGTGGGCACACACCTCCTCTGGTGCAGCCCTGCTAACCACAACCCAGCTTTGTTGTGTACTTTTAATTTCAGTGGGGTACCGAGGCTGTTTGTTTTGCTTATTGTGGTAGTTCTGCTTCAGAGCACCTCCACATTAATTCATTAAACTTCTTTGTTCTACGACCTGTAAATTTGAGTGGTATCCCTTTTAAGGGCTGGAAGAAGGATTCAGATACTGTGTAACATATAAACCCATATGGCAGCCACAAGGCCATATTTCTGCCTACTCTGCCTACGTCTTTCGACCATATGAAAATATTCTTACTCCAGTGGCTTTACATCAGATCATTAACTTTGGTTTATTGCCTGTGAAGACAGTTCTATGAATTTTCCGTCTGGATTTTTGTGAACAGGAACAACTTTGTGGAAAGGGAGGGGAAGGAAAGTGATTGCCTTTTGATGCCAGGCCAGATTTATGTGTTTTGCTTGTCTAATACCTGGAATTGCCATGTTTCCTCCTTGAGACCTCCCTCACCTCACATTGAATGGGGTGATGGTATTAGAAAATCTTTTTTTTTTTTTTCTCTCCTAGGAAAATGTAAGAGGGTACTGGTCAAACAATTAATGCCAGGGAAGGTGCTAGAACCAGCTGGCAAGTGATGGTGAGTGCCTTTATCACCCTGTCTCTGTCTCTATAAGGAAAGAAAGAGGTTACTTTCATTCAGGTAGAAGGCACCTAGCAAAGTAACGGAGTCTGCAGTCTCAGGATGAAAAATAATGCACTACTCTGTGTCAATTTGAACAGGCTAAAGAGTACTTGCATAGTGTCTACCAAAACAGACATGGAAATTCACAGAGTGAGGGAACAAGCTGGTCCAGAGCCCCTTTCTGGGCCTGTTCCTCCAAGCAGGACAGAATCAACAAGGTATAATTTTTGAACTGCATATTAACTACTAGCTTGACAATTCTCTTTCATTTGAACGGTTTTTTCACCTTATCTAAGCTACCAGAGGCAGGCTCACAGGTCTGCTCACCAGAGTGCTGCTAACAAATGGTTCAAGGTTTTCATGACCTTTGTGAGTTGACAAAGGGGTTCGTTCCTTCTTTTGCTGTGTGCCAGTCAAAGCAAAGAGACAGACTGGGCTTGCCTGCCCTGCAGTACCCAAACTGTAGCTATGCTTATTGCTCCACACTCAAGGGTAAATCCAGTGAGTATTTGAGCATCCAGAAGCAACTCTGGCATTGGAGAGCAGGGATGGCTGAGGGGGTCTCAGTTTCAGGCTTTGCATGTGGATAAGGCTGGTCAAAAAGTTCTGGGGCTGGTGTCCAGGGGCAGCCCAGTCATGAAAATAGATTTTATGGGGTATGACTGCCCTTTATCTCATCCTGCCAGGGTATGGAATTGCTCCTTGTGCCACCATTCCGTCTTTTTTACATCAATGTGGTAGGACTGATCTGCAGAGCTCCTCAGCACAGAGAGCAACACAGCAGAGCCTTTGCAAGATGAAACCTATTCAGGCAGAAGGCTGGATTTGTCCCTTCATGCACAGAGAAAAATACAGCTTCATTCTTTTCTTCCCACTTAAACATCCCCCATCCACTTCCCCAAACCACTTGGTTGCACCATCTACATCCATTTCTCACATTATTTTATTCCCTGAGTGGATTGTCTTGCATTCTTCCCTGTCCACTGGGAAATTGCTTCATTAGAGATTTTTTTTCCTAAGAGAAGAAATGTGTGGCTAAGAGACAAGTGTGCATGCATAGCTTTTCAGTAACAGGATCACTGCAGCCAATCTGGGTTGATATGATACAAGAGGGTTCAAACTCAGACTCCCCGATTCCACCTTGGAAAAATGAGTGTAGAGTGTAGAGTTTTGACACTTAGAGGTGAAGTTGCTCCCTATGTGAAAAAGGAGAAGAGTTCAGGGGACAGCCACAGAGAATCAGGCTTTTGTTTCTGTTGCTTCCAGGGGAAGAAGGAGTGCTGCAAACGTGAAGGGCTGTCCCATCATGTTTTGCTGTCACGCTGGGCATTAATGTCTGCTTTGGGAGTAGTCTGGCCATCAGTGGGAAAAACCTGGTGGTAGTCACTGATGCCTTCAGTCACTGCCTGCTTAGTGGGTGCCTATGCCTGAGAGTGTCTGGGCAGACAAAAGAGCTCCACAAAGTGTGCCCCCAAAGCTTGCTCGCTGCTTCACTCAGCATTGCTCTTGGACAGGATGGCACCACCAGCTTGTCAAGGGCCCATCTCTGGCTGTGTGTGTGCAAAGCCCAGCAATTCAGTTTGTCGCTGGTCTCTCATTCCTGACTGCCTCTTCAGCTCCGTGTCTCTGGCTGTACCCCCGTCTCACAGGGCTGCCTGTGGTAATCACTCAGCCAGACTTCCTGCTGACTTCTCCAAATAAGTTTTTATCCTGTCGAAAATGTAGGATAGTCTGTTAATTTAGTAATTCTCTGAGGCAGAACCTTATGCAGTAACATTAGTAACAGCTGTTTTCCTTGCCTTTCTTAGCTTCAGAGTGAGACCTGGGAATGGCAGCTATGGATCTAAATGCTGCCTTCCTTAGACATGGAGGTGAAACTCAACACTCACTTGTGTTAGGTTCAGCAATGGTACTAACAGCAAGAGCCAGAGACTGTGAAAAAGGTCCTTAAAATCAATTTAAGGAGAGATTTGAGGAGAATACTGGATTTTGAATTGGGAACAAATAAAAGTTTTGGAAGAGAAAGGACCAGCTCATTCAAACATCACACCAACACAACAGTCCTAAGCCTCAGAATTTCCTTTAGCACTGCTTAAAATGAAAGATAAACCTGTGATGGGCCTGGAAATCCCAGAGATATGGACTACAGGTGGGAGATTCACATCTGCAATCCAGGACTGCAGTCAGACCTGACCTGTGGAATGGAGTCTTTTCCTGTACAGGAAGGTTTAGATGCATTTCTGCCTGAGCTACCTCAGGTGCTGAGACAGTGACTAATAGGTGACATTTATTTTCAGGACTTAGCTTGCTCTCTCCACTAATGCTTGTGTGGGAGAGACAGACAAGGACCTGTTCTGAGCCTTGCCTGCTTCTGTGTTTGGGGCAGAACACAAGATGCATGGTGTCTGCTCCATCCTCTGTGCTGAAGACATGCTGTCCTCAGTCACTTGGTAGTGGGGAAGACTTTCCTCTTTGGTCTGTGAATGTTTGCATGTATATGTGTGTGTGTCCAATATCTTAGCTCTAAATCTACCCACAGTTTATAGGAACCATTCAAAACTCCTGTCTTCAGGGCTGGCCACTTGGCTGTGACTTCACTAACATCCTATAAACCAAGTCCCACAGCCCTGTGGATTCTCTAAGCTGGAGCTTTTTTTCCTACATCTCTGCTATAGTCAGAGATGGTCCTAAATGCATCAGCATAGCGCTGTAACAAATGATACAATTATTATTGCATACAGCACTGTTTCAAAGACACTTATTTTATCAGCCAGTGCATTTTGATGGAATTTATTTCCCCTCTCCTGTTATTCATTTACTTCTCTTCTTTTCATTGCAATAAAACCCTGAACAGAGGGGGTAAAATCTGGATGTCAGTTCAAAATGTTGTAGCGAATAAATCACAGTAATATAAGGAGAAATTGCTTTCTGTTGACTGCAGCTCATGCAGGGTATTGCATGGAGCTCAGCCCTGACAAACATGGTCAGCTCTGGATACACAAATTTAAAGCCTGTCCTCTGTTTAAACCCTGTCTGATGTCATGAAGGCTATATGAAGACTAGTGTCAGGTATCGGCATAGAGTGGGGGAAAGTATGGTACAGCAGGCTGAGGTAAACAGAGGATGGTTATTTCTTTCATCTCAGCCCTTTTCCTCCTTCACTGCTTTGTCACTGAGAAAAAGAAAACAGAGAAGTGAAATGTGAAGCCTTCCAGTTTCCTACATCTGTTAACCAATCTATTTTTTTTAAGGCAGAGGAAATGGGAGGGTAGAAAAGGTGAGGGTAGGAAGGAGTATGTCTTAATCTACAGGAGATCTAGGTCAGCAAATAAATGTAATGATTCTTAGAGTTAGTGTGATCTATGTCAGTCACATTAACCTGTTGAACCAATGACCCGTGGCTCCCACCTTGAGTGTGGCTGGAAATATTAGTTTTAACAACTCCCAGGACTGCAGATGGAGCACAGACTTCCTGAGGCTGCAAGCAGTGATTGAAAACTATCTGGATTATGGAAACTAATACCAACCAAACAAATGGGAAAACAGCAACCCCGTCTCTGCAACTGGTTGACAGAACATTAATTCAGATACCACTCAGAACATTAATCTTTACTTAGTTTCCAAATCTGAGCTGAAGCAGACAGGCTAGAGTTACTGGATTTAGTATCGTAACATGTGCTTTTTAAAGTTGCTTTTAATCTTTTTGATCCATGACAGGGCAAAATATCAGGGTGTGTCAGAGCTGGCAACTCTGTAATGGATAATCTGGCTTGTAAATGCATTGTCTTGGATTACCAAAAGGATCAGGGAGAAAAACATATTGGTAAAGAAGGGTTCAGGTTATTAATTACATTTAATATAATGGTCTGCTGAATAAAGTGCTTGCACAATAATTAGAGGAGGAGGAATCTTTCTGTTTCTGTTTCATACTTCTTAAATGATAGGGCACAAATTTTTATGCTGCACCACATGTGCTCTGTGTTTATTGTTGTTTAGGTAGCTGGCCTTGAAAAGTAGGGCTCATGAGTGTAGATAATTTGAAAATAATGACTCTGACATTATATGACCTTTAGGAACATTGACAACCACTCCAGACTGCATGCTATTTTCTGAATAAAAGATTTTTATTTTTTTTTCTGGGGAAGTCTGTTGATGGAAGAGTTTTAAATGTAATAAAGCTAGAGTTATAGTCAAAGTGACAGTCGTTGTTGTGGAACGCGCTGTAGGGGACATGGGATGATTTCTGTGCATGATAATGCATTTGCTTTTAAATGCTGTCACTAGATTGATAATTATAGAATTCTTCATATTGCGCCTGGCAGGGTGTCAGTGCTGAATCTTACCAGTCTGTAAGAGTGTGAGATAAAAAAGTCTGTAAACCAGAACAGTTTAGTCAGTTTGTGCATGCAGCCACCAAATGTATTTAAGATGTTACAGGAGTGAGACTTCAGTCTTTTCTTTTCAGAGTCAGCATAAACCTGATGGTGCTTTATTCACACTCAGCATATTGGCAGGAAGGTGCTTTAGACCTCTTTGTTGCAAACGATCCATAAGTGACCACCACACAAAGACTGCCTCTTCCCAGTATGGTTAAGTATGTAGCAATTTGTTTAATTCCTTTAATTTAATCCAGCTTTTATACTGCCATTTTTACATGCGGAGGAATGTTTGAAAATCCTTTCATTTCACTTTCAAAATATGATGAAATACAGTGAGGAGGACAGAGCATCTGGAGCAGCATAAAGACACTCAGCATCTGCAGCAGGCAGAGGATGGAAAAGAGGAGGGACTCTGCTGGTCGTGTTCTACCACTGACTTCCTTAATCAACTTATTCTGAATAAAAGAATAGGTGGAAATTTTAAGAACAACACGACCTAGGGAGTGATAAATGAAACAAAGAAAAAATAAAAAGGGGGGATGAATTCACAACTGAGTTTTATATGTTTGGTACACTGGAAATAATGGTCACAATTGCCCAGGTGGTATCAATGTCATCAGCACAGCTCCCTTCGCTGGTTGCAAATCCTCAGCGTGTTTGTTGCTGTGTACCACACTCCTCATGCAATGTGTTTGAAGCCTTGTGAATTCTGCTGATGAAGAGTGGGATTTTTTAAGTGCCTTAGTGATTTAAATATGCCAGTGTTGACTCACAGTAAGATATCTGCTTTTAAGCAGGTACAAAGTAAATTAATCAAAAATGAAAGCCCTTTTTGTGTGGACAAGCTGTCTGTGAACGCTTAGATAAATATGAAGAATGGTTTCTGTAACAAAAAGAGGGAGAGTCTCTTAAGAATATAAATATGTTTTATCTGGCCTTTTTAAACACAGTATTTTGATATTCTTTCATTTCAAGATGGCAATTTTTTTGGTTTAAAAATTGCTCTGATTATTTAAAGGAGCTCTAATGACTAATCATAACACAGAATTCCCTTTTTTATCAAATAAAACACTTCCACATTTATCTAAAATTTTCCTTCTCATTCCCCACCCACAGCGTCTCAGTTTGGGAACTAAAACAAAAATGCATTATTCATCCAGACCTTTTCAAAATTCCATCTATGGACACCCAAAGACCCTTAAAAGGGCAGAGTACACCGAGGGTGTGCTGAGGAGCTTCCTTCCCACTTCTGTGAGGAGTTTGTGCTCATAATGTGAAATGCCCATGTCATTTGGCCTTGGGGACCATGAATGTCAGAAAGAGAAGATGGCACCTTGCCTGAGCCTTCTCTAGAGGTGCTGAGAGACAGCACTGAAAAAACCTAATGTGCACCCCTCATTTCTCAGCAGCAAAAGCAACAGCCCAGAGGAAATCAAGGCAGAAGAACCAAAAATTCAGCAGAAAAAGAATGAGAAGAATGAGAAAAGGACAGAGAAAAAAGGCACGTCCCCACGTTGTAAGCAAAAAGGGAAGAGGCGCACTAGAAGTAAGACAACAGCAGTCTTGGCACTGTGTGCCAGAGCAGAAAGCTTAAAATGTGAAAGGCAGGTAGGTTGGTAGTTGTATCTGTAGCATGAGATGTCATGTGAGGGCAAAGCTGGACAGCCACAATGAAAAATCTGACTGACTGACAATGATCAATTCTTTGGAAGAATACTTTTTTTTGTGGGACAAGAGGTCTTCCACACTGCCTGTGCAGGGTTGCAGTCTCACTCAGAGCCAGCCTGCAGAAGACGTTTTGGGATGCTATGAAAACAGAATAGAACACACACAGAATAGAAGCTCAAGCAGCTTCCTCGTGAGGGCAAGAGGAGGGGCAGGCACTGATCTCTGTGGTGACCTGTGACAGGACCTGAGGGAACGGCCTGAAGTTGCATCAGGTGAGGTGTAGGTTGGATATCAGGAAGAGGTTCTTCCCCCAGAGGGTGGTTGGGTTCCCCAGGGCAGTGGTCACAGCACCAAGCCTGACAGTCCAGAAAGCATGTGGGTGCTACTCTCAGGCACATGGTGTGACTCTTGGGGATGGTCCTTTGCAGGGCCAGCTGTTGGTCTCAGTGGTCCTTGTGGGTCTCTTCCAACTCAACATGTTCTGTGATTCTGTTGTATTTGTGTGCTCAGAAGCACGTTCAATTCTTTACCCTGCTGCGTTAATGGACTGTTTGCTGATAAAGAAAACACCCTTACTGTGCACTGCATCTATTTATAGTTATAATTAAAAATTCTTCTCTTAGGAAGATCCCTCCGAGTTGCGCAGGTGTGTGGGAAATTCTGAGCACTTTAATGACACTACATCCTCTTATTTTAGTAAGAGAAGGCTGAAGCAAAATTTCTAAATTCAGAGAACTTCAAAACTGACATGATTTTCAAGAGCTCTGAATCTAGAGGTATGCAAATAACTTTTTTTCAATTCCTTAGCAAGTATGAAACATCATCTCCAGCTGATGATATTTTTAGCAAATATAATTTTTTTTTTTTGTAGGATGAAAATGAAACCAGCAATTTTGAAGTCAAAACCTGTTACAAGACTCCAATAAAAATGTGCATTTCTTTCCAAATGAGAAGCTGCTTATGATATGAAAAGTAAAATGTTTGTTTCAAAATAATAAAATTGAATATTTGGACCTTGTTATGGAGTGAAATGTTTTATTGAAGCTGAGATGAAGGAGCAAACTTTTCCCTGTCACAGAATCTGCAATTTTTCATGGAAATAAAATTTCATTAAGAAGTATTAGCTTTGCCAAGTTCCTTTTTAGCTTTTAGTGGATGTGACTGATGTTTATTAAAGCAAGAAAGTTACTTGTGTACATAAATATGGAATTTTTAATATAATAGCAGTTTATGAATTTGTAATGTTTTTTAAAAATTAAAGAAAAAAGACAACAGATGCACTGTTGCTTCTTGTATAAGCAGCAAGAGCTCCATAGGTACACAGGGTGAGGAAATACAGCAGAAGGAAGACACTGTAAGGTTTTGGTTATGGCAAGTTTGCTCACTGACATCATCACAATTACGTCAATAACTGATTGAACTAGTTCAGCTCACATGGCTCATCTTTCCTCAAATAAAACAGCTGTTGATCTGAGGAAGCACTGAACTGTTCAGTTTCTCTTGATTATCTTATTATCCACTTTTCTATAACACTTATTTGGTATTGCAAGCAATGCTATTTTGATACATCAGTTTCTTTCACAAAGCAAAATGTAAAAAAACCTGACGTGTGTTCCCTGGGACTTCTTCCATTTTCCCTTTTTTTTGATTGATAGATATCTTCTAAATTGCTAAATTCAGGAGTTTAGACTGCCGTCTGTCTCTGCTGGTAGGCTGTGTGGAGCTGAGCTGTCTGCACCAAGAATACCACCAGATAACATAATTTGTGAGTGACCAAACCTTGTTTCAAAGCCTTTTTAACTCATGGTTTCATCCTCTGGTGTCTAATTTGTCATAAGACCTGATTGAAATTTATCCATACAGCTGAAGTTTTCATACCGTCTGCTCCTTCTATTCTTCTTCCTCTGTTTCTTTCAATCTCCAGTGTCTAACAATGTGCTCTAATATCTGGTGGTTTTAAACATAATTCCACGGCAGCACTGGGAGAGTTTGACTCTTCACCAGCCCCCCTTTCTCCATACTTTCTGGAAGAAGTGGGTTTTTTCAAACCTTTACATCTATGCTAAATTTTGTTGAAATCAACAAAGATTTAGAAATAAAAAGTAGTTTGGCATACGAAGCAATCTGAGTGCCAAACACATTCCTGTAGACACAACCAAACATATGCAGCATGAAACAGGGCTAACACATCTCAGAGACACCACATTCTGTATAAGTCAACACTTCTGGAGATATTGAACATCTGTGTGAACACTGACAAATTTTCAGTTTCTTGTGTTAGAGCAGTTTCCTTATGACAACCTCATTGTGATGCAGGTAAGCATTAAAACAAATGAGGTCAATGACTCTGTGATGAACCTTTTGATAAAGCACACTTGAAAGTTCTCTCCCCTAAAATATGTGAAGAAATTAAGTAGTGAGGTGGAAGGGTCAAGTTCTTCTCACAGGCTGATATGTGATTAAAAGATAGGAAGTAAATCTGAGTATAAAAGCTCAGTTGTCACAGCACAGAAAATGCTGCAAGAGGTGACCACTGAGATCTGTGCAGGAACTTCTGTTCTCCAATGCATTAGTAAATGATCTGGAAGGAAGAACAAAGAGGAAAAGTGAAACCTTTGCTAAGGAGTAATAAAAGCTAAAATTGACTGTAAAGACTTGCAGGAGGATGGCTTGACACTGAGTGATGGGCAATAAAATAGCAGGTGAAATTATCTTTCAATCAGCTGAAAACCTGATGTACATGAGGAAAAATAACCCCACCTATACATAAAGAGTGACAAATCCCACATCAAATGCTGCCATTCGAGGGATTAGATGTTCAGATCAGTGCAGGTTGCTCTGCAAATACGGCTCACTGTTCAAGGGCAATCATACAGAGTGCTACAAGCTTTGAGCAAAGAAAGAGAAAAGAAGGAAAAAACAGGAAAAAAAAAAAAAAAAACCATGAAAGGAAAGCAAAGCATATCTTTAAGTCAGAAAGTAAGGCAGTGGTGCATCTAAATTTTATGGTTCCAGTCTTGTCTTCTCCAGTACCAGAAAATGACCTACAAAAGTACTGTTGTAATGGAATAGTTCCTGTACAATGAGAAACTAAATAGAATACTTGTCTTCCATGAAGAAAAAAGATGAAATATGAGTGATTTCTGAAACCATAGGAGATCCTGAAAGGAGAAATTACTTCTTATACCACAAAAGGAGTGGCTTTCAAATTAAACCATCAAACTAAGGTTTTAAAAGAAACAAGAGGCAGAGCTTTCCACACAGTGCATAATTAAACAGCACAGCTTATTGCCACAGGGTGCTGCGAAAGCCGAGGGTATAAATTAACAAAGCAATTAGACAAGCTCACAGATGAAAACTCACTCCATCCACGGCTGCTAAACAACAAGATGCCAATCCACCTCAGGCTTAACAAGTCCCTGTTTCACATTTGCCCTGTGCTGATATTTTGTCCTCAAGTTACTATTACTGCTTGATACCAGACATGGATTCGGGGATGGATGGTCTTCTGGTTTGGCCTAATAAAACCTCCCTTATGGTCTTAATTGCGACACAGTGAAACAGGAGGTGAGGTGATCAAGGTCACTTATGGGATGGCCATAGGCAGTGGAATTAGAACTCAGAAACTTCTTCTCTTCCTGACCCACTGACATGCAATTTCTTCTTTGTTTCTGTATTTCCCTGTTCTGCAAGACCTGCTTTCATTCTTTATAGGTTGCAGATTGCAGTTAAGTACCTCCAGGAGAGTCTGAGATTATTTGGATGGGAGCCTGGCCTTTGGGAAATATGTATGAATATAAACAGATCAAACAGAATTTACCATGACCTTGCACATCACTTCTGAATTTTGGCAGAAATCTCAGGAGGCAATCACCTGGTGCAACAGGGAAGGAACTGCTAGGAGTGCTCCGAGGCCACTGGAAAATTTAAATTCCTCCTAATCCTCTAGGGAATTAATTGGAAAACATGCAGTTATGAAAATGCTTTTGGAACTCTGAAAACAATTTTCTTTATACCAGGTTGTCTAAGAACTAAAATGGAGTTGAATGTTTCAATAGTTTTGAAGACAGAGATAATAATTGACATTTCTCCAGAAAACGATCATAGCATTAGTGCTATGAGAGGCTTCAAATGAGAAGGTATCTGCAAGAGCTGTAGCAGAGAAACTTATTAAAATTAAACTACTTTCTAATAAAAAAAATAAAAAAAAGAGACACTGGATGATCAAACCAAAGTTGCAAACCAGCGAATCTGTGATCCACGTGCAGATTTTAGTCAGTGAGGGGGGACCTATGTAGAGGAAAGTGCATTTGGACTCTGGAGTCCACTGAGGGAACTTTTAAACTTAATTATAGCCTAAATACCATTTTCATTGGGAAATAAAAAGGCTTTTAGAATGTCAAGCCTCCTTGCTGTTGCTCTCACTAGTGCCGGGGGATACTGTGACAATAGGGTAGAGGAGATAGTTACTGTATGTTAATTGTTTTGTGTTCCATTACAACCAAATTGGTGCATACAGTGTAAACCAGGAAAGAATAGCAAAGAAAAAAAATTATAGTCATACAAAAGACATTTTGGAGAGGGGTTATTCTGTTAAAGGGCCAAACAGCTTAACGCAACACCACTGCTGAACTTCATCTGCTTTTCATTTTCTAGAGTGCTGCAACTGCCCTTCTCAGAAGGAGGGAAATCAGTCAGAGGCAAAACAACTGTTTCACACAATGGAAGGTCTGAGAGGCAGAAGGGGAGGGCAGAAGCAGGAGGCAGGCTTTGTGGGATGTGGGAAAGACACTGGAGGCTCCATGGCCACAGATTTCCTCTGTGTCACTTAGGCATGATTAGGGATTGATTTTTAAATGCAATAGTAAGCAGCATAAGTGGGTACTGAGTAATTTTAGAAATCAGGCATTGGAAATACCCTTGTGCCTTAACCCTTATATTAAGTGTGTCAGTTAAGACTTTTCACTGTCAGTTCTGCTGACTGTGATGTGCTCAAGACACTCAGAAAAAGGAGCCTGAGATAAAGCCACATATATGAGCAAAGTAGTTACAGGACAACCCTGGAGTTGTGGAACTGAATTAGACTATTCCCCACTGAGACTGACTATGGATCATACCTTAAAATACATTTACACAGAACTGAGAGGATAAGTCTAAGGAATTTTTACCTTTTCAGGGTGACCTTTGTGATGGTAGTGTTTTTTTTAAAGAAATGTTTATGTGTAGGATGGATATGCAGAGAAAGCCCTACACAGTAGCCACTAAATTATACTCAGAACAAATCATGTGGAGCATTCAAGGTGAATCACACAAATACCGTTTTAAGGTAAAGCAGTCAACTTGTATGGGTTATCTTTGGTATTAAAACAAGCCATGGACCTTCCCAGAGGTGCTGGGAACTTCAGCGTTAGTCCCCAAGTTGCCATTAGGGTTAGGGTTCAGAGCACTACACAGCCTACAACTCCAGAAACTTTGGGGCTGAAAAAGGCATGTTAAAGGGAGCAACTGTACCAACATTGCTGCTTCCATATCTTCCTAAACTAGGCCACCAGTAGTGCTGGAGACCACAGCATTAAGATTAAGGTTAGGGTCAAAAAAGAGACAGCTGAGTCAGAACAGGTGTAGTTCATCTATAGGTGCAGGAATTCTCTGATGTATTTTGTAAGGGTCATGTCTACGCAACAAAACATCTTTCCTCCATCTGCATTATTAACAGCCAGAGAGACCTGTAGCTTCCTCTATGTAATAGAATAACAGAATCATAGACTCATCAAGGTTGGAAGAGACCTTTAAGATCATTAAGTCCAGCTGACAACCCAGCCCTACCACTGTTTTCCCTCAACCACTAAATCAGATCACCCAGAGCCAGATCCAGGTGCCTTTTAAACACCTCCAGGGATGGTGACCCCACCACCTCCCTGGGAAACCTATTCCAATGCCTGATCACCCCAACAGTGATTTATTTTTTCCTAATGTCTAATCTGAATCTCCCCTGTCTCAGTACAGACATGATGAAAGTGTAGATTTACCACAGCCATTAAAGGGGACATATCCCAAGAGCTTGGAGCTGATTTCGCACTTTCTCTGACTCATTTTTGTCCTGCTGACTACTTTTGTTGCATGACTGAATGGAGGGGTCATGGCTGTGGAATTCGTGTCCTCTGGAGACCTTATTCTCCTTCGGCAGCTGGCACAGGTTGCTCTAACTTCTGCTATGGGACTGGACGAGCACACAGAGAGCTGAGGTCAAGCTTTTGCCTTTTGGGGCTTGACTGTGCTGCTGCTCAGCCACAGCTGGGAATCTGGGTCATGATGTCTTGCTCCGGATGCAGTCCAGGACTGTGCTTATTGAAGAGAGGTTAAGCTCTGTGTATGATTATGTCTGCAGATTGTGTCAAAAGTTCATGTCTAATAATAGCCTGTCTCCAACAGATGTTCCAGGAATTAATCAGCCCTGAAATATTTGGTTGTGACTTGATTTCTTTAAGTGTAAATGAAATAACATGCAAGGGTAGCTGATTTAGATTAGGAAGTGGCTAGCCATGGAGCAATGGCCTATATTTTCACCACACTAATCATATATGGAAAATCACTCATCAAATCATCTATTCCCTTGTATCTACCTTGGAAAAGTTTTCTACTGAAAACATTACCTAGAGTTTTGTTCAGTCTGTGCTTTAATTTGCATCTAATGTGATGCATTTTTTATCTAAATTAATTCCAATCACCCACCTTGACCACCAGTATCTTTGACAAAGGATTAAAAGCATCATTAATCTTAAAAAAACAGCAGCCAATGAGATCATCTAAGGAAAAAATAAATGAATTTAGGTTTCTGGCTGTCCTAAAAGTTGCCTCTCAGCAACATCTCCATTCTCTCAAAGTTTCCAGCAGTAATTGATTTTGCAATACACCTCAGAGCACATCAATTTTGTGCTATTTGTTGTAAATGCCAAAGTTGATGCATTACCCCCATTGGCAACCTCCCTCCTTTTAAACCAGCCTCAGGAGTTTCCATCGAACTTGGCTCTGGCAACACACTTGAGGAGCTGCTGCTGCTCCCACGGGGGAAAACACACAGTGACCCAGTGGTTTGCAACTGCTTCTCTTCAGACAACCTTGGGCAGACTCCTGTCCCGTTGTTCAGTGGGGCAACAGCTCAGGCAGACAGAACATCGATAAACTGAGTGAACCTCACAGGAGCCCTGACAGCTCCTTGGCACCCCTTTGGGTATCCCCCACCTGTACCCTGTGCCAGCACCCAGGGCCACCAGCCCCTACCCCAGGGATGCTGCAGCAGGGCTGGTCTCCAGCTCCCCACAGCCCTGGCCAGCTGAGCCGTGCCCACTCACGAGCTCACATCCCAGCCTGGCTGACCCAGGGAGGTGCTCAGTGTCCAGAGCTGGGGCTGCTGTGGTGCCCCTGGTGAGGGTGGGATAGATCTGGGCTGCCAAACCATGCCCTGCTGGCCCTGTCTTCGGGATCCCCCAGTGCTCCTGTTCCCAGGAGCTGCCAGCCTGACTGCACACTCGTGATGGTTGGCAATGTCAGAACCAAGCAAGGCACTCAGAGGGATGCCAGTCCTGTGTTCTAGTGACCAGCCAGCAGTGCCAGGCCCTGCAATAAGAAGGTTTAGGCTTCACCACGTGCCAAGAACCCCAGGAGAGGCACACTGGCCTCCAAATGTGTCTGCAATTCCCTTCCTGCCATTATTATTTTCTCATTAGTCCTTGGCAGGCAATTATGAGCATTGCCCTGAGCCTCATTTGTGTGACAGGGGCCTGGCATGTCCCCTCCCACCCTGTGCCCATCTGTGTCCCCCCTTGCCCCTGACACAGCACCTGCTGCTGAGAGGGGAAGAGGGAGCACTCGAGGAGGGGAACCACAATGACAGGGAGATGCTGTGCTCTCGTGGGATGGATGGCAGGTCTGCTCCCCCTGAGTCAGACCTCAGATAAATCCTCATTGGGGATGCATGGCCAAGCTCCTCCTTTGCCAGGCTATAATACATTACGCTCTTAACAGAGGAAAAAAAAGTTAATTACTTTCCAGATGCATTAGGGGAGTAGCTGTGAGTGCTTTCCTGTTCATCTTTTATTTATTATATATTACCTAACTGTTTAAAAATTTATTGTTGTGATGCCTGTAATTGTTTGGGTTACAGCAGACCATGCGTACTGTATATATTATTTTCAGACCCTCTACAATATACCTTGCAAGACAGGAAACTGAGAGCCTGAATGTCATCTTGTGAGCAAGAAAAATGCTTCCCCCTGCCTAGTGAACATTTAGGGCCAGACTCATTCCTTGAGAACTTCCTTGTTGTATTGCTGTGTTATGAATTTCTGGCCAGAGCACTTAAGGGCACTGATTTGCAAAGCCAAAGAGGAATCAATATTTTCCTCTTAACAGGCAAACTGTCATATAAAGAAATCTACTAAATATCTGCAAGTAGTGGTCCAGCCAGGTACTCAGATCACAGGCACACTGGCATTTTCCTATGCTGTTGAAAAATATCTACGTTGCAGCCTACTCAGTATTATAAATATTTCTAATAATTCACTTAAAAGTAAATTATATGGAGTCAGGTTCCCTTTTCCTTACATTAATCTGTATTCTCTCTTCCATAAGATAATTTATGTCCATTTGCAAAGAAGAAGATTTATTTATATTTTGAGTAAACCCATAAAAAAGCCACACCCTCCCCCAAAGAAGTGACCCACTAACATAAATCTCGTTTGTTCTGTTTGTGAATTTCTTCCGTATTGCAGTTCGAGCCCATTTATAACTTGATATACATTTTTAAACTTTATTAATTTTTTCCTCTTAATTTTCATGCATTTTAGTAGCACAGTTCTTCTCTAAAGCCTCAGAATAACCCCAAATAGAAAGAAAAAAAAAAAGTTAAGGATTCCTTAAAATAAAATCTGCTTCATCACCATCTTGTCAACCAGCCTACGAGACAATGTTTCCACTGACTTCTCTAAGCTGTGGATAAGGCCCCATATGTCTTAATTATAGAGCTTAGCATAAGCTCTTTGCACAGAGCGCAGCTTTGTCACTGCACTGTGCTGTTCTGTGCACCATTATCTGGAGGAGGCTGGTGCCTGGAAAACAGTTTTGACAAGGACGTCACTGGTCATGTAGCAACACACAGTCCTGGCCCAAAGACCCTGCAAGCTGTGCAGGGAAGATGGACAAGATGTGGTGGTGGAAGGAGACTCCTGCACAAGGAAAGGATCTTGTTCAGTGCTGCATCAGAGGTTTGGAATAGAGCTACTATGCTCCAGAAACCCAGCTCACAAACTGATGAGATCACTCCATTCTGAGGGGAAGCTGAGCCTTCATTGAAATGTTGGGACCATGTAGACCCCTTTCCCAATATCTTCTCCCACCACTGTTTTGCAAACCATCTCCTGCGAAGTTTGCATAAGTTGCTGAATCCTGTCTTTAGCCATTTCTATTAGTGTTGCATCTTTTTGCAATCTTTTGCTGGCTGCCGAAGACCAAAGACTGCCATTGCATCATATTTCTTCTTTGAGATGTTGTGTTGACCCTCTCTGTCACTGATGCACATCATCTCTTCCAAACCCAGTGCTGAGGACCGCAGAGGTTGTTTTGAACCTGGAGGTTTCAGCTGCTTCAGGTCAACCTGCCAACATTCCCTGGATACCTCTGGTTGTTTCAATGCCAGTGTGCACTTACTGGGCATTAACAGGAATTTGAATTCTTCCTGCCGCTCCAGATAAGGCTTTATTACTCTCATGTGTCACAGTGACTGTGGAGCAACCATCCTTTTTAAAAGATATTTTATGAGTGTAGGTTGCTGGTTTGCCACTGTTTTCTCTCTTTTTCTTATTTTTTGGCCAGTGGTCATGACTGCTAGGATTTACCCTTCCCAGAGTCACTAGACATATCTATTCCCCCAGAGCTTCAAAAACTACAATAACTTCAATAACTACAGTGGGGGAATCAACCCCTGCTGACTTCTCTTGATCTTTTCCCCAGAAGCCCCTGCTATGCAGAAGTATTTCTCAGGGCCAAGTCTCCTTTTCTCGACGATCTATCAAGAAAGCCTGAACCAGATGGTTCACAGTAATAATGTTGATGCTTTCAGTAAGCGACACTTTAACAGTTCATGTAACCTGAGGCTGCCTTAGGCATCATCTCAGATTGTAGTCCTTCAAGGCCTCCCAGATATGAGCACAGGCTGGGAGAAGAACTCATTGAGAGCAGCCCTGTGGAGAAGGACTTGAGGGTTCTCCTGGGTGAAAAGTAGATTTGGTTCTCCTTTATCAACCTTCTGGGTTTGTGGGAATATTTTTGTTTCCCAGAAAATCCAACACGTGTGGCAGTCCAAGACCTGCCATATCACCTCTTCACTCTGCTCTTAGGTATCATTTTGTTCACCTGTTACTCATTCTTTCTTCTAGCTGTGGGTTTTAAGACAACACATTGCAAATATCACATGCTGGGTAAGAGTTTACAGTCACTCTGAGTTTATAAAACTAAAATGGCTGTTTTGCAAATAAGCTATTTACAAAGATGCCAGAGTTACATACTGCCCAGTGAAAGCCTCTTCCACACCTCTCCTCCCTTCCACCTTTCAGCTCCATTGCTTGCAAGGAGAGAAGTCCTAAATATTCTTACAGGTCTCTGAGATGTTATACTATCCAGCAAATCGCAGTTCAAGAGAAAACTCATCTACTGAGACTTTCTTTTCTTTATTTTAGTTTTTATCCTCCTCATCCTGAGATGATAGCTATTAAAAAATGTTTACAAGGGTTTATTGCTTGTGGTGTTTCTTTCCTGGAATGCAAAGCAGCTAAAAAAGTAGTTTAGGATGCCTTCTGGAAATATCATATATGTTCTCCAGGAAATGTTACGATAGCTTGTGGTGCCATAATGCTTGGTTTCCATTAACTAATACTAATGGTTTGATGATGTGATAACTCATGCTAAGAGAAAATGCAGCATTTAACTAAAGCTACAATAACATCTCACTGTAGTGTTATAAAGAACTTCTTACAGAACTAAATGCCAGCACAGTTTATGCAAAAGTAGTCTGTTCTGGATATGTGCACCCCATGTTTCAGCTACTTCTTCCCTCAGAGAATCTGGTTCATCTCCCTTGAGAACTGACCCTGGCACTGTGACTTGTGGGTGTGTAATTCTCCAGTTGTATTAAGGTCAGTAATGACAACATCACATCATTCTCTAGCAAAATAGTGACTTTGGAAATCATGAACCAATATATCTCTGTGGGACTCTGTAGGATGTCCCAGAGATATTTTATTGGCTTGAACCATCACAGGAAGGTAGTACAATTCCTCCCCACTCCCACAGATCCAGAGAGGGATACATGGCTTCCATAAACTCAATATAAATCACAGCATTGAAAACTGTGCTCAGCCATATCTTTACCAGAGAGGTTCCCTGGCTGTGCCACCCCATCACTGTAGTTACATCAGTGCAAACACTTATAGCTGTGACAAGCTCACTTTTGCTGAAGAAAAAAAGCAGAAACCCTTTGCAGCAGTTCCTGTTTCTTTTCCTAAGCGTGATAACATTTTCTGATTTTAAGAATCATGCTACTCATCTTTAAAATTCACACTTTTTCAAGAAGCTGGGAGCCAACATATATTCTCCTATTTGGAACAGAAAGTTGCTGTGTCAACTATTGACTACTGCGTAATTCAGTTATTTGCTACTTTTGCATATGCAGAAAGAGCAATCTGGAAGAGGAAAAGTGAGATGTAATGGAGTATAAGAAATACTATAAATGGAAAAAAATTTCTTTAATTACTCTTCATTAAGTTCTGGAAAAATAATTCTAAGCAACTTGAGAATAGTTACTCATAGAAACAATACTTAAAAATAAGCATGAGACCCACCATTTTCCTCCCAGGTGATGAATCCTCTGCCTTCCTATACACACACACACAAACACACAGACACACTTATCCGATTTTACTTAGTTACCAATTGTCTCTGTCATCGACTTAAAAAACAAAGAGCTTTGTGTAACCACCATTACATTAAGTGAAGCCACAATCAGCTCTATATTGTTTGCTGGTCCTTTAAGTTTCATCCTCCAGCCTTAAGCTTAAGTGGGTTTATAATGGAAGGTGGTACCTCCATTTTGAAAAGATGGAGGTTGCAACAGGTTTCAGTGGGTGTGTTGAGAACCCTTGGATTTGTAGTCATGTGTGGGCTTTTTTCCATGCTTTGTACCACTCAAAAGATACCTTAAAATGTTTAAGTGTTCATAAAGGAGCAGGTGCCAATTCCATATAAAGGGTGCACTGCTGATGCTGAGGGAATTTTAAAAACCTTCATGTCTTCCTTTATCCAGCTGAGATTCCAGTGAGGAGGAGGAAGTGGAGACAGCCCTGTATATCACTCCACAGCAAGACACAGCAACACTGCCTGATATATCTACTTTAGAGTGGGGATACTTATTCCTCAGGGGTTTGAGCTAAAAATGATTAAAAGAGAGAGTGGGTAAAAATTCAATCGGATGTCCATGTCAGCTTGTGAATCAGGGAGGGTTTTCCAGATGGTGATAAAGTAAAGCAAGGAGACGTTTTTCTAAGCAGTTCCTCTAGAGACAAGAGCTGCACTCACTTGTTGCTTTTAGAAAGCTTGAAGCAGTGGAAGGCTAAGTCTGGGATGTGCTGGCAGGTTTCTGCTGGGGCTTGGGGTGAGTGTAATGGACCTGCCTCTCCCTCTGTGTCTGAGAGTGAGAGAAGGAGTAATGCCAGGCTGAAAGGAGGAAATAAGGGGATTAAACAAAGAGCTCTAATTCTGGAATTAACACAGTGTGCTGTGTCTGCCCTGAGAGCTGAATACAATGGCTTTCAGTTAAATACATTTTTCTGCTGAGCTGGTTTTTGGGATGGCTCATTGTAATGACTTCCTAAAACACTGAACTTGAATAAATAGAAGGGCTCTCAGGGACTTGCTCCAACAGAGCTTTATTTCTTCCACTCTAATATTCTCCATGTTCTTTCCCACCAGTAATAGTTGCTAAAGGAGCCTATGCAAAGCAATCCCTGCCATATAACAAGGCACAACATTTGCAACCCAAACCAATTGTCATGTAGCTATGTCAGGAAATAAAGGCAGGGGCCACAGTGGTGTTTAGTTATCTTACATCTCTCATGTCATGTCAGAACTGAACCAATCTTGGATGAGAACAGAGGAAACTGAGCTGCCTGGATAACTCAATCTTGAAAGATTTCAAGGCCTAAACATTTGCAGGGGCAGTACTGCAGCAATGAAAGAACTGGATGCACATAAAAAAGGGAATTGCAATGCAGTAATATATATGACTATAGAAGTAAATAACCCCACTTTTCATCTTATATTGTTGCAATGCAAAGGTATTCGGACCAGATTTTGTGCAGGCTATGATGTTTGTAATAAAAGCAGCCATTCTGTAAAACTGGATTTATTCCAAGGAAATTTGCAAAGGAATATGAAAGCAAAATGCATCCACAGGCATAAAGGGCAGCACTCTGAGGTTAGCAAAGGAGCCGTGTTCTTTCTTGGATTCCCTAATACATTTTCAAGCCTAGGTATTACATCTGACCAGCTAAGAACACGTAATCCACTTTAATTGAACATTTTACTGCATGTTTCCTGGAGCTATGGAACAGTAATGTCTTCAAGGAAAGATAATAGCTGTGTCTGCGCTCTCAGGGGCAGCCCTCAGGCCTTGCTCAGCACCAGGCTTGTCTTCCTTGCATACTGGAAACCTATTATTCTCTTTAGGTATCAAAGTGTGACACAATAAGTTTAAACTGCTGCTGGAAAATGCAGGTTGAGTAACAAAAAGAGTGCTCTAAAGGGAAGAAAATCCAGGCAGCTCAACACAGTACAGCTGGATGATTAAGCAGGGTCTTCATGGGAGATATTTAAAGTTTAATCCTACTAGTATAAGTAATTTTTAGCAAGCAGTGTGAAGGGCGTGTGTGTGTGTGTGTGTGTGTGTGTGTGTGTGTGTGTGTGTGTGTGTCTAATGCATTCTCTGGCACAGAATTAAAGTTTGCTTGATTTACCCAATCTGGATGAGGAATGGGGAAGGAGAAGGTGTCCAATTTGCAAATCAGCCCCGGATTCTGCAGGTCCAGGTCTTCCCAGGTTTCACAGGTAAAACAGAAAAGCTGCCCAATGAAAATATTCAAAAACTCTTCCAGAAATATCCATCCTTCTGCCTTGAAAAGAGCACTTTAAATATGTAACCTGCATAAAATTTAGCAGTTGCTGTTCTCCAGAAAATCACTGCAGTCTGTTGAAATTTTATTCTCTTCACCTCACTGAATTTAACATGAAAAAAATAATTAGGAAAAGAAGTTTTTTGAACTGTTTGAATGGTTTGTCTGCTGTATTATTTAGTGGTAGGAAGAAAACAGGTCCAACTAGGTATTTATTTTGCCTTGAACCTGTTCCATTCATTCTCTGCAAAGTTTTAAATTAGTTTTTTTTCAGTTTACTAGATGGAAATAAGGGCAATGAAAAGAATGACAGCAGGAAGGAAGGGTGCAAAAGAAAAGGGATTTAAAACAACAGGAAGTATGAGGAGTATTGTTTCTATTTTCCTCTTCTTTCCAGAAACTTTCTGCCATATCAAGAGTGGTTTCAAGTTTGAAATCAACAGGATAAAAGCAATTAAAATACTCATCCCACAGACAATACCTTTTACCAGGGGATCTCAGAGCTCTCTATCTTTATCCTGCCCTATTCTACAGTGCAGCTATTTGAGGAACTGAAATCATCATTGCCCGCCCATGCATTTCAGCAATCACACAACATCTTTTTTTTTCTTTATTCTTAAACTCTGCCTTAAGGCAATAGCAAATGACTGACGTTTCTTCCTCTCACCTTAGCCAAAATGGAATCTTGGATCCATTTCCAAGAAGTGTTGGCATGCCTTCACACTTCTGCATATATCATGTATTTTTATTATAGGTTTGTTTGCTATCCTAAATGTGATCATAGAGGGAAAGACATATACTATGAGTGAGTGAATTTAAGAAAGTTATTTAGACTGAGGTTAGACAATTCACTAACTCCAGCTCCAGGGCTTCTGATACAAAATGAAAAATGATGCAGGTATATAGTAAAAAGCTCTTGTCCTGATAAGACTGTCTCCCCTGACTCAGATTTTCTCATGGGTTTTATGGGTTAATATTGCAGTGGCAGACTTTCTAATAAACTAGATATCATCTAGATTCTCACAGCAACACAAAATGATCATATATGCATCAGCCCATTGCACTGTAGTTAATATGTCAAAGATTTAACTTTATACTCAAGCCTGATCTGGATCCAATTTGTAAGATCCAGAACTGTAAAAATCCAGTGTTAGTGATACTAGAACCATCCTGCTGTAGCTTCAGAAAATAAATGAGTGTTGCTTCTTCTTTAGAGCAATTTTTCAGTGACAGACCTCAATATAAATTAGAGAATTCCACATTAAAGAATATGGAAGCAATTGTTTAGTGTCCCTTAAAGACAGACTCAGGAAAAGCAAAACTGACTGGTTTAGGTGGGATAAAATATTAGTTAGGTCCCATTACTTTCAATAGAAACAGATTTTCCTATCACATTTTGCCACAAAAAAAAACCCAAAACCAAACAAACAAATCAAAAAACAACTGAAATAAAAGTAACAGAATAATAAAATAATCATGTTTTTTTAGTCTAGTGATCAGTCCATTCATGGAAATCTCCATTAAAAGAGAAAAATTGTATTTAGATACACTGAGTGTTTCAATATATTTCAGTGGTATATATTTCAAGATGTTTGAAATTTATGGAAAGTTGCTGGTAAAACAGGAATCCTCCTCCCTCACTCAAACAAACTGAACATTTATTTCCAGATGCTTCAAACGAAAGGAGGCATATTAATGCTTTCATTTTCTTTAAACACTATCTGACATAACAATAAATTACTTCCTTGAGTCTGAGAAGAGGCATGAAAATAATGGACCTGGGAAACAACAGAAAAGCAAAGCCGCTCAAATAGGATGTTAAGATGCACATGCAGTGTACTAATGGCCCTAGAGCCAGAATCAGAACCCATTTATTTACCTCTGGCAGAAATTCTCTCTTTTATTCAGGTGTGCAAGGGAAAAGAAGGCCAAATCTCATGAAACTGGGAGGTACCAGCTTCCTGCAATTATTTATTTGCCAGTATTACCTCACTCTCATACGTGGGAGATGCCTCAGCTGAGGGCCACGAGCACCTGCCATCACAGACAGCTCCTGCTTGAGGCAGCTCACGGGGCAAAGGCAGGGAACACATGGCAAGAGGGGAAAAAAGGAAATATCATCTCAATTTTCCAAACAGGCAAGGATGACACAGAGAGAAGATAACAGGGAACTGGAGTGTCCTGAGGCAGGTTGGCAGCTCTTCTCCAGAACCACAATTGCCCCCAGAGATGCCACAGGTGCTCTGCAGGGTTTTGGTGGGAGGCAAGCATCAGCAGCAGATGGCCACATGGACCTTTTCCTTCCATGACATAGCACAAGACAGCACTAGGCACCAATGACTGGTAGGAAATTCCCTCACAGTGGTGAATCTGAGGCTAAACAGTAGGAGAAATCCTGACTTTTGCCCTTCTGTGCTTTGTCCTTGTCTCCTCGGATTCTGGAGAGGCCTTAAAAAGGATGGGCATGTCCCAGATTTGAAGTGAAAGGAAACAAGAATCTGTCAGTGACTTTTTTTTAGAAAAGCTGACTCTCAAGTAATGAAAACAACACTCACCCAGCTGAGAGACAGCAAAAGAACAGCATTTATTCTTTATTCCTAGTATATGATCTTGAGTTCTCTGTGCTTCCCTTACTACTGTCCAAATGCAGACTGCAGGAGCACAGGCAGCCTGCAAACTTCAAGTGAAATTTTTGTCTGAAAGTTGTTATGCATCTTCCACATTGTGTATCATTCACCTGTGGGAAGACAGTGTTTCAGAAACAGACCTTGATTGGCTCTAGATCTTCTCTGCTTGAGTTCCAAGTTTTGACACTGGGCCACCAGACAGCCTCATCTATCAATAATGTGGACTACTTTGTGGAACTTTCTAATGGGGATGCATGCACATTATAACCTAGAAATTCTGGGTTATCACTGATGCTTGCAGCTGCCATGGCAACAGAGTTGGTAGATGTCTCTTCAAAAGTTTGTTGGTTTTTTTTTGTTTTTTTTTTTTTTTTAAGGACTCCTTGAAAGCACGAAGCATTTATCATCCAGCATGCACAAACAGCTTTAGCTATGAAAACAGTTTGCCTACAAAATGATAGACACTGTCTCCTTTTAGTTTCTCTATAGCTCCTATTTTTAGGAGCATTTAACAAGATTTTCATTAAAGCCCTTATTTTTATGGCATATAACTAAGCTAGATTTTCAGGACTTTCCAGTGTTCAGGTTTTAGCTTTGTAATTCTCCTTGATGTTACTGGGAGTTGCCCAAAGCGATTTTTCTTGAAGACTTCTGAAAATTTAAGTCTCACTGTCATTGTCTAGTAACAGTGAGAAAAACCTGTAAGATAAATTAGCGGAAAAATAAAAATTTGCTATTTTCAAATAGCATAGAAGTAGTGAGGATTCATCCATAGAATGTAATTGTTTTGATTTTGTACAACTCTAATATTTTACCTCGAGGAACATTGGCAATGTGTTCCCTCCTAATGTCCCTGGAATAACCACAGTTTTCTGTGTCTTTGGCAGGTGGCACTTCTGTGTTCACCAAAGGGACTATTTAAACTTTAAGCAAATCACCATAAGGACTGTACAGACTGTGCAATACGCAGTCTCTATCTGGCAGTCCTAAAGCCTTCAAACAACATGAAAGCTTTAAGACAGTACCAAAGATGTGAATTCTTGTTTGCCCTTTTGGAAAATGGAGACACTGACAAGTTAAGCCATATTAACTGACTCAGTAAGCCAATCTCCAACCCTGACACTGCCCCGAGATTCCCCTTGAACCCATTTCTTGGGATTAATCACAGGATTATCTTTCTTTCCTTCTTAAATGTGCATTTAAAGGACTTGATAGAGACAGCATGAAGCGTTCCGGTTGACAATCTGGTCCAAATTTTTAGAAGACTGGATTCTAGCTGCATGCTTTAGGAAGAGTTTGGAAGCCTGCCATTTATCATCCTTTATTTGTGTTGTGGACCAGGCCTCCATTCTGCTAAGTGATCACTTGCAAATCAATTGCAGACGCCTTTGTGGGAAAAGATGACACACATTCTCTAGAAAGGCATGATTCATGGCACAGCAGAGAAGGGAACTCTTGCTTTCTGCACAGTTCTGAAACTTCCACCACTATTAACACCTTCATGGTAGGTCAGCTCCAGGAAGTGTGCTTTTTAAAACTGAGCCTGGGTATCTTCAGGGACTGGAGACTGTGCTTAAGGAAGTTTTGTATTTTTTATGAAAATAACCTTTCCTGAGTTGTAGAGCCCAAAGCAGTCAGACCACGCAGTAAACTGATAACACCCTTTTTACTGTGTCTGGGTCTCTTCCTTTGCTCCTGCATCCCTCTGCTTTGCTTGCACCTCACCTGCTTGACCTCTAAGAGCCAGAGGGGTCACAGTCAAGCTGGTCTGGCTACAGGCCATCTTTTACAATGGATTCAAACAGATTGGTGAAGAATAAAGACATTTAAACCCTCATTTATGTGTGAAGCCATAAACTTACACGCCGGACTGCCTACAGAGTGTTATCAGGATAACACTTGGATGCCTCTCTGACATGGGATTAGTGTCCGAGAGACATGCTAAGGTAGGAATTAACTTGTGACTGTGGTGATTTACACTGAAATTTTTGAGTCGGATTCTCCACAGGCCTGATTTGGTGTTGCCTCTTGAAGTCAATGGCTCACACAGAGTCCTTTTGTTTGCAGGTTAGAGCTTTTGTAAAGCAACTTGTTTTTCCATCCTGTTAAAATTCATAACATTACATGAAATACGTGGCAGAAGAGTTTTCTAAGCACTTCTCTAATAGAGAAAAAGTGCAAATTCCCTTCAAAGGGAGCTGAATGTGAACTACCTTGCATAAAGCAGTCTTCTTCTCAGAAAAGGAGGAAAAAGGCAAAACAGAACCATGAAAAGTGGATTCCTTCATTTGAACAAAATTAAAATTGACAAACACTGGGCAAAATGCACAGTCTTTACTGTCATCCATCCTCTGTCCTCAGCTTTGTGAATACTTCCTTTGGATCCAGGTCTTATTTCCTGTGAAAACACTGCCCAGTAAAGAGATTTCCATGATTATCTGGCAGTGGGGTGTGCCCAGCAGTGAGAGTGGCAGTCCCTCAGCCAGGCAGCATTTCCTGATGGATCCAGCACTGTGACTGTGAGTGCCAAGGCCCTCTGGCCCTTGGCAAAGTTAGGTGAAAAATGTGACAGTCTGATGTGAGGGTACTGTAATAAGAAATAATGTAAAAATTATGAGTGGAACTGAGAACAATGCAATAGGGTGATGTACCTGAAAGCAGGTTCAATTCTAATTGCTGCTTCTGGAGTGACTTTTTTTACAAAGAGAAATTGCAGAGGTTTTTTTTTGTCTCCCATGTGAATGTCCTTGTTCACATCTCATATATTAAACTTATTTTAACCTTCTTACCAATTTGTTGTATATCTGCAAGTGTGGGAGAGTTTAAAAACACTGGATCTTCCACACATGCTCTGTATCTATCAATAGGGAACAAAATAGAGTCATGGAGAGTAGCTCTGCATTTGTATTTCAATGAACTTTCAAAGGTACCTGTGTTGCCTTCTTCTCTTCCTTATGCCGTATAGACTGACAAGACAGAGTTTAAGATGCCTAAAATTCACTCATGTCTCAGTGGTTTTCCTCCTAAAGGATGCAAGTGATTTGGTGGAACCTTTTCTAGAGCTGCAAAGTGTCTGGAATGGGCTGGCAAACAGTGAGAGAGGCAGAATTTGCCTGTGAGCTTGGTTCCATCCTTCCTTTCTGACCTACAAACAGTCAGTGCTGCTTCACAGGAACTATTGTGTGAGTACACGGCAGCAAAGATGGCTCTTCCCTCCCACCAGGAGACTTTATACACCATATACTTTCTTACAAGACTAATGCTACTTTCAGTACTAAAAGTCAAATAAGATTTGGCTGGTGTTGGTGAAGTTACCAAAAGTCCCAGCAGAGTTGTTTCAAAACTCATTTAATGGAGTCACCTGATCATTCCCATCCTACCCTTTGCAAGACATCATGTGCCACAGCTGCTGGCTTCTACTAAAACAGGGAAAGAACTGATTAAAACTGGCACTGTTTCTTTCAAGAGACAGGGAAGGCCATTTCAAGAATTTTGAGAAGGTTGCCCCAGTGAGGCTCTAAAACAACAAAAGTGGAATCTGGTATTTGTATTGACCACTCTGACATAAAGATCTGCTCTGAAGATCTGATCTGACAAAAGATCTGATCACATGGAGCTCCTTATGGATCAGAATGCAGAATCTGGATTTACCCCACCTAACTTTAAGCATGTACATAAGGATTAAAATTCCTTTAAAACCAATGAAAAAGAAAAACACACCCATAAGGTTCTTCAGGTTATAGATGAAGCAAATTACTCAGTGGAAATGCTACTGTCTTCTGGTTTGTTAGTGATTTTACATGGCTGCAGCCCAAACACTCTTCTACCCTTTGCTTTTGCTGGGAAGAAATTCACCTCCAAGAACCTACAATAAAAACTCTATCATTTATATGGGTGAGATCTGGATGCTCAGGGCTCCTTATTCCTCCACACATTATGGCAACACTTATGGAAGTAGCTAGGTATGGGTTTTGCATGGCAAAGTTTTGGTAGCCCGAGGGGCTAGAGAGCTGTCTTCTGTGAGAAGCTGCTGGAAGCTTCCCCCATGTTGAACAGAGGCAGTGCCAGACAGTGCTGGTCAAGGCCAATCCCATCAGAGATGATGGTGGTGCCTCTGGGATGGTGTATTTAAGGAGAGGAAAAAACTGCTGTGCAATGGCAGCCAGAGAGAGGAGTGGGAACCTGCTAGGGCAACAGCCCCGCAGACACAAAGGTCAGTGGTGAAGAAAGAGCAGGAGGAGGTGTGCCAAGGGCTGGAGCTGAGATTTCCCTGCAGCCCATGGAAATTCATGGTGGAGCAGAGATCAGCCTGCAGCCTGTGGAAGACCTCATGCCAGCAGGTGGATTCACCCAAAAATGACTGCAACCCTTTGGGCTTATTTTTGGGTTATTCTTGTATTTCACTCCTATATATTAATAACATCCTATAAATATCAATAAGCATGCTTTCCGTGCCCTGGGAGCAACTCAAAAAATTTGAGGCCAGCAAGCTTCTGCTTTTCTAGTTGTCCTCAGTGGCCAGTGTTATGAAAGTGAACAAGAAGCCTCAGTGTAAATATAAGATTTTGGGTGCACACATCCTTTGCAATCAATGGGAGAAAACATCTGTCAGTACTTAGAGAGCTGATAAAAAAGTACCAATCTTCAGAGCTCTCTTAACCTCCAGAAGCAAAGCTGGAAGGAAGGTGCATGTCAGACCCAAGAGGAGATAGATGGAAAGGAGAAGGTAAATTTGAAGCAGAGAGGGCTGATATTTTCTGCTTCTGGTTCTCATCGTGCATGCAGGGTGTTAAGGCAAAAATAATTATCATTTCTCCCCACATTTGTCCTAGAGCAGTCTGTGACCTGGATTGTGGTGTCTGCTGTTAGTGGAAAAAACAATAGAGCTGCAGTTTCATTGTGAAGTGTATGGGGAGAAAAGACACAGCACAATGTAACAAAGCTGAATGGCTGTCACGTACATGGTATCTCATGAAATGACACAAGCCAACAGTCAGCTACATCTGGCCTAAAGGACCAATAGTTTGGATAGGGAAAGAATGCAGATACTGATATGCTAAATTACCAACTCATCATCATGATGGTGAAGCAGAGTCAAACTGCTTTTTCAGAGGCGCTGCCTTGCATGATGCATTCATGAGATGATGTGATCTGACAAGTTAGTGAGTGTTTCACCCCTCCTCTGTCAGGGGAGACTTTTTTCCTGCTTCTCAGCAGAGACAGTACTGATTTGCTGAGCTCGGAATAACCCTGTGGGTGAGAGCTGTTGTGGTCTCATACACAGCATTTGTCTGAAATCTGTCTTCCCCAGACAAAATTTTGAAAGGGACAACCCTTCTCACTCAGGCTGGGATTCAGTATGGTCAGAGATGCCCTGGGCTGGAAAAGGAGAGGAATAAAGCAGGTCATAACATGAAGATCTGTACAGCCAAACTGTCAGCATACAATGCATGAAGCCAATCCACAGTTTTGCAGGGCAGAGCATCACACTTTTCAGAATCAGCATCAGGTAGCCCTGACTGGTATTGTGGGCAGCTGACTGGCTCATAGCTAACTGGAGGTGGTGAACTGGCACATCAAGTTAATAATACACAGTTCCATTTGCACACCAAAGAGATCTTCTATTGCAGATGGCTAGGTGGGACATAATTAAAGGAGAGACCCTCTTCTCACCTGCCCAGGCACCTTGGATATGTGTGTCACAAAAAGTCAGTTGGGTTAACGGGGTAACTCTTCTACAGTTTGAGCTACATGTGTTATCCAGGGTTTGATGACAAAGGACAAAAATTGGATCTGAATGAAAATAATTTAGGTAGCAGAATACCACTTAGTGGGTTTGCCCCAAGACATCAAGGTTTGTTCACAAAGGAAAGTCTGCAATTCCCTCTTCTACCTCACAGAGCCCTCTTTTAATTTGCACTGATTCATGTCAAATCACCACATTACTAGAATATAATGCCAGCAACTTTTTGTCTGTAAATGTATAATCACCAACCCTTAAAGATAATTCTAGCTAAGCATCGAGTATCATCTGGCATTCATGACAGGCAAAACTACCATACGGTGAGGACCCACCTAGATAAAACACTATGCTCCAAGTTCTGCACTGCCCTGTAAGAAAAATCTTCCTGCCCTGAGGACAGGCAGCACAACCCTATATGAAAAGAAGCATGGCCCATAATATATAGGTTGATTTCACAACTGAAACAAGCAACTAACATAGTAAACAATCCTTTTTTCCCCTCCAAGGATTTCTTAAATGCCTTTTTGTTCTGCAGAGAGTTAACATAGATCTTTTGTAGAAAGAAGCAGGTGGAGTATGAGTGTGTGTACACAAGCATATGTGCATGGTGCTCATGGGTTGGGGGTTTGACAGCAATGGGGTCTGTTTATATGGGGACAAGGAAAATATGTTTTCTTTGCTCCCTTCAGGAGCAAATGAGCAGTGAGTGGGTGGGAGACGTGGGGAGTGCGTCTGTCTCTAATCATCTGTGTGCTGGGTGGCTGAGGGAGTGTGCTGAGAGAGATGCTGCTGCTTCTGTGGCCGAGCATGTGTGTGTTGTGTTGTCCTTCCAAGACAAAGAGCCCCTGGTACATCTCCATGCAGGGCTGGTCCATTTTTAACCAGGGTGGATCTGGGCAAAGCGTGTGGTCCAGGCACTGCAACAATACAGACTCAACAGTAGAAGAATGCAAGAAGCCAACAACCTGATATAATTTTCTTTGGTTTGTTACTAAACTTATCTTACCATGGTGCCCTAACAGACACCACTTATCCCCTACCCCGAACTCTAAAATCCACAACACTCATTCCTAAAGAAATACATTGTTGTAAAAAGGAGCACGGACTTCAGCAACACTGGTGGGCAGTATACTGATAGCTGCCTATACTGCTTTGTAACACATAGGGGCAGCTGGGGTGAGGGACTGGGAAGTGCTCCAGAGACTCATCACTTGCAGAAATCTGAATACTTGAGACAGAAAAAGACCACTTGAAAAGAAGAGCATGGGCAAAGAAAAGGAGCAATACACTGCAATAAGCAAGCATAGGTAGGCAAAAATGCAGCACAAGGAAACTCCCAAATGTCTGAATGTGCAGAAAAAGGAAGATGAATCCTGTTCAGACGAATACAAACTCTTCAGCTAGAGTAGTTCACATTGAAGGAAAAAGATCAAAGAAATCCAGGGAAATTAGTCAGCTGAATTTTAATATACTACCAAGTAAAGACTAAGGAAAGTCTTATAAATGATGGTAGAAACACTTTACAGAGATCAAAGTTTAGCTAGAGATGAAAGACAGAACAACAAACTATCATTTTGTAATTTCCATCCCACTCCTGACAACATTTGTTGTGTATTATTTAAGAAGAGACCAATGTGCCTTTTTTGGGGGAGAACATCTTCGATGGGGCTCCTTGAATCTCAGAAAGCATTTCAGTTGCAGTGGTCCCTGGCAAGTTTGCTACCAATTTCAACAGTGTCTGAATTGGGTACATGGTAAATTTAACAATGAAAATAAACCAGACACTTTTAGTTCCTTATGGTGTGTCCCAAATAGCTTATAAAACACAAATGCTTCTTCAGTCATTAGGGATGAACAGGTCCCCTGGCATCCTAAATAGAATGCAAAGTGTGGATCAACCCGGGTAATAAATTGAATTAATGTGGCAAAGACATAGGCTGATGTCAAACTGATGTTATGGGACTGACTTATATTGAACTTCTCCTTGGAGACAGCAACACGGAGAAATGGTTAGCGCTTTGTCTCTAGCACAGCTACCAGGCAGCCTGTTGCCATGCTACAGTATCTAGGTGGCACCTAACTGGGCCACATCAAGGAAAATCCTGGTTCTCTCAGTGTCATTCCTTGGCTGGGGTGCTAGCAGGAGGCTCATATAGCTCAGCTCAGTGGGCTGTCTTCTTCCAGATGCTGCTTGGACCAGAGGAAGGTGAGGACATGCCACATGGCAGTATCTCTCCCTCACCATGGCACACTCCTGTGATGAGTACTTCACACTCCTTGCATTTGCACTGTGGGAGAGACCGTGGAGCTGAGCCATGTGCTAGATGCCTTTCACATCCCTCTGTGCCTGAACTCCTGTTTTCTGTAGAAGAACTGAACCCATTTAGCATACAAATGTTCCTCTGGGGAAACAAAATGGAGCGTCGGATTTGCCAGATGAAACTTCACAACACCAATTATAAAGGATGCTGGGAAATCTTTTGAAAGGGAACATGAAGGGTAGTAAACAGCTAAAAATGGAGAAAAACTTATCACAGAAGCAAATGAGAGAGATAGAAAACAGAAATGAAGGTAGGAGGGGAAAAAAGGTAGGATGAGTGAAGAGTATGAAAATGTTCTCATAAGTTAGATGAAAGGAAGTGGTCAATGACTCACCTTCATCTGGGGCTTTTGCTTATTCTGTGTAATTCCCTAAATCAGGCACAATGTTTTAGAAGTCCCAGTGCTGGAGAGATGCAAGGCCATAGTTGTGTCTCCTGGCACAACGAGAACCAGTCCCATGCAGTGAACTTTCAAACCTATAAAGTCCAAAACCTGCACTATTTGTTTTTGACCCAACCAAACATGCATTCTTATGGTTTTAGCAGTTACTCTTCACACTGAAGCCATTCTGTGATTGAATAATTGAATTATACAAAGTCCAGCAGATACTGAGGAACTCAGAGGTTGGGCTGCACTTCAGATGCCCACATATTTTCCAGCCCTTGGTGTTTTGGGTGTAGCCCACTGACTAGATGCACGGCACTGCAACTCTAGCACTTGACTAAAAGCAGTGGTGCCTTTCTATGGGTTTCATGAACTCTGATTGGAAACACACTTTATCATCAGCCCCTTTCCAGCATTTTGTGGATCAGCCTGGGCTCAGGCTGAGGAACACCAATGCCAAACCTCCTCTGCAGTTTCTCCAAAATTAACTGTGTGGCACATGCTGCCTGACATGGAGAAAAGAAATACCACAGAAATGTAATCCATAACAGAAAAATCAAGCTTGGCTTTCCTCCTTATGCTATAAAACATAGTTCTCTCCCTGCTATGGGCTGGTCAATGTTTGCAGTTGGAGAGGGATGTGCTTTTTTGGAATTGTGAGAAGTGAGCAAAAGCACTAACGGAGCTGCTGCCTTTGCCCTGCCTGAGGAGGAGCCCAAATTCAGTCACTTTGGGCTCTTTTGCTGGAGCTAGAAACCACTGACCCCATAAAACACCATCAACTACATGTGACAGCTGTTGCTGCCTCTTTTCACCTTCTCTGTAGCACAACATCTCTGGAGTGACAAGCAGACAAGACAGAAGATCCAAGAAGGAGTTCCTTCTGAGCATTCAGAAAAGAGTGACACCTCACCATTACTATTTCAATAAAATGTTGCAGAAGAAACACTGGCAGGGACAGTCCCAGGGTGAGGCCAGAGAGGCCTCCCAGTTGTGGCATTGCCATCTTGGATCCAGGCCAAGCAACTGCACAGATGTTTTCTGTGGTGCTCGTAGGCAAAGTTTCGGGCAAATCTTTTGGTGTCATCTTAGACCAAGTGCTTAATTTGCTTCCAGCAACCTGTTCTGACTCAGAGGGCTTGGACAGGAGCAGTGCAGCCCATCTGTCTGGCCACGTGAAGGCAAAGAAAAGCTGTTATAATGGAAGCTCTGACCTCTACCCCCAGGACTGGGGTGAGAAGAAGGGATGGTCTAGTGACACATTGGTTACAAGCACACAACTTCCAATAAATTCAAAAGTTATCTAACCTACAGGAAATATATTGCACCTATGACAGCATTAAAAACCTCTTTATATTTACCTGGGCCCCTTTTGAAAATGGTTTGAAAGTGATAAATACCAGTGAAGGTCACAGTATAGTTAAGAGAGGGCAAGCCTACATTTCAGTTGGGAAAGAGCACTTGGGGAAGTCCTGGAGAAGAAAGTCATCCTGTTCTTGCCAGTTTGCAGTAACCAAGTACAGTACACATCCAGTCAGGAAGACTGCAAAAAAGACCTTCACCCTACAGTGGTCTGAGGACAGCTGGCATGGATTGATTTAAGTAATATGCTATTAAAAGCTCTTCTGAACAATTGAAAGCTAATATGTGCCTTCAGACTTAAGTACATTTAAAATGTATATTGTTTAATTGACACAGCATTAGAGATCCTTTATGGACATTAGTGTTGCTCATACTGTGACATTCTGAATACAGAGTTGTCATTATTTTAGTGCCTATCCAGACACACATACAAGAAAAGGAGGGAAGAGGATGCCATCCATGGCATGGAAATGGCATCTGAGCCTTAATGATACCTGTCAATTTGTGCTGCTGCAATGCATGTCACCTTAATCCATAGCTGAGTGACCACGGGAACGAGTATTTCTAGCCTGATGTTAATAACAATTTTTACCAGTTGCAGAAATGCACTGGTTCTACACCACTGCATACATCAAGGCAAGGGCTGCAGTCTGCTACTGTACTTCCCACCCATTTTCTCTCATCTTTCTAGCTGGGTTCCTGTATCAACTGTGAAAATAGAGGACATCAGAGGACACACTACTACTACTACATTATGACACACTGAAGAGAGGAAGACACGGCTATATTTAAATCAATGTTCCATAGAGAGTGTTCTGCATTGGCAAATAAGTCCTTATACATTTACCTGTCATAAGATTGCCATATATTAACATAGTAATGGTGACACATTTCAGCAATTTTTTTCTTCCTTTGCTGCTCACATGTTTCTAATTCCTTTTCAGCTTGACTCCTCTTAACATGCAAACTGTAATTTGCAAGCTTAAAATACAAATTCTGTTTGTGAAGATAAGATTCTGTAAATATTATATCTCCCCTGGAAGAGAAGGAGATTATTTTATGTCCTCTTAAACAAATTATTTAGATAATATCAAGTCTGCTTCAGGTTAAAAATTTTGAGATGTAAATACTTTTTAATATGCCATCCTTATTGCAAGTATATTATAAACACTTGTGCTATTTTAGATATTTTAGAACACTTGAAGTAGGACATACTGCAACTAGGAAAACAATATTAGATTATAGAAAGGGAAAAGTTAAAAAAAAAAGTTAAATGTCTTAAAAACAGGCATCTGTCCTCATGCTCTGAGGGTGATGCCATCCTGTCCCTGGGGTGCTCAGCTCAGAGGACCAGCTGCAAGCTACACTACCCATTTGGTGGGATTTCCTCCAGTGGAAACCAAACAGGACATAGCATGGACAAAGGGAATGGCATCCACTCCTCACAGCCATGTCTCAGCCTGGCTTTCTGTCGGGATGTGGCAAAGAGGTGCACCCAGGCAGAGCAGACTCGGTGACAAGAAGGGGTCTCAGGTTGAACTGTCCCAAATGTTAAACTTGCCCCTTCCATGCTGGGCAGCACTGAGAATACCAAGCACTGAAATATTGTGCTTCAACTGTCTGTCAGAGAGTAGGTGGAGGAACAAAGCAAGGGAATGTCCCTGAAGGAGAGGAAAATGGGTGGAAGTATTGTTCCAGTAATGACAAGGTGGGGGAGGAAGATGAGGAAGGTTTAGAGCTCAGGGAGCAAAAAACCCCTCCAATTAAGAGGATTAGGCAATTTCTAGTAGATAGTAGGAACTCCTCATTTTCAAACATTGAATCATTACATCCAGCAAAGAAGGAAAAGAGGAGGCCAGGGTTATAGTTTCAGACTTGCCAGGTTGCCACTGAGCTCCAAAAGAGCTGGGAGCCAAGAGCAGCTGCTTCTTGTGTGGACAAGAGCCCACTACAGCAAGATATGGAAGATCCTCTCTGCTCTGACCTGCGACCACAGAAGCAGGAGAAAGTACCTCCTACAAGAGCATTATTCTGCCATGATAAGGAGCAGCAGTTCTGCTGAATTCCTGGCCCAGCTGGAGCAAGAAAGCTGGGGTTGACTGGCTCTCACAGTGCTGCAGTATCACCAGTGAGATGCTTGGCAGTGTCTTGCTTCACTGAGAGCCAAAGGTTTTTAAATCACAGATCCCAGTGAATTCCAAGCAAGATGCCAAGCATCAGCATCACATAGTTACTGCTGAGCCCTAATTCAGGAGGAACTTCCATCCAGAAAGTCCTTGCTTTTGCTGGAAGGATACCACTGGGATCCAAGTTGCCTTGCAAATGTGAGAATATGCTGGATGAGCTGGCTTTTGGGACTGTGTGTATTATTACCATGGGGGAGACTACTGCATTAGCCAGTGCAATTGTCAGTGGCCATGGGCCTGACCCTCCTCTAGACCTGTCTGCAAAGTGCTGCTGTTGCAAAGGGGGCAGAAATACAGAGCTGGGGGGCAGAAGGCAGAGACACTGCAGAGCTGGTGGTGAGTTCAGCACAGGCTACAGTGCAGTCACACCTGGTGGTGTGCAGAGGGGAATCTTTTACTCCGAAGGGAAAATGTCCCTGTTCTTAAAATTAAGGTAAGGATGTGGGTAAGAACTGCCTAGAGAATTTTGCTAAAGCACTAGTGTCCAACTGCTGTTGAGGAATGAAGACCAAGACTGACAAATCTGGTATTTCTGGAGAAAAAAAAACATACCGGTAATAGCTTGATCAGAAAACAATGGGGTAAGCCATGATCTGTATTAAAGGGGCATTGATTTTAGGGGCTATTAGATTATTTATGTTCTGTGCAAAGGGGAAGTTTTGGTGTGCTCTGGTGTGGCTGCCTGCTATGCCTGCAGAAGTCTCTGAGCAATTTTTCATCCAATCAAACAACCAAATCCTTCTAAATATGGCTGCCTAGAACTGCCTCAAGTGGAAGTGCCCATCTTTAAGAAACTTTTGTTGGAAACTCACTGAATATTTCCATTAAGTGGTGGTTGTAAAACAATAAAAGTAATTAGTGCACATTATGAGCTAATCATCTGCAAAAAGACCTTTAATGCAGACTGAATCTTTATGGTTATGTTACATAAACCTTGGAAACAGAAGTTTATACATTGGAAATGCTGAGTAGCTCTGAACTACAGTGCTATGACTAGCTAATTGAATCCATATTCCCCTGCATTCAGGGAATCAATAACTATTAGAAGCAAAGGGCACTGCCTTAAAAGCCCAGTGACTGCTTCATGCAAGGGGGAATTCTTCTGATGAAAATGCAGCTGTGAAATTGTAGGAACATGTGCCAGGCATCTGCAGAAGGATCATGTCCAAAACAGCACGCTAAGGACATGCACAGCCAAGCCCTAAGCAAACACCATCATTTATAATTTTTTCCTGATTTAGCATGATAAACAGTCTGATGTGCCAGCCTTGAAATCTGCTGGGTTCAGAAATCTTACGCTGAGCCAAGCAATACTGCTGGACACTAGTATCTTAACCAGGGTATGAACATGCCAGGGAGCAACTGGGAGAGGGGAACTTATTTATAGCATCAGCAGCCTGCTAAGCACTGGTGTAGCAAGACTGACTAGTGACTTGTTACTTACTCATGCATGAAAATGACACCTTATGGTACACAGGCTGCTGCTAAGGAATAACCCCAGGGGCAACCCACTGGTGGAGAAACAGCCCAAGAATCTTCTCAGGGGAGCAATATCCTGAACAATGTGGTGGCTGCTCCCACCCCTGAACTGGGATCCAGATGCCCTGGATCTATCTAGGCTGCCTGTGGGGAGATGGACCACAGTGCACCATCAGAGAAGATGGTGCCAGGCCTGTGTTAAACACAGTTGCTTGCTCTTCTGAGAGGAAACTCTGTCAACTCCTAACAAAAAGCCTGCCGTGGATGTTTTCACATGGCTTTATAGGGTTTTTTTTTCATAGCTAAATGCTGTCCTATATTGCTTCTAGTGGTGGGGTCAGATCAGGACACTGTGTGTATGAGTGTGTGAATTTTTCATGCTGGCAGAAGAAGAAGGAAGAAGGGAGGGAGAGAGGGTGAAGTAGGAATGAAAAACTGTAACCATCAATTAAATACCATACATGCTTCAGGAATCCCAGAGAAAAGAATTTGTGCCTCCTACTCATTTTACCATTTGCAGCTACCTTGTGCAAAACACCAAATTTTGCTCACATTTACACAGTGGGTCCAGTAAAGTAATTTAGCACATGCTAACTGCAAGCATATGAAAGTTCCCATTACAGCTACTCCCGTTCACATACACCAATGTTCTCAAAAGATTTATTAGTTGTCAGTCCAGGAGAGGAAGGAGCTTTAAAAGCTTTTACAGGTCAGAGTCCCTTCAGGATTACCTGGTGTGTGCCACTGGGCCATTTTTGAGGGCTTAGTGCTTTTTCTGTGACTGCTCTTCTTGCTTGTGACAGTTCATCTGAGCTGCTGTACTGAATTGTTTCCTGCCTCTGGGTTGCTTGTAATCGCTGTGCTTTGATTGTTCATTATTTGTTTGATGTCTGTGGGAAGCAAACACACTTTTTTTTTTTTTTTCTTTAAATGCTCTCTGCCAGGTGGCTGAGTTGTGTAAAAAATGAAAAATACAAACACAGCATGCTTTCAGTATTTTTCAAAAACATTCATAAATTTTTAGAAAACTCAGTCTAATCCTCTCCTCTGCATGTCAGGCCAAAATAATCCAGATAAACAAACCCACTTGTGATAAAATAAGATGAAACTTTAGGATTTCCAGACACACTTACTAGCACCTAGTAGTCAGAAGACTATGTGAGAATAGAACCCAAAGGAAATCCTTGAATATTTAGACTAGGGGAATTCACTTGGACAGCCAGCCACAGGGACAAAGCAATCATACCCCCAGCAGCAGACTTTTGGAGCATCCAACCAGCCATGGGTTTTCTCTGCCTGTGGCACAGCCATGCAAAGTCAGGCTGCTGCTGCTGCTGACAGAGCACGTCGGGCTGGGATGCCCGGGGAGATCAGCAGTTCAGGGACAGGCAAAGGGCAGCAGTGCTGACCCTTGTCTCTCCCCTGGCAGTGGAAGACTGGCCCTGCAGGGCTTCCTCTTGCTTCCTGGGCTCAGCTCCATCTGATCTCCGCTCCCTCTGGCCTCGTGCCCTGAATCTCCTCCCGCAGTAACTTTGGCTTTCTTCCCCGGGAATCCCTGCAGCTAGAAGACAACATAATCTTTCTCTTTGGGAGTCATCCTGTCTCCATCACAGGTTTTTCCCAGGGCCAGATGCTTTGGATTTTGTAACCCATGTAGCCCTTGAAGGGCAGAGTGGGAAGATGACAAGGTTTATCCTCTCCCTCCAGGGTAATCAGAAGTGAAACAGAAGAAGCAACCCTGCATTGGACTTGGTTTTCTCCACCGGGTTTTTTAACAAAAAGGAGAGCTAGAGAGGGAGGAGGGATAAAGGCCTAGGCAAGAGGAGGAAGACAGAGGAAAGAAGTTTTGGCTTGTTGTCTTGCCAAAACGTGCGGTACAGATGGGAAAGCACAGATGGAGTATTTCTACTGATAGTTCAAGAAATGAAACACGCAGAGAGTTGCAGCAATTGCCTTGTATCAGTGTATTGGAACATTCTGTAGCAGCAGCTCTTAAAGAAACAGGCTGTCACTTCAGCAGTGCTTTGGGAGCCTGCACATGAATACAAACAGTCACCCTAAAAATCTGCTGCAGCAACTCTTGCCTGGCACAATGAGTTGAGATATTTTGTTTCAGCTCACATTATGTTTGCTGGCCCATCTGTGAGCACATAGGAACTAAACTATGCTCCTTAACTTAGCAAGCTAAACTTGCCCATGGCACAGTTGCAAGGCAGCAGATGTACGGGAGCAGATCTGTCTTCTTTGTGCTCAGGTGCACCAGGAGCCTGAAAACCAGAATAAATGTTGCATGCAATAATGACGTTGGCATGCAAGAAGGGAGGAAAGAGCGGAATCCAGGGAAGTGCCATAAAGAATTCTGCAGGTACTATGTGTCAAGTCCCCTCATTGGAAGCATCGAAATGACTGGAGATTCCCAGCAGCACAATTCCTGCAAAGGCCTGGGAAGAGCTGCCAGTCTAATTAGCCTTTAAGAGAGTCAGCAGGATGCCTCAATGTCCTCTCTATTACAAAGAGATCTGTGACTGGATACTCCTTTGTCTCTGTGGAAAGGTAGATGCTTCCAGATCCAGCCTCCTGACCTCCATGGGATCGTAGCCCTGTATGACTTCTGCAGCTGATAGCAGGGCAGGGAAGACTGGAACAGTGTTCTGGCTCTGGCACAAGGCATCATTTCTCCATGTCCCCAAGGATACCCAAATGGATGCTTTGGAGAAGGCTAATGTGGGTAGGAGCCTCCTCTAAGACCAACTAAGCAGAGAGATGTAGAAATCCCTTCAGTGTTTCCCTCCACATTCCCCAGGAGAAAGATCTTGGGGAAATTTATTTGATTACCTTCTGCTGTTCTGTTTATTTGCTTTTGCTGTGGGAGACCTGACTCAAGACTATTAGGATGTATGTTGGATTCAGATCACAAAAAAGGTATTCCTTATCCATCTGTCAGTATTTTTCTGAAGGCAGCTGTCACCATCACACTGAAGAAGGAAATAAACTTTTGAAGATACCTTTTTCTTCAGATTTTGTGAATCCCAGCACAGGCATTTTCTTGCCTCTCACATTCTGATTTTTATCCTGCTGCAGTAAGCAAATGGGAGTTGGAGAAGTCATTAATGCCTAATTTAGACTGGCAATTAGGCAAAATCTAGTGGGCTGCTCTCAGGTTTAGAAGCTAGTATTGCAGGCTGTGGGCTCTAATTCTGACATTGGCTTTCTGTTGTTTTTTTTTCCTATGACCGGAATAAATTCCCTTCCCTTTTGTGAAAAACTACCATTCTCTATAAAACTACATGTTGGAGTTCATTACTTAGGATTCAAAAAATAATTTGGAAAGGAAAGGTAGGAAATATTATTTTTACATTTTAATGTGTGTCTGAACACCTTCAAACCCCTGCTCTGGCCACTTCATTACTCTGTCTTGGCTGAGAGAATTCCTGATCTTAGCAGATTCACACATTAAATTCAATTGGTCCAAAAGACACATTGCTCAATGGAACTGATTAACATGCCAGCATTTGACCAACTAGAGAGATTGCCGAGGTAGAAAAGGTGGCAGTGGTCACCACATCTGTCAAACATCATTTGCCATTGATTCTGTGAGTATTTGGAATTCAACACCATCATGGTTTATGGCATATTTTGATGTGTAATGTCAGTGTAATCTGAACCATTGTCAGCTTCAAGAGTGAGGCTGAAATAGGACTATCTTCCATTAAAAAAGATTCTCGTAAAATACCCTTTTAAAGAGTTCACAAGAACAAAACAAACCTCTCTCAAACAAATGAAAGGCTCATAACATAAGTTTTCACTTAAAAGCTGCAGCTCCAGTCCCTTGATTGAATCTCTCTCCATGATAAATTCATCTTCAAGGAAGTAAAATAGGAGGAGTGATCCTTGGTTTCCTCTTCATCGAGGCTGTGAAGGACTCTGTTCTCTGCTTTGAGATGGAGAGAAGATAAAAATTTCAGAGTTAACATTTTCATTTAATGTCCATGACACCAGCCCCAGAGAGATAACTCTCTGTGGACTCATCCTCAGAAATCAGTTCTGGGGAATGCTGAATGATGGTGATGCCAATACAGACACCTCATGTCACTCTACAGTGCCGCTTTAGCCAACCTGTTTTGGTCACTGAGTCACCCCCATGGCCCAGCTGGATCTGGTCCTCAGTGACTTTGGTGTCAGGAAGAAATGTAGCCTGGGCTAAAAAAGGACTAGGCTGAGGACTGGAGCAGAAGCACCAGACATCAGACAGGAAGGTAAATGTTCACCTGTTCTGTTTGGTGATGCAGAGGGAAAATGAAGAAGCTCTGTCACATACAAAGATGGCAGATGAGAAATCCTGTGACTTTGCTAAAGTCTGTTCTTACAGAGGTAGATACGAACCTTCAAGCCTGCCTGGCAAGAACTGTTAAATATCTGACTCAAGCCTAAATTGCCTCTTCAGGAAACTGAAAAGAAATTGGAAATTTTGAAATTTACGTCCCTTTTCCAAATTACAGCCTGCTGTCTGGATCAGTAATGCTCGCTTGTCCACAGAGACACTGAGTGAGCAGCTGAGCCATCTGGGCTGGCTCTCTGCAGTATGGGCTTGGGGAAAAAGAGCCAGTGCAGAAGTTCAGAAGATTTAATGCCACAGGAGTCACTAAGGATAATGGCAAATGACTGACACAACAACAACCAGCAGGCTATGATGGACTGAAGTGCTGATATCTTAAACATTGTCAAAATCATAGAAAGGCTTTTTGTCAAACTGCAAGGAAGCCACTGCCTGTCTGTGACCACCAAAGCTTGACTAGAATTTGGACTGTGAAGGCAGACTTGAGATAAAACTATTGTCTAATCATCTCAAATCTGAGGAGAAGTAAACAAGGCTCGGGAAAGAAGAATGTATTTGTGTTAAGAATCCACCCTAGCTGAGCTCAGTGGGTGGTGGAGGAGAAGGATTTTGGGTGTCTGGTGGCGAAATCTCTCCACACCAAACCAAAGGAGTAACCCATCCCCCTCTCTGTGAAGGCCACATACACACAAAGGACATTCATGTGAGAGGCAGATGAGAAGGGTCATAAGCCATCAAAGACCACCAAAGCACCCCCTGACTCATTTCTGAGACCTTACACCACCAGAGGACTGCACGTGATCTAAGTGATGCAGCAGAGCCAGACCCTGCAAGAGACTGCAAAGCTTCTACTCCCTCCAGGGGAGATGCCACGCATCTCCCAAATATATAGTAATCCAATGGACTCAGTGTTTTTTGGGACCCTCACCACCAAGAAGACCAGAAGAACTGGACCCCCAGAATGCTGACAGGTTAGATTAAGTGGTGACACATTTTCTGTTTTAGTATCTCTCTGTCACTTTCTTTTTTCCCCTGCCTCTCCTTTCCCTATTTCTTTCTCTCTCTCTTTCTCTGCCTCACATTTACTTTTAAATAAGCCCCATACTATTAACTTGGCATCTGGTCTTGTTTGCACCTTAATTCAGTCAAAAGCATTTCTAATAATTTTAATAACTGGATCATAACAAAGGTCTACCAAGAGATTCCTTCCCTGAGCCTGTGAGTTAGCCCTGTTTGTCTAAAATTCAGTGAGAACTGGAAATAATGACAAAGTAAGTCATGCTAGTGTGGTGCTGGTAAGAGACGTTCCCTGAGATAAGGTGAGTTTCCATTTGAGATCTCAGTTCAAAGCTCTGGTGGTACAGAATCGTTTAGTTTGGAAAAGACCTTAATGGTCATCGACCCCAACCATAATGAAAATAGGCATCATCTTGAAAGCTTCTGGGAGCCCTGGTGTTCAACAGCAGGAAACGTGGAGATTTTCATATTCAGCTGGATACTTTCAGGTTTAAAAACATTTCTGCAGTGGGTCACTGTTAGCAAGTCCTACAGTCAACTGGCAAGCTTTCTGGCAAGATTTCATTTCTGATGCCTCTTCCGAACAAGAGGGCACAGAGACATGAAAACTGACAGAATATGGACATATTCCAGACTTGTTTTCATTTGCTCGTATGCTGGTATTCTGGTTTCTTTTTTTGATTTGTTTTGTTTTGTTTGTTTGTTTTTAGTTGGTTTTGTTTTTTTTTTAATACCATTGGGGAGTTATTTTATATGTAACGCCATAGAAGAGAATTACTTGTTTTGGCTAATTACACTGTCTTGTGATCACTGGCCTGTTCAACATTTTAAATTTTCTGTTTCAAAGTCTTCCTTCTACAGTGGCTTAATTCAGCTAAGCAGATATGTGACAGATATTTATAAGAGGCATGAAAGTGAATAAAATAGAAGTCAGATAAATTAGGAGTCTGGGGATGTTTGCATCAGCTCTTCAAGAGGGTTCTGCTATGTGAGGACTTTACTGCCTGGCAGTTTATTTCTAGTTTGTTTCCCCCACACTATTCATTGTTAACCATGATTAGCCTTTACTGTGACTAACTTTATAAGCATGCTGTGAGGATTTACTTTAAAGAGCACATCTTCCACATATATTGAATATATCACTCTTATACTATTGGTAAGAGAAGGATTTCAGACAATAAATGAATATTCAAACCCTCTTCAAAACAGAATGCCTCTGTGTACCAGGAATGTATTTCCACTCTTTCAAGGATGGAACGACAAATTCAAAAGGATTTGTATCATTGTCTTTCTAAAATAATCGGATGTTGAGATCAGTGGTTTCAGGAGTAGACTATTAATTGTATTGCTTTAGGCTCTTCTAGGAGACAAGGATGGTGAGATAAGAACCTAAATAGAAGAGAATCTGGTTTCCGGGACAATCATACCGAATCCAATTTATAAGCTATTAAACATATGAAGGGCAAGCTGGAAAAAGTCTTAGGAAAATTCAATGACCTAAGCCCCAAAGCTATTGGCTTTTGTCCTTTGTTCAAGCTTTGAAGGGGAGGTATTTTCATGATTGATACTCATAGATTGTGTTTTACAGCCCAACAAAGCAAACACAGTGTTATGATGGAGATAAAAACATCTTACAAATTTTATAAACATTACAGATGTCACTTTTGCTCCTAAGAATCGCACCCTATGAACCATCATGGGACAAAATGCCCTGGCAGTTGATGTTAACTGGCCCTTGGTTTCCAATAGCATAGTCACAGCTATTTATATAGCATGGTAGAATTTTGCCCTACATCCTTGATATAAATGTCAAGTACCCTGCAGAATTGTGTACTGTTCCTGGATAAATGATTCATTAAAACCATCCACATGAGAGGAAGTATTCACAACACTCCAGAAAGAAACTATATTCTTGTAGAATAATAGAGGAAATTGGCTGGCTTGCAGGGACTACACTGACATGCAGCAAAAGTTGGCTCTTCACTAACCACCTCCCCATGCCAGAGCTAAGGGCATCCTGTCTGCAAGAGGGACATACAGGCATGATTTAACTCTGCCTCAGACCCTTCATTACAAGTAAACAAGACTGTGAAGCTGGACAAAAAGAAAAGGTGTAAAGTGCATCAATAATGAGGAATGGAGGCCAATAGAGAGGTGTATGAACTAAAAAAATACAAAGGCTAACAGATGCAAATGCAAAAGTCAAAAAAGAAGATGAATTCACAGCATTCTACGCTTCAGAGGATTAGAAGTGCCAGTGTTCAAATCATAGAGATGAGTTTCCAGCTTATCATAGTCTAAGCGTTCCATCTCTTGCATGCGTATTTGATAATGAAAGGATTTATTTGAGGGGGAAGTTTTAAGAAAAGGAAGGCTATGTAAATTGCCCAGATTAAAAGAAAAAAAGAAAATATGGAAATAGTTGGTTTCTTATAATGAAAATATCTCACCAACCTGCACTTTCAGTTCTACCAGGCTGCAGTTCCAGCTGGAGAAGACTCCCTTTTCCTTCCCAGCCTGGCCTGGAGGATGCTACCATCCACTGCTGCCTCTCTTGTGAATTCAACAGGAGTTTTGCCACTGGCTGTAATGAGAATGTTATTGTGCTTTCTGCTGGTGTGCTCCCAAAAGGGACTTAATTACTGCATCAGGAGGGGCCCACCAAACGAGATATGGTAGTTTCTTATAGTGGACTTAAAGGCAGTTGCAAACCAAAGGCCTTATGAATTTCTTATAGGCAGAACACACCCAGTGGCTTCTGTTTCTTTCACATCCTGCTTAGTCTGTTTAGAGGCTGACTGAGGTCATGCAGAGACACTTTCAGCTGCTTTGCACGCTCTGTGCAAAGGGACTATGCTCAAAGGAAACTGACAGTGATTCTTGCCTCAGGAAGAATGGAAATGGTCTCTTTTTTTAAGTTCACCCTGTATTCAGCAATTTAAAAACACAGCACTCTCACTCATCCTTGGAGGACGTGATTTCTGAGGCTCTTTTCCCTGTTGTTTTCTGACTTTAAAAGGATTCTAACTTGCTGCCCTCAGCCATGGTAATGAAAATAACTGATCTGGTTAGAAATGGTGCCAAACGAGCTTCTAGTTTTAAGAAACTTTGATTTATAAATCTGTTCAGTACTGGAGCATTAGCATGGCCCAGATTCAAAGGAGACACTCCTGTCCTCCAGGAGATAACCTCCAAGGGTTCACAAGATAACCTCCAGGTGCTCACACTGACCTTTCCTCATTTTCCTGTCCTGGCAACCTCCTTACACTCAGTTGGCCTCTCTCTGAATTATTTTCCTTTAAAACTACAGTAGGGTGAAAACCAGGTTTGTTTAGGCTCCTACTCCGTGGTCAAAGTTCTAGTGAAGCTGAAAGCACTGGAGGGTAGAAGTGTTGTACCCTATTGGCTGTAGGGTAGATACACTTTATGGCACTCCTTAAAGTCTTGGTCCCTCAATTATCCAGACCTGGGATTTGTCCAAACTTCTCTTTTTGGGTTCTGTAGTTCCTTATCCTTTAGAGTACAGGGATTTGGGAGAGGAATGAAGGCTGGTTGACCCTACTGAATCAGGAAGAAGTCACTTCCAGCGTAGTCAATCACAGGGCCAGATGCCTGTGGAAGTCACATCTCCTTGGCATAATGATTTGTCAGAAGTTGCCCTCAGATATTTTTCCTCTGCAAGTAAATGTGACCTAGGAACTTCAGATCCTCAAGATACATGTTCATGAGGGTTTTAGAAGACCAAAGGGCAGTTTTTAAGGACCACCTCACCTTCTAAAATAACCAGGCTTTCTCATCCCCTCAGAAGTTTAAATCACTGCAGTTCGGTGAAAAGATACAGATACTTTTTTATTTTTTAAACTTACAACCACTTTATGTCTTGCATTAAAGGCTTTTTTATTTTCAAAAACTTTCCACTTGAGTTATGAAGCAGATCACAGGCCAGCAGAAAACCATTCCCAAAAGAAAAAAAGCAGCATAATGGAACAGAAATTAAAATACACATTCAAGCACAAAGCACCATGAGTGGTCTTGAACAGAGCATGCACATCACTTTAAAAAATATAAACTAAGCAAGTGAGTCCTAACATCCACACTTTAAAAATTACAATGCATCCTAATATCTTCCAGATGTGGATTTGATTAGGGCTAAAGTTAGATGGATTACAATCTGCACTTAAAAAGCACTTCTTTGCCAGAGACTGAAGAGAGTAAAGATTTGCTGAAGTATAGGGAGAGAAAGGAGCTGAACCTTCCCCTGACAAACACTTCACTGACGAGTATGTGTATGTTACTGACAATCAAGAGAAGAGTAATTCCCATTATGGGTAGTTTATTTCTTACTGAAGCTGGTAGAACTTCTCACAGGAAGGATGTAGCAGAGAAGCAGGCTGAGTACAATCTTCTCTTTCTGTGTGGAACCAACTGCTTTTTACAAGCAAGTTCACCCTGAAAGCACTGAGCCATAAATACCTACAGAACAGCATATAGGCAGTTAAGTAGATGGCAGGTTTTCATCGAGCTCTGGCTTGTGTGCATCTACCATCCCTAATCAAACCCTGAACTTTTCCATCATGGCTGAATAACCTGAGTTTGTGCAGCTTACTTGTGCGGAAATCTGCATGTCACCTTGGGCAGGAACAGGCAGAGGTGTCACAGAGCACTCAAACAGCTTTCTTGAATGCTGCGTTTGTCCTGGAGACAAAAAATCAACTCTTGTCTTTCCAAGCAAGGATTCTGAGAAGACGTAGTTGCCTTTTCCATTGGAAAGCCTCTAAGCTCCCTGCCAAGATGGACCCTTTTGGAGTCAGTGAAGATTGTTTCCTTGCAAGACTATCAGGGGTCTCCCTCTCTGTGCAGGCAATTGTGGCTCATGTAATCTGAGCACTCTCCAAAGTTAAAACATTGATGCTGTTCTGTGAGATCATCTCTGAATGCTGCCTGACTTCCTATGTTGCTTAAGCTCCTGAAGACTCACTGCACCTTGTGCTGGGCTCATTGTGAAACCAGGATTCACTTCATTGAGAGGAGAGGCTGGGTATCAAAGGTGGCACATCCTCAGATCTCTCCATAAAAGCAGGCAGAATTCCTCCTGCTGTCTGTCAAGGAGGAAGTTCTAAGGACCTTTTCTTTCCTTATGGTAGAGGGTGAGAGGAATCAGACACCACTCTTTCTCCATGCTGAGCATAGGGTATTTTTTTAAAGGTAAGTTTAAACATAAATGGGTCAAAAATAATTAGAGATAAACACAGGAAAGAATCATCACATATTTCTGCCAAAGCCTCAGTCCTCAGCAGCTGCACTGAATTTGGTGTGGTAGAAGAACCTTTCTGAATAATTACTGTCAGCTCTAGAAAAGTACAGCATGCTCTGCACAGCACACCAAAAATGCCTCTGAGCAAAAAAATGGCTGCATTACTATTAATGCTGGTCATATCCTGAATGAAATACTTACCTCCTTAGTAAACATTAAAATACTAACATTTTAAAGGTGGCACAGCACCTTCCTGAAATAGGAGGTGCCTTTAATATAAATGCATTTTGTGAAACGTATTTGTCACCATGAAAGAGATGATGATGCAAGCAGGTAAACAATAACAGGCATCTGGATTTCTTCTCCAGGCACTATCAGAGGATCAGCATGAACATCTCAAATAAACTTGGGAATTTTCCAGCAATCTTCCAGCATCAGAAGGAATTGGAGACTTTTGTATATGGCAGCTCATTGACCACTTTATGTGGGGCACCCATTTACATCAGCTGAGAAAGGTTGTCTGTGAGCAAACAAAATGCTGCTGGCCCTTGTGCCTCACTTAAGAATTTAAGATACAAGTGACCAAACAAGCTGCCGTCAGTTTTAGAACATCTGGCATGGGGATTGGTCAAAAAGCTGGGGAAAGAAAAATGTTGTACCTTGACTCCTTGAGCACCTTTTGGGATTTCAATTCTTTAGATAATAATTCTTGGGATAATTTGAACTAATGCAAGCCAGCTGCTTCTGGCATTGCAGAGTGAACACTTAAAATGGGGGAAGAACACAACTGACTAGGAGTCAGAAAAGCATATTTGCAGTGAGATACTCTGCTCGTGTCTAGAGGTAATGAGACCTCGGCAGCCATTTAACAACCAGTGTGTCATGCAGGACTGGTGTAAAGAAGAACAGCAACAAAGAGACAGGGATGTCTGCAAAGTGTGGAAGAGGAGAGAAAGACTAGAGGGACAGTTAATCTGTAGTTTTCACATGACTTAAGTTTACTTGGAAAGTCAAGTAGACGGACAGGGAAACTGTTTTTCCTGGGTGCCAAAAGTCTTAATCATGTAACCTTCTTGATAACTTCATGCAATTGCATATCTCTTGTCATAGATACGTGTCCTTGCAAGAAAAATCTGTTCATGCTGAAATGGGGTATGAATAGCTCAGAAAGGACCAACAAACTTTTAAAAGGCAAAGATGGCTGGGAGCAGCAGAGAGAAGGAAAAAGGAAAACAGTCTGCAGAACATAATGAGGAAAGGAGGGAAGCAAAGATATCTTCTGCACTTCCCCTGACAAAACATAGAGATCAAGAAGGAAATAACTGAAAATCATTAGCCTGAAGAAAAGTGTAGATAACAAAGTTCAAGGAGAAGCATAAACCAGTATGCAACTGTCCCAGCAGGAATGTCTGTGCACAACAGCACGGCAGCAGAATGACTCCATTTATTACAGTTTAATTTAGTGGATGCTGACAATGTAGTCTGTTCAGAACAACACAGTGCAGTCTCTGTCCCCACAAGTAGTCAGTTTAGCTAGAAGAAAAAAATTAAGGTCTTTCAGAGTTTCTTCAGTGTGTTTTAAAGCAAAGGTGTTGCAGTTTTTTGCTTTTACATTCACTGTTTTTTATTAGCTATTGCACACATAAAGGAAGTTGCTTATTAACAAATTTGACCTCCATGTTTGCCCATGTTTCTTGCAACTCTGTTCTTCTCTTTCTTCCCAGAGGGAAGTCCTTAGGCACAGACCAGAGGTTAGGATGGACCTTCTCTGTCCATGTCCGACACTAAGCCTTTGTGTTTCACAAAGGTTGGGTCACTCCTGGGACATGATGTGGAGGAGAGAGCAGAGGAATCAGTGTAGTGGGTTTCTCTGATTAGGTTTTTTTGACAAGAGGAAGAATCAGTGAAGGCCACGAACCCCCTGTAAGGACATTCTTCCTGCTCTGCCCATTGTAGTGCAACCCTGCAGCTGAAAAGTTCATGGCTTTGGTTTTAGTATTGAATGTGGGCCTCTCTGTGCTTACAAAATACTGTAAAACATTCTATGCTGCCCAAACCACAGCAACACAACATTGAGAGGAAGAATAATTGCCCTTTAAAACCTTTGTATATTCATAAAGTTTTAATAGCAAGGAGAAGGACTGTTTCAGACCCCTGTCACCTGGAGCTGAGGGATGACTCATAACAAAAACTTTCTGATCATTCAAAGGAAGAGAAAAAGAGTAGTATCCATCATAGTTTATCTTGCTAAAGCTCCTCCTTATAAAATCTGGTTTTGTGTGACATGGGACACCTATTGCAATCCCTGAAGGTGAGGATGGAGCAGGTTAATTGCCCTGACTGCTCTGAGGTCTGAATGATAGGGTGCCATGGCAGAAAGACAGGGATGTCTAGAGGTGGATCTTTGCTACTCATTACCAAATGGCTGAATTTCTGATGGAGAACACTACATATTCATTCAAAAGGCAGTTACTCAGGTTGTAACAAAGAACCTGAGACATGTTAATAAAACCCCCATTTTTATTTTATAAGACACCTAATGGATCTCACATTCAGTGCTTCTTGTGGTGAACAGGCCACTTATTAAGCATAGTCTATGACTTTATTTCATTTTAAAATTGCCATCTTTTCCAATTATTCTAACTTTTTAGAATTTTCTCCCTTTTAAATAAGGATATTTTTAGCATGAAGCACAAGTTACAAACAGCAGAAGTTGCTATAGAAACAGAAAAGGCACTTTGTAGAATAAAAATGCAGGAAGAAATATTCTTCACTATTTATCTGCTGCAGACAATGATAGAATCAGTACATATAGGTGTGTGTATGTGTATCCATACATATATACAGATATATATGAGTTTCCTTGCTATATCTATGAACTTTTGAGTGCTCACCTTTGTATCCTAAGATTCAGCCAATTTTTGGCACTTCTGCATTAGGAGTTTATTATCCCCAGCTACATAAAACTGCCCCACAATTAGGTGCCCTCTGAATTCAGTCGGCCAGACCACTGCAAGTAAAACTGATGTGAGGTTGCAGCACAGCCAGAGGCAGGTGCCTTGGATGGAGTGCTGGGGGAAAAAGCTGTTCAGCGGTCTTACTACTGTCCCATTATTTGACCCTCATCACACATCACATTGGACACGGCTAACAGAGGAACTCATCTGGCTTTTTCCTCCCAGCCTAATCAGCCCCTACTGTATAGATATTCTGATTTTTCTTTGCTTGTTGTCTCGGTTATAAGAATAATCTTCATGCTCTAGCAACTGTAAACTAAACAGAAGTAATTTCCAGTCACAGGATTTGTGCTATGTCTGAAGTCCACATCTTAAATGCTGTGCAACCTCTAAGCCTTATCTATGTATAGGCTAATATGAATGAAGTATTATATATTAATATGTTAATAAATATAATATTAAAGCACTGGGAATCAAACTCAATGTCTAGTGCAACAGCATGGATTACTAAAACTGATTCATGGGAATAGATTGCACTTCATGTACTCATTAAATTGTAAGAAAAAAACCCACTTCAGGTGTTTCACAGCCAAGCTGCCTGCAAGATTGGGCCTGAGACATAATTCTCATTTCTGCTCTCAAACCTTTTATTTAACTTCATTGTTCTTCGTAATGGTTCAGCTTTACAATCATTTTGTGTTAACAACAGGTCACAAAAATAGCTACCAGAGATAATTTAGAAATAGCTGATCCTGCCCAGAGGGAGGAGAGACTGGAGGCAAGGGAATGAACTGAGTAGGAATCTAAGACCCTTCTAGACCTATTTTTATGTGGTCTGTTTTTGTTAGAATAGTTCAAGACTGTCTTAAGGAACAAAATTTTTCTTCTGCTTCAGAATGCATATATAATGCTAGCAAAGCACTTAGGACCAGATTTCTGAGTACTTTGGTGCCCAAAGAGGAGATGGCTGCTTACAGTGATTGCCAAATGGATCTTGGAAATCATGCTAAGTGGTTTTTTTCATGTTAGTTACCCAAATAACTTCATGAAGTAGCTTTTACACAGGTTATCATCAACTTTGAGCTCCTCTGTTCCCATCTATTTGCCTAGCTGGTGTCTTGGTGTCTGTTTTGGAGCAGAGCTTTGACTCACAGCTCCAACACAAAGTAGTGCAGCCTTTCTTGGGTATCTGGAGCTGTGTTTAAATCCAGTTGCTCAAAAAATAGAAAAGATCCACATGGTATTGGTTAACACTGTACTCCAGTTGTTCTGTACGCCCTGGGAATGCCCTCTGTGAGGATAAGACTTAGGCACATCTCCTTAGGCAAGGAGAAGAGTCTGGTGGGGTCTTCTGGGATTTCCAGGGGGTTGCCTAGGCTAAGTGAAACACTCCGGCAGGCTCCAGTGTGGAACATGTCCACCCCACCATTTAGACACAACCAACAGGGCACCCAAAGGCAGATTTTTTACTTTCAACCATTTTTTCCTTAGTTCATGGTTTATAAATAGGGGATAGTGTGAGCAAGTTTTTGAAGCAATATGTTGTAATGAGGAGCACAATAGAAATCCTCATGAGAAAATTAAGGTTTTTAACTTCCAAACAGGACTGGAAAAGTGTTAATGTTTTACAGCCTAGTAGTGTGCAGAGAGTGGCAAAAGAAGAGTAAAACATTAATGAGCTACTTGTTAAATAAGCAACATGGATCTCAGGTACTGAATAAGACAAGGGGGCTAGAGAAAAAATAGTAAATGACCCTGCAATTAGAGACTGTATTCTAATACACACTCTTGTAGGAATAGATGAAACTCACTCACAGGCAATTTGAAGTCCGACATTTCCAGCTTTTAGATCTGTACTTTGCTCTGCTGGCCAGAGTATAGGGAAAAAGTTAGTCTACACCTGCTTATTTATACATACTCTTAGGCTTCCAAGTGGTTCAGCCCTAATTACTGCTTATAGAAGCAAGTCTGATTTCAGAATTCAGATCAGCATCAGTAGATACCAGGAGATGTGATTTACATGTGCATTGTTCAGCACATAGTCTCGAGTAGGACTATTTTCAATTCGGGCACGATTCAAGCAGTATTATTTCTTTTTAATATGCACGTCACTGTCTCTGACTCGAGCTACTCATTTCTTGAATGCACCCTTGTTAAAGAGAACAGATGGTTTGGGTTTTGCTGGATGAGCTCTCAAGGGTAACTTCAAATCTGGGTGAAGCCACTGTCTATTTGGTTGAACTGTAACACAGGCCTCAGTGTCTTTGCGACATTTTTCCAGCCCTGTCTGGTTCTCTTACCCTTTCTGCCTTTCTTTAGTGCTGGGGTTGCCTTTGCAACAAGAATAAAAGATCAGCAACATTCTCAAGACCAGTTTTTTGTCTCTAATATTCACTACAATAGGTAGCCAGCTAATTCCAATTCTGTATTAATAGTCGGGGCATGACAGGAAATGACAGGCAGGAAATTAAAGACAAATCTGGTGAGCTCAATGTTTCACAACAGGATCAAGTAGTTGGAGATGGCTGTTCTATTTACAGATTGCCCATGTGGTGCTCCCTCTTCTGTTGAATTATACCTTTCAATCAGCTGCAGCACTACATGAAATTGAAGAAGGATCTTACCTTTGGAGGCTACACTGCTAATCAAAATGAGACTATTTTGAGGAAAAAAATGCCCATGAAAAAAAAAAGTTAAACACAAGTTAAAGTGCCTTTTTGATTTTCAGAAGAAATACATTTTCAAAACTTATGAAATACCGAAAAGTATACAATACTGAAGAGCAAAACTAAGTGGACTTTTAGGACTACATAGATCTTTAGTGGTAACTTTACAGAAGCTCTGTTCTTTAGGACGTGAGTGCTGACACCTTCCCTTCCACCTCCCTGTCACTAGGACAGTGATAAGGGAGTCAGCAGCATTATTATTGTATGCAGCCTGAAAATCCCTCTGAATTTTCTCTAATAATATCCCAGCTGGATTGTTATTCCCTATCAAAACTTTATTGATTCTCAGCAGGGCATTTGCAAATGATAGATTAACTCTAACCTCATTAATATACAAAGCATTGTTAAAAGGGAATTACAATGCCCTAGATCTATTTCCCAAACCGAAATACACACAGGGGCTGAGACCAATGATCAGTGTGCAGCTCAGCAGCCTGGGTAACTACATCTGTTTTTTGTATCACATGAGCATAATACTGGTTGCTAGACCTGTTTCCTGATCAAATTTTCTCCAGAAATCACTTTTGTAGGCAGAGGTGGAGAAAGATTCTCAGAGATCAAAGAAAGTGCTTAATATGGGTAACCAGATCAAAGAATTTTGGTTATCAAGCTTTGGTTGAGATAGATGAAAGAGTTCCTTGGGATAGGAGAGAGATTGCTGGCTCTTTAGAGAATGTTGCACCTGGGTGCCCGTGTTCCCCTGGGCTGTGCATTGGGTTATGTTTTGGTAGATTTTTACAAGGCAGCCAGTGCTTCCTTGCACTGTGGCAGCTCTCACGTTCCTTACGGGCTGGGGAGGGGAGCAGCAGATGACCAAGTTTGGTCTAGGAAGCAGAGTAGAAGACAGACTGCAGCAGACTCTTACGAAGGGCCATCTGAGGGGCCTTCAAGAGCAACCTGACAAACCTGCAAGCTTGCAACAAGGCCTTGCAAATGCAGCCAGGGTGATGGGAGGAAATGGAACTGTAGTTTAAGGTTTCTGCTGGAGGCTCCTGCCATAACCTCTGCCCTGGCATTGTGCTTAGCTCTCTTTTTGACCTTAGTGAGATCTTTATGAATTCTTCATGACAAGAAGTATATTCTGTGTAAGTCACTCCCTCTGTAGCATCAGTTGCCATTTCCCCAGCCATTCACTGAGACTAATCCAGCACTGCCAAGTCCACCACTAAACCAAGTCCCCAAGTGCCACATCTACATATCTTTTAAACACCTCCAGGGATAGTGATCCCACTGTTTCCCTGGGCAGATTGTTCTAATTCTTGACAACACTTTTGATGAAGAAGTTTTTCCCGCTATCCAATCTAAACCTCCCCTGGAACAACTTGAGGACTTTTCCTCTTCTCCTGTTACTTGGGACAAGAGACAGACACCCACCTGGCTACAGCTTCCTTTCCAGATAGTTGTAGGGAGCAGTAAGGGCTCCCCTGAGACTCCTTTTCTCCAGATTCAACAACCCAAATTCCACATTCTTAAACTTGCAAAATTTATTAATGACCATTTGTTTCTATTTTTCCTCCTATTTCTCCTTTATTAGTCAGATGATTTATTGTTGTTTTCATATATCCTAGTAGATGGGATAAATTCTAGGTTAAGCCAGTCCTTTTTTTTTGTATCTATACTATGGTTTTTTCTTGACAGGATATTGACTTGACTATTTACAAAATATTCTTAGTATTCATTAACATTTTTTATGTTTAGTGTACCTTCTCTGATTGACTAGAAAGATGCTTAGACTTGGGAAAATGGTCTTTTTCAGGTTTCAGATAGACAAGGTAAAAGTGTCACATTCATTTTCATGAAGAAGGCACAAGTCCTGATGGCTGGTGCATCATAACAGCCTTTTTTATTTTTTAGGTTTACAATTAACTGCTATATTGCATCCTCATACAATCAATGCCATGGGTTCAGTCTGTGCTGTTCAGGTCACCAGGTGTTGAGTTGCTGTCTGTGAGTTTTTATACCAGGCATTTGAGTTGAGCAGCAAGTATCTTCCAGTTATTTTAGTGATAGGTTGTTCTTTTCCTGCTATTGTCCAGCTATAAAACTAAGTGTAATACATCTAAATAAATGTTTCTTGTTACATGGCCTCATAAAAGATTCATAAATTCATACAGATTAATTCCAATGCCTTCAGAGAGCATGAGCTTTGTTGTTCTGTGCTGTTCGATGCAGGGAGAGGAGGTGCAGAAACTTCCTCTCGCAGAGGAATGAGGACATCGAGAGCAAGGGGTGTTTTGGATGTAGATTAAAGACCAGCTCACTGCAAGAGCCAGGCAGAGCTAGGAAGAAGTAAACAACTTTGGTTGAGAGAACCTCAGGCAAACAGACAGATCTTATTCTTTGTATGTCATGACACAGTTTGTAACATATTTGTATACATAATACATCTTCTGGAGTTTTCACATTAAAGTGAAGATGTATCCGTCTGACAGCTGAAAAAATAACTGATGTGCCACAGCTATGCTTTTCCTAGGAATTCAGCTATCTCAAGGACAGAAAAATAAGAAAACAAATGATTTTAAGATAATAAATAAATTAGGTTCACAGTCTTACATACTGTGTGACCTAAGGGAAATAACTGAGCCAAGTGGACAGGAACTTTGGGTTTCTGTAGAGGATCTACAAAGTCTTTGGAATCACTGTGTATCAAACCAAAATAATATGTCCATGCAAACTGTTTTTCAGATGTTAGCATGATTGGATTGGCATTGTTAGTGTATTGTTTTCCATTTTATGCTGTGAAAATAGCAATATATTTATTGGCCTCAGCTTTCATAGTAGGAGGTACATAAACCACAAATTTTGTGATGCAAAAACAAAACTAAAACTTAACAAAATTAGTCCCAAGAGCTTTAAAAATCACAGTGTGGCACTGTAGAAATGTCTTCTCTCCATTCCACATATTTTCCTTTTTCTTCCTTCCTCTCTTCCCTCAATTAACTTCATCCTAGATGCAAAGAATTTCTTGCTGACACTGAGATATTTCTCAAAAGCCTAGCTTTGTTGTATTTGTAGATGAAATTCTGTGTTTTCTTTGTTTTGTTTGTAAGAAAGTTTTATCTATTAGAAAGTGAATTATCATTTGTTGGCTAAGATGGAGAGAGAGAGAGAAAGAGAGAAATTAAGGAAGAAGAAAGAAGGATAGAAAAATACTTAAGACCTTTTAGTCAATGGGAAACTGACATAGAAAAACATCATGGGATTCCATTTAGTCAGTAAAACCTTAGCAGACAGTAAGAAGGAGCAAGAGCACAAACTCTCTTCTACAGAGGGAGAAAGAACACTTACTTTTCCCTACACCACACAGGATTTCTGTGCAAGTGAAGAGACTCAGCACAGTGATAGTTTGCCAATGCTCTTATTTAGTGGAAATGTACAAACACATTATAGGAAGGTCTGACTGTACAGAAGAACAAGGAATCTCTTCCAGGGAGTGTTGGTAACACTGAATATAGATGTTATAATTGCCAAATACCCAACACCGAAACAATGAAAAGCATATTCACATCTGGCACAGAATATCAGTAACTGAAATAGTTTCCTGGGAAGGAGTAATAATGACAGCAATAATAATAATAATCATCATCATCAAAATGTATATATTACAAAAGGAAATAACAGCTGGATGGTGGAAATATGGTGAATTTCCTCATTAATGTTGACACCCTGGGAACATTTCCTTGTCTGATTGTGTACAGCTTTGGGGTTATTTTTCCCCCCTTTTCCTTCTTTCCTTTTTGTCTTTGTATTGCTTGAAAGAAAAGACACACGAATTTCTCATCATTCAGACACTGGGGAGTCAATTAAAAGCCAAATGGACATGCTTGCTGGTTTTGTAAGAGTGGATGCTTTCTGAGTCCAGTGCTCCTAACTTATCCTGCTGAATCTGCTCTCCACCCTCCTTGCTGGCTGGTGGGAAAGAAGATATCAGCTGACCCCCCCATGGCCTCCTTCCTCCCTGTGTGCTGGCCAGCTCTTCGCAGACTCAGTGCTGCATTTCCAGGAGCATACATGACTCCTGAATTCAATTCCTTCTCCAGCAACAGTTCAGGATCTGGCACTTCAGTCACCTGAGAAATTCTGAATGCCCTGCAGCCTTTGGAGGGTTTCCTGCTCGCTGTGACAGACTCTGTGGTGAATTTTGCCCCAGGAATTCTGCATGTTGTAGTAGGAAAACACACAGGAATAGCCTGGTGCCACTAAAATGAGCTTTTCCTCCTGCCATGCACTGTCCTGCTCTGTGTAGGAAACAGCAAAAGTAGTAGAAAGGAGTGATATAAACTTGGCTGACTGTCAGGCTTACTGTGCCTTGGCACTCCATAGCAGACAGCAGCAAGATGAGATCTCCTAGACAAGAAAGCAAGAAATGTTATTTGAATAATTCAGAAATGATTGTGAAATATGCTTAGTAAGCCTTTCTCACATCAATACCTGCCAGTTTACAAACATCATTAACATTATTTCCCCTTCAAATTGAACAAGCTGTCAGTTTTTTAATGGATATATTGTCTAGATAAAGTAGAAAAAGGGATTGATTTGCAATTATTTATTTCAGATCTTGGTTAGTTTGATAGGCAGTTTGATATTCTTCCAGTGATTGAACTGTTTGTCAGTACATGTTACAGATAAGTTTGAAATGATGCAGAATCCAGAAATAACTGCTTTTAGCCAGACTGGTCTTGCAGGAACCTACATGTAGCCAGAGAACTCCAGAAATGACAATTTTCTCTGGGCATTCCTGGGAACACAACTTGCAAACAGTGCATCTGAGTACACAACAATGGAGTTTTGGCATGGATGAGCTAACTGCACACATACCAAAGAGATCTTCCCCACACTGCCAGAATTGCGTATTGCTCCCATTCTTCTGATATCTAATAACATATATTGTTCTCATTTGGTACAAAACTCTTCTCTTAAACTTTCCTTTATGCACACACTCACGTACACACACACAAACACAAACATTCACACATACCAGCTTTCTCTCTGGGTGTTCCTCAACTAAAAAGTTTTAGATCTGCTACTGCACAAGTGAGTCCAAAACTCTAATCATTAAGGGCATTAGAAAATGAAATATTATATTAATTGGGATGAGCTTTCTCACCTTTGCACAGAGCATACCTTAACATCAGACAGGAAAGCCTCATTTTGAAGGGCAATGATTTAAGGCCCAAGTATAGTACAAGAAGAGGCCAAGATATACAACCATAGCACATCTCAGTTTATGTGGAGCTTCCTATTAAAAGTGCTCTTAGGCCACATTAAAAAATAAGAGAGAGAGAAGACAGGTAAAACTCTGGCTTTTAATGAACTAATTGCAGATGCTCCAATTAATCTAATCAGCATGCAAACAAGCAGATACGGCGTTTCAGTCACTTAACAGTGTATTAGAATTATCTTCACCAGTTGCTCTGTCTTTATCTCAGTAATGAGATCTTGGATGAAGTTCCTTTGCCTTTAATAACATGCCTGAACTTCGAGTATGTTGCATCTGACAACAGATGTGAATTTATTAGCCCCACTGAGCTAAGCTGTACTCGAAGATTTGAGATTGCAAACAGATAGTTTCACAGAGTTAGGAAAGGGTAGAACAAGAAAATCTAGCCATGCAGAACCTGTTAATGTCTGAAAAGAGGAGAAAATGCAAAACCCTGATATGAAGGCCTGAAGTTCTGCCAGTTTAGTAAAATCCACTGGCATCCAACAGACATTGCTAAAGCAACTTCACTTGAAGTCCACAAGTTCCTGTCTATACAAACACAATCCCCTGTCCTGTAGTCACTATGTTAATTTTGAAGAGCACTAATAAGGTTTCAGTCCATCAAGTTAATACAAATAATAGGCGCCAAGACAATCCAAAAAATAAGCCTAATAAACATCAACAAACAACTAGTTCTACAATGGCAAATTCTTGAGCATAAGATTAAAAACTGATGGCTTTGTGTGGAGAACTGAAGCACACAGGTATCTCCTGTATGAACCGGAGCTGTTTGCTTGGCAGGTGGGGGAAATCCTTGTCTAGCAGGGATGAAAGCACTTCATCTTATGGGTGAAAATAAAGAAGGGCACAACAGTCTGGCTGAACAAGAAAAAATAATTAACTTTGTGAGTTTTACTTTTAACAGTTGTTAGGAACCCGTCATGAAATACAGTATGCAGAGTTCTAGGAGAGAAGAGGTAAAAAATGTGTTTGACATGGCTATCGTGTCAAAAGAAGAGTGTTTTATTTATAAAAAAGTGGACATGATATCCTGATATGGTGTGTCTTCATGGTATTTGTGGTTTTTAATTTGGGGTTTGGTTTTGGTTTGGTTTTTTTTTCCATGAACTGATTTACACAATGCAAATTATCTTTTACTCCTTTTCTGTGAAGAGAAAGCTATGTGAAAATAGCAGAAAACAGTCACAGACAGGGCTTTATCATGTTCTGAAAACTGAATATTCCAGAATCAACAAAATAACATAAATAGTAGCAATTGCATTTAACATATTTTGGTTTGAGTTTCAAATTTGCAAAGATTTCTGACACTTTTTCATTTTCAATATATAACCTAAACCAAGTGAAATAAATGTGATTTTGAACACAACAGAGAAAAGACATTTTATTACTTAGAGATGACGTTCCTACTATTCACATTTTACTGTTTTCATTTATGTTATTACAAATGAAGGAATGAAATCACATTGTTCAAGAACATTTGTTGGGTACATGTATTGTGAAATACATTTGGCAATGAAAAAGCTATTGATATAAAGAAAAATATCCCAGGTGTAACTGGGTAATTCTAGATGTACTTTCCAAGCAAGTCTTGATTGGATTTTATCTTTGATTAACTTCTTGATTCTCCCCAACACAATTTAATTTAATTCTCTGTAAAGATTTTTAAAAACGCAATGGAAAGGAAATTTTAAGCTTCCCAGGATGCACATATAAAATATATGTGCAAGTCAGAGGGAAGATGTAGATGTACTTGATCAAACTGAGTAATCGTATGCAGCAATAATCTTGATTTGACAGCCACTTTCATAGGAGTCTTTGCCAGGACATGTCAAAATTCGCCCTTTAAGTCTATCATTTATTCACTTATTCGTGTATCTATTAAAAATATAATAGTTTGTTCATATCTTATACTCCCTAGTACCATTTTCTTTTAAGTCCTGGTATCAAGTAATTTTTAATTATTTAAAGTTATCTGAAGAAAAACTATTATGTTGGGGAACAAAAGGAGGGGGGCATCCATTTACCTCTCTTTACTGTTTAGTATATGAAATAATATTTTTAATCCACCTTTTCTTTTTTTTTTTCCCAGACCATTTAGCACTCCTCACACTCCTCATAGGTTTTTCCCTCTCTTTTTCTATGTCTCTGTGACCTTTCCCACACTAATTATATAGATGGCTAAATGAAAGCAAAAAGCTTTAGAAACAGTTGCATCTCCATGGTGACAGAACCACTTCTCCCCTGTGCTCCAGGATTCCCAGGTAAATGTTTTCAGCTCTTTTTTGGGGTGGATTTCAACTGCATGTGTATGGGGATGTGCGTTCTCCTAACCCAATTCTGACCTTCCTAATGTCATAATATTGAATATCACAGTTTCAAACTATGTTACACGCAGTCATTTAATATTTATAAGCACACATAAGAAATATCATAAGGTCATTCCAGCTTTTGCAAGCCTTTTCAAGGACAAAAATCTTTGGCTGTTTTGTAAACAGAAAGCACAGAAAACTGAAAGGTTTCATTTCCTCAGAAGGAGACCCAAGGTAGCAGCACTCACAATTTCTCCCACAGCATTTGTCCCATAAGACAGTTCGACCTGGAAGGAAAAAGAAAACAGCGTTTCACTTTCTCTGCCTGTGCTCTGGCTTCTTCTGACTCTGTGAACAAGGTCCCCAAATCCTCTGACAGGCTTCTGGTTTTCCTTTCTGCCCTTGATTTTTTGTTAATGGGAATCTGTCCATAAGGGAATAGATGACAGATCCAAACCAGACAGCAATTAACACAATATGGGGGCAGGGCAGGCAGACACCTAACAGGGATTCAGCAGAAAATTAAGTTTAAATTTTTAATTTGGACATACAAAACCCTTTTGGTGGAATCTGGAATCAGAAAATAATTAAAAGTAACTCCTAATCTAATTGGGTTTGCTGTCATGTTTTCCCGATACTTTCCAGTCAAAATATTGCATCTACATGAGGAAACACGGGGATTGAGAAGGCAGAATTTAATTATGCAAGACACATGACAGAGGTGACCAGTCCATTTAGTCCAGAGAATTGTAACTGAACTATGATCAGTGACCCAGTTATGACACATTATGAAAGACATGAGACTCAAAAATGAGCTTGTGGTTAACACACTAAACAAGTTTGTCCTTTCCTGAGGAAACCTGATTGCTAAACCTGCTCATCTGTAATGCAGTCCACGGGTAAGGAGCCCTGTCACAGAGTTCCTCATCACTGCCACTTCACTCAATTTCCATCTGTCTCAAAACTGACTCAATGTTTAAAAGTTTGCAAGGAGCATGGGCAGAGGTCAAAGAAATACACTATTCAGATCCTTTCAAGGTTATCACTTGATCAGGTTTCCTAATGACTTTTTAGGTTGACCTTTGAATAACATTTCCCAAATTTTAGGAGTAAAAGTTAGGCTAGACCTCGAGGTCCAAGTAAGCAGAAGATGAATTCAAAAGTGAATGAACGTATATGTAATTTGTTGTCGGTGTCTAACAAATCTTGAAGGGCTAACTTTCGTTATGTTTCGAACATCATTGCTAAGTTTAAATTATTTTAAAAAGAATTTATTCAGGTTTAGGAATAATTTTAGATGCCCACACTAAATCTTTAGGTGTTTAATAGTAATTCATGTGTCTCTTTGCTTCTTTGTTTTATCTGCTTGTCAGGATTTAATTTCCATTTCAGTCAAATGAAAGACCAGCCAATTTTCAGTTATAAGAATATGAATGAATTGGAGAAGTGCAAGGAAACGGATGGGTGAGTGCACACATAAACAACCTACCAGAATAAAGGCAGAAATATAACACCTGGCAAAGATTCCTGAAACAGCTGAAGACTTGAGCACCCAAACGTTTCCTCCTAGAAACGCAGGTATGTGGGAGCTGCCAGTGCAGGCCCTGAAAGTGATACCAAATCACAGGAAGGTTGGAGCTCCTGGTGTAGAGGATGGCTTTCTGTAGTTAAGTAAGTGAAACCTCAGTAAGTAATATATAAGATGTAAATCAACAGAAAGTTAATTTCAAGAACAGGAATACCAAGTTTCACAGCATAGACTTTTTCAGATAAATGGCCAAAATACATAAAGGGAGCCTGCAAGAATCAGGGAATGGCTTGGGTTGGAAAGGACCTTAAAGATCATCTAGTTCCAGCCCCACTGTCATGGGCTCTGCTCAGGTGCAGAGCAGAGTCAATAGACACACTGTTTTTGTGTCCCTACTCGTTCTCTAGGCAGTCCTGTCTCTCTAGCTCTACTCTCACATATGGTCTGGAAAAATTTTTGAAAGTCAAAACTGAGAAAGCTCACAGGTTCTCAGGAGACAAGACCTGTTAGTGCATGTGTTGGCTGTCAATCCCCAAGCCAGTTAAATAGGAAAACCTGTTTCCTGGAATGGCTTTAGTCTATCCATAGCAGAATTTCAGCTCTGTGATGTAAAGTCAGCAAAGATAGAAGTCAAAAAGGAGATGTGTGTAGAAAGGCAGTTTTCTGCATGTCCAAGATCTGTGATTATCACAGAGGCATTTATGTGCTAACAGTCTACTTGAATATTCCTCAACTTTCTGACATCTCTCATTGCACACAGAGCAATGCTACAACCACACGTAGCAAGCCAGAGCATCCCCTACCCAACTCCCATGGTCATCACAGTCAGTGGGGGCAGAGCAGCCTTATATTGCAGGCCTAGATCAGCTGGATGAACAGAGGCAGCATAGGAGCAGCAGAGAGAGTGCCAGATGCCATTCCTAACCTCCAGGTCACTCTCCTGCTTCACTGATCCATTCAGAAGATGCATTACAATTATCTCACCTGAAAATGGCTTTTGCTTTCATACCACCAGAAAATCCCTATGCGACTCCCTAAAGAGAGTGACAGACACCCTAATGCCAGCAGTCAGAATGTACCAGACACAAGGTCAGCTGAAGAACCCCAGGGAGGAATAAGTGTGTTACTTATCCTGAGCCATTCATTACACCCTTCATGGTGGAAGGATATCCTAAAATCAGATTACCTCAAGCCCTTGGAAGGAGGTGCTAGATAAGTAGGCGTCAAAACTACTTGTGACTCTGGAGGAGGTCATCTTTCTGAGTAGACTCCGTGTGCTGAGTAGGTGTTCCTGAGCAGAGAGCACCCAATACTCATCCTTGATGGCAGAAGTATCATAGAATGGCCTGGGTTAGAAGGGACCTTAAAGATTATCCAGTTCCAACCCCCCTGCCTTGGGCAAGGACACCTTCCACTAGACCAGGTTTTTCAGAGCTCCATCAACCTACCTTGAAATCTTCAAGGAATGTGGCATCCACAGCTTCTCTGGGTAATGCCAGGTGGTGTCTCACCACCCTCACAGGTAACTTTTCTAATATCTAATCTAGACCTACTCTCCTTCAGTTTAAAACCATTCCCCCTCATCTGTCACTACATGCCCTTGTAAACAGACTCTCTCCATCTTTCTTGTAGGCTCCCTTCAAGGCCACAATTAAATCAGGTGACAGAATTGTTTCTGGGACACATGGAAGTGTTGGGGTTTGGCTCTTCTGAATGGAGATGGGTGCAAGTCATTGGCTGCAGGGTGAGGTTTCTCTAACAACACACCATTTTTTGTGTGCATTGGCAGGAATTTGGAAATTTCAAGTGTGGAATCCAATTTAACTTCCTTGAAAGCCTACATCGTACTCTTTTGCTTAAAACTAAGCATGCAGTCAAGTAGTTCAAAATTTGTCAGCTATCAAGCAGAAAGCCACACCTAGAAAGTTTGTCCATCATCTGTCCCAGAACATCAGGCTTACACTGACACAGTACCACTAATTTCCATGTACTTCTTAACGGTTTACATGAACTTACAGAAAAATCCTGTTTTTCTACCATGTCACACCAAGGCTCAGCCTCAACCCCTGACTAAAACTGTTAGGAGTGTCTTGGCTAAAGCTGGTAGTGTTCATCTCACTCTAAGTCTGTGTTTTCACCATCCTCTAAAGCTGTCTTCTGCTAAGTAAGCATTCTGCTTTGCTGAGTAGAGACTATTAGGTATTCCAGAAAGTTGTGGCATTTATGGTTTCACTCTCATTACAAAACATTGTTTACTTCCAAATTTCCCTTCTTCCTTCCCTCCCCTCTCCAGAATATACATAGCAATGAGCTGAATGGTCTCTGTTTTTCTTGTGTGCATGGCATCAATCAGCACTTGCAAAGGATAGTGTATCCTTGGCTCTGCTTGATTGAGATCTGCAGTTTCACATTTACATAATTAATATACACATCCATATTTAATCTGTGCAGATGAAGACAAAGTCATGACTGCTTAAATACCACAGAGCTTGGCAAGCATCCAACGTTGGCAAAAAGCTGTACTCTCGTGCTTTCCTCTGGGTGGAATTGCAGCTATTCAGCCAGTGCTGTGACATATGTAGCGAGCCTCTCTACTTTTCAGATGGGAGAGAGGGAGATGGAGTAGTAGAGCTACCCACAGATACTCCCTTACACACTCCTGTAATGTCCTAATTACTCGAATAAGCTTTTGTTTCGCTTTCTTCCTCCTCTCATCTCCACCTCCACTTAAACAGAAGCAGAGACTCGTGGTTTTGGTCGTGCCTGTTGGAGCTGATATCATAAAAGCCTTTTTTTAGGAATATGTATATCTTACACAGTGGAAGCTGCAGAAGTGAAGTGAAGAGAACAGGTTCGTCACTGATATTTCTGTGCTGCTTCATCAGGGACCCAGGAGAAGCTGGGTGTTGGCTATGTAGGAATTTACACACTGATTTGTTCTTAGCAGCTCCAAATAGAGAAACTTGGATTCCCCCTCTCCTTCTTAAGTTTATGCATCTCACAGAGGTACCTTCCTTCAGCTCAGTGTGTCCCCAGATCCCCTGTATGAGTCAGTAGATTCAGAAAAAAGTCATAAAGTGAAGTCAGGTGAATTCAAGCCTAAGTCAGGAATAGGGTTGCTCAGCAAGGAATAATTCTCTTCTGTGAAATAAAAGAAAATCTTGACCTATATTTCTGTTCCTATCTGAAGCAAGAATGAGTTCTGACATTTTTTAATTAGAAACATACAAGTGCCTGCCAACAGCAGGATGGTCCAGTGTGACTGGGAAACCTGAGCAAGAAACAGGATACCTTGATGTCCTGCTTTCTCCCACATCCCAATGAAGATTCAGATCATAAGAAGCAACTCTGAGTAATCACTTTGTCCTGTATGTGGTCCCCAGAGAAACCCCTTGCCTGCCAGCAGCCATGAACCCAAAAGAAAGTATGTCTAATCTATATACAATACATAATATTGTACCATATTTTAAAAAGAACACTTTTGAATGGGCTAGGGGCAAGGTTAGTAGGCTGACTAGGAATGAATAAGGTCTATTTGAAAAAACAAAACAAAACAAAACAACTTAGATCTGGGTACCAGAAAAAGCTGGCTGCCATGTAGAATGGCATTTCATAGTTCATATATCACATGGCTGTCTAGGGAAAAAATAACTCCTTAGTGCCATAACAGCTGGAAAATTGCCATACAGATGCATCCTAACAAACCTAAGAGAAAAGGGAGAGAGAATTTCTGCAAAACTTCAACCATCCTTGATCTCTGAGTTCTAAAGACAGCAAGATTCCTCGGGAAGAGAAACTAACCAGCAAAAAGAACTTCCAGTTTATACTTGCAGTGATCACATTTCTTGTCCATTTCTATTATTGCTTTACCTGTTTTTCTCAATCTTCTCTTTCAAAGTTTGGCATTAGGTCCAGCTTAATCTTTTTCTCTTTGTTTTATCATTAAGCTTTTCTACTGTTTGGGTCCACGAGAAGCAACACATTTATCACACACTATCACAAATTAGCATATTTCCAGAAAACTGTTTGACAGCGGCCAAAAAAGCCTGTCCTTCAGGATATGTTTTGTGAACACTACAATATTGAAAATTTCTCACTAGTTTATCAGGGACTAGTCAGGAAAATGTTATTGCTCAATATCTTGCTTTATGAAGAAATTCCATTCAACAGATAAAACTCTTCAGCAGAAGACTCAATGGCTGCATTCTATGACATGTCCAAACTGGGACAACAGCTTTTATTTATTGTTGCATTAGTGGTAACAATTATGGGTGCCCTTAAGGTCTGATAGTCTTCCTTTAAGGTGGGCTAAATATAACACTTTCATTTCAACTCTAATTATTTCCTTCTTTAAAAGATGTAATTATATTTTTAATGGATGCACACAGGAAAACAATTAGTAATTCCAGCAATCTGGAATCATTCAGAAACAGCATTATCTTCTCCCCTAAAGGCAACATCTGAGCTGGCATCAGAAATGGCTTTTTCACCCCAGAGGAGGGGACCCTTTGTAGTGGTTTGGTGTCCTCCATAAAGGAGGTGACACCAAGGGTTGGGGCAGGATCCTATTGCTTAGAAGAGATGTACTGTGTTTTGTTCCCCTGAATAGCAAGACAGAAGAGTCAGGAAGAATCTGTTCCCTGTTTTCTGGCAGTCTTAAAACCACAAACATCTTTCTTTGGTTGGAGCACCAATGGCTTTCATGTATTTCTCAATATTTGTACTTCATTCACAATAGCAAACAAGAAAGATGTACTTGGATGTCTGACAGTAAATATATTTCTTAATCCAGCAGTACACATTGAAATTATTTCAATGTACATATATAACATAAAACACAAAGGCAAATGGTAGTTTCCTAATATTCTCTCAGATCACACATGTTGAAATCTCTAGCCTTCTACAATCCATTTACTTCTGTTCAAGCTTCCTCTAGTGGTGATACCAAATGACACATAGGAAAGTAACAGGACTAAGTGCTCTGTAACACAGCACATTCTCCTCAAAATCACCCAGAAGTAAAACAGTTCTAACTGGGGGACCAGAGCAATCAGATTAATCCACAACTGGAAACATGGATTGAAAATTTGCTTCCACTTGACTGGGAGCCTGGACCATGATCTGACAAACTCAGTAGGGCTGTATCTAGTTGGCAGTCAGATAAAAAAATCTGAAGAAGAGGAACACTGAGGAACACTGAAGAAGAACAGAAAATGGCATTAACCACTCAATATCTACAATTCTTTAATTCAGCATTAAATGTCCAGTGCATGAGATTAGGTGATACAACCCTGTTATTAAAGTAGCCAAGGGTCTGCTGTGCAATGGGAGATATTCAATAGGTTAAGTGCTCATTGTAATTTTACTTCATTATTCAGATTCTAAGGTCTTTAGGGCAGAGAATATGTCTATCTGTATTCTCTAGAGCAGTATGTATCTCTACGGTGCCATCTAAATGCTTCAGTGTAATGATAATGTCAAGTTGTAATTCTGTTGGGCTCTTAACTTGGTTGAGGATCAGGTCACCTGAGTACACAAGGTCCCAAAATGCAGCTCTACCATGACCTCTCCAGGCTGAAGGATGCAGTTCCTTTCATCTATACCTTCTCACCAACACACAGTTTAAAATTAAGTGGCACTGACAAGTGACTTTGCTCTGAAAAATGGCATGCAGAAGTGGCTTCTTGAGGTTTGATGGTAAAGCTGCCCCAATGACTTCCCCTCCAGATTGCTCGGTGCATAACTGGAATAAAATGGTTGTAACTGTATGACTTCCCTGATAACTTACCTCTGATTCTGAGGACCACTTTTGTCAACTTCCACTCTAGATATATGTCATCATCACCCACTGAAATCAAAAGAAAGACACAGGGTAAAAATAAGGCTATTGCAGAAGCAGACCTGGCCTTAAATGGAGAGATTGCCTGACATGCAGTGGAAATGGGCAAGTATTCATAAAGTCCAACTTTAGGCATCTGAGTGCCTAAGAGGTCGAGAGCCTTTACAGATCTCCAATGACAGGATCCAAGGTAGGAACTGAATGTGCTCCATGGCCAGGCACCTGCTCCAAGCAGCAGGCCCACCAAGTGGAGAGGTCAGTTTTATCATGATTAGTGTTGCACCACATTCAAGAATTGCCTTTGGAACACCTAAGACACCAGGCATGATCTCTGTGAGACAATCAGAGGTATGTGGAAAGGTAGAGAAGACCATAGTCTGCTCCTGGGCCATACGTGCTTGTTAAATAATGCTCTGCTCATCACTACTTACAGGGAGAAGAGACAACTTTCCCTATTTTGGACCTTGAGGAGCAGGGAATGAGCTTTCACTTCACAGCTTCACCTTGCAACCACACCATTTAGGCACTGCTCCATCAAGAAAGCCAGATGTAGAAATCAGGAGAGTCCAGTTATTTTCAGTGCATGATCCACAGAAACTCTAGGCACAAAAAGACTACTTATAAGAGAGCCACAGAAAATAAGTAAAAACCAGGACTGTCAACAGGGTTATGTTCACCACAGAGGAGCCTGGACATGTCAAGGGAATGTTTTAGAGTTCAGTAAAAAAAAAAAAAAAAAAAAAAGGATTGGAAACTACTGTCCCATCAAAGTGGCTACAAATAAACTGGACAAGGACTGTTCTTCCAGTGCCTTTTACTGCAAATAAAGTTTAGTAAAACTTTGAAGAATGTGACCAGTCAGAATGATTCAGGAGAGGTCGTTTCCAAACAGGGGAAGTGAGGAATACATCAAGTGTTGAAGGGCAGAAAGAAACCTGCATTTCCAGGACTTGGTGGCAAATATTTCTTGGCTGTTGTCTCCCATATGAGGAGTTAATCTGAAGAGGGACAGAAAAAAAACAATAGCTTTGTAGGATAACTGAGGTGTGATATAGAAAGGGGCTGGTTTTAGTGACCTAAGGGTTTTTTTTTACTGCGATGCCAACCTCTAAAGCAGAGATGTGTGTTTTTCCACATCCTGATGCTAATAACCCGGGTAATTTCCTCCTAGCTAGCTCCATAGCCTGTTTTATGGGCACACTACATCCTTATCTTCCTGGAGTGATAAGATGCCACCTGTTCCCCACAGTGAATTCTGGTGGAAGATCTTCTATGCCCATAAAAAATACGTGCTTTTCCTGCAGGAAAAGTGTGACGTATTTAAGAACTGTATCTTGAAAAATTGGATTTAGTAAATAACTGCAGAGGTTTCTTGTTGTCTCTTGCAAGACTTAATTATTCCTAGATGAAACAATGGTTCCATAAAAATTAATGACTGTTTCTACTTCTGTATACTGACAACTAATTTCTGGTATTTCTCTCTTCTTGTTTCTCCCAAAGATGAAATGTTTTTTGCTTCATATAATGATAAGTTTGGCTTCTTGTGAGGTACTTTCATCACAGCAAAATAAAAAATGTGAAGTGCATCCAAACAAACACATGCAATACATCTCCTGGCCCCTTGGATCTTTCAGATAATTTTCAGAATAGGCAGAAAACATAAAATTATCTCCTCCACTGGTAATTGTTACACTCTCCATGAATTCCCTTCAGCAACCTCCAGTCTGTCCAGAAGGTGCCATCAGATTTGGCTGAGTGACATGGTGCAAAAGCTTATTGTCCCCTCTCATCCCCTCCTGCACCATGAACTCCTGTATCTCCTCACATTTTTAGTTCTGCTCTGGGCTGCTACAGCATTTTTCTCATGAGGGAGCCCCTTAACAGGATTAAACAACTATATTAAATCCAAATTGAATTGCAGACTCATTGTACTCACATTTGATTCTATTACAGATTGTATTTGTTTCATTTCATTATTTACTGCCAGAAAATGAACAACCCCCCTTTTAGCAGCAGGCATCAGACTTGTGGAGCTGAGGCCCAATCAGCCTAATAAGAGTTAGCCAAACTACAGGCTCTGGAGACAATAACATGTCTATAAGCAACCACTTATATAAGAAACCAATAGATCATTTTTATATACTTGTGTTTGAAGTACAGGTCTGGGGACAAAATTAATGATAGTTAGAAAACCAGTGCACTCTAAAAAAAAAAAAAAATATAAATTCATATAGCCAGAGATTTGGATTATATTTTAATTTGGTAAAATCAATATCTACATCATATTTCTGCAAAGAGAAGGCAAAGACTAATGAAACTGACACAATACATTTTCTGTAATGTCATTGAGGTGTGAGTTAGAAAGAAAAATGTTGGAAGTGTCTATAACTCATACATAGTGTATATGAACCCCTTCATCAGCTTTCACTGACTTGTTTATTGCAGAAATCAATACAGTGAACAAACAAATATTTTCAGTATTCTTCTGGCCATTCCAAACAGTGTCTAAGAGTAGTGCATATCAAAACCTCCAAAATGTTGCAATGTTGCAAAAAGTAGTTCATATTTAACCTAGGAAATGCATACCAGGTGCTTTTAAATGTACAATCTTGCTATAAAGTGAACACTAAGAACAGTGATAAATTGACCCGACACCAACTGAAGTCTAAAATCAATATTTGTTGGTTTTACAGGAAGTCTTGATCAAGTTCTACCTCCATATGAGTGATTTTACCTAAAGGTTTTACTTGCAGCTACCTACAAGGAACTGGTGCATCACAGCAAACCAAGACACAGCATGGGCCAGGATTCTGCTGGTTGTAATACCTGTTGCCTAGAAAGAAAAAGAGAGAGGCAAAACTAGCTCATTTTTTCAGTTTCACTGATAACTTCAGAATGGCAACTTCTTGTCTCTATGATATGGAAAGTTCCCCAAAAGCACAAGAGATCAGAAGTAAAAAGGAAAACTGTTACTGAGTGCCATCATTTCAAGTTTAGTCTGCAGTTCTCGAAGACTGTGCCATAGGGAGGCTGCTATAGGCTGCTATAGGCTGTTTACTGTCTGTTGTGAAGAAAATTGTGTCCAATCTTCATGAAGAAAATGGATGGTAAACCTTCACTTCGCCTCTGAGGAAACACCACCCTTCTTTTTATCCCTACATAAGCCAGTCTGGCTCTCTGGCACGTGCCTTTGACTTGACTTCAGTTTCCAGTGTGGAGTCTGGGGTACAGTAGGAATATTCATGCCCTTATAGCACTGTGTGGATATGGGGTTGTGCTGTGTGCTATTAAGTGGAATAAAAGTGTGACTGGTTTCTTATTGTAGTGCTCCCTGCCTCGTTGTTTTGGAACCCTCTGCTGTGGAGGACAGAGTCCTGCCACCCCTACCCCTGAACCACAGAAATGGTGTCTCTGGGACCTGCAGAACAAGGTTTGATGAAAGCAGTGTGAGGTTTTGGTTGCAAAAATATTTTCAGACTGAGTTTCCCAGGCATTAATAATCCATATTGTTGTAGGATTCAAATCTCCTTAACTCTGATTGCCACGTCAAATGCTTTCCATTGCACCATTGGTATTTTACATCTTTTTCCTGAAGGAAACAGTGAGTTTGATACTGAGAGGGGACGTAGCATGTAGAGACTATTTCAAATTTATTGGGTGGTGCTTGGGATTCTCATACTGCAGGGGGATTTAAGACAGAAAATGGACAAAAGGGAGAAGGCACTGAAGGGAGTATCCAAAGGGAGTGTTCACTCCGGTACAGAGCATCTACCTGGCTGATGGAGCAATGGGTGGAGAACTCTGCAAGTCATCTGTCACAAAACTAAGAGTAGGGATAATGCTGCTTTGCAAAGTGTGCTAATGCCAAAGGAGGGGCCTTATCCCATAAATGTTTGCTGATGCCAGAAAGCCACATAAAAACTCTTTGAAAGATTCACTGCATGAATGAGTCATTCACATCAGGGCTGGGAATTGTGTGGCTATAAAAGCAGAGATTATCTCAGACTCCAGCATTTGTCCCACCCAAGAAATGTGGCAGAACATTCACTTCATGAGCAGGGTTGAGGAAACTCTGCTCCATACCCTTTGGAAAAGTGGCACCCAGAGCTGAGGATCTGCCATGGGGAAAAGCCACAGAGCCTGTAAGGAAAGCTGAACTTCATGGGTAGGGACACACTTGCTCCACACCAATAAACCATCTCCAGCTCATAAAAAGTGAGGGCTCCTTGCAAAACTGCTGTCTGGGGAGCAGCTCTTGACCTGAAGAAAGGGAAAAAAGGCTGAGGGAACCTCCCTGCCCCAGCCCAACATGAACATCCCTCTTTGGATATGCTGGAGAAAAAATCCATAATGTTGTTCTCTGTGGAAGGCCTTGCAATACTTTTAATGGATGTGGGCAATTTTAAAGTCTGTCTTGATTTATGAAAGCTGTCTTACCAGATAATAATGATATGAACTGTGTCATGCTCCTTACAGCTCAGTATTAGCAAACATTGACAAGAGAGCTGGGAGCAGGAAAATTCTGAAGTTTTTCCCGTTTAGATTCTATCCTGCTATGTTATCCTCAGGAAAAATGCCTGTTTTCCACACATTTGCATGGAAAGAATAAGAAAATCCTTAGGCTGATGATCTCCCTGAACTCACTCCTTCCGCTTGGGGCCTGCACTGTGACACTGAGCTCCAGGGCTGTCTGCTGTCACTGCTGTCCTGTGTACTCAGTCCCAACCCTGGCTTACACTGCTGGGGTCTCTTGTTCAGCACTGTTCCTAGACAATGAGTTTGTTTGCCTGAAAGAGAAATCTGTGAGCTTGGATAGGGCACTGAATAATCCAAGGAGTTGCCATCTTAACAATAAAACATCCATGGAGTGGATGGGAAGAATGTGCAAACCATCAGCATTCCTGCACCTGTATCTGTGCAGAGTGTCTTCTCTCCACGCAAAATACATGGACGAACCAAAAACATTTATGTGAATCGATGCTCTGGGTTTAATTCTCTGCCTTTTTTTATTCCCTTTTCAGAATTCCACCAAAGTAAATTGTTTGAAAAACATTAGGAATGAAAAGAATGTCAAGAATCTTTACATTTCTAGAAATGAATGTCTTTCTAGAAGGATTCAGTTTTAAAACCCACAGTAGATTTGGGAATCATCCCATCAGGAAAGACAAATAAGAGAGGGACCTGTGCCTATTGCTCCCACAACAAAGTGTAACATTTACAACTAAACCCCACTATCTCTGATAATCATCAATGAGTAAATCAATAATCAAGTCCTTTGAGGAAACAAGCCCTGCATAATAGCACTTCTGCATTTTTTTACTGCTGATATGATAGTGTATCTATGGAATACATAGGCATGAACCATGTTTCAAGTAGTTTCAAGCAACAAGCACATGAATAAAAATCAAACTGTTCTCCTAAATAGTTCACACAGAGTGAAATTCATCCCTGAGCAGAAGGGCTGGCACAGTGACATTTAACTTCCCTAAGCTCTCAGAAACCTTCAAAACAGCACTTTAAAGGCAATTCTGCATTGCACAGCCTTTGGGTTGGCCTGCTCAGCAGTGAATTTCATCCATTGTGAATTATATGTGAGAGGACTTTGATTTTTCACCTAAGAAGAGAAAAGGACTAAATGAGAAGAACGAATGATTCATTTCAAGTAGATATCTTACTTGCAATCAGCACTTATTGTCTCTGGGGCTTGTAGAGGACAAAGCAGAGTTGTCTGGAAGGAGCTGTAGACGTTTGCACATAAAAAGTGAAAAACAGGAGGAAGAAGAGATTGGGGAAAGGAATGTTCCGAGAACCAGATTTTTCCCAGTGCAATGACAAAGAGGTCTACTGAAAGAGCAAGTAGCAAAATGGTCCCTGTGTGTGCTTTTTACGACAGTCACAGAGCTGCAGCTATGAAAGGAAGCACCCCAAATTTCCACGAGTGGTATGATACACCATAAATAAGTAAAGGTTATTTTTCTGTACTGAAACTTGGAAAATAAAAATATTATGTACTATTCTGGGCACTAGTAAAATTGCTTAGAGGTTTGAAATTGAAAAGGTGTTATGGAGGAAAATCTTAAATACTCTAGAGGTTTGGACTTTGAGTTATGAGAAGGGATTACTCTGTGCTGGCCTCTGCAGCCTGAGGAAGAAATGAGGTAAAATGGGAGATTGTCAGGGAGGTAAACGAAATCCTGAAATGAACAGATTGAAGGCAGTAAGCTGTTTAAGATAACAACTAATTTGAAAACAAGATGCCGTGGACTAAAATTGGGCTGGGATGGGTGGGTGCACAGGCAATTTAAACAAAATTACTTCACAGAAAAGAGAGTGCAATTTGGCATGGATGGGAAAAGTCAGCCACTGAAGTATGTGTGTTGGGGAGGGGGCAGGGTGCAAACCCACTGTGTAAAGGAACAAGATGTATTTTTGGACAAGGATAAAATTCAAGGTTACATCCACTAATTGGATTTTTGAGGATATGCTGATATTAGCTACTTGTAAATTGGTTGATATTTTCTGGGTTGGTGAGGACAGACTTGAACAGACTGATGTTTTCTCCTGGCCGTTAATGTTGTAGAGTCCTTAAGTCATTTGCAGCGTCAGCCAGAACTCATGAAGGTTGGTGGGACTCCTTCCTTGACGCAACAGGCTTGGGATGAGGCTTCTCTCTTAGAAAGAAACTAGGAGACCTTTACAATTTCCTCAGCTCTGTGGATAGTTTTGCTTTTTGATTACCAATAAGCCTTTTAAGTAAAATAGAGCTGTGGGAGAGTATGGTTTCTTTAAGCCCTTTCTTGTCCGAGTGCTGAGTGCCCTTGGAGCCTCCCTTCCTTGTTGATTTGCTCAGGAGTCCCTGATGGTCTTAACTCATTCTGCTCACGCTTGTGCTGCTGCTATCAAGATTTCTAGACATTGGCATAAAGTTTAACCTTCAGATTTGAAAGAGTCATAGACTAGATTTCTATGACATTTGAAATCAATATAAGTAACAGTGATATTTGTTCAAAGCACTGAACAGTAGGTAATTTTAAACGTAAAACTTTGGAGGACCTGCCAGTGCTAATGGTCAGTGCTCTGATACTGCTCTAGCTGTCAAATAGCCATGTACGGCCTGGGAGGCAGAGAAACAAAATCCCCAAAACTCTGACTTGTACTTCATAGGTTAATGGAACAGTTTCATTAACTTCCCTACCAGAGGGAATAGTGCGATACGTGAGCAAGTCTAATATATTATATGCAGAAAAGCGCTGCAGTAAACATATACCCAAGCCAACATGTCAGAAGGTGATGCCTTGATTTTATTTCTTGGTTTAAAAATACTGTAGGAAATAATGCTGTGACTGCAGTCTCCAAAGGCAACAGGTGAATTTAATGTGAGCAGTGTCCACTCAGTTCTTCTGTAAAGACATCTACCAGTAGAATGGTGTGTGTAGAATAGGTGTGCTCTTTTTTTGTCCTCTGGTGAAGAAAAGGAGCTCTAGACTAAGATAAATCAGAGAGTTTGTCTTCGTTTATAGTGAGTTCTGATAGATTTTTTTCCTTTAAGGAGTGAATGGACTAAAAGCATGTTGTTCTATCACAACATGCTCAAGTTTCTCTTTTCCTATGTGCCCATTATATAGTGCAGAGTAGGGATGGAGGTGCTAGAATGCATAATCTGGGTATTTCTATCCTTTGAATATTTCAGCTTTTTTCAGTAATCTTGACTTTGTATCAGTGTATTTGGCTTTGGAATTCTGACTATTCTCCTAACTTAACTTAGTCTGTCACTGCTGAGTTGTACTCCCTGTTTAACTCACTTTACACTCATATGGGTCTGGAAAGGAAAATTATTTTTTTTATTCATGTTGAGTGGCATTTGCTAGTCTATTGATTAAATAAGAATTATTTCCATAATCAGGGACTACCTCATATGAATCCAGATGCAACTGGCATCCTGTGAAATGTATTATAAAAAACAGAAATACAGAAACTCGCTGTACCAATTTATATTAAATAACAACTGTGATACTCAAAGTATTGCAGTCTAGCCCAGAGGAATGTAATTAAGTGACACTTCTTTTACAAGACTATTTTTAACCTTGTAACAGCATATATTTTAAGGTAGAATTGCTAAATAGATTGGCAAGTTGACTGAAGCAAAGATATGCAAAGGTTATAACTCTCTGTTCTGCTGTAAAGGAGACCAATCAACCACATTTTATTAACAAAATCCATAGCACACAAGAATGATCTCTGCTTTTTTTTGTCTCTGCTTTTTTCCTGGGTCATTTTACATTGTCTTGAGACATGGAAGTGTGTGAGCTCAGAGGTTCCACTTCACCCTCCCATACTCCACTTTCCTCTGGTCCTTCATAGCTGCAGCTTTGAAAGACCCAAGCCAAAAAGATCTGTGCACATCTTCACCCATCCAACAGATAGAACCACACATTCTTGCAGTGACAAATTTTTCCTCACAGAAATCAATAGAAAACTATTTTATCATAATCTTAAAATCAATATTAAATAATTAAGTCAAGCTTTTGGAAAAATAAAGCCCATAACTATAAATTTTTCCTAAGTCTAAGGTTTAACATCAATTAAATCCATAGTATGCTTCAATACATTTTATGACCATTTGAACCATTGCGTGTATATTTGACACTGTATTTTGTTCTAGGAAAGGGCAATAAATGTCTCTGCAGCACTGAAGAAAGCCAGCAGAAGACACTGGTTGTTTGGAGTAAATTTCTTCAAAGCATTTTTCTTCATGATGCTGGAGGAACTAAATTAGCTGGGAAAACTCAAACTAACAACAAGTTATCCATCATGGCTCTTTGTGGCCTATTATTGTTGCACACAATTGTTTTACAACATGAAAGACCAACAGGACATGCCTCCAGGGACAACCCTACGCTGAAAACCGTCAGGTAGGTGATACTTTATGATGGGACTTAAAGCAGTTCAGCTTGGGCAATGAAACGTAGGAATGTAGAAAGGTAAATGACAAAGGCTGTGAAGGGCTAGGAAGAAATCTCAATCCGTGTCAGACTATTTAAACAAGTGGCCATCTTTGCTGCATCCAAATCTTAAGAGTTTTTTCCAACCTAAATGATTCCATGATTCAGTCATGGATCGTAACAGAGAACAACTTGTGAGCCAGAGAAGGCAGCAGGAAACTATTTTGAGGCTGAGCATTGTGCAGATGAGCATCTGGCAACCAGAGGGATGCAGCTTTGGGGATGCCCTCCTAAATACGCTGCAACAACATTGTAAGTATTGCTACAGTAACGCGAAGTAAAAACCTTGCTACAGCAAGTATGTGTAAACTGGTTATGGGAGGGTCCTGAATTATGCTCACAGCTGCCTTTGAGATGCTCTGGCTGATGCACCTGTGAGTAGCAAACTAGTGAAAGTATGGAGAACATAATTTTGAGCTGCATTTTGGAGATTCCACAAGAGTGTACTTCTCCACAGCATGGGTACTTCCAGAACTTTGTGCCAGGCATAGGGAAATGGTGATCTGGTGCCTTGTACCCTTTTTCAAATGCTCTTGTGAAGACATCACAGAACTGATTTGAGGTTAGATAGGATGCCCTGGGATCCCTCATAAAAGAGAAGGGGAATGATGAGATGGGGGAGGGGGGAAAGACCTCAGAAGACATGTTTCCCATCATGTTACATGACACAAATATTCAGATGCCAAGTCTGTGGTCCCTAACACCCAGTCTCTTTCCTTTGCACAGTAGGCTCACCAGAGAGGTTGTAGCTTCAGTGGGGAAGACTAGGAATTGATGAGAGATTGGTTTTCCAGGGCTGGCTCCTCTTCAGTGGAGCAATTCTTCCTGCCCCTGCACAGCCAGGCAAGGACTGCATATGGCTCAGCACTGAGATGTTTGGGCCACTGCATTTCCTCCGTGGGAGTATCCAAAGGAGGATGTGATGGATTCCCCTTCACCCTTCAGTATTGACAGAGGGATGGAAAATATGCCACACATTAGCCTGTTTGGTCCAATTGTTAATATTTTTGCTCCCAAGTGAACTTTGTTGAACTTTGAGTCTCCCTCCTCAGCAGAACAAGCTGCCTCCTCTGGTAAGTGTCCTCAGTCTGGGGATATTGCACATGGCCTTGTGTGAGTGCAGAGCACCATTTTAGAGTACTAGAGATGTCTAGCTATTCCTATTTTATCTCTTTCTATCCTGTTGGCATTGCAAAGTTCCAGTCCAGCTCATTATCAGCTGCCAAGAGATTACAATTGGCAGATACAGGCTGTTTGAGGAAAGCGTGTGAGGGAGTGAAAGAGGAAATCGTACCAAGGAATGGCCAAGACATCTGACAGACTCAGTGCTTCACCAAGCTGTAGAATGCTCACATGCAGGTGAGACCTTCAAAGATGGGGTCCTTCCCTTGAGCTGCTGACAGGGGTGGTATTTACCCAAATTCTCCCTGCATTTCTGCACACTGCCTTTCTCTTGGCTTGAAGGAATTTGCTATTTAATCTACCATTGACAAGCTGATTATTACCCAAGGAATAGAGGTAATTTAAAGCAAAAGCATATTACTTCACACTTGGAATGCGGTGACACTGTCAGTCCCTGGCTTATACACTAAATTGGTAGCAGATATATGACAGAGCCATAAATAACTT